>QXEO01000280.1:6990486-8190486 GCA_007115705.1 Dactylis glomerata | reverse complement strand
GGTGGTATAATAGTAATTTCTTCTTGTAACAGCAATATGGAGAGTCATAGCTGGATAAGAGATATATATATATATATATAACGAAATATCCAACCTGTTCTGTAGTCATACTGAAAGACATAGCAATGGTCATAGCATTTGGCATATTTCAATCTAGCATATGGAGTTTGACATATAGCCCATTGCATTCGGCATATAGTATATGAAATAAAGCACTCGGCATATTAACTGAGAGATAGCAGTTTGACATATAAGCTAACTTGACAACTCACAAGGAAGAACTAGGCACTCATGTGCCGGCATATAAATGTAGACACACTGCAACTGGCATATGAGATTTGACTTATAGTATGCAGAAACCGATACTGAGATAGGCATATAACTGATCTGACTGTAAACTTGCAGCAGCTAGCACATGGCATTCAACATACAAGAACTGGCATATAAGCCTTGGCATATGACAGCCGGCATATAACATATAGCATATAGCAACAGCAGTCTCTATACAAGGTGGTATTCGTAGCATTTGGCATATAGCATATATACTGAACTTGACATCTCAACTGGCATACTGATTCTAGCATTGTCGTAGATACAACAATTGACATATGCAAAGACATAGGATTTGGCATAATGGATGTTTGGCATATAAGCCGGCATATATCACATAGTAGTTTGCTTATAGTAACAGACCTAAGTCTAAGATATGAGATATCCTCTAAGTCATAGAATTTGACATGCTGTTGTTGGCATACAAAGCCGGCATATAATATGCCCAGATAAAACTTTGCACAAGACTGGAGACATATAAACTGATACTAATGATACTATTTGCAGCAGGCATATGTAGCGATTTGGCATATAGATAGACATACAGGAGGAAACTGGAAAGCTGATACGCTAGCATGCAAACTAATATATACTGAAACATTATTCAAGAGTCAACTTGCTAGGCTTTAGTCTAGCCCCCGAGCTATTTTTTCTATTAAGGAGACACTGATTTTCGGATAAGCTGTCTAGGATATGGAGTAAACCAGCATAAATACTTACTTGCATGCACCATTGAAGAAGTTTGAAGTACCTGCAGATGTTCGAGGTGAAGGCGGAACGGTCCTTGGCACGACGAACATAAAACATGCCTGCCGGGACATAAGATATGCTGGCCAGGATATAAAATATGCTGGCCAGGACATAAGATATGCCAGCCAGGATATAACATATGCCAGCCAGGACATAGGATATGCCAGCTGGGACATAGGATATGCTGGCTGGGACATAGGATATGCCGGCCAGGACATAAAATATACCGGCCAGGACATAAAATATGCCGGCCAAGACATAAAATATGCTGGCCAGGACATAAAATATGCTGGCCAGGACATAAAATATGCCGGCCAGGACATAAGATATGCCGGCCAGGACATAAGATATGCCGGCCAGGACATAAAATATGCCGGCCAGGACATAAAATATGCCAACCGAAAGAAATCGAGTGCCGGCCCGGATATGCCGATGTAGATCCGGGACAGCCGTATGCTGGCCCGAGCGAGTTGAGGTCAGCTCGGGAGGTTGAAGAAGACCTGCAGTGCTCGGAGGCAATGCTAATGTCGAGCCCCCGAGCAGATGAAGAAGATCCCGTCCGGATGTACTCCTACCAGCGCCTTGATCAGCCCCACGGTGGGCGCCAAATGTCATCGTGGTGAAACAACATATGCCACAGGGTGGCTTAAATGGGGGCCGACTGTACACTGGTGGACCCGGAGGAGGGAAGGCATGGTAGAAACCGGGCACAGAACTCACTGCTAACACACCGAGCTACCCAGGTTCGGGGCCCTCGTGAGGAGGTAACACCCCTACTCCTGCATGTCTGATCTATATGAGCTTCACATGAGAGCTACAATGGTGCTCCTTGAGCTGTTCATCTGCCTATCTAAGGCTGCACCGGGCAGGAGCTAAAGAGCTAGTGCTACTGGGAAGGGAGAGCTCCCATGGAGCGAGAGAGACTGAGCCTCCTCCGGAGGCCGGGGAGATCGTTCCCCCTGGTGCCCCTTATATAGGGTGCCCAGGGGACAAGGGATGCCCCACGCAACACTATGCAGGTACACTATTGCTGAGATGACCACTGGGGTCTTGTCACACTGTGGCCTACATCATCCTGGTACCGTCCTCAGTACTGTGCGCTGCGTCATGGTCATGGGCTTGTCCTATCGATGTCTGTCCTTGGAGTACTTGGCTTCGTCTTCTAGCTGCTGTCTTCAGGATCACCATGTCATCAGTCTTATCCTCCTCCTGAGGATAAGACTGACTAGGAAAGGAGGGATATGCTGGTCTGAGCCAATGGGCGTCCCAAGACCAGCATATAACAATGGAGGATGTGCCAGTCCGAGCCTAGAGGCATCCCAGGACTGGCACAAGGTGCTGGAGGCGACGCTGGACGAGGAATATGTCCCGGAGGGAGTAAATCTTGCACAGAAGAGATATAATTCGGCCTATAAGGGAGTATTCCGGCCTGGGCCAGGGGGATCCCGGCCTGGCCCAGTCGGAATAGCCTAAACCGGCCCAGCCGGGGCTGCAAGGTGGCGGCCTGGAGAAGATTCCCGGCCAGGCCGGATCCTCCTGATCCGGCCCAGCCGGGGCGCGGTGGAGAGGAGGCCCAGCCGGGGGCGGAATGGCGGCCCGGGAGCGAGCGGCCACAGGGTCCAGCCGGCCTGCGGCCCAGCCGAGACAGCGAAGGGGACGCGGGGGGAAGAGGCCCACCCGGGATCTGGTGGCCGACCGGCCCACCCGGGGAAGCGGGGCACCGGCCCACGCCGGGGGAGCGGGGCACCGGCCCGACCGGGGAAAGGCCCAGCCAGGGTTGGAAGTGCCGGCCCAGCCGGGTTGAGGCTGCCACGCCAGCCTGGGCTTGATATACCGGCCTGGCTGCTATGCTCCGGCCCAGGATGTGTTTAATCCGGCCAGAACAAGTATAATCCGGCCTGGCAAAGTATATGCCGGTCTAGCCACTTATAATCTGGCCTGGGTTGCTGTTTACTTGCTTTTTAAATATACCTGCACATATAACTCAACATATATACTGTATATTAGTCATAACAATGGGGTACTTTGGTATACCCGGGGTTATATCCCCGACACCCGTGTGCTCCAGTAACTCCCGATGCGGATTATTGCTATCGTATCGCTTGACAATCTGGTCTCATTTTTTGGTAGATGTAGCTAACTAGGGGGTTCTGCTAGTTTGATTCAATGAGAATTGGTAGTGTTCACCAGATCAGGAGACTTTTTGGTTTAGATGGTGAAAGAGCATGTACCCCCATGTGTGGTTTTGGTAATTAATGGCAATCCTTATGAACTAATGTTTGCATTGAGTTATATTTGTAGGACTTATCCGTAGACAATGCTTGAGCCATATGTTGGTTTCAAGGTTGTAAGAAGATGAAAATAAAGAAGATTATTCTATGACCAAGGTGTTACTCAAGGAGTGATCCAAAGATTTGTCATAAGGGAGTTGAGCCTATATAGAATGTGTCTTGAGGAATAATATGGAGTGATAATGTGCATTCTCAAGACATCATCTTTATGGAGAAAGAAGATGAAGTGATATATTGATCAAGTCAATGTGCAAAGAATAAAGTCAAGATAGTGCAATGGACTCATGAAGACGGAGCTAAGAAAGGCTCTCTCTCATATTGCGGTATGGGGAGTATTTGGAGATGTCTTCATGAAGCACGTGCGAGCACGCATGATCAATAAAGATGTTCCATCTTGAGGGAGTCAAGACCATCATCATCTAGCTCAAGTAGAATGCGCAAGGCAAAGGTATGATCTTGATAGGTTTTTTTTACCGGTCTCATAGTGTGGGAGGCCGAGGTTTAGGATCGATAGTCATACTATCAAGAGGGGCTCTCGAGTGAGTAACTTATTTGTATCATTCAAAGAGAGCTCAAACCTTTGCATACTTAGAATCATCTTTATTGGTTCTTATTTTGCTTTTCTCTATGTGAGGTTTTAGAGCTTGTGGTTATCTTCACGGCAATCCTAAGCTCATCAAAAACGATTTTCGGATGGAGAACTTATTACGTTTTTGGTGTTGAAGGTTTTATCGGTTCATCCTTTTTAGATAGGTCAAACCTTTCATCATTTGGTTTTACCTTCCGTGTTTGAACTATGATGTTTCTCAGCATAAATTTGTAGAGCTCTCATTGCGATTCCAACGAGTCCAAGATCATCAAAAACGGAGTCTGAATGCAAAAGTTCTTGAAGATTTTGTACCGGGTTGCTTTGCAGTTTTTGGGGCAGCGGAAGTACCGCCCGTACGAGCAGTAGTACCGCCCGAGCGGTACTACCGCCCCAAAGTACCGCTCTACTACCGCTTAGCATTTTCCGCTTGCAGTAAAGTTAATTATGCTAAGAGGTGGTACCGCTTGGGGCAGCAGTACTACCGCTCCCTGTTATTTCTACCTAGTTTTTGAGAAGCTTTGTAGTCGAGCAGTACTATCGCTTGGAGTAGCGGTAGTACCGCTCCTGGGCGAATTCTGGCTGTAACGGTTGGATTTTGGGGCACCTATTTAAGAGGGCTTCTTCCCCAACAACCCCCAATCTTTTGAGCTCGTGTTTGCCCTCCATTGTTGACCTTCTTGAACTTGCAATCTCCCCCATCCCTCCTATGATTCTTGCATATTCTTGAGGGTAAAGAGAGAGGAGATCTAGATCTACTTTTCTACCAATCAATCTTTCCTCTTTGTGAGGGAATCCATTGGACCTAGATCTTGGAGAAATTTTATGTTCTCCTCCTTTGTTCTTCCTCTCATCTCCCCCCATGGCATTAGTTGCTTTGGTGGGATTTGGGAGAGAAGGACTTGTGCACTTTGTGTGTTCTTGCCATTGCATCGATTGCATCGGTTTGAGTTCTCCTCGGAGATTCGTGGAAGTGAAAGTTCGTTGAGCCTATTACTCTTGGGTTCTTGGAATCCTATATGGCTTAGTGGATTACTTGGGGATCTCCAATTAAGTTGTGAAGATCTTCCCAAGCTTTGTCGTGCCTCGGTGGCAATTTCTTGGGGACCTCCAATTAAGTTGTGGATATATTCCCAAGCTTTGTGGTGCCCCAGTGGCGATTTCTTGGGAGCCCCTAATTGAGTTGTGGAGATTGCCCCAAGCTTTGTACGGGTTCGGTGACCGCCCTCAAGTGTCCCATAGTGATCGGGTCTTCCATCTTGGTGGGAGGTCCTCCGTGGCATTTGGGGTGCTTTGTGCCTCCACACCGAGCCAACGGAGATTAGCACCCGCAAGGGTGTGAACTTTGGGATACATCATCGCCTCCGCGTCCCTTGGTTATTTCTATACTCGAGCTCCTTTACCTATGCAATTTACTTTGTGATAGCCATCGTGCTTGAAGTTATATATACCTTGCTATCACATAGTTGCTTATCTTGTTTAGCATAAGTTGTTGGTGCACATAGGTGAACCTAGTATATTAGGTTTGTATGCTTGGAAAATTAAACGTTTATTTTATTCCGCATTTGTCAAGCCACTCATAAAAGTTTTATATCGCCTGTTCACCCCCCCCCCCCTCTAGACGACATCCGCGTCCTTTCAGATGGTGGTGCCCCGTGATATAAGCAGGTTCAATTTAGTAGCGGCTATGTGTGTGTGCGCGCTATTTTAGCCCTATGTTTGTTGCAGATATAGGATGGTTGCTTTTCACATTAAGTATCTTATTCCATGGCTGACTTAAAGTGGCTGTTGTGTGAAGATTGCACCTTGCATGCAAACATGAATAGTGTCTAAGGTTTCACTTATAGATTAATTTTGCATTTCTTAAGTACTCCCTATGTTTACTAATGTAAGATGTTTTGGCAAGATTAAATAGCTCGCCAAGACATCTTACATTAGGGAATAGAGGGAGTATAAGATTATTGTAGCTACTGCCATACATCTTGTAGTATGGGAACATGGTCTGATCTGAATGTATTGTTTTTATTTCGTGCTAGTTGATATAGCTATCAACCACTGCCTAGCCTTACTTAAAATCCTGTTTAATCATGAGTTGACTTGTGTAATTTGAGTAGTATCTTGCGTGTTTGAGTACAGTATTATGTTATGTGATAGTAAAATGATTGCTCTATGTCCTAGTATCTACTTTGTCATAAAGCAAATACATGCTTGCTTATTCATATAAAAGACTATGTAGTGTACCTACTTGAATAAACATTTCTTGCTTATTCATGTAACAGACTATCAGACGCATGCTTTTATCTTATAAAATTGTCTTATGGTTGTTATTTTTTATGTATTGTTTAATGGCAGACACTACTTTACATTTGCTGGGTACCTGTATTTGCAGTTCTTGCTGGACCAGTTCTTGTAGAGAACACCCACACTGGGAACACTTGCATAGACTGTTAGGCACATATCAGCCACCATTTTAGAGGGTTTCGTGCTTAGGTTATTTTGCTTTTTAGGATTCGATGCAGTACTGTTACTGCGATGTTATTATTGTTTAGGAATTCTTGAGTGGCTGCAGTACTAAATACTAGCTACTTCGAGTTGGTTGTGCATGTTATTTTCACCATGGAGTGTTTGAAATGACTAGTCTGTAGCCAAAATGCGTAACCAGGTTGGTAACAAAACAAACTTCGGACACGAGCGGGGACGGAACTACGGACGCGGTTTTTTCTACTGCTAGATATATAAAGGAATCATCTTATTCTTTTTGGTATTCATTTGCATCCAAATAGCAATGTTTTTTTTGTTTTGTTTTAGTGGAATGGTTAGTAGTTACTGTGTTCTTCTTGCAGTCTATAGGGCATTTACAATATGGTTACTGTTTTTTCCATTTTTTCTTATCGATCTTCCTCTCGCATGGTCTCAAGTATTATCCTTCTTGATGTGTCTGAAATGTAGGCCCCAAATTAAAATAGGGTTGTTTGTCTCTGTATTCCTGGTGTGATTGCTTGGAGCAAATTATTAGTTTAAATTACCTAATACAATATTTACATTTTTTATGCCTATTACGTCAAACTGAGTCGGATTCATTTATCGCTTAGTGCCAAGAATCCTGCTATTACATTGCTTTTCTTTGCCTCCTTTCCTCTCTTTACTGTCATCCTATGCTAGCTGCTATTTGTGTTCGTTTTGCACTACATAATCTTTTTGTGCCCTATTTTGGTAACTATATTTTTCGTGGCATCCTGCTACTTGACCAAATGTATGGATGCTTAACATGTTGTTTTTCGTCAGCTCTGTTTTTGTTTGTTTCAGGGGCGTTGTTGCTGCAGGACATCACTATGTTTTTCTATTAATCAGGTATTTACCCAAATGCTTCTTTCAGAGAGGAGTTTGGATTTCAATCAGACATATGCTCTTGGTACTTCCTGCCCCAAGTGTTTTGATATATTATGCTGCATTTACCGTAAATTTTGCTTGCATATGCTCAATTTACAAAGGAGTAGTTCTGTTTGTTGTATATCACACCCTTTTGGCATTAGTGATTGGTTTATGTACCATATGCCAGTTGCTAGAACTTTTAATATGGAAGTTATGCACCAGTCACACGATGAATGGACTCATACAATTAATTCTTTCGTATGTTGGTGCTTAATTCAATCCGTTGTCCTAATTCTTTCGTATTGTTTATTAAATCACCCACTCTTCCATTATTATATAACAATTCCAATAATATTGAATCTGAATGGATAAATGGTGGGATAATTCTTTTGGACTCTTTGTCTCACTTATTTGGGCATTTCTATGATTTGGTGCAAGCTCTGTAATCTGTTGTACATCTTTGTTGAAATTACTCACTTGTGGAAAAAAGTAACATATGCACTGAAGAGTCAGTCTCATGTATCACAGATGTTGTAGATAAAAAGGATACATGTTTTTTGTGTGTGTCGGATCAAATGGGAGAATCATGTTTGCACTTTTCACGGTATCTGGTTGTTTGCTGCTTGACTTTGGTTGCCTAAATTGATTTGCTCCTAGGTTTGCTCTTTTACAGAATATTGTAGTTGTGTTTCTCAAATTTTTTGAGGATATTGCATGCTATTGTTTGACCTAGTTTTGCTTGCATGTTCTTAGTCTGCTTATCTGTTCTTATTTGAATTTTTTCTACTTGTTGTATACTGCAGGTTTTGCTACGGCTTTTGTTGATATAGATGTGCTGGTTTTTGGAAATTGGAGGAAGGCGAAGAAGTGCTGGTGTTATCTATCAACAATGTAGTGATAGGAAAGTGTATAAGAATTTGTTATCTATTTATTGCCCTAGGTTGTAGAATCTTTTGGTGCTGAATATGTATTTATTTATAAAATGGTTGTCCAAATATTTGGTGCTGAAATACATTTTTATTTGCAAAATTGTTGAAACATATGATTTGTCATTATACTTGTGACTAGTGAGGTCCACTTATAAATGAATTCTACCATTTTTTACCCTACTGACATGTGGGACCTATAAACAAGATTATTTTGACATGTGGGACCCAACTAACTATCCATCTGACTAGTGGGACCAACCTTTAAATAAAAGACTATAATTGGAGAAGATATGAAACTTAAAAAGGCTGTAGCCAAGAAAATAAATAGGCCAAATGTTAGGCTTGGCCCATATAGCTAACCAGATATGGTATGAGATAAAAAAGGATAAAAGGGCTGATTTTTTGGGCTCGGCCCATGTAGCTAGCTGAGTTGGACTGGGCTAAATTTGAATTATGACCTGCCACGTAGAATTTGACGTGGCCTGGCCAAATTGCTAGTGACCAATTTTTTGGTCATAACGCCTATGACCATCTATTTTGAGCATAATCGCTTATGACCAATCAGAAAAATTGGTCATCATTTTGGTCATAATAGTTTATGATGTTCAACTGATGACCAACTATTTTTGGTCAAAAGGGGGTCATAAGTTGAACACAATGACCATCTAGTGACCAATGTGGAGGGTCACTAGTCAGCATATTTCTTGTTGTGCTTCTACAAGGGCGGTACACCTCGTCGTCCTCGAGCAGACGAACGCGGCCATCGCCAACCGTGTCGCCGAGATCTCATTGAGTTCACCGCTAAGGAGGCAATCGCCAAAAGGCTAATGGTGGCCGAACGACGAGCCACTAGGGATCTTGAAGAGAAGGCGGCGTGCGACGCCGGCTACCCTGCCTGGCAGGCGTACTGGCGACGGTGTAGAGAGGAAGCTGAAGCGGTGACGGCAGCAAAGAGGGATGCGGCGGCGTCGGCTAGGAAGGAGACAACGAGCCAGCCTTCCCAGCCGCAGGTCTTCATCGACCTCAGCGACTACGACCCCTCAACTAGCGGCGGCGCAGGCAATTAGAAGCCAAGAAGTCGGCCGTTGGTTCCCGTCAACCTTAGATCGAGGGGCGATGTTTCTGCTAAAGAAGGCCAGGACCAGCACGATGGCCGTCGCTCTAGCTAATAGCAGCCCCCAAACTGCAAACATATGAAATAAAATATATGCAAATTCGAATGAAAAAAACACGGTTTGCTCTATGAGATTTGGATGAAAATTTGAATGAAAAAATGCCCGTGTCAAATATCCTATTGGTTCGCCGCGCCTGAAAATCGAAATGGTATCGGCAGGAAACCAGAACTGAAAACGCACACGATGGTGGCGTGTACCCACACGCCATCGAACGAACAATATGGTGGCATGGGTCTGCACACTATGGTGGCAGGGACCACCGACACGTCACCAACATTCGGTATAATGGTAGCGTGCGTCGCCACGCCATTATTACACCTCGAACAGTGGCACGAAATCGGTGGCGTGACAAATCCGTGCCAGCAAAGGCGAAAAAAACCGCGCTACCAATGCCTATTCTGTACTAGTGAGATTCTCTTATATCTTATGCTCTATGGATAGGCAGCTTGCAGTAAATACTAATGTACACTAGTGGAAATCGGGGAATTTGCACCGGTTTGTAACTGCCTTTTGCACCGGTTTTGGAACCGGTGCAACGCATCCGGGACTAAAAGCCTTAACCTTTAGCACCGGTTGCGTTACGAACCGGTGCTAAAGGTCCACCACGTGGCCTCCCACACGCGCCCCCGTCGGAGGACCTTTAGCACCGGTTTGTAATATGAACCGGTGCTAGAGGATGGCGACGTGGCAGCCCCTGCAGTGTTTGGCTAAAACCCTAATCCCTAGCCTTTTGAAATACGTTTTTTTGGGTATTTGAAAAATGTTGATGCACATATAAAAGAAACCATCATATATAGTACACAATATCATCATACATATAGAGATCAAAGCTAGTATGTGTTATCTTTTATCGTGTTTGGTCGAACATATTACATAATGGAACATTGTACACGTTCATGAATATATACAATATAATTTCAGCTACGATTTTCCAAAATCGTAATGCCGATGGTATTCACCGGTTGGTGCTATGACCTCATCAAGTAGGAATCCCGCCAGTTCCTCTTGAATTGCTCGTATACGCTCAGTTGCTAGAAGACGATCCCGCTTCAGTTCGATCTAATGTAAAGAAGGGGATCAATATATATGAATGAAGAAACTCAACATAAATGATGGTAATAAAATAAAATTGTGAATATTGTTTACGTACATCTAGTTGTTCTAGTCTTCTCTTCTCACGACAAGTCTCTCGCATGAACTCGCAGACATAGAATCCACATAAATTATTCCCGTCTTCTTGCTTCAAGCACTTTACGAGAATAGAGTTCAATCAAAATAATAATCAAGGATGATAATGGTATTGAAACTAGAACCAAAGAGATGCGCGGACCTAGCTAGTAGTACTTACCGGTACTTGTTTAAATTCAAGCTCATTTCTCCAGGGACCCGGTGCCTTAGCCGTGAACCGTTTCCAAGCACTGCCCGGCAAAGAAAATGAATAAAGAAGTTAGTAATTACTTGATATCGGGAAATGAACGAAAGTAGCTGATATAGTGCCATGCATAATGATTAAAATTACCGCTGGAGTGTATCAATCATGTCCCCGAATGTCTCAAGGGATTTTTTTTTTCGAGTCCATGACTAGTACTCGTCCTCTATCAAGTTCAATAACTAGCAGAATAAAATGATAGCTGCGCACACACATAACACACACTTAACATCGAGTAACCAACAAAATATATAGTAATGTGTGTATAAGACAGTTAACACACTCACTTGAAATTGTAAGGAAATAGTATTTTCGTCATGGTTTCTTGTTTCCTTAACGCCCGTACCAAGTTATCCTCCGTGTCCTTGATATGGTTATGGAGAGTTACCTCGTTCACGGTATATGGGTCAATGAACCCAATATCATAGATTTGTCCTCTTTTGCATTCGAGTTTCTTCAATCTGCATAATATAGTGAGTAAAATTATGCATGCAATAAACGAGATGAGATAAAGACTTATAGTTACAAGGAAAAATAATACTTACAAACAATAGGCACTGATCATCGATTTGTCGAGGGCGTCATGATTGTATAACTGAAATAATTCAGCAACTTCGATGTTTATGTCGTCGTTTCCACGAAAGTAATGCTCATCATTAATTCCTATTACGATCCAATTCTGCCCACGCTGTGAGGCTTCCAAGTACCAGTTATGCAATTTTCGCATTCTTGTTGGTAGATTAGGAATCTCCTCGGGTCTGACGAGAGGGCTCCCATACCGGTATTTGTATGCTACTACTTCAGCCGTGGGGAAATCACACCTGCTTAAGTATTGAGCAACAGACATACCTGCAGCTTTGGCCTCCTCTTTGTACAGTGCTATGATCTCTGGATCATACTGGACATCGGGAAACACTTGGAGCGGGGGGCAAGAGTTCATCTGTTCTCCGAGCTGAGGAACTGATTTACCTTTCGACCGCTTTGCTGCATCTGACTTGAGAATAGTGCGGTCATAATCTGATGCAAGCCTTGGCTCGGGTTGGTGAAGGTTCTTCAACATTTTTAACACTTTTGGATCTAGAGGAGGCTGCTCGGCGGACTGCTCGGTCTTCTTTCTCTTCAAATTTTCAAGGAAGTTCTTTGATTTCTCTTGTACCTTCGCCGCGGTTTCCTCCGGAGTATAGTCGTAAGGTCTCTTTGGAGGAACCTTAGGTACTCTTGGAAGGGGCTCCTGTCGACGGATCGGTGATCGGTTACTCTTGGGAGCGGCGATGGTACGCTTCTGCCTTTGGCTCTGAGCCTCAGTGGGTGGAGGTGGCGGAGAAGGCTCACTAGCTGGCGAAGGCTGGTATGTTGGAGAAGGCTGACGCGGAGATGGCGGAGAAGGCTGACGCGGAGATGGCGGAGAAGGCTGATGTGGCGGGGGAGAAGGGTGACGTGCTGGAGACCTTGGCGTCCAATTTGGAAGCACGATTAATTCCTTTAGCCATAGAACTGTGGTCTTCTTGGCTTCTCCCAGCTCGTACAAATCCCCTTCACCCGCAGGGTGGTCAAGCTTCAGCTGCTCAAATCCGCCCATAACTTCATCCACCCCGGCAACAGCATAGCCAGGTGGAATCGGACGGCAATGATAGGTTGAATCAGGTCCAATGGGTAAGGCATAGCCGACCGCCACCTTCATGGTTATTTTCACGATCTTCACATGTAGCTCGCAAGATGTCGACTCCGTGATATCATCCACTGGGTAGCGGATCGCCGGTTCATCATCATCCGCTGGGAGGTCCGTGGAAGCCATGCTGCTTTTCCGCTGAGATGGTGGGCCGGTAGCATCATATCCGGCTTCTATCTGTGGCTGAGATGCGGCGGTTCCTTGCTGGCTTATCCGATTTAACAAGTCTGATTGCCGCTTCAGCTCTTGTTCTATCTGAGACATGCGGTCTGCTTCCCTTTCCTTTCTTCTCTGACGGCTTCTATCGGGAAATTTCTTCATTTCCACGGGAAACCCGACTTTCCACGGTTTGGAGCCCGGAGTGGTTCGTGTTCGTCCTGGGTGTTCATCATTCCCAAGGGCACGCGTGAGCTCGTCCTTCTCTCTATCGGGATGGAACCTTCCCTCTTCAACATCCTTTGATGCGCTTCTAAGGGCATCAATGGGAAGAGGGTCTTCGTCATGCTTTTTTGTGTATACACACTTCCCTTCCGAGTCCAACTTCCCTCCATGCCCGTAAAACCAATCCCTTGACCGATCATTCCATTTCAATGTCTCCGGAATGATCCCTTTGGCAATTAGATCGTCCTCCATCTTCTTCCACTTAGGCTTGCCAGTCTTGTAGCCTCCTTGCCCCATAGTATGGTGATACTTCTTTTTAGCAGCATTTTTCTTATTTATTTCTGACCTTCGCTTAGCTGCCTCTGAAGTCTTGTACTCCACGAATGCGTCCTAGTGATCTTTTATCTTTTCATATTGTCCAGTGAACACCGGAGTCTTTTTTTGGTCGACAAAATCCTTGTACAATCTTTTCTTCCAGTTGTTGAATTGTATTGCCATCCTCGAAAGAGTCCACTTCTTGACTTTCCGCTCTATGATATTCAGATGACGATCATCGTCATCTGAATCCTCCTCATTTGAATCCTCCTGATTTGGATCCACCTCAGTTCGATCCACCTGTGGCGCCTCTGGTAGGGTAAAATTAACCATGAGCTTCTTCCAAAGAATATTCTTCAATCTGTTGCGGACATATTTAGCTGGTTCCGTCTTTGTCTTCTTCCATTCTCGAAGGGTGATCGGAATGTTGTCCCTAACAAGAACTCCGCATTGTCTTATAAATTTACTTGCGTGAGCCGCGGGAGCAATCGGTTCGCCATCTTCACCGATTTCTTCTATTCGGTACCTTTCATGTTCTTCCAACCTTCTGGCCGGACCTCTTCTATTTACAGAAGAGTGGCTCGATCCAGAGGGCTAAAAGAAGAAGGAGCGTTAATATATGTATATACACAAATCAAATAATCCAACTATACAACAAATGCTTAATTTATTATTAATACACATCTACCTCGCCGGCGCCTTCTCCCTCATCCCCGGCACCTTCTCCCTCTCCGGCACCTTCTCCTTCATCGGTGCCTCCATCCACTCCGGCACCTTCTCCCTCTCTGGCACCTTCTACTTCACTGGTGCCTCCATCCTCTCCGGCACCATCTCTACGATTTCGTTCGTCTCCCTCACCGGAGTCGTTTAGAAACACCGAGGTGACATCGTCGTTATTATCGCGGATGATGTCCTCGATAATATTTTCCTGGAAGTCGTCTCTTCCGAGATCCATAGTTTCTGCAAAGAATTATTACAAATTATTATAATGATACGGAGACCAAAAAAAAAGGGGGCGTTGGCCGAGCGCCCGAGCGGTGGGGGAAGATTAGGTCTTCCCTCCCCACCACGCCGGCGCCCGGCCAACGCCACCATTTTATAACCTAAAAAAATGTAAGACCTAAAAAAATGTTCACGAGTTTGATGCATGCAAAATCAATATTTGTAGTGTTGTGAGTAAAAATCTCGTGCAAACCCTAAATAACTAAATAATTAATTAAATACCCTATAATGAACTAGAGAAAATTCCTTATATGACACTACTTGTAAATTATGATTCCTTATATGACACTCAATTTTTTGCATTCCCTAGATGACACTCGGTGTAAATTTTTTTCTCTCGCGGGGGCTACTTCGATCTGTCTTACACATGCAGATGCATACAGGAATTAAGCTCGATGAATCTCGTTGTATTAAGCTCGATGGATCTCGTTGCGAAGTCTAGTGCGGTGTGTCGTGCATAACTAAATAACTAAAAAACTAAAAAAAATAGCTAACTAAATAACTAAATAACTAAAAAAATAGCTAACTAACTAACTAAATAACTAAATAACTAAATAATTAAAAAAATAGCTAACTAAATAACTAACTAACTAAAAAAATAGCTAACTAAATAACTAAAAAAACATAACTAAATAACTAAAAAACTAAAAAAAAATCAAAAATAACAAAAATCTAAAATAACTAAAATAATTAAAGTAAAAAAAACCTAGAATAACTAAAAAAAAGGTGCTCGAACCTTGCAGGCGAGCGGCGGGCGGCGCGGGTACGTGCAGTGCGGCGCGGGGGCGAGCGTCGTCGTCGGCGGCGCGGGTCCGGCGTCGTCGGTGGCGAGCGGCGCGGGGGCGAGCGGGCGCGGGCGCGTCGGTGGCGGGCGCGGGGCGCGTCGTCGGTGGCGGGCGCGGCCGGGCGCGTCGGTGCAGGCGGGGGCGAGCGGGCGCGGCGCAGCGTCGGCGGCGGAGGCGAGCGGGCGCGGCGCAGCGTCGGTGGCGACGAGTGGGACGCAAAAATCCGGCAGCGTAACGGCGTCCAAGAGAGCTCCTCGCGCGGGACTTAGGCGTTTGCGATGCGGGAGAGGAAGAAGAAGGGAGTTATAAAGAAAGGCCCCTTTAGCACCGGTTCGTGGCTTGAACCGGTGCTAAAGGACCTTTAGCACCGGTTCAAGCCACCAACCGGTGCTAAAGGTCAGACCTTTAGCACCGGTTGGTGACTTGAACCGGTGCTAAAGGTTGCTTTCAGGGAACTGCACCGCCACCCCCCTTTAGCACCGGTTTGAGCACGAACCGGTGCTAAAGGGTTTTTTAAAATTTTCAGTTGTTCCCGCCAAATTCTTTTGATTAGTTATATTTGATTTTCTTTTTTCTTTGATTAGTTCTATTTGATTTCCTTTTCCTTTGATTAGCTTATATTGATTTTCTTTTTCTTTTAATTAGTTAATTTGATTTTTCTTTTTTTTTGATTAGTATATTGATTTTCTTTTTTCTTAATGTATATTTTATTTGATTTTCTTTTTCTTTTGATTAGTTATATTGATTTTTCTATTTCTTTTGATTAGTTTATATTTGATTTTCTTTTTTCGTTTGATTAGTTATATTTGATTTCTTTTTTCTTTTGATAGTTATATTTGATTTTCTTTTTTCTTTGATTAGTTATATTGATTTTCTTTTTCTTTTAATTAGTTAAATTGTATTTCTTTTTCTTTGATTAGATATATTGATTTCTTTTTCTTTTGATTAGTTATATTTGATTTTCTTTTTTCTTTTGATTAGTTATATTTGATTTTCTTTTTCTTTTAATTAGTTATATTTGATTTTCTTTTTTCTTTTGATTAGTTATATTTGATTTTCTTTTTTCTTTTGATTAGTTATATTTGATTTTCTTTTTTCTTTTGATTAGTTATATTTGATTTTCTTTTTTTTTTTGATTAGTTATATTTGATTTTCTTTTTTCTTTTGATTAGTTATATTTGATTTTCTTTTTTCTTTTGATTAGTTATATTTGATTTTCTTTTTCTTTTAATTAGTTAAATTTAATTTTCTTTTTTCTTTTGATTAGATATATTAGATTTTCTTTTTTCTTTTGATTAGTTATATTTGATTTTCTTTTTTTTTATTAGTTATATTTGATTTTCTTTTTTCTTTTGATTAGTTATATTTGATTTTCTTTTTTTTTAATTAGTTATATTTGATTTTCTTTTTTCTTTTGATTAGTTATATTTGATTTTCTTTTTTTTTGATTAGTTATATTTGATTTTCTTTTTCTTTTAATTAGTTATATTTCCATGAGAGGAAAAGGGCGGGAAGAAAAGGGCGGAAAGAAAAAGGGCGGGAAAACGATTGAACAGGAAAAGAAGTACATATCTCAACTGAAAATTAAGATACATGGCCAGATTAAGTCACAATCGGCCGAGCTTGTTTTCGAATGTTGGATGATTCAGTCATAGTCGTGCCTAGCCCTATAAACATCGCCACTGTAGTCGTCGTAGTCGCCGGTGTCATCGTCGCTGGCATCGGGGTCGCGGTAGTCGAACCTCGACTGGTGAGCACGCGTGGGCTGAGAGTGAGGGTAGCGCAGGCGGGCGCCACGGTAGGCCATGACGCTCTGGAGAGTCCGGCCGCGCCACCATAGCCGACGGCCGGCCTCGTTGAAGTTTGAACGAGGCGAGCCGTCCTCCTCGTGCCTGGCAAGCGCACTCTCACGCCGATTGATGAAGAAGGCGTCCCAAGTCGGGCTGTAGTCGGGATGCCACTGAGGATTCCTTCGCTGCTCTGGCGTGAGCTCGAAGTAGTAGTGGTTCGTGATGGCCATCTGGCGCGCCACACCTACAGGGACAGGAGGGACCGGTACGCCTCCGACGCTCAGCATCCAGCCGGTGGGGACGCGGTAGCCCGGCAGGCAGGGGTAGTTTGAGGCGCAAAGCGCCTCCGCCTCCTGGAGGGTTAGAGATACGATGGAAGCCATGGAAGAGAGTGATGAGGTTTGCAGATATGAGTCTAGATGTGATATGTAAATGGAGGCCAAGCCTACATATATATAGTGAAAAATGGCGGGAAGACGGAGGCGGGAAGTGGTCGAAAGCGCGGGAAGAAAATAGGCGGGAACACAGTGGCGCGGGGAACCATCTAACCTTTAGTCCCGGCTGGTGGGTACAACCGGGACTAAAAGGTGGTTTTTGTGTCATCTAACAAAACTGTCGGTGGGATAAGGACGTGTGGGAAACCTTTAGTCCCGGTTGGTGGGTGCAACCGAGACTAAAGATATCGGCAGGATAAGGTCGCATGGGTGGATGCACTGCTCGATGAGATAAGGACGCGTGGGTGGACACACGATGCCCCTGTCGGAGGTAGGGAGAGTGAAAGACTCCATCTCCTCTAAGAATGTTGGGTAAATTATTGGGAAATCTCCCGTGGCGGAGCTTCTCACAGATATCGTTGGTGCTCACGCCCTACGATATCTTTGGAAGCTCCGCCTCGAAAAAATTTCCCTCATACAATAACATCATTACACAAAAAATAAATGGGAAAGTGATTTCCATATTGAGATACACAAGTTATGATCCCTATCTAGTCTTCTGAGTTTTCTTCTTGTGTTTCCCTTTCTTCTGATTTTTTGTCTTGGAGGCCATGAACCTCCCTTCGCGTATCTCCCTTGATTAGGATCGCTTCGGTCGTAACCATGGAGTATGTTCACCATTTAACGCGATGATTGGGTCAATATTCACTCTGAAGGGCGGAATTTCATCAAACTTATTATAATCTTCTGACATGTCTGTCTTATCCTCAACTCCCAGGATGTTTCTTTTCCCTGAAAGAACTATGTGACGCTTTGGCTCGTCGTATGATGTATTCATTGTCTTATCTTTTTTTTGGTTTGGAGGACATGTCTTTCACATAGAAAACTTGAGCCACATCATTGGCTAGGACGAATGGTTCGTCTCTGTAACCAAGATTGTTGAGATCCACTGTTGTCATTCCATACAGCTGGTCAACCTTTACCCCTACTCCATCTAGCTTGACCCATTTGCACCGAAACAAAGGGACTTTAAAAGAAGGTCCATAGTCAAGTTCCCATATCTCCTCTATGTAACCATAATAGGTGTCCTTTTGCTCGTTGTTGTTTGTTGCATCAATGCGGACACCACTGTTTTGGTTGCTGCTCTTTTTATCTTGGGCGATCGTGTAGAATGTGTTCCCATTGATCTCGTACCCTTGGAAAGTCAATATAGTCGAAGATGGTGACCCGGCCAACAAGTATAGCTGATCTCCAACAATGTTGTCATTTATGAGATGTGTCCGGAACCAACCGCCGAAAGTCGCCATATGTTTATGTGTAATCCAGGAGTCAGACTGAGCCGGGTGTTGGGAGCGTACAATATTCTTGTGTTCAATGATATACGGGGCCACCAAGGCGGAACTTTGTAGAACTGTGTAGTGTGCTTGAGTGAAAGAAATCCCGTCCATACAATACATTGATTTCTTTCCTAGCGTGCCTTTTCCACGTAGTCTCCCTTCATGCCGCGATTCAGGAACACCAATCGACTTAATATCAGGGATAAAGTCAACACAGAACTCAATGACCTCCTCTGTTCCGTAGCCCTTGGAGATGCTTCCTTCTGTCCTAGCACGGTTATGAACATATTTCTTTAAGACTCCCATAAATCTCTCGAAGGGGAACATGTTGTGTAGAAATACAGGACCGAGAATGGCAATCTCTTCGACAAGGTGAACCAGGAGATGCGTCATAATATTAAAGAAGGATGGCGGGAACACCAACTCAAAACTAACAAGACATTGGGCCACATCCTTCTGTAACCTTGGTAGCATATCTGGATTGATTACCTTCTGGGATATTGCATTGAGGAATGCACATAGCTTAACAATGGGTACGCGGACATTTTCCGGTAGAAGCCCCCTTAATGCAACTGGAAGCAACTGCGTCATAATCACGTGACAGTCATGAGACTTCAGGTTTTGGAATTTTTTCTCTGTCATATTTATTATTCCCTTTATATTTGACGAGAAGCCAGACGGCACTTTAATACTTGAAAGGACATCAAAAAAGATTTCCTTCTCTGCTTTTGTAAGAGCGTAGCTGGCAGGACTTAAGTGACGCCCTTTATCCGTCTTGCTCTGTGGATGCATGTTGTTTGGGTCTTTCATACGTTGTTGATCCTCCCGTGCTTCTGATGTATCTTTTGTTTTTCCATACACGCCCAGAAAGCCTAGCAGGTTCACGCAAACATTCTTCGTAACGTGCATCACGTCGATTGAAGAGCGAACCTCTAGGTGTTTCCAATACTCAAGCTCCCAAAATATAGATTTCTTCTTCCACATGGGTGCGTGTCCGGGTAGCGACGTCATTTGGAACAGATTGACCGCCAGGACCCTTTCCAAAGATTACTTCTAGGTCCCTGACCATATCAAATAAATCATCACCAGTACGGAGATCAGGCTTTTGCCGGTGATCTGCCACACCTCTAAAATGCTTGCCTTTCTTTCTTACGGAATGCGTGGTCGTAAGAAATCGACGATGCCCCAAGTACACAATCTTCTTGCATTTTTCCAAATATATAGCGTCAGTCTTATCTAAATAGTGCGTGCATGCATTGTATCCCTTGTTTGTTTGTCCTGAAAGGTTACTAAGAGCAGGCCAATCATTGATGGTTACGAAAAGCAACGCTCGTAGGTCAAACGGCTCCTGTTTGTGCTCATCCCATGCACGTACACCTGGTTTGGTCCATAACTGTAAGAGTTCATCAACTAATGGTCTTAGATACACATCAATGTCATTGCCGGGTTGCTTCGGACCTTGGATGAGCACTGGCATCATAATGAACTTCCGCTTCATGCACAACCAAGGAGGAAGGTTATAGATACATAGAGTTACAGGCCAGGTGCTATGACTGCAGCTCTGCTCCCCAAAAGGATTCATGCCATCTGTACTCAGACCAAACCTTAAGTTCCTTGCGTCGCCTGCAAAGTCTGGGTAGTCTCTCTCAATTTTTCTCCACTGCGACCCATCAGCGGGGTGTCTCAACATCGCGTCTTTCTTACGGTCTTCTTTGTGCCATCGTAACAACCTGGCATGCTCTTTGTTTCTAAACAGACGTTTCAACCGTGGTATTATAGGAGCATACCACATGACCTTGGCAGGAACCCTCTTTCTGGGGGGCTCGCCATCAACATCACCAGGGTCATCTCGTCTGATCTTATATCGCAGTGCAGTGCATACCGGGCATGCTTCCAAATTCTCGTACTCCTCACCGCGGGTAGAGGATGCAGTCATTAATGCATGCATGAATCTTCTGAACCTCTAATCCTAGAGGGCAGAGAACCTTCTTTGCTTCGTACGTACTGTCAGGCAATTCATTATCCTTTGGAAGCTTCTTCTTCATTATTTTCAGTAATTTCTCAAATCCCTTATCAGATAAACCAGTCTCTGCCTTCCATTGCAGCAACTCCAGTGTGGGTACCGAGCTTTGTGTTCCCATCTTCACAGTCTGGGTACAACTTCTTTTTGTGATCCTCTAACATACCTTTTAACTTCCGCTTCTCATTCACACTTTCTGCTTCTCTGTGTGCATCTACGATGGCCCGACGAAGATCATCATCAGGCTCATCTGATGCCTCTACATCTTCAGCTTCTCCTGTCCCTTCAGCTTCAGCTTCCCCCGTTGCAGTATCACCATATTCAGGGTACATATCATCATCCTCTTCTTCTTCATTGTCTTCCATTATAACCCCTCTTTCTCCGTGCTTGGTCCAACAATTATAGCTAGGCATGAAACCTTTCCGAAGCAGGTGGGCGTGAATGATTTTCCAGGAAGAGTACTCCTTCTTGTTCCCACAGTCAACACATGGACAACACATAAAACCATTCTGAATATTTGCCCGAGCCACATCGCCAAAATTACGAAGACCTTCAATGAACTCGGAAGTGCGTCGGTCACCGTACATCCATTGTCGTTGGTTCATCTGCGTCATATAATTAGGTTTACTAATACTATTACCGAACATCATAAATAGTAAAATGACGAAACATGCATTTGTATCAATGACAAATAAAAGAATAGAGTTGCTAACCTCGATCGAGGAGGAAAGAACGAGGAGAAGACCTAAGTATCGCTCGGGCACCTCATATCATCTTTATTTTGTGTGAGCTTAAGTTGGTTCATGCTTTTAGGCATTTCATCAAACACCTCTTGTGCATAGGGGAAAAAACCAAACTAGCACACCCCCTCTCACACCTTCCAAAGGAAAAAAAACAGAGGAGAAGGCTGGTGGGCGGCTGTATTTATAGGCAGGGCCTCTAGCACCGGTCCGTGTCCAGAACCGGTGCAAAAGGGTGTCCATTAGCACCGGTTCGTGCCACGAACCGGTGCTAAAGGTGTGGCTTCTGCCACGCGGCAGACGCCACACCTTTAGCACCGGTTTGTGTCACGAACCGGTGCTAATGGTTCCTAACAAACCGGTTCTAGAGCTCCACGGGCTCAATTTAGCTCTCTGGCAGCTCGAACCGGTGCTAAAGAACCTCTTTAGTCTGGGTTCGTAAGCCAACCGGTGCAAATGCCGTTTGGAGCAAAAAAACGAAAGCCCTATTTTCTACTAGTGGTAAAAGAAAGATACTTGGGTCGTGCGTTAATTATGATATTTTTTGGTATATTTTAGTGTAACTGAAAATGTTATTCCATGCATTTAATATGCTATTAAGTCAAAAATGTCAAATAAGGTAATGCATGTTTGATTAGGAATTGAAGCTTACTGCAATTTATGAAGAAAAAAAGTACTCCGGCTGGAGTTAAAATGAATTACTTCTGACTGAACATTTTTGTGCTACTCGACAGCTATATTACATACAGATTAAATGAGACCAACACTTAATTGATGTTGTGATTCCATATATACTACTCAATTATATGATTCAGTCAAGCTAAACACATGTTAGGGAGAGCAGGAAAAGCAGGCCGATGCGAAACATCAAATATTCACTGGACAAAGCTTGGATATTATCACATCATGCCATACAAAAATATAACGCTCACGTAACACAACTCTTCCCAGTATCCAGCTCAATAGGATTTTCCAGCATTACAGTAAAATATCAATCAAGCTTACAAAAGGTTATCCAGCAATACAGTAACACGAGTGCAAGAACCAGTGCACTTCCAAGTCGTAGCAATACATAGCAGATATTAGTCTCCAAGATACAAGTGCAAATTACCACTGCGGAAACAGAAAGCTCCTAAAATGTCGGCGCACCACAATGTACTAAACTAACCATGTGGAAACAGGAAACATCTTGGAACACGCAGGCCGACGAAGTGGAGAACGTCTAGAACATCATATCCGTCAGTCTTCAAATGGTAGACGTGTGAACAACGGATAACTTGAGTCGCATGAACAACCTCGTCTATATGAGCAAAGTAATACTGAACCCATCCAGTGGATCGTACAGCGCCGATGAATATATCTGGGGTATCAGTAAAGGTTACCTGTTGTCTGACCTGATATGCTGTGAGAGCCTCATTTATCCTTGGAAGTGGCAATGCGGCCATGTATTCATCTCCGTGTTCACATCCACATCTACTACAAAGTATAGCAGAGCACTCAGTGCAGTACCTCGTGGCGAATGCACGGCAACGGACCAAGGTGAGATCAGGAGCAGTAAAACGGCGTGTACACTGTGTGAATGGTAGCCGCTGAAGGCCACCACCGTCGGAACCCCCGCCGCCTCCACTGCCGCCGCCGCCAGCTGGACCTCCGCCGCCCCCAAAGCTATCACCTCCACTGCCGCCAGCAGCTGAACCTCCGGCGCCCCCATACCCACCACCTCCACGGCCTCCCGAGCCACCACCGCCTCCAATGGCACCTCGCCCGCCTCCAAATCCAATAAGTCTTGTGGGTGTCGGAACATGGCCACCACACGATCTTGTCGCCACGTCGTGGTGGCACACCTCCACCACGGCAGAACCGCCACCCCCGGCGGCGCGATGACCACCCGCCGCATTGGGCACGCGGACGAGCGCACCCTCGCCACCGGAGCCGGCTAGTGCACCGCCGAGGACTGGTCCACCGCCGCGGCCACGGCCAGATGGCCCTCTTGCCTCAACGGACTCGTCGCGCTTGTCGCCTCCCACGGCAGACAGAGATCCGCCGCGCCCGGCAAGTCCTCCAACGCGCTCGCTCGCCTCATCACGTTCGAAGGTTAGGCCGTCGCCGTTCTCGGCCTTGGGGAGCGGGTTCTCCATGGGCTCGCTCGGTTCGTCGATGATGACGACGTGGTCGCCGATCCTTACGAAGTCGATGCTCTTTGGCAGAGTGCTCTCCATGACCAGGGAGCGCTCGCTCCGTTGATCCATGGCGAGGACGTGTTCACCAATCAAGACGAAGGTGACTCCAGACCCAGCCTTGGGACGGTTGCTCTCCTTGACCAGCGAGAGCTCGCTCGCCTCGGCGCGTTCCTCGACGGCGACGACGTAGTCGGCCTTGGCGACATCCGAGCGCCCCCGGATGCGCTCGACTGAGCCGGCCTCGCTGGTGCGCTCCGCATCCTTTTTTTTTTTTTAAATAGAAGGCCTCAGGCCCTGCTTTAACTTAATAAAGCCAACTGGCATAGGTTCATACAACATCCACCAGACTCATACCAAACATAGATTACACCACGACATATAGAGGTCCGGGCAGCAAAATGTAAGAGCAAAAAACACTAGATATTGAAGTGAACGCCCAAATAAGCACAAGCTCCCCGTGTGGTCAGCCCGCCATCCTCGCGTGGAGCCTTCTGACTGCCTCTCTCGTCGCGTCCAGGAGCTCCCTATCCCGTCTCCTCGTCAACGCCCGCCATCGCTGCATAAAAATCATCATTTGTACCAAAACATCAGCAGGCCTGTCAATGAGCTTGCCCTCAATCGTAAGCTTATTGCGAACTATCCAAAGTGCCCACGATTGGGCGGCGAACGTGTACCAGACTACTCGCCGCATGGACCCGGACAAGCCATTAGCCAAAGCTAAGAAATCCCCAATCCCGGTGGGGTTCCAAGCGTTTCCCAGCAGCTCTCTCACCCCAGCCCACATAAATTTGGCTAAGGGGCAAGAGAAGAAGATATGGTTGCAGTCTTCGATATCACCGCAAAGAGCACAATTCCCATCGGACGGGCCTCTACGCTTGGCCACTTGCTCACAGCAGGGAAGCCTTCCTCTGATAAGCTGCCAAAGGAAGATCCTAACCCTAGGGGGAACCTTGGTCCGCCACACGTCGTCGAAGTGCGAGACCGCCGCCCCTTGCGACATCTTCCCGTAGATCGAGCTGGTAGTGAAGACCCCGGATGGATCTAAGGTCCAAGAGACTCGGTCCACCCCCATGGTCAGCCTAACCCCATCTAACTCCCTAGTTAGGTTATCCCAGTCTACCGCTTCCGGAAGACCAAACGCTCTCCTGAACACTAACCCCCATTCCTCCCCATGGAATGCATCCCTAACCGTGATGTTGGGGGCAGCACAGATGTCAAAAAGCGATGGGAACCGGTCCTTAAGAGGTGCGCTCCCGAGCCACCAATCAAACCAGAAATATGTTTTACCCCCATTCTCCACGTGGTGTTTAGCGCCCAGCTTAAAATACCACTTGATCTTCTGGAGGGCCGTCCAGAACTGTGAACCTCGAGTCGGGGTCTCAGCCGCAAAGATATCCCTGTCACCAAGGTATTTTGCCCTGAGGAGGTCCGCCCAGAGACCCTCCGCTCCCTGATAGAGTTTCCAAATCCATTTCAGAAGAAGGGCGATGTTCATGAGCCTAGTATTAAGGATTCCTAGACCCCCAAAGTCTTTCGGTTTACAGACAGTGGCCCAGTCCACCATGTGGTATTTCCGTCTGTCACCGACTCCCTCCCAAAAGAACCTGGCCCTAACCCTATCCATCGCCTCATGAGTCGTCTCAAACAACATGTAGAGGCTCATCGCAAACATCGGGAGGCTCGACAGGCAGGAGTTAGTAAGCTCTAGTCTTCCCGCCGAGGACAAGAAGAGGCCTTGCCATGGGTCAACCCTATGACCCACCTTCCCTGTCAGAAAATCCCAATCTGACACATGAAGCCTTTTATCACTTACTGGGAGGCCCAGATAAGTGATTGGGAAGTCCACCAGATTGCAATTCAAAAGGTGTCCTATCCTGATCTTCTCGGCTGTGGGTCTCCCCACCACAACCGCCTCGCTCTTGCTGAGGTTGATCTTGAGTCCCGACAGGTCCTCAAAACATCGAAGAATGAGTTTGAGGTTTGAGATCCCCTCCTCGCAAGGGTCCAACAAGATCATCGTGTCGTCCGCATACTGCAAATGAGTAACACCCCCGGGAATAAGGTGGCTAACAACTCCCTGGATGTGCCCCGCAGATCTCGCCCGTGAGATCATTGCCGCCAGGGCGTCAACCATGAAGTCAAACAGGATCGGGGACAACGGATCCCCTTGCCGCACCCCCCTAGCATTGCGGAAATAGGGACCGATCTCCCCATTGACGTTGATCGCGGTTTGTCCCCCGGAGACAAGCTGCATCAGACGTTGGACCATAGCAGCCGAGAAACCCTTGCGTTTGAGCACCTCCCTGAGGAAGTCCCAGCTGACACGATCATAAGCTTTCTCAAAGTCCAATTTAAGGAATAAGCCCCCCAGCTTGTTCCGCGCAAGCTCATGCGCGATTTCATGCAAGGCCAACACTCCCTCGTGAAGAGCCCTCCCTTTGATGAAAGCCGTTTGGCTACGGTCAATAGTCCTATTCGCAAGCGGAGCAAGTCTAATCGCATACGCCTTAGCAATAAATTTAAAGATAACATTAATAAGTGCAATAGGACGGCACTGCTTAACGTTGTCGGCTCCACGGACTTTGGGAATAAGAGACAGAATCCCGAAATTAAGTCGGGCAATGTCCACCCTCCCCAGGGCGAAATCGTTAAGAAGCCCTAAGATGGGTCCTTTAAGGATTCCCCAGAATCTCTTAAAGAAAGCCACCGGAAGGCCATCCGGGCCCGGGGCCGAGTCAACTTTCATACTAGCCAGCACCTCATCGAGTTCATCCCCAGTGAACGAGAGCTCTAGAGCCTCGTTCTCCACTCTCGAGATGCGGTCTTGATCCGGCCAAAGATCATCTCCAAGTCGGAAGGCGCTCTCCCCTCCGTCAGCCCCCATTAGATCTCAATAGAACGCATAGATATGATCCGAAATCTGTTTTTGATCGGTCACCTCTCCCTGAGGCGTGACCAAACGCGGAATCCAGCATTTACGGCGACGGCCATTAGCAATGGCGTGAAAATACGCCGTACACGCATCCCCCTTCAGCAGCCAGTTAACCCTGCTCCTCTGTCTCCAATAATCCTCCTCCATCTCATCAAACATTATAACCTGGTCCTCCAGGTGGTATCTTAGGGCCCATCCCTCTTCGTCCAAATCTGCTCGGTCAGCCCGCCTATCGAGCTCCGCAATCTTGGCCAGGAGGTTAGCCTTGAAGGCTCTCTTCTCCTTACCGAGGTTAGCGCCTCATCCCTTGAGGAATTGTCTCGTTAGGCGGGACAGGCAATGCCAACTTTCCACACTGCTCCTGTGTGGCCCGAAATCAAAAAGGAAGTGGTTCAGCTTTCCCGACATAAGCTCTTGAAACCCCGTCACCTGAAACCACCAGGTTTGAAAGAAGAACCTGGTCGTTCGCAGGATGGACTCCTCCCCGGAGTTAAGCAGAAGGGGTGTATGATCCGACCCGATCCTGGTGATCGCCACCAGCGAGCAAAGCGGAAAGCACGCCTCCCAGCTAGGGGAGACAAAGACCCTATCCAAAACGCAGCGGATTGGGTTGAGTTGTCTATTCGTCCAGGTGAACCGCGCCCCCGTGCGCGGTACCTCTCTTAAAGATAATGCCGCGATGGTATCATTGAAACGGTGGATTCTAGGCCAATTGATGTTGGAGTTGTTCTTATCGCGGGCATCTCGGATGAGATTGAAATCCCCCCCCCCCCCCCCCCCACCGCAAGGGGAAGGGAGCAGGACGCGATTTCTCCCGCAAGCTCGTCCAAGAACTCCGACGTTCTACTGTGATTAGCCGGCCCGTAGACCAGAAAGAAGCGCCATTTCAGATTGCAGCTGCGCTGCAGCACCGTGGCACTTATGAAGAAAGTCCCCTTCTTCCAATCTCCCACCTCAAAACTTTCCTCGCGGAACCCCAGAAGCATACCCCCCGAGTGGCCTGGCGCCGGGAGCCAATTCCACACAAATTGGCCACCGCACTCCAGACTACATAGTTCCGCCATGGAAAAGTCTTGCTTGATGGTTTCCTGAAGCCCTATCAGGTCCATCCGATCCCTCTGAATGTAATCTTTGAGTTGTGAGCGTCTCCCTAGACGACCAAACCCTCGGATGTTATAAATCAAGGCTTTCATCTGGACGCACTAAACCGCTTCGACCGTCCCTTACGGACCGACAGCAGAGGGCGCACCACCGGAAAATGGCGGGACTTGCTTCGGGTGCGCGAGGCAACAGACCCTATGCCCGTACCCATCGCGTTGGCCGCCGTCTTACCCCGACGTCGCGCCCCCACCACACCGGGAACCCAGCCAGCATCCCCATCCCTGGGGGATAGCGATGCCTGGTCAAGCGCCGGATCCACCTCCCTGGTTTCCCCCTGCGAGCCCGCCCCCTGGGCTTGTCCCCGAAGGGCATTGCCCTCAGCCACAGGGACCTCAGAGCCCCCCTGGGCCGCGGGATCATCAAAAGTCGCCGCCTCCCTGGCAGCCATTTCGGCAGCCTTGGCCGCCTCCCTGGCAGCCTTCTCAGAGGCCACGCGAGCCAGACGTTCAGCTGCCTCCGCGAGGTTAGCTTGCGCCAGCTCCTTGGCGCGGATCATATCAAGAATTTCCCCCGGTGAACCCCTGGCCGGATTAAAAACGATGCAACTATCGGCGAGAACCTTAGAGAGACAGGAATCGGAGCGGGAAGAGAGAGTAAGGCGAGGTGGAGTACCTGTGTCCAGATTCTTCTCCGCCGTGACGCGCTTGGCCTTCTCCATCACGGACTCCGCTGCGGAGCCCTTGAGGCGCTTACTCTTCCTTGCCGACGACGATCCTGGCCTTGGGGTCCGAGCGTACACCACCTTGGAGCGGAGGCCCTGAGCTTGACGAGCCGAAGCGCTCGCCTCCGCCAGAAGATCCACCTCCAACTCCACCGCCCCCAGCTGACCGTCCTGCCCGCCCCCGACAGGGCTGCCCACCTCCATGCCCGCCGAGTGAACCGCCTTCTCCGGGGAGCCCGTTGTGAGGCAAGTCACAAGCGAGCCGTCCACGGAGGTCTCCAGACCCACCCCCTCAGGAGAGAGTCCCGTCTTGCCCAGGGACCGGGAGGGAGACGAACCACGCAGGTCAGACCCCGGGAGAACCCCCATGTTCGAGCCATACTCATCCAGTAATGGCTCCGAGGGAAGGAGCGCCACCTGGACGCCACTCCCCGACCCCCCGTCCTTGTCCTTGGCCTGAGGCGGCTGCCTAGCGCCCCCAGCCGCCTTCTTCTTCTCAGCATCGCGCTTCCCCAGACGCTTCCATTCATCCTCAGAGGGACTAAGGTCATCGTACTCATCGTCGTCCACGCTGTCATCCCCCGGAGGCCTCGGAGGGTCCCCAGCCGAACCACCCCCACCACGGGGCACCAACTCAGCCTGCACCCCAATGTTGAAAGGCTCTCCATTTACCACGAGCTGAATGGTTCCCCTGATCCTCTCCGGGAAACGACACTGGAACCGCATACGGATCGGCTCGGTCCTGAACTTGCGCAGGGAAAGGAGGTCCACCTCAAGAGGCCTCCCTACCATCACCAAGGCAGCCATCAGCCTGGATTCCTCCATCATGGAGCTAGGGAGGCCCGAGACCTTCGCCCAGATGGACGGGAAAACAGCCGCCGGCGGGGGGTCGAGAAAAGCCTCTCGGATGTCCACCTCAACCTTGTTAAGGGGCAGGAAAAGCTTGCCACTCCGAGTAGCCATCCGAAGAGTGGACTGGGAGGGGAACACGACCGAGAACTCCGACTCTGACAGCTGGCAAGCCATCCAATCCCAAAGCTCATCGACGAGGTTCTTAAGCTCCGCAGAGAGCTGCTCCCTGGACAGCGGCGAGGACCTGAACTTGATGATTGCTGTGAAGGTCTCGTCAGGGCCCTGAGCCGGGAGAGGGTCCACGTCAATGGCAAAGAAACCACCCCCAGTGATGGCATGGCCCATGCTCTGGAGCCCCGACCGCCGTCCCCGGGACGGGCAGTTGGCCGACGCATGCCCCTCCCCGCTGCACAGCACACAAATCGGGTCGAACGTGCAAGCAGCCTGGAAGTGCCCCGGACGACCACACTTGAAACACTCCACGTCCGGCGGTGCCCCGGCCCCGCCGCCGCTCTTGGAGTTGCCCTTGGATTTGGCACCGGCAGCATGCCCGCCAGCCGCTCCCTTTCCCTTTGAAGGTCCCGACCTCTGAGCACCGGGTGCACTACCTCCAGCTCCCTGCTGTTGGTAGCGCGACTTCCCGGTCTCCTCCTTCTTTCTCCTCTGGGCTTCCTCCCTCTTCTGTTGTTCGATCCACCACGGGGGAGGCTGGCCCCAGTAGTCTTGACGATTGCCGGAGTCGGAGTAGCCCCCTTGGCGACCCGCAAAGATGGTATCTCCATCTTGGCGGAAACCCCCCTCGTCCCCGCCCCTCTGGACGCCTCGAGAGCCACCATAGCCCCCATCTCTGTAGCCACCCTCAGCACCCTGCTGGTAGCCAGCACGGAAGCCGCCGCCCCCACCCGAGGGCTCCTGACGGAAACCGCCGCCACCGCCAGGGTATCCCTGCTCCGCCCGGAAGTCGCCACCTCCACCGCCCTCCTGGCGGTAGCCACCACCTCCGGAGGCCGCCGGACGGTCCAGGTCCTGGCGGTAGCCACCACCGCCGGCCTGGCCCCGAGAGCCACCCCCGCTCCCGCCGTCCCCGCCACCGGACTGCTGCTGCTGCATCCACCTCCCCTCTCCGCCATCGCCCGCATCCATCCTCCTCTTGTTCCGCCCGGCCCGCCCATCACAACCTCCGCGAAGGAAAGGGTCAAGGGCGGCGGATCTGGAGTTCTAGTGAGAGTACGAAAGGAGAGGAAATGGCGCCGTCTGATTTCTGATTTGTTAGCTGGAAACCCTAGACGGGGATCCCTCGTCCCTTTAGGAATCCAGAGCCATGGCTCCACAGCCGCTGGGCCCCCCTCAAGGCCCGTGGGACAACTGGTCAAGGCCGGATCCGCCGACACCCCAGTCACCTGCAGCCCCGGCCAATGGGCCTCCAGCGGGGCCCCGGGAAGTAAACGCAGCCCATCTGAGCTTACCTCCGGATCAGCCGGCTGGAGAAAGGGCCCAGCCGTCGAGCCCCCCAGTTGGGCCCAATCTAGGACCAAGGTTGGTGAGGGCCCACCGGACGGTGACCTACCCCCAGCCGCCGCCGGCGGCGTAACCAACTCCGGCCCCGGCTCCTCCCTGCCCCCCGGCGCCGCCACCCTAGTCGGCGAGGGAGCCCGCGGAGAAGAGACGGGACGCCCTGCACGCAGGGGCCCCGCCCGAGGCGCCGGGGAACGCCGCCCCAGCACCCGACACCAGCCGTCACCCAGCCGCCGGAACCGAGGTCGACCACCCGCGGCGAACCTGGATCCCCGGCCCCCAGGCGCGAAAGCGGACCGGCGCGCAAGCTTGAGGGAGCCCCCCAGCTCCTCCGCCCGCTCGATGAAGCTTCCCAGGGAAGCCTTCGCCGGCGGCAGCGAACCCCGATCTGAATCACCCCGGCCATCCCCGACGTCGGACCCAAGGTCGCCGGCCGACTCCCCGTCCTCCTCATCTTCGAAACCCGAGAGGACCCAGAACCTACCCCAGCTCCGCCCCACGCCCAGAGGAGGAGCAGAACTGGGCTCGCCGGCGGCCCCCGTCGCGCGAAGGGAAGGGGGCAAAACCGCCTAAGGCGAATCGCCAACCACGTCGCCAGAGCGCGACCGTACACTCATTGCTCTACCTTGTTTCCACTCCACAACCGCGCTCCGCATCCTCGCTCGAGCACGTCCTTGAGAAGCGACCTGCGGTTGATCTCCCTCGGCGACTCGAGGGCGGCGCCGGTTCCGCAAGCCTTCATGGTCCTGGCCACGGTCGCGCGGACCTTCCTTTTGTCGGTGGCTACCTGATTCCCCATGCTGGCCGGCTCGTCGGAGTAGTACTCCCCGTCCCTATATCATGACGGAACCTGTGAGGAGAGAGACAAATGCCTCGCAATTGAACATCTACCAAAATCTCATTAACTTACGACGAAGAAGAGCTCGATAGCGCGGCGAATCTGTTGCCCGACGCAAACGCAGCTAATTCCCCTCGATAGCGCGGAACCGTGTAGTAGGCCCTGCTGCAAAATTGATGGGTCGTGAGGCCTTCGGAATCTTCGGATTCTACAGGGACTCGAATCTACAGGAGGAAGAAGACGATATAGCTAGGTTGTACCATGCGTGCTCACGCCGCGGTCGGCCGGAGCGGGCCCGCTCCTCGCTGCGCATCTCCTCTTCTCTGCCACCACCATGCCGCCGAAGAGGATCGCCGAAGACGAGGAAGCCGCGGGCGCCCAAAGAGAGGCCGCCTGGCATGACCAACGCGGCGTGGGCGCCGGACGTGGCGCGCCGGGAGACCGAAACTTGCGGTAGGGCGGAGAGGGAGAAGAAGCTCGCGGTGAAGAGGGCGGCGGCGGCGGCGGACGAGCAGGCGAGGCTGGTCTCCATGGCCATGGGACAGCCGCGCGTCGGCCAATTCCCCGCCGGTTCATGGCCAATCCAAGGTACGATCGGCTCACCTTCCACCTACTCGCCGGCCGCGTCGTCGCCGATGTTCCACGAGACCTGCATCCCCGCCATGTCGAGGTTCACCCCGTCGCCGCCGGAGTACGACGCCGACGGGATGCACGAGGGCATCTCGCCTGCCCTGCGCCGAGGGCCGCTCTCGTACGGGATGCCGCCGCCGAACGACGGCGTGATGCACGACATGATCACGTCGGGATCCATGGCCGCCGCGGCGAACCCGGGTTTCTTCACACAATAGGAGGCAAGGGCGACGGAAGCCGTCGCGGCGGCGCGGGGTGGCGACGACGGGCTCGGAGACGCCACGCAAGACGTCGACGAAGAAGTGGAGCACGTCCAGATCGACGAGGAGGACGACGCGCCTGAGCCGACATCGACGGCGAGGGGGCGGAAGAAAAGGAGAAAGACCTCGCCGCCGACCGAGCCGCGGGTCAAATGGACGGGCAAAGAAGAGGAATGCCTCGCCGAAGCTTGGAAGACCGTTTCCATGAACGGCATCACCGGCGCCAATCAAAACTTCGACACATATTGGCAGCGCGTCAAGACGGCGTTCGACGAGCGCAAACTCGTCGATCCCTACTTCAACAAGACGGTGATGGTTCGCGGCGAGAAGGCCATGGCCACGCATTGGGGGATCATGCAGGCGGCATGCAACAAGTGGCACGACATACAAGAGGAGATCGCCGATCGTCCGATTAGCGGCGCCGACTTTGAGGCCAAGGTACTCGCTGTTCTCCGTCGACATTGGATCGCCGATTTGTGATTACGCCGCGGCTTCTCTGTGCAGATGCGGTGGGCGTTCGACATGTACGGCGACGACTCCGACGGCCAGCAGTTCAAGTACCTCAACGTCTTCGCCCACATCGAGGACTGCGAGAAGTGGGCCGAAGTACGCCGGACCCTGTCCAAGAACAAGGACGAGCAGTACAACCCCGACGCTCCCGCCGCTGCCGCATCGGCGGGCCGCCCCGAGTTCGGCCAAAAGAAGCTGAAAGAGATGAAGAAGTCGGGGGCTCCGGCCGACAGATTGCAGGCGTCTTTCGAGAAATGCTGGGCCGACGCGAGGGCGCACAGCGCCGGGAGAGACACCAAGTACGACGCACGCTGGAAACAGATGCTCGCCAACCAGGGCACCCGGATCGCCTTGCTCCAGACAACATCGGCGGCGAAGAAGAGGAACACCGACCTGGCGTTCCTGATCGGCGGCAACGACACTGCGATGGACGAGGAGACGCGGGCTTGGTACGACGCTCATCGCCAAGCCATCCTCCACCCTCCGTCGACTGCGTCGCCGTCCTGCCCTTCAATGACGTCCCCTTCGGCGGACGAAACTACGCCGCCCGAGGAGGCGCAGGAAGGCACCGCCGACGAGCCTGTTCTAGTCTAGTCTAGTTTCTGTTTCGATCGCCGAATTCTAGCTGATCAGATCGCCGAACTCTGCGATGCTTTTGTGTAGCGGGCGGGAAGACGCCATTTTGAAACTATATCCGCGAACGCCGGGGTGCGACTGGAAGTTTGCTCCCACCCACGCCCGTTTTACATCCAATCCGGGCGAATATATCGCCGGATTTCGGCCCGGGGGCCTCAAACGGCTGGAGATGCTCTTAACTACTAGGTCCGTCAAAAAAAAACTACTAGGTCCGTCACTAGTCATTGTCGTCGGGTCAACTTTACTGGTTGTCAGATCAATGTGCCAAGACACATGAAGCATTTGCAGAGCAGAGGATTAGACAAGGGACGGGTTTGGGTCGCTCTTTCTTTCTTTCATCGCGGAACAGACAGCAGAGGGATCAGAGATATGACCTGGTGTCGATGAATTCAGAGCTAGGGAAGGGAAAATGGCATACGGTGAGTAGAATATCCCACCACCAATCTAGGTAATCGAAAAACAGCCTCATTCTCTGTTTTTTTTCTCTCCTTGCTAGAAACCTGAGGGCATCTCCAACCCCCGACGCAAAGTAGCCGTCCGAATCGGTCCGAAAATGATCGGAGTCGGGAAAAACCCAGCCCAGCAGTCCGACGCAAAATGTCTTATCTGTCTGTGGTGACGCATTTGCGATGCAAATTTGGACACGGTTTGCGTCGAGGATGACAGGTCCGCGTGTCAGCTCGAGCAAGCACATGGTCCATATGACAGTCACATGCAAATGGCTAATGAATCCATTGCAAGAACCTTCTGTGGTTGTGGCCAGTTGAGTACATACTCAATTAGCCATATAAGATCCCACTAGTGGATTTCTTGAGCCTAGCAATGACCACAAGATCTCACTAGCCTGATTGCTTGGGCCTTTATTACAATGACATTAACCCTAAAAAATGGCCACCGCCATACCAACACAAACAACCGGAGAAGATCCTACTAGTGGATTGCTTCAGAGGACAAAAGAGGACAAAATGGGCACCCGATCCAAATGGTCAAGGCGGAAGGACAACGCCTCTTTTGTGTCCCTGGCCAGATGCAAACGGTCCAAATTGGACACGATTTGAGGCCAAAATACGTGGGACCGTTGGAGATGCCCGGAGAGCTCCGCTTTCTGCCCCGGGCCAGATAGAAGCTTTGTCGTCGGGGAGTTGTGGAAGCGAGGCGCCTGCGCTACTGGTGCACTCCAAATAAGCACCGGCAAGGGCGTCGGAAGGCGTGTATTGGAAGCGCTTGCAAAAGTTTTCTTGCTATTGGTAGCGCTGTTGCCCATCGGCGCTCCCAATACCGCCGGCCCCAAATAGACCGCCCGTACCAAATTACAATACTAAGTATATGAAAAGTTAAAGCCTATACCCTTCAAAACATAAATAAAACAAATTATTTAGAGTTTGAAACTTATGACATTATGTAGAGTTTAAAGCATATAAATAGTAGAGAACGGACGTATGGAGGCCGAGCTACACATAGCTCGGTATCATACTCGTTCGTTTGTGCGTTAAGATCTGCGGCCCGTTCTGTTTCCTGGCAATATGGTTGAATACGTCAGAGAATTTAAGCTGGGCCAGCGTATGGAGGGAACTCATACGGGGGTGCGTGTACATGGGCCAGCAGTAGTGGCGCATGTTGGCCTGGCCTGAAGATATCGAAAATGGAACATGTTCCGAGCGGCACCGGTTTCTTCCCTGTGCGATGATAATGGGAGTAGGGTCGACGAGACTGCGCTGCAGTTCTCCTACGAGCAGAGTTGCGGAGGGACGACAGATAACTAATTCCTGAACTTGTGGACGGCCCTGTGATTTTTCTTCAGGCTTCTGCGCTGCAGTTCTCCTACGAGCGGAGCTGCCGAGGGACGACAGATAACGAATTCTTGAACTTGTGGATGGCCCTGCGAATTTTCTTCACGCTTATAGCGAAGTTCCATAGATCGGATATGAAAAATGCGCTGAATTCGCTCTTTGATTACACTTGTGAAGATCGTCTTACTGGAGTGTTCGATCCGTGACAGGAGAGGAAGAGATGCAGTTCCAGGAGCCATGCTGCCACCTCCATCAAAGACCAGCTCGGCCAGATTACATGAGAGGCCGCCTCGGCTGTCCGCTCTACGGCGGTTGGATGCAAGCGAACAAGGTATTCGATGCATGATTCAGATTCTGTTCTGGATAACAATAGGTAATATATTGCTTCACTGCTAAACTTCTCCGTGTGGTGGGGGCCATAATATATCATATGCATTTTTACATATATTGCTATAGTCTAGTTTGTACATAAACATTTGTCTGGTGCCTACGCTGTTGGCAAACATGAAAGAAAAAGTGCCACTTGCTAGCAAATGAAAGCATGTGCCAAAAATGCATATAATGAATTCCATCTAGGTGCCCAGCTTAGCAAGATAGACAAGTTTCTGTGGGTTTAAAGAATTATTGCATATGTCTTTGCTGTTCATGCATTTGCTTTTGATTATGCTGGAAAAGAAATTTCGAACAAGTGATATTGTTTAGTACACACCCACGTTCCGAATGGCCCATACATGCTCAAGGGTCTAATCACCCATGCCGCGCGTCGGACCAGCGGAGCCAGCTGAAGAGTATCATGGGCGGAGAGATGTGCCAGGACTATATACATCCTGCAATACGAAATAACATATGGCTCTAGCACACTAAATACGATAGCAGAAGACAAGCATGGGATCGATCACAGCACAGAAGGCATGGTTAAGATTTCGAGTTACCTGTAGCTCGGCCTACAAATGCAGTTTCCGATAAATAGTATGAATGAATAATTATTCATACAACAATTCAAACAGAAGATAAATCAAATCAATGAGCATTTTATCTAAGAGTCCATAAATGCTCCACTAGAGCACCTGCAAGTAGATGCTGATACTTGTTATTCGCCTTCCCAACCCTTGAACCACCCTGGCGAGGGATGGCGAGGAGGAGCGGTCAGAACCATCATTTGATGTTCATGATCGGCGGCTGCGTCCTCGTATTGCATCAACAGCTCCATCATTATTTCATCGTCACTGTCCATTGCCGTCGGCTTTGCAGATCACCGAACACCTTGCGAGCGTGGTCGACACAGGTGGTGGCGGCAGCTGCTGGTTGGGCGGAGGAGATCGGGAAGCGGCCGCGAGACGGTTTGCGTCTTCTTGACGGTTCTACGCGTTTTTTGGTGGTCAACAGTGGCAAGAGGCGCAACGGCAACCGGCGGTGGCAAATGGCGAATCTAGCGGGGGTGGGAGGCGAGATGGGATGGACCGGCGATTTGTGTCTGTCAAGAGGGGCCTGGGCGATTTGACGTGGCGTAAGGGGCCGTCGCTCCCAATCGGCACCTAGCGCCTATTGACCGGCGTGGAGCGTCGGTTGTTTATTGGGCTCCAAAACACGTCGGCCTCCTATCAGAGCTGTCGCTGTGAGCCCAAAATCACGCCAACCCCCAAAATCTCTATTGGGAGACGTATTGAAGTCGCCGGTGGAATGCTCTAAGGCTAGGTTTTGTGGAGTTTCATCCGGTATAGCGTCTATAAGTACAGTAGCAGATTTTTTCAACCAGATCTGGTGCGTCTTGTGGATGCTATGATAGCTTTTTGGATTGCATAATTGCAACCACTTTAGTGATTAATAAATGTAGAGATTTATTTAATTTTATGGGAGAACCGTTGAATGTATATGTATTTTTCAAATTTATAGTGCAATTCTATAAATGTACATCGACATTGTATTTGTGTATACAACAGTAAATTCTACCACACCCTAGTGTAAAATGCTAGATCAGCCACTAACGAGAACTGTTTCGAAACCAGGATTGTGCACACAGCTTTGTTTGTTAGTTCAGTTTGTACAAATTTGAGAAAATTGAAAAAAAAAACCCCACCACATTTGGGGTTAGAGTTCTAAAAAACCACCACTTTTTAAATTCTTTTTGAAAAACCATCGGTTTGTCCTCTGACTCTTGCAAAAAACACTGCTACATATATTAGGTCGTTTGACAGTGTATCTGACAAAAAGGGCCCACTGTTAGGCTGACATGGCATAAATCTCTACTATATTAATTGTCTACAGGTGATGGTTGGTCGGTAGGTTGGTACGTCCTATCTTTCCCTTCCGCACAGAAAAAAAATGGATTCCCTTCCGCCCCTGCTCTGTCGGGCCGAAAAAAAATCTGCATCAAAGAAAAAAGCCGCTAGAGAAGACAACCGCTCAATGGACTCTGATCTACTCGTGTCACGCCCACGAGGCCACGATCTACACAGAACTGCCCCTTCAGGTTGGTGGGTGTGCAGGAGACGAGGGAAAATAAGGTCTGCGGGGGCGGCTGGTTCCCGGCTGCGTGCCGGCCGAGCGCGGCTGGCATGTTTGAGGCCGGCCTCTACGACGCTGCCAGCTTCCCGCAGGCCATCGCCGGCTGCCAGAGGTCTTCCTCGACAACACGGCGTCCACGCGCGAGGCCGCCGCGTCCAAGGCGACGGCGGAGGCGGAGGCCGTGGAGAGTATTCACCACGGAAAGGAGCTACAGCACGGCACAAACACAGAGCAGAACCCTAGCGCCGCCGAGCTCACGCCTGGCCCCTCGCGTTGCTCTCCAGGCGACGTCAGGGGCAAAACCTAGCGCTGCCGAAGCTCACGTCCGGCCGAGCCTTCTCTGCCGCCCAACGGTGGCCGCACCCCTCTGCCGAAGGTGGTCGGGAAGATCCTGGTTGCGAGGTGGAGGACCGGCCTGTGGGGGCATTGGCGGTGGGGCGAGAGGAGGCCGAGCTGGTGGGCTCAGGTCGGGGCTGCGGTGGCGGCTGCTTGTTGGCTCTGCAGTGTGGTCGTCGGCGTGGGCGGCTGTCGTCCTCTGCGTGGAGCAGTGCGGGCGGCCTGCTGGTAGGCGTCGTCTAGATCACTCCAAATCTGAGGCGTGCAGGCTGTCCTCGCTGGAGGAGGCCAGGGTGGTGGCTCTGGGACGTCATGGTGGCGTTGGTGAGGTCGGGCGGTGCTCCTGACCATGGGCAGCCGGCAGGGGTGGCCGGACCGAAGTCCTCCAGTATCATGTTAGGAAAGTGATATTCTTTACTCAATGTGCATTCCTTGATTAGAAGTAGATCGTTCCTGTTCTTCCCGTTTTGGGGTGCGTTTGCCCATGCTATGCGTTTCTTGGGATGTTTTTAGATTTACCCTTTTTTAGGATCGATGATGCGTGCTCTTTTTATATCTGGTTTTCGCTTACATGCATGTTCCTTTTGCAGGTCTGGTCGCGGTACGTGTGTGTGCTCTGCTGGACTTCTGGAGCTGCTGCTTCCTTTCTTCGGCCAACAGGTTAGTGATTTGTCGGGTGAATATGCTACGTTCTGCTGCTGTTTCTTTGGAACAATATGTGCTTTAATTAGAGGTATTCTGTATTTTTTGTGCAATCTGGATGAACTGGGGTTTATGAAATTGCATCTTCTTATGTTCTGGCTTTTGATAGTCTTCCCCTTCATAGAAGTATTATGAGCTAATGAGAAGAAAACGTCCGCATAAAGAAATTTTGTTCGCCACATTACTTGTTATTTAGCCAAATGCCTTTCTCTACACCGAACATGCATATTCCCTTCCTCCTTGCCCACCTGATGATATTATCAAATAGCTACAATAGTTTCGGTGTCTTACACTGTGGAACATAATCATTAGTGTGTTAAAACCTTCCAGTAATATTCGTTTCTAGGCACATCGAAAACTGCACCTTTTCATGTTTCAGGCAGCAAGAAACATTATAAGATATATATTATGTAAAAACATTTGTTGGAGATATATTTATGGAGTTCGCGTAGAGAGTAGAACTTGCAACCCATAGCTAATCGATCAACATGATGATTTGCCAACGCGGTGAAGTGGCCATTCTTTGTAAAACTATTATTTATTACATGGTGTTAGCGATATCTCAAGCAGAAACAAACTTACTTTATTGCTTTGCTACTGTATCCTCTTTTTAGCATATAAGAACTGATCAGGTGTTGCTGATGGATTGTCTTCGTCATCCATGCCTATAGAAAATAAAAACTAATCTGGCATGGTTCTTTTCTTGAAGTTTTTTGAACCATTTAGTTTATACCTTATTTTATTACGGTTCATGATTGCAACATGGAATTGGTCTATTTTTCCTGCTGCATACACACGAGTTTTTTCATATTCTACGTTTTCAGGTTTCTGAATTTTTTTTATCATATTTCGTAAGAAAACTTTGATTAATAATATGTCATGCTTCATTTGATGTCTGCAGGCCTCACCAAGTTATTTCTCTATATTTTCATTTGTGATGATTCCCTATCCATTTTGCGATATCAGCACTCCAAATAATGGAATGCACAACCTTCATAATTATGGCCACTTTTTTCTGGCAAATATATGTCAAGAGATAGTAAGTAAGTATACAGAGCAGTGGTATCTTTACTACCAAACCGCTAGAGGTGCTGTCCACGATGGTTGTAGAAAAACTCGCACGCATCCCATACCCATGGCCGTAAGAAACAACGGTTTATAGATAAAAGAGGTCTGGACCTCTTTCTACAAAATTGTGAAAATACCTCCGTTTCTTGGACCGGTTTAAAAAATGTGGTATTTTACTGTAGCCAAGCACGTTAAAATATTTGAAACTAAAGTTTTCCTAGAAACCATGGTATTTCAATAATACTTTGAAAATACTGTGTATCCAAACGGGGCCTTAGGCACCTCTTCCCTTATTTGACCTGATCTTTCTGCAGCTATCATCTGTCTTGAACAAGAGAGGACGATGCTGGAAAAATTATCCACCCCTTCGCGTGAGACCAACTGAGAAGAATGAGCGCTTAATGGTGTGACCATACACGTTGGAGAAGCCATAACATTAGGTAGTGTAAAGTGTTGTGTTTAAATGAAATATGAGCATCTCTCTCTTGTTGTACTCAAAAGTCTATCTATGAACATGAAAGTACGTTTGTATGCTTCAGGTCTTTAGCCTTTAGCACAAGGCTGGTAAAAAATTAAAGTTTAGTTCCTGTTACCTTGTTACCTTCAGAAAATATCTGCTTTTGTTAACTAGCATGAGGAGTAAACTGAACTTTGTGACTTCAGAATCATCGGTGCTGTTTAGACTTAATGTATGGGTGTCTTATCATACATGTCTCCTGCCTATGCCTAGAGCATAAGAAAGATATGGAAGGTAAGTAGTAGTGACATCAAATTGTTTTTTCTTGTGTATTTTCTGCTTGTGAGATCTTATGTTCCGATTGACACCATACACTCCAAACCTGATCACCAGAATTCTAGACAGTAGTTCACAACATGGTACTGAAAAGGTGGCATTCTTTATATGAACATGTGACATGATAAACTATAGAATTATAATCGATGATGTAGTGCTACTTTTTTAAGATAATGCTAATAATTGTCTCTGAATGAAAAATTATTAGCAAATAAGAAGTGCAGCTCAAATACTAATGCCCGGAGGGGATGTGTTGGAAAGAAAAAATTGAAAAAACATGTATGTTAAACTTATATAAAAATCCGTAGCAACGTACGGGCATTCAACTAGTCTATATATTGTTTCTTCATACCGTGTGTCCATTTTCTATTTTTTATTTGTCTATATTAAAAGTTTCTTTTATTATTTATTTCCTTCACTTCTTTCTCTCAGATGTGGTGTTGACCACGACAGGGCCAGCTCCGGCCAGGGCTGAGGCCTCACGCGGGAGGGCAGGCGGGCGGGTGCACGAGCTCAGGGCGACCCAAGCGGTGTTTAGGCGGGCGTCGGCGAGCTCGGGGCAGCACAGGTCGACGTCTGGGCAGGCGTGCCCGAGCTGGGAGCGGCGCAGGCCGGCTGCGGGGCAGGGTGGCGCAGGCGAGATCCCGGGGCAGGCTCAGGGTGGACTCGGAGCGGCGCATGCGAGCTCCGCCAGGGCCGGGCGCGGCTAGCTCCGGTGCCGGCGGCCTCAAGCCGGAGGTGCGAGCGACGGCCACCACAGGTGGAGTAGCTCAGACCTGGGGACGGCGACGGGGGTGGAGGTCTGGGGAGGGTGGCCGGAGCGGGCGGCGCTGAGAGCGGCCAGATCGGGCGGCGCCGAGATCTGAGACGGGGCGGCGTTGGTGCGGCCATGGTGGGAATTGGAGCCTCTACAGGATGGCGGCCTCGGGGTCGCTGCCGGCTAGGGTTGCAGCGACGAGGCAGGGTTGGGGAGAGAACGAGCGGCCGCCAGCGGTAGATGGGTCGGAGGTGGAGGGGAAGGGAGGTCCAGGTGGGGTCGTTGACCAAGTGAGGTCAACTGATAGGTGGGTCCATTTGGCAAATTACAAAAACATCCATAATTTTGAGCACATATACCATATGTTTCCCTGGACCGTTATTTGGGCGCCACATTAGGTGGGCCACCTCTGTCAGAAATAGCGTCAAATACGTTTAAACATTCGATTAGTGTTTTTTGCAAAAGTCAGAGGACAAACTGGTGATTTTTTACAAAGAATTTGAAAAGTAATGGTTTTTTAAAACTCTATAGTTTTTTGCAACTTTGGTTTATTAGTATGGCAAACGCTTCCGTCCAGCCGGAGGCTGTGCTCGTCTTGCGTCCTTCGGATTCTCCGTGTGCCACGCGTCCCACGGGCAGAGACAACGGTCGATGGCCCACCACATTCTGGCTGTACTGTTTCACGTCCTTCCCTTCCATTTCTTTTTCTTACTTTTTCTCAACTACTGCGTCTAAACAACCACGCACCCACTGCTTCCACATAGACATCGAGACGCGCCCTCTCCCGCTTGCTCCTCCGACGGTGTCACTATGTCATAGACTCACGGTTGATTTTTTTAAGGCACTTTGTTAGAGGTACTTTGTAAAATGTTTAGAAAAATCTTTTTTGTGACATTATTTGGAAAGTGTCTGCTAAAAACACAATATTTGGAGGCAATTTTCAAAAATTCCTACAAAAATAATGTTTTTAGAGGCATTTTCTAAAACTGCCTGAAATTTTCTGATTTTTTTATGCATTTTCAAAAAAAAATCCTACAAAAATGCATTTTCTAAGGCACTTTGTTAAGTGCTTGGAAAAATACATGCCCATTTCACTACCCTTGTATATATTAGAATAAGTATAAGCTGTTCCTTCCACCTTCCTTTAACGTACGGACTTTTCTTACGGTTTGGTATACATTTTTGTATCTTAACCCTTAAATTATTGTGAAATAGACCTTTGGTCGCACAGTTCCTCTTCTCTCCTACTCCGTACCCACGAGGACAGGACCCGAGCCCCAGCGCCACCACCGGGACCCCGTGCACTTCCCATCCTCCTCATCCGGGACCATTGATCTCAGCAAAGATGTCACGCCTGCCTCTGCCCTCGGATCCCACTGCAGAGGGTGACGATGACGAGGCGAATGGAGGCGATAACTACGACAAACTCGCCCCTCCCTTGAGCGTGAGGTCACCGTGGCCATACTCGTGCCTACGACTGCAACCATCATGGCAGCTACTACCATTGCTATCATGTACAATGGTGTTGCCGGTGATTTTGTCGGTGCTGCGACAAGTAGGAGACCATGCTGTCATCGGCAAGCAGTAGTGCTACAGGATCAATGGGTGGAATACTTTTGCTACACATCCATATTAGTTTTTCAACATTTGCATCTTTGGAAGAAATTATTTGCTACAACCATTCTTCGATTTTTCTATAATAGTATAATTCTTTTGCTAGGATGTCTCTGGCTAGATCTCTGTCAATACTTGTTTTGCTAGGATAGCACAACTTTATTGATATGATGTCTCTGGCTAGATCTCTGTCAAAATTCTATTCGGGGTCTGACCCATCAGACAGATTTGAGGGGAATTCACATTTCACCATGTTCTATTTATAGTGTTGCACGTATCACTATATGGACATAATTTTTGCACATTTCACCATATCTTGTTCTAATTAGTTGCAAGGAAGTCTAATACCCTCTTAACATCTCATTTAGCAGCAAAAGTAAAAATGTCAGGTTGTTTTAGCCAATTGCATGCCAAAATATTTTGATGGGAAATAGTGGGCTACCATGGGTCATAGCAATGCACCCACTAGCAGCCCTTTGATGCCATATAGGGAGCACAAGATAGCGTCCTCAGGAGCACAAAACATAACGTGTGTTCCAACGCCGTCACCCTCGTACCCACCATCAGAAACGACATGCAACACGTCCATTCAAAATGTCATCCATTCAACCATGCACCATAAACATTGCTCTACCACGATTTCTCATCCATGTAGCATGACCACAAGCTCACCACGGTCTCTCATCCATCCACCATGAAAATAGACATGCAACACGCCCATTCTCTTGTCATCCATTGAACCATCCATCACAACCTTTGTTCTACCATGATTTCTCATCCCCGTAGCATGACCACAAGCTCACCACGATTTCTCATCCATCCACCACCACGAAAAGCTCACCACGTTTCAGAGCCTTGCACCACGAAATGCACATCATCCTGCACACAACGTTTCTTTTTCTGAAATTCTTTTTGTTGATGTGATAAAAACCCTACACCCATTCGTTCTCATGTGTTGATGCTATGATTATCTTATGCCGCATCCTCTCTTTTTCCCGTTTATGTGCAGGATCGACCCAGCCCTCCCAATCGTGCTCCGACACCGCCCCGGGTGCCGCCTGCCCGTCGCAGCAACCAGCTGGTTCTACACCACCGAGGTGCTCTCGAGTACCTGCATGTGCTGGGATTCGTGTACAGCGACCTCAAGCCGGAGAACGTCCTGCTCCGAGGCGACGGGCATGTGGTGTTCTCTGACTTTGACCTCACGCTCCCGGCGACCGTGGAGCTTGCCGTCCGCCGCCGGCAGGTGCGAGAGCAGAGCCGCCGCCGCAAGAGGAGCATCTTACTGTCCTGCTTCCGGTCCGCCAATGGCAGAAGCGACGACGCGGCCGACATTGACGCGAAGGAGCGGTTCGAGTTCGTGGACGAGCCAACGGCCGCGAACTCCAAGGACTGCGTGGGCACGCACGAGTACCTCGTGTCGGAGCTGGTGAGCGGGACGGGCACGGCAATGGCGTGGACTGGTGGGCCTTTCAAGGGCGCATGTCGTTCAAGGGCGCCGCCGAGGACGTGACGCTGAAGAACATCCTGTCGAAGCAGGTGACGTACCTGAAGCTGGACTGCAAGGTGGAGGCCACAGCGCAGCTGAGGGACCTCGTCGTAAGGCTGCTCGAGAGGGACCCGCGCCGGCGCATAGGCTCCGCGCGCGCCGCCGCCGAGATCAAGAGGCACCCCTTCTTCACCGGTGTGGACTGGGCGCTCATCCGGTGCGCGCGTGACGCCGCTGGTCCCGGGAGCAAAAAATCTTCACTGCATTAACACCACACTATATACAATGAGTCACTAGTGCTAGAAACATAATCTTGTTTAGGCTAGCTGTTAAGAAGATTTTAGACTTCCTTGCAACTAATTAGAATAAGACCCAGTGAAATATATTCCCTCCGTTTACAAATATAAGATGTTTTAGCTTTGTGAAGTGAATGTATCTAGACATCTTTTAGTGTATAGATTCGAACGAACCTATACACTAAAAGATGTATAAATACACTCACTTCACAAAGCTAAAACATCTTATATTTCTAAACGGGGGAGTACAAAAAAATCTATTTATATGGTGATTTGTGCAACTCTATGAGCAAGACATGGTGAAATGTGCAATTTCGTCGATAATTAGAATAAGATCGGTCTGCCTAAGGTTTGTACGCACATAGCGAGAGAAGGGCGGCATTTAATGCGGGTGTGAGATAGTACTGTGTGCGGCGGGCCACACCACCTGACAGGGCCGCCTGGCTAGTTTCTATGGCCCATGCCGCTTTCTAAAGATTTGGACTGCCTTTCCGTGATGACTGATGAGTACTTTGTGATTCTATCTGCACTTTTTACAACGTATCTGTTTTTTCAAAGTACAACTGGAAAAGGTATTCTGTGTTTAATCGAGCTGAGCACTTTGTGATTCTGGACTGGCATGCTGCATGCACATGTGTGGGTCGTATGAAAATGAATAGCATACGTGTAAGTTTAAAAATTTCGGAACATTGTATGAAGATACATTAGTGAAAAATCTGAATGCACCTCGAGGTCCAGCCCCATCAGCTGGCAAGGTAAGCTGCAAACCAAACGTGTTAACCTGATGGGGGCAAGCGTTGGAGTGGTGATCCAGATCCTGGACATGCCACACAAATGCTTTTTAGTGGTGGTCCTTGGTGTTTCCGCAAGCTGTGACCTAGGAGACTCGTTGTGGTCCTACATGTTTCGGATCCCCAAGAGACTTGTTGTGGTCCTACTCCGTGTTTCCGCGACTCTGAGTATCCGAAAGTCCCCACGAGAATCCAGTTGCTCTAGTACGGTTGCGGTGTGGACTACGGAACCAATTTGCTCGCTGTGGTAGGGAACAGGAAGAGATGAATCTATGTCTGCAAACAGACTGCTCACAACTCACACGCCCTCTCGATGCCCACAAGGGGCCATCCAGCCATGGGCCAGTACCCTGCAGTTCTGCACTACTTCTTGGCACATGCTTTTGCTACAAATGTAGTCTCTAGAAATTTACCCGAGGTAACTCTTAACTTTTTGACATGCCACATATTTCTTCTATTTCAAATTAATTGACTCAACTTTTTAAAAAAATTGCACATATTTTAAATGCCTAGATACATGCAACCAAAAAATATAAGAACGGCTAAGATCGCTCTGTATCCCTTAATAATTAAGGACATAATGATTATTGACAAATTATTTAGTTACATATATAGCCCTACGAAAACCAATACAACCGGTTTAGATATGTACATGTATGTATGCATATGGAATTCATAAGTAGACGACATGTGCCTAGCTTAGGTGTTGGACCTGCCTGTCATTCTAATATGTGACAACAAACTTGTGATTAATTAAGAAAATAAAATGACAATAGGAGAATTTTAACATGAGCAAGATACATCACGAGGAAATAGCTTGTGTAATATACCAAACAATAAATTTATTATTATTATTATTTCCACCTGGGGCCCTTGGGTAAGTCAGGCATCATGCCACTGCCCGCCCCACCGGCTGCCAAGGAAGTAGATGTCCAGCTCGTTGTGCACCTTCTACCATTCTCGTACCCAAACGCTATGTTTTGTCCAGACGTCCTTGTAAGGGCATGTCCAGCGGGCCGATCTAAACAGGCAAACGCGGTCCGAACATGTTCACGCGGATAAATAAATAGGTAAAAGTGCTTCCAACGGGCCGACGTAAATGGACCGTGGGGGCTGGACTGACACATTCCTGGCCCATATATGGGCGTGAAATGCGGTCGGGCGGACAGCGACCACGGTGGTTGGCTGTCCGCACATGTCCGAGCCTGGCGTGCAAGTCAGTGAACCAAAAAATTCCGGCCACGGTGGCGCTACATAAAAAGTTGTCGGCGACTATCTACCTACTTGTTACCCCAACGCTACGCTACCCCTACTCGCCGTCGTCGCGCCGCCGTCCTTGTCCTGCTGTCGCCTACAACAGGTCGTCGCCCCAGCCCAGATCGATGGTGTTGAAGCCCTCTCTACCGGCCTGGCGGGCGCACACAGGTTCCGGCGGTGACAACGCTGTGAGGCAAGCTCGTGGACCTCACGGGTGCGTCTCGCCGCGGCCATGTCGTTGTCCCAGCAGCGGCGGTCCCAGGCCATCTCCTCCTGCGTCGCCGCTTTCGCCGCCCCCTCCTCTGCGAGCTCCTCCGCTCGCGCCATCGCACGAGCCGCCTCCTCCACACGAGCCGCCTCCTCCCGGTCAGCCAGCTCCAGTGCCGCCTCAGCCGCGCGCTGATACGTCCATTTTGCATCACTATTTATATCATAATTTACTGTTATTTATTGATATATTTCATATTTAGAGATGATACTTATGTTGTTTCCTCTGCTTTTACATGTTTGATGATCATTGGAGAACTTGCTGCAGGATTCTACTGGAAAAAGGACCGTCAAGATACCATATTTCTAACGATCAACAATTCTAGAGAAATTCCCAGAAATTCATATATTACAAGATGACGAAAGTAGCCAGAAGGAGGATGCGAGAGGAGCAGCAGGGTGGGCTCACCATCAGGTGGCGCGGGCCCACCCCTGGCCGTGCTGCCCTGTGGTGAGGCCACCCTGGCCCACAACTGCCATCGCCCCCTCGCGTATATTATCGTCCCTAAAAACCTAAGTCAAGGGGGGATCAGAGATAGACACCACTGCCTCTGCGGGGCAGAAAACACTGAGAGAGAAAAGCTCTCCGGCAGGCAGAAATCTGCCGGGGAAATTCCTTCCTGGAGAGGGGAGATCATCGCCATCGTCATCATCATCGCGCTGGACTTCATCGGGATCATCATCACCATGATCATCATCAGCAGCACCTTCATCTCCACCATCACCACGCCATCCCGCTGTAACATCTTGGGTTGAATCTTGTCAAATTCTTTGGGGAAACTTTCCCGATGTTGATTACCTTTGTAGTTGATGCTATTGAGTGGAACCGTTGAATTAAGGTTTATGTTCAGATTGTTATTTACCATTATTTCACCTCTAGTCATGATCCATATGATGTCTTGTGAGTAGTTCGTTTAGTTCTTGAGGACATGGGAGAAGTCGAGATGTTAGTAGTGAAACTATGTTGAGTAATATTTAATGGTTTGATATTTATGTTATGGTGTTATTCTACTAGTGGTGTTATGTGAACGTCGACTACATGATACTTCACCATTTATGGGCCTAGTGGAACGCATTGTGTATTTGGCTACTAATTGTGGGGTTGCCGGAGCGACAGAAACCTAAACCCCCGTTAGGAAACCATTGCACTAGGGAGCGTAGGATCTCAGAGTTTAAGGCTGTGGTTAGATTTATCTTAATTACTTTCTTGTATTTGCTAATGCTTGCAGGGGATATAATCAAAAGTGTGTATTAGTCCTAGTAAGGGTAGTACGCTAGCACAGGTTCACACCCATAACACTTATCAAACCAATGAAGATTACTTAGCAGCATGAAGCGAAAGCTCTCGACAGAAACTCCCATGTGTCCTCAGGAACGTTTGGTAATCATAAGTTACACAACCGGCTTGTCCTTTGCTCTAGAAAGGATTGGAACACTTGCAGCAATTACTATTATTGTCTTTTGTTTACTCGTACTTTATTTACTTGCATTACCAAATACCCCTGAAACCCCGTTTGCTAGTATTTACAGTGAATCCTTGATCAAAACCACTTGTCAACACCTTCTGCTCCTCCTTGGATTCGACACTCTTATTTATCGAAAGTACTACGATACACCCCCTATACTTGTGGGTCATCAAGACTATTTTCTGGCGCCGTTGTCGGGGAGTGAAGCGCTATTGAAGAGTGGAATTGGTAAGGTTAACTTTCACCGTGAGTATTATTTTTATTTTTGTCTTTTATTTTATTTTGCTATGGAGAATTCTCCATTTGGTTCCCTATTTGGGAACGCTACTGCCTCTGCTACGGTAGTAGATGAACCACCGCCTGCTCAATTAGATCCTTTTAAAATACCTATGAAAATTGTTAAATGTGTTATGAATAACCGCTATTCAGGAGATGGAACTGTCCATCCGGGTGATCATTTACTCTTTATACATGAATTATGCGAGTTGTTCAAGTATGCAGGTATTTCATCAAGCCAAGTTAAGAGAAAGCTATTCTCTTTATCACTGAAGGGCAGAGCTGCGGAGTGGTATTGGCTGCTAAAGGGGTCCATCTATTGGCTGGGAGGAAATTGTACCTCTCTTTTATTGTAAATTCTATCCTCCAAGTGAGATTCGTAAAGATCGTAATCAGATTTATAATTTTTGGCCTCATGATGGAGAGAGTATTGCCCAAGCGTGGGGGAGATTGAAGTCACTAATGCTCAAATGCCCCATTCATGAGCTTCCCAGTAATATTGTTATTAATAACTTTTATGCAAGGCTTACTCTTCACGACAAGGATTTATTGGATGCTTCTTGCTCTGGATCATTCACACGTATGAAAGAAGAAGTTAAATGGGATCTTCTAGACCGTATTCAAGAAAATACTGAAGGATGGGAGAACGATAAAGGTAAAAAGTCAGGTATAAATTATGATTATGAATGCATTAAAGCTTTTATGGGAACCGGTGACTTTCTTAATGTTAGTGCTGTTTATGGTCTTGATTCCCAAATACTTGCTAACTGTTTTAAGGCCTTTGCCTCTTATCTTGATGTTCCAAAGAAAGATTGGAACAAGTATCATGGGCCTTATAAAGATACTACTAGTTGTATTCCTGCTAGAACTACTGAAGTTTGTACTGTTGATCGTATTTTGCCCGAGCCTTATTTTGAGAAAACGCCTTTCCCTGCTAAGGTAAAGGAACATTCTACTTTAATTAGTGTACTTAAGAAAAGTGCAAAGAAAGCTGTAGAACCTGATGAGCAAATTATTATTAAGTCTCCTGTAGCTATAGTGAAGGACCTTGTTACTAAAAATGTAGAAGATGAACATATTGTCTTTTGTGAAGATGCTTCTAACATTGTTTCTCATCCTAGTAGACCTAAGAAAACAAGTGTTCCTGTGCTTTCTGTCAGGATTGGTGATCATTGCTATTATGGTTTATGCGGCATTGGTGCACGTGCAAGTGCTATTCCTTTCGAGCTTTATAGAGAAATCATGCATGAGATTGGCCCTTGTGAACTAGAGGAAATCGATGTGGTTATTCAGCTTGCTAATAGAAAAACTATCTCTCCAATCGGTATTGTTAGAGATGTGGAAGTTTTATGCGGTAAGACTAAGTACCCTGCTGATTTTCTAATACTTGGTACAGAGGTTAGTAAAACTTGCCCTACTATTTTTGGTAGACCCTTTTTGAACACTTGCGGCGCTGTTATAGATTGTAAGAAGGAGAAAATTTTGACTAAGTTTGATGGAGAATTGACGAGGGTTAACTCGACAAATGTCCTAGATGAAGGACTTAGGATCGGGGAGATAGGGCGTCGGATGAACTCGAAGGTAAGGTTAGTCGAAATAAGTGTATATCGAAAGTAAACTTGAGTGTTCAACCTGGCTTGCTTTCAATCTGCCCTACACCGTCCCCTCCTGGCCCCTATATATAGGTGGCCAGGTCTCAAGGATCGGGTAGGGTCCGATACAGATTACAATATCGACATACGGTAAGAACTCGTATTTCGACTATCATTACAATTGGGCCTAGCTTAACAGGCCTTAGGGGTTCTCAACTAACAGGATCTATTAACTATACCCTTGTTAGTAGCCCCTGAGATTCTACTAGAATTGCAGATTCGGGTTGAATCTCTAATCTTCAAATCTTCGACTTGATCAATTCTTCAATTTCTTCATATCTTCAAATCTTCAACTTGGTCTTTTGACTTACTTTCATAATATTTTTTCACAAGGGGTTTTGATGAACAAGCATGGCAACTCTGACGGATCAAGAGGTCAGTTAACTGCCAGAACAGATACTTGTCACCTACTTCAAATTCAATCCCCTTGGACTTGAATTCGGGATACCGGTCAAACCCACTCTTTTGTCGCATTTAGGACTTACAAAGAATGAGTCCCAGTGATTCTCAGGGTACCCAGTGCGTCCACCAGGATTTTCTTCGCGTCGTAGACATGGATACATACCAGCAGAGCGCATCCATGTGCGTATAACAGGCCACACAGGACGGATCTCGGGGTCTTACCTTCGTGACAAGTCACGGCATTCGAGTTGCGTTGCGATAACATAACTCGAGAATCGCATGTCGCAGTCAAATTTTGACTGAAAATATTCGGGTTTTAACAAACATAAAACTCGCTCCCAATGGGAGTAACAATCCTCACTTCTCATAATCTAATGTTTTACCAAGAAATATCGTCGGGTGAACGCTCAGCGCTCCCGATGGGAGTAGCCCCCGAGGCTATAGTCGAAAAAAGACTTTTTCGAGTATAGGCTCAAAATATAGTGTAGTCCATCATACTTCAACTTGAGATATTTTAATGATATCCTGTCGTCGAATACGCATCCATCACTCCAGTTGCATTCAATATTCTTGAAAGTAGTAGCCCCCAAGGCTATAATCGAAAATCCTTCACATATAACCTTGTCTATAGATTTTGCACTTGTCGGCGCCATCCTTCTTCTTTTTTATATCATCTTCTTTATGACGTCAATGAGTACGTCACTCTGTATGAGTGCGAACCGTTTTATGGGCAGCACTGTAATTTTTGCAATTTTTTGACCGTTAGTGGGCTGCCGTTTCCGCTTCTTGCGCCATGTCTCAGCCCACGATCCTTTTCCCAGAAGGTATATAAGGGGCGTAGTGGGGGATTTTACTGTTTACCCGCTTGTTCTCTCCGCCGCCTCCATTGCTAATCTCTTCTTCCTTCTCCTCTCGTGCACAGCCCCCAAGCGCATCGCGTTTAGATGCGCATGAAACACCTAGTGACAAGGGTATAGCTAATAGAGCCCATCAGTTAAGTACCCCTAAGGCCCATATAGCTAGGCCCAATTGTAATGATAGTCGAATACGAGTCTTTACCGTATGTCGATATTGTAATCTGTATCGGACCCTACCCGATCCTCGAGACCTGGCCACCTATATATAGGGGCCAGGAGGGGACGGTGTAGGGCAGATTGAAAGCAAGCCAGGTTGAACACCCAAGTTTACTTTCGACACACACCTATTTCGACTAACTTTACCGTCGAGTTCATCCGACGCCCTGTCTCCCCGATCCTAAGTCCTTCATCTAGGACATTTGTCGAGTTAACCCTCGTCAATTGGCGCCGACCGTGGGGACTTTGGGCGTTGGAATCATGAATTTGACGGCTTTTTTGCTTTTAGCCAACAGCAGTTCAGAACTCGACGGAAGTCAAGAGATGGAGTTAACCATTGGAAGTTTGAGCATCATCGTTGGGCCATCGGGTTCATCCCGCCTCTCGGATTCGACGAAACCAGATCCATCGGCAAACAAGCCCGAAACAGAGGAAACATTGGAATCATCAGAAGGCTCTTCTAGCGAGGTAAACTCGCCGGTCAGTTTCGACAAAACACCAATCGCAGAAGGCGACAAAATTCAGAAAAATTTCAACTCAGAAGAAAGAGCGTGTCAAACGCACAACAACGCAAAGGACTTCGCCGTGGGAAGCAGCGGCGTCTCCAAGGTACATCAGTTATGCGTCATTATCACTGAAGCAGAAGAAGAAAACAATAGCAAAGGAAATGAGCATGTCGACAGGCAAGTCGACAAAGTAAAAGATCACAACAAAAAGGAAAAGGAGAAAGTCCATGTCTCGGCTGGTGAATGGAGGATGATCAAGTCAGCTATCAACCATGGTACAGTAGTACCCGAAGGATCGAGAAGAGAAGTACTAATGGGATATCAGTATGCATTATACCAGCACAGGAAGAAACTAAGGGAGGAAAGAGATATGGTTTTTCAAGACAACAACAGTACATCAAGGGAGGTATACTGGGAAGACTACAGCGAAGATTCAGAATACAGCAGAGAAAGGCGAGGAGACCCAAAACACAACAGGGGGGCGACAGCATGCGGCAGAAAAGAGGAGTACTCAAGGAGCCCTACCCCGCAGCTAGAAGAGGAGGAAGATGACTTCACACAAAAAACGCCAGAAGCAGCACTAGTAGCAGCATAAGCATATTTACTAGCTACAAGACCAGAACCTAGGGACCCACGAGAAGATATGCACCGAGCCGCGATACGAAGCCTCGAAATAGTAGAAGGAAAGATCAGGGAACAAGGTCCAGAGACAAAGTCGACAAGCTACAAGGGAAATCGAAAGGAGAAGTTCAGATACAATTTCAAAGATATCGAGTATAGCGAGTCATCAGAAGAGAAAAAGCGACAGAAAAGGAAGGAGGACACAAGAAGTATAATAGCACAAGCTCGAGTAAATAAATCGCGTCATGCTTGGAGGAAAGAGAATTACGAAGACGACGATAAAGATATGGGCGCGTTATGCTTTACCCGCAGGGTTCGCAAAACGCGAGTACCCAAAGGATTCAAATTACCACACGACCAACCTAAGTATGATGGGTCGCAAGAACCTACCCTATGGTTATCGGATTATCTGCAGGTAGTGCAGATATTGGGGGGAACAAAGGCGACTGCAATGCAAAGTTTGCAGCTGCACCTCACCGGCGCCGCACGGTCCTGGCTGAATACCCTACCCAACGAATCCATTGGAAGTTGGGGGGAACTCGAAAGTCAATTCACAAGAAATTTTTGTTCCACCTACAAGCGCTCAGCATCACTGGAGGAAGTTAAAACATGTGTGCAGAGGAAAGGCGAAACGCTACCTTCTTATATACAACGCTGGAGTATAATCAAAAACTCAGCAGAGGACGTCTCCGACGAACGAGCAATAGACGCCTTTTTGGCCGGACTTCGTCGCTCAGATCTCGTGGAAGAAATAGGAAGAACAAGACCTACGACAGTAGCCGAGCTAATGGAACAAGCCAACAAATTCGCTGATGGAGAGGACACATATAATAACAAAAGAGGACGTTCACCAGAAGTCGACAGAATAAGTAGACAGAGGAGACGACACCGCAGCAGGGATAACCAAGGAAGGCGAAATCAGGTAGCCGCGGGTTACGTATTAGAAGAAGAGGAAGGATATGAAAGTAGGAGGTTTCAGGCAAAAGGAGTAGAAAAATCGAGATACTCCGGTCCTTCGGCCGAGGATATGTTATACGGACCTTGTCGAATCCACTACGCGTATCTTGATGGGAAAAGAGTCTCAAATCACCAGATGAAGGATTGCAGAACATTCCTAAGGTTGCAAAGCGCCATGGGCTCAAAACAAGAAGGGAGGCAAGGAGAAAGACACAGAAGTCAAGGATATCAAATGCAAAAGCTAGCAAGGCACTTAGAGTCAAAAGTGTACATATCAGCCATGATTCAACCGGTGCCCAAGTCAAAGAAAGAGCGAAAGAGCATATCCAGGCAAGTCAACCTAGCAATATCATCACCACCAGCTACCACAGAGTACCTACGGTGGTCAGAACAACCAGTCAAGTTCAGCAGAGCAGACCACCCGAGGAAAGTTCCCAGGCCAGGTCACTCGCCTATGGTTTTAAAGGCACAAATAGGAGGGTACGACATCAGAAGAGTGTTCATGGATGCAGGGAGTGGCATAAACTTAATATATGCCAGAACCCTAAAGGCAATATGCATCTCGCTGACGAGTCTGAAGCCAACAGATTGCTCTTTCCACGGGATAGTACCAGGAGCCGCAAACTACCCCTTGGGGAGAATAGAACTCGATGTCTGCTTTGGCAGTAGTGGAAACTACCGAAAAGAGAAGCTGGAATTTAAAGTAATGGACTGGCCATCGCAATATCATGCATTCCTGGGGCGCCCAGCATTTGCAAAATTCATGGCAGTACCACACTACGCGTATCTTACGTTAAAAATTCCAGGACCCAATGGAACAATCACAGTACAAGGGAGCTTTGAAGTAGCCAATACATGCGATAGGGAATTCAACAGGATAGCGCAAACCTTCGGCATGACAGCGGAGTACGAGAGGTTAAAAGGAGAAACGGATCACAATGTACTACCCGACGTTGGACGATCCCTGCCAGATCAGGCTTTCGACACGTCTCAGGACTCGAAGAAAATCCAGGTCCATCCTGCAGATGCAAGCAAGACAACATCAATCGCGGTGAACTTGGATCCCGCATAGGAAAGCGCGCTCGTCGAGTTCCTTCGTGAGCGCTGGGAAATCTTCGCCTGGTATCCATCAGACATGCCAGGGGTTCCCAGGGAACTCGTCGAGCACGCATTAAACGTAGATCCCAAGGCAAAGCCAGTCAAGCAGCCATTGCGACGATTCGATGAACCTAAGAGGAAGGCGATAGCATCAGAGTTGCACAGGCTAGAAAATGCCAGATTTATCAGAGAAATCAAAACTTCGAGTTGGGTGTCGAACCCAGTCATAATACCCAAGAAGAACACAGACGTACAAAGAGTATGTGTCGACTACACATCTCTCAATAAGCATTGTCCGAAGGATCCCTTCCCTTTACCCCGCATCGATCAAATAATCGATTCAATAGCGGGATGCGCGAGGCTTTCATTTTTGGACGCATACTCTGGTTACAATCAGATCAAATTGAAGAAAGAAGACGAAGAAAAAACGGCCTTCATCACACCATATGGGGTGTTTTGCTACCAAGTGATGCCGTTCGGCCTAAAAAATGCAGGAGCAACTTATCAACGGATGATGCAAAGTTGCCTCAAAAGCCAAATAGGGCGCAACATACAAGTCTACATCGATGATGTAGTCATCACCACAAGAGAGGAGAAATCTCTAATCAGCGACTTGGCAGAAACCTTCGACAACCTGAGCAGGTACAAGCTTAAGCTTAACCCGACAAAGTGCTCTTTCGGCGTATCAGCAGGACAACTTTTAGGGTTCCTGGTATCAGCACACGGAATAGAGGCGAACCTAGAGAAGATTCAAGCAATTTTGACAATGGGGAAACCCACGAAACTACACGACGTACAGAAACTTGCAAGACGCGTCGTGGCACTAAGTCGCTTCGTTGCTCGACTAGGGGAGAAGGCGCTTCCTTTTTATGCACTTATGAAGAAGTCAGACGATAAATTCGAGTGGACAGAAGAAGCAGACGCAGCGTTTGCATAGTTGAAAAAAGTGCTTTCCACGCCACCAGTGCTGGTCGCACCAAAAGAAAAAGCCTGGTCACAACCAAAAGACATCCAATTATTCATCAGAACTTATTAACAAGATATGTAAAAGCTAAACTACATGGATAGAAACACTAGAATCAAGCCAGATGTATGTTCCTGCACACATGTGCTTAACATTGTTTCAACTCAAGTATAGTAATCAACAGAAGTACTCAATACGGTTAAGAATAAACACTAGATCGATGACTACTGAACATGGCGCCTCTTTCATAAAGCAAAATAGCAGTTCAGACTACCAATTAAATATAACAAAGCAGCTTCTGAAATATGCTTAATATGAAAATAATGTAGTTTGTACACGGGAGACGTCACACTACTACATTATAAAAAAATAATGTTACAGTTTCCCAACAAGCATACATTATTAATGATTGTAGAAAGAAGATGCCCAAGATAACGGGGCAATATGAGACAGAAGGGTTGGCATCTGAAAATGTATCATAGCCATCTTGTTTTGGCCACACGGGGATAACACTCTAAATTCTCCTCATATAACATAGGAACAAGAGGCCAAATTTCACTGTCCATTCTATTTAGTTCCCCGGCTGATTGTTGGTCTTTAGAGCATGAGATAGCCCCATCCAGTGAATATAGATTCTGAATTGTTCGCTTGACTGGATCATATAAACCTAATTTCTTCCCAGTGTTCAGCAGGATCCTTCCATCATCAGGATCAACAGCTAATGGCACCACAACATTTGTCTCAAGGGAATAGTCAGGCCATGCTTCCAAGTGAACTATATATGCTCTACTCCATTCGCCATGCTTTAGCTTCCATATATCTAAATTGTTCCCACTTGGATCTGCTATAACAGCACATAATACTCCCTCCAGCTCTACCACAAATGCATGCCAATGACATCTTCTATTCCACATTGCAATGCATGGAGGGCAAGGCACGACACCAAAAGCATTTGTAGCAATGTCGAAAGAGATAATGGCACGCTCATACCTCTGTCCCAACCTTGGCTCACTCATCCAATACAGCATCCCTTCAAGATAGGCGGGTGGCATATCATTCACAGGTAGAGGTGGGACCAGATCCTTTTGGGCATAACCACCGGATTTACACCGCCATAACTCACATGTCAAGTTATATTGACGAGATTCAAAGTCCTTCAGTTTATAGAAGATTTCCACAAGAAAATGCTCACGTGTTAAAAGGTTGAAGCCCAAGCCGACATTCTTGTTGCCAACTGCAAAAGCATGTTGTTCCGCTTGCGCCTGCGCCTGGTTACAGTACACCCTGTGGAAACCTGTACATGGGTTGTAGAGATAGTCTTTTTCCTCGGTGCTTATCAAGTTTAGCCCATGGCAAGGCTTCGAGCAAACCATCTTTGTATCAAGCAGCGAAATGTGCCTACGATTTTCTGGAAGACAACTATTCAAAGGAGCAAAACTGAAGCCGTCCTGTCCATTGCCCTTGCCCACAAGCATGACCTTTGGTCTTTTGTCCATGTTCTTATGTTCAAGGTATGACTGAATGAAGGTTTCACTTTCAGCCAAACTGAGCCACTGCTTGCACACAAGTTTGGTCCGTATTACTGATTTAGCTGGGAGGCGGAGGAGGATCTCTTTAGTCGCCTTAGCCACGGTAGATGATAACGCTATCTCTCTATCTGTTTTATGCACTGGAGCAAGGCTCTCTTCGAACAAACCAAATCTTGAACTAGGGGTATTGCTTATACGAGATGTGTGTGCCTCTGTGATTGAAAGAATTGTCTCTAGAACTTTGGACCTAGGGTCATAGGAGTGAACCTTTTTTTCGAACTTGTTATGGACCATGCGTTTGCTAGTTGCAATGATAATCTTCTTCACTGACCTGCAATTGCCAATAGAACCAATAACTCTCGCAATCTGTGGCTCACGCAAATCCCTTGCCACTTGCCCTGACAAATCAATTTGATGACTCAGTGACCAGTCACCAGAGCTATAATCAAGTAGCTTCCAAATCTCCAAAGTGCTACCATCAGTACTCCCACGAAGGTCTCGGACCATACACAGTTGGTTATCCATCTCCACTAGGTGTTCAGATGATACCCTGGCCCAGGGAGGATGGTGCACTTCTGATGCCCAGAAGGGCGGTGATCGAGCATATTTGAACGTCTCCTCAGTGACAGAAAAAGATATGACAGCAACTCTAGGCCATCTGATGAAGGATGAAGGGTTGATCAACCAGTGCAGAGATCCGTTTGCAAACACAGGTGGCAGTTTGTCCGCGGCAGCATTAGCGACAGCAGCACGCAAAAACCTGCACATCCCAAAGGGTACTCCTCTGGTAGCTGGCCTCCAGAGATCCCCATACCCACCGCCAGCTGTGTACACCTCACACTTGATCATCTCCTTTTCCTGGGGCGTACCATTGATCAGCCTCACCACCTTGTATTTCCTTGTCCGGGCATCAAATCCCAGTCCAGCAGAGGACATGCTGCTCATATCAAGGAAAGGCGGCAGACGCGTGACTTCCCGTGTGGCGGCATTGCAAATGTAGTAAGCCGGCGGGACAGCATCGTACAGAAGGGTTAGGCCATGGCATGGTGCGGGTGTCACTACCTCCACAAAGTCGCCACGGGCATAGTCGAGGGTGAACAATAGGTTATCTATGGGGTCTGACGGCGAGCATGAGTGCACAGCCGTGGAGTTAAATCCTGCTGTAGGTGAGACGTACAGTAGCTTTGGTGTTGCCGTTGGTGACGCCTTAGCCATCATCTCCCTGTGGAGGCAGCAGAATTCCTCGGAGGAGAACATTGCAGACCAGGAGCGGCAGACGGCCCGGAAGCGGATGATGGATTTAAGGGGAAGCCGCAGCAACACCTCTACAACCATCTCGTCCGGGAGCGACACTGCGGAACCGGATTGAGCAGCCATCTTCCTCTTATTGCTCACCACTGTGCCAGACACGGCAGCCATCTTCCTCTTGCTGCCAAGCATCATGCCACCCTGGCTGTGTCGATTGAGATTGATTTGGTCTGCAATGAAATTGTTACTTTAGTGAAACTCTTAGACGGATTTCATTTCAATTTTTATTAAGATTCAGATAGATCGTTCAAAAAAAAAAACTCAGGTCCATCGATCTAGGAGAGATCTGGATGTTCACAAGAAAAGAGAAAGATCTGCTTGAGAAAAAAAGGGAGAATAAGGTCCTTACTAGCACGAGGAATCGAATCGCCTCCCGACGAACCTCCACTCTCGGAGTTCATCCTGGCGATTTGGCGTCCGAGACGAGGAATCGGGGTTCGGGCAGCCAGGCAAATACTTATTATTTTTGGCTGCCTTCTCTGTTTTTTTTTTTGTGAAATCGCGCGGCCACTATATAACTATATGTAGAACCAGAAGATGAGCCGGCTACACCTATCCGTATTGGTATTGGATTCTTCTCCGTGGCAAGGCCGGAATTGAGAATTCCTCTCCCAGCCAGCCCAGGCCGGAAACGACTCTGATGTCCGCGTATCTGGAGTTGGTGACCGGGCTACATCGCTCAACATGTTTGCCATTTATCATTTAGATAGATAAATTCTGATCAATCTAATCTGAACGATTAAGTTGACCACCCCTGCGTATGGAATGGAATCAATTAAAATAAATCTCACTCAAATAGGATATTTCCTTTTCTTGCCGGGTATGAAATCAATCAAAATCAATATTCATTAATATCTATTCCTTTCATTGCCGCTAATCTTTATGGTAATCGAGAGAAGATTTCTGGCTCCCAGGATACTAGTGATCCCGCTTTTTTTTAAAAAAAAAATCGAAAATCGCATTTATGAGTTACAAAAAAATTGAAAAAATATATTCAGACTAGCCGACTATTTATCCCGAAAACGTCCAAAAAAACATGTTCAAATACTTTATAGTTTGGGCTATACAAAAAAGACAAATGTGTAGATCTAAGTATATTTTTTAAATCTACAAATTGTACTGTATCAGATTTTATTATTTTTGTGTAGCCTACAAAATTTTGTCCTGAAATGTTACTTGCTTGTAAGGTTACACCATTGACTATATCCAAATTTATTTTCATAATTTATTAAAACTTACAAACACTAGCACATTGCTCGTGCTTCGCCACGAAACCACATTAATAAACTACCAAACTTATTTAACTAAATTTTTAATATTACTTGAATTTGTTACAAGTGCACATGCTCTTAGAACATTCAAATTAACTTAATCTCCTATGATCTGTGAATTAGATGCAGCTTTTTAAATACTTTTAAGACACATAGAATTTTACTACTCCCTCTGTCCCAGTTCTTAAGGTTTACACGTATACCTAGGTTGTTATTTTGACCAACATAATATAACTTATATACTACAAAATATATATCACTAAAAAGTTCAAACATTGTACTTTCTAATGGTATAAATTTTATCTTGTAAAATTTAAATTATATTTGTCAAAATGACGACCTAGGTATACGTGTAAGCCTTATGAACTGGGACGGAGGGAGTATTGAAAATCAGTTTTTCCTTATCATGATGAATATATATAATTGTTGAAAAAAAATTCCATGCCACGATGAATATGCATAATTGTTGAAGACAAACAAATCCATCTCAGCTGTTCACCCCGTTTTCTCTACTCCGACCATTCTCTCCACTCTATTGTTGCAAATTAAGCTTACTACTGTTAAGGTTCATGCACTAGCCACTTGAACCAAAAGTCCGAACTGATGGAAAGGGCTAGTACAATCTACTTATACACTTCAACACCCCCTCTCACGTGTGACGGGAGACGAGAAGACAAGTCAACACGTGTAGAGAGGCAAAGAGGCAGCGGAAGGCCGGGCGCGGCAGGAGGCTGCGGAGAATTTAGAATAAATTGTGAAAGCCAGGATTTGAACTCGAGACCTAGGGCTTTGATACCATGTTAAGGTTCATGCACTAGCCATTTAAACCAAAAGTCCGAACTGATGGAAAAGGCTAGTACAATCTACTTATACACTTCAACAACTACTACGGTGAACTAACTAATTGGATACTAGCTAGGTAGGCAGTTGGAGTGTGCAGTGTGCTGCGCGATCAATCTCGACCTGCAGGGTGGAGCTCCACGTCACTGTCGCTTCCGGTTCCGAGTGGCTCGTCCTTTCCGGCCGACGTCGGTCGGGCTCTTCGCCGTGCCGTCGGAGCTCTTGCACATGAAGTACACCACCACCTGCGCCACCAGCCCTGCCATCACTGCCGCCATCGCCACCCCTACGGCGACCCGGACCCACACGCGGAGGCCCATCCTGTCGTCCACCACCAGCGACCCGAATACCAGCTGCACGGCCACGGCGTAGCAGTCGACCGTAGTAAATACGGCCGCCGCGGCCCAGAACTTTTCGGCGCCGGTCAGGAGCTCGTCGCTTACGTGCATGGCGTGGAAGCCCCTGGCGCCATCCTGCAACATCGACAGAACGCACGCGATACGCCACACCACGCCGATGTACACAGCCCCGGCAAGGTACGCGGTGCCGCCCACCAGCAGCACCATCCGAGGCAGGTGCATGAGCACGGCGGCAGCGGAGAAGAGGGCGGTGTAGCCGAGGAGGAGGAGGAATCCGTCGCCGTTATGTTGCCTAGAGACGTGCGTCGGCGCCGGAGCGGTCGAGGCGCGCGGCCAGGCGGGCGTGGCGGGGCATGACGGACACGATGTACTTGGCGTGGGATCTGGATATTCCGCGGAGGTCGCGCACGGCGGAGCAGGCGTTGCGGTCACCGTCGGCAGCGAAGCCGGTGTAGCGAAGGGCCACGGAGTAGACACATAAGGACGCGGATTCGAGCGACAGGAAGAGAATTACGAGGAGGAGGGCAGCCTTGTTAGTGTGGAAAATATAGAATCCCTAATATTTTGTGTTGTGTTAATTTGACCTGGGTGGGGGGTATATATAGGAGTACAAGGGGTAGGTAGAGACTTGTAGTACAAGGCAAGAAACCTACAGTCCTAGTCTAACCTAACCGGTACATGTAGTCTAACATTCCCCCTCAGTCGTAGCGGGAGTGAAGCGAATGATTGCGACTGGATTTGAAGTCATGTGGTTCCATTGTCTTCTCCTCCTTGTCATCATCAACTGCGTCCCTGATGGGTCAGCACCTCTGGTGCCTTCCGTGTCTCTCCTCTCTTCCCTCCCGCAGTCACAGCGGGAGTGGCGTGGATGCAAGTGACGATGCAGACGCTGTTGACTGGAGTTCTTGAGTTGCTGGAGACGGTGTTCTTGATGTCGATGTCGAGGTAGCCGATCATGATGTAGCCTTGGTCGAGGTTGTCGTAGTCGTTGTAGCCGTAGAGCCGGAGGCGCAAAAAATGGCGCGTTTTTAGCGGCGGCGGCAGGGTTACTGCGGCGGCGGCGGGTTTTAGGCGGTGGTGGCAGGTTTTTAGGCGGCGGTGGCGGCAGGTATTCTGCGGCGGCGGCGGGTCTTGTCGTAGGCGGCGGCGGCGATCGAAGATCACGGCGGCGGCGGGTCTTGTCGTAGGCGGCGGCGGCGATCAAAGATCACGACGGCGGCGGGGTTTTTGTCGGCGGCGGCGGAAGACCACGTTGATGTTGAACCTTGGCAAATATTTATGTTGACGATGTAGAACTCGACGATGATCTTGACGTAGTTGATGTAGTCGTACAACTTGATCTTGATATTTGGGATCGATGTAGTCCGGCTTGACACGGTACAGATCTTGATGTCCATGAAGTTGTGCGGGGTCGGCGGCATGTTGAAGCTTCTCTCGCTATATCTTCGTGTGTCCAGCGATCTAGTGGCGTTGCTGACCTTGGTTATCTGTGAGATCTTGGTACGCATGCATGCATGTGGTGCTTGGTCTGGCGAGTGCATCATTACTTGGAGCTGGTGATGACGTGTAGCCGCGTGTGCGCGTGTCAGCAGCCCTGAAGATTGATGAAGCCTGCCAGACCTGTGCATTGATAGATCGAGACACACATGTGTCGTTGGCTAGCGCGTGGAGATCGGCGTGGTCTTCAGAGGTCAGCGACGGCGCCTGTCGATGAAGAGCTCTACTTGGAGATCGCTTCTTGATGTTGATGTTGAGGCCGATCAGCCGTGCACCGCGTTGTCGGCGCACTAGAAGATCGATACGGGCGCTGTGCTCGACGCAGATTGGGCACCGCCCTATGCCGATTGGACGATCCTGGACGCCGTTTGAAGCATCGATTTTTTTATAGAATTCTCACCGGAAAGAGGGTAGTGGCATCTAGGGATTTATCTGGCTAAAAGGAAAATCTATCTAATGTGGAAATTTGAGAAATCGGAATTTCGAAATTGGATCTAATCTAATGAACTCGAAAATTTTGGATCTAAAGAACCGATCCGATCATTGATCGAGACCGGATGCCGCGCCCCCGAGGAGAAATCTCCCCGGGGGCGACGCGATGCGGAAGTGGTTTAGGAACCTAGGATCGGCGTCGTGAGACTAACCGCTCTGATACCATGTGGAAAATATAGAATCCCTAATATTTTGTGTTGTATTAATTTGACCTGGGTGGGGGGTATATATAGGAGTACAAGGGGTAGGTAGAGACTTGTAGTACAAGGCAAGAAACCTACGGTCCTAGTCTAACCTAACCGGTACATGTAGTCTAACAGTTAGCTCTAATCTTGATTAGTTGTCGGTATGTCCGGGTTGGACATGTTTGCATCGTGAGTCATAGTTAATTTGGAAAGTGTCAAGTTTCCTAATCTACTACGTACGTGAGTCCTGGCTCTAGTAGGATTAGCATTGGTGTTTGAAGCAGGTTTGCATACCGTGTATGCATCGAGTCCAGCTGATAGTACTAGCTTGTCCGTCTGGTATTAGAATTCATGTATGCGTTGGGTTAGCACCTTGAGGTCGGTTGGTCGTGTATATATACACGAGGGTGCTGCGTTGAGTTGTAACACCGGAAAAAGGAGAAAATAAGAAATAAAGAGAATAGTTTAGAGGGCGATAAATTTTGTCTCTGCGTGTGTTCGTTTAGCTTCATGTGATTGATCTGTGGGCTAATTCTAACAAGCCTCCCCAAGGAGGAAAGGGGTCCAGTTGGTGGCGAAGCGGACGACTCCGGCGCTTCTAACGTCGCAGTCGGCGGCGGCCTCGTTGGAGAAGAGAAGGTGATTGACGGCGACGTGGGCGAGCAACGAGAGGGAGAGCGTGATCACCATGCCGCACAACGCATGGAAGAAATGGAAGCCCGGGCGGGAGCAGGTGGCACGGAGTGTCTCGCGGCAGATGCCGGCGAACCCAAGAGCCCCGAGAATGGCGTCCTCTGGTGCCTTCTCCATTGATGACCAGTTGTTGCTAGGGAGAAGAGAGGAAGAAGTTGATGCGAGGACTCAAGTGTCCAATGGAATGAAAATGCCAGTCACAACACATTTTTGCATATTTGCTAATTCTAGTTGCCTGTTTTTTTGTGTGACCTCGGTCACCTAAATGACTAATATGAGTGTGGTGTGTAATGTTAGGCAATGTATGTAATATCGTTTTAGTGGGGGAAAATATTTCTGTAAATTAAATAATTGGTGCATATTTTCAAAAGATACAACGTATACCAATAATTGCACAAAAGTGTAAATCCATTATTGAACAAATGTAGAAACAAAAAAATTAGAATCCTATTGGGACTGTAAATTCGACCCATTAGCAGTATTAACGCCGGTCTATTTGCTTGGGGACATAGTAGATCTAACATAAATTGTGAATTTCCTTCATAACTTTTACTTCTAGATGTGCCAAATCGCGTGCGCGAGTATCAACTTATTCAGGACTACACAAGTGATAAGTTGATTGTCGTCAAAAATGTAAAATGTCATACAAATAAACTGACTACTATCACCTATATTTCATAATATGAGATGCTTTGATAGACTACTTTAGCCTACGAAAACTTACTATTTAAAACGGAGGTACTCCCTCCGATCGGAAATAAGTGTCGGCAATTTTGTATTAGCTTAGTATAAAGTTTGTACTATATCCCTGACAGTTATTTCCGATCGAAGAAAGTAGTATATATGAACATATTTTTCGGAACGGATGAAGTATGTTTATAGTACAGTGGACACACACCACGTTCTGAAAAATATGTTCACTGTACTATAAACATACTTCCTCCGTTCCGAAAAATATGTTTATTCAGCGCCCGCTCCGCCGTGCATTCTGGGAAAATAACTGTCTTGGAGGGTTGTCCACTCCACCACGTTCATCCATACCGATCGATCGACGTGGTAGTGGATGCTGAGGAGGAAGTTTCGTATCGCACGGACGGTCAATTTGCTCTCCGGAGCAGACGCGCGTTGCCGATCTCGGCAAGCTCACTGGCATAGGCCACGGAATCGGTGCCTTTTGCAGCTAGAGCCACTGCACACACGAGAAAGAAGACACACGGCCGCATGTGATCGACCGATCGCTCAGCCACGGCAATGTTGAATCACTCGCTCGCCGGACAAACAGAGAAAGATACAGCACACAGACTGCATAAACCGCGTTGCCACTCCTGAGTAAAAGCCCTCGTCATGTACTGTTAATTCTGGCTATTGTTAAATAAAAACTCAGGCTAGTAGTGATTCGCTGTTCAAGGGCCCGTTCGGAACCTCTCCCATCCACTCCGCTCCGGGAATCATGAGTGAGCAGACGGAGCTCGGTTCGACCAACTCCACCAAATTGAGTTATTTTGTGGTACCCTCAAATAAATATCAGCTATTTATTTTCGTCCATCCAAAGGCCTATAACAATTTATACTACTGCTTAAAACGTGACAAGTATGATTCATACTTGTGGGAAATTTCGACACCCCTTCAAAAAAGGCCATAGACGGGCCTGGCCCAAAAGAACCTAACTCGTTATTGACTTCTCTCCGTAAACAATTTTTACACTACTTCTTCACCGTTGACCTCACTGTGCCGTCGCCGCCGATCTCCCAATTGGCAAGTCCGGCGCCGCCGCCGCCTCGGCCTCTCCCGCTGGCTCACAGGTCAAGCGCCGTGCCCACCAATTCCTCTCCATTACCTCGCCCTGTCTCGCCGGTGGCAATGTCGCCTTTGCCCCGATAGAAGATCCCCGGCGCCGCCCTCCTCGCTGGCTAAGGCCGCGGAGCTCGTGAGTCGGTTCTGGGATAAGGGATAGGCTCTCATCGCTACGTGCTACTCGTGGTCCACGCCAGCAGGCCGCCGGCTGACGGGTGCGAGCGCCGGAGGAGACGCCGAGAAGCGGCGCCGCTGGAAGGAGAAGCGGAAGGCACTGGAGTCTAGACAAAGAAGACGCCTGCTGCTACGGCTGCGGCGCGCCTCTCCACACCTGGGAGGAGGGGTCCCCAGGCTACGTCAAGCCCGCCACTGCCTTTTTTTCTGAAATTGACATGGAGACAACACTGACTCCCACCGGAGAACTGATTGCAACTAGCTATTCAGCTCAGAATGGGTTGGCAATGGTGTTCACCATCTGTTGCCTCAGCCGTCACATGAACTAAGTATGGCATGAATCTCTCCAACAATATTGATTTTGGGTAGAATTTCTACTTGAAGATGCCACGATGGGAGATAAGGCTGGTACAATTGGAATGGTATTTTGCAGCCTCTGTGTATGTACTAGCTGAATGTAGAGTGATATGTTTATGTCTTGAACAAAACATGTGTATAAGTTGTAAAATTGTCCATATTTGTTCTTCGTGATGAATAGCTATCAGAATGATATTTGTAACTTTTGATGGTTCCTGATGATTGAATCTAATGTTCAGTTCTTCCACTGTGGAACATTTTGAAGGTTTCTGCATTTTGTCACGATTGAATGTAATGTTCAGTTCTTCCACTGGAACTAATTCTACACGATTGAATGTAATTCTATATTGAAACTTACTATCAATTATGAATTCATGGATTACATTTACTACTTTATAATTCTTTTGTATAACTGGATTTCCTTCCATACAGTGTTCGTGCGAATGAGTAAGAGTTTTGTGTCATAATTCAGTTCGTACACAAGTTAGTACCATCCAGATGGTCATCTAAGTCATTCTGCAATCCTGAAGATAGAGCAGTGGTTTCTAATCTGAAGAACAAGATGCATGTGGCTTCGTAATAAGACACTAAGGGCGTGTTTGGTAGCCCGGCTGTACTATTCCATCTCATACAAGCTGAATTCAGCTAAGCTGACCTCATACAAGGGTAAAATATATGGCGTGTTTGGTAGCTCGTCCTAGTCGAGCCGAGCTCAGCTGAGACCTTGTTTGGTAGCTCGTGTACGTTCAGATCTGAGTTGAGTCTAGTTATTCACACAAAGAACCCCTGTTTCCAAAAATAAAACGCAATGGGGTCCCTATATACAAAATAAAATGCGATCAGGTCCCCATAAATAAATAAAAAAGCAATCAGATCCCTATAAAACGCAATCGGGTCCCTAGACGTATTTGCTCCGGCGAGGAAGCTCCGGCGGGCCTTGGGCGGAGGAGGTCGACGGGGACGACCTGGCCGAGCCCGTGGCGGCGGTGGCCGAGCCCGTGACGGCGGTGGCCGAGCCCCTGGCGATGCTGGCCATGGAGGGGATGACGGGGACGGGGAGGCGAGCCCGGGGCGGCGCTAGGCGAGGCTGTGGCTGCACGAGGCGAGACGATCCGGCCCTGGCCCGTGCGGAGCTTCTCTCGCCAGATCCCGTCGCGAGGCAAGACGATCCGGCGACGGCGCGGTGTGTCGTGCTCGGCCAGGGCCTGTAGGCGAAGATAGGAAGGTCGGCGGCGACCGAGGTGACGACAAGGAGGCGACAGCGGAGGCCGGTGGCGAGAGGGCGGAAGGACGGCGGCGAGAGCGAGGAAGGAGAAGTTTTTCGGGGATGGTGAGAAATGACCCGGGGGCGGTTTGACCACTGCGGGATTGGGTCCAGACGCGGGGACGCGGGAGGCGTTTCGGGCGAGGCCAGCCGGGCTGAGTTGGGAAGCTCGATTTGGGCTTCTCTACTCAGCCTGGCTGAGAGCCCTTTTCGGGGTGGAGTGGGCAGTGCCCAGATAGCCCGAGCCGGGCTAACAAACACTAAAAAAGCCTCTCAGCTAGGTTGGGTTGAGAATATTTGGACTCAGCCGGTCTACCAAACACGCCCTAACAATCAGTCTTGCATTTCCGACCAATTTCTTCTTTGACTGCTAATGCAACGTGTTCTGTGCTCAGCACCATCTCTTCCAGCCTCTCCAATTCCTCATCGTGTCATGCAAATTGTTTTACAGGAAAGGATCGATGAATTAAACAACTGCCAGTTGATCACCAGTCTTGTAAAATAAGGCTAATGTGGCACTCTGAATATGAAAGTGATGTTCGAATACATTTTCGAGAGATAATTTCTCATATTCTGTTCAAATCCGGTAGAAAAACTCTAGAAAAAACACATCGCTGGTTGGGGACGGGGTGAACTGTGTGGAGTGCGGCGTGGTATAGTCATCGACGGCGTGCTGCGGGGTGGAGTGAGAGATGGAGGCATGCGAGATGGAGCCGGAGGAGGAGGTGTGTATGATGGATTCGGAGGCAGAGGCGGGCGCGGGGCGGAGGCGTGCGGGCTTTTCATCTTCCTCGTTGCCGCCGCCGTGGCGATTGCGTTATGAGTCCTTTTTACCGAATGGGTACAGTCACAGCCTAACGGGCTCCTGGGCCTAATCTTTGTCACATGGATACTCAGACGACCGTTCGATCAAATCATACTGGTGCACTTCCTAGGACAAGTAAAAGGTACCGTAAAAACCCCCACCAAATTAAACTATAACTCCGATTGTTCCGGGAGCGCTGTCGCGGAGCAGAGACGTCCCAAACTTGCCTTGGAATGGTCCCTGTGTTATTGGCCTCAAGATATACTACACGGCAAGAGCATCTCTTGTCTTTAGAACCTCTATCTTAATATCGTTTCAATTTTCAAGGTTAGCCATAAACAGTTTATGGTATAAATTTTGGCCTTTCTAGAATAGATACCAAAAAAGCCCACGAAAATCCAGAGGGATCACATTTTTTCTCTCTAACCTCTTCCTTAACATCTGAGCGACACGACCAACCAACTTGTGCCTGACAGTGCTGGCCCGCCTTACCGTGCCTGACCACCCGTCCGACCCAACCACCACCACATCATGGAGGAGCAAGAGCTCCGGCAACGGTGAGGCGAGGTCAATTGGCCCCCTCCCTTGCCTCCTACCTCGTCTGCCCCACCATGTGCAACCCTACCTAGTCGAGAGATGCACCGCCCAACTCCGCATCATTGTCGTTGGAGCTCGTACTCCTCCACGACATGGTCGATGTTGCCACCAAAAATCTCTAAATAGCGCTGGTCCGCTAGAATATTTGCGGAATTTTTCCAGAATCGAACAGCCTCGTTGGATATTTGGCAAGATTCTACGGAGTGTGGCAGTGACGTGTCCTGAAAGTTCCTTTGGCTAACCGTTTTTTGGTTTATGGGGTACTATAAAAATTGCCCCAAATATTTGCTATCTAAATTTCGCAGGTATCGATTTAAGGGGTGCCTTAATGTTCTTGTAAGTCTTTAGTAAAAATCTACTCGAGTCGTTTTTCGACAAAAACCATAAAAAATCAGTTATTTTAAGGGTTCGGCAATATAAAGGATCTGCTAGAGAGGCTCTAGGAACGATGTCACACATGGTCAATCATTGACAATGGATGTCCAATCGGCCATCATGTTATAAAAAAAGGGAGCTTACAGGGTACATAAATGAAATCATTTTGGAACTCACGTTTTATGGGGCCGTTTTGTGTAGGATATAAATGAAATCATTTTGGGCCTCCTATATGTCATTTTGGACCAAATTGGATTTCGGAAAATCAAAATGTTTTCATGTTCTAATGTTTTATCTATCACTAGGAAAAACTTGTTGCGCCGCCTCCTAGTTTTCATAAGTTTACGGTTGATGTTGCGGTACCTCAAGATGGAAATAAGGGTTCTGTGGGCATCATCCGTCAGAACTGTGAGGGTTTATTTATGGGATTGGCGGCCTGTGTATTTCCGAGAGTTACTCATCCTCTGATCTTGGAAACGATAGCTTGCAGAGAAGCTATGTCGCAAGCTGCTGACCTCAACATCCTCAATATCAGTATCAGCAATATTATCAGGGAGCGCTACATGACATCGCTGGGAATATGAAGAGTACTAATGCAGCCATTGTTAAAGAAAAAATCAATGAGTTTTCGAGGAGTTTTGGTGCAGTTCGTTTCATCCATGGGGGTAGACATTTTATAACGAAAGCTCATAATTTAGCTAAGGCTTCTATTCTATCCCTGTAACTATGTCGAACACTATTGATCAATAAAGTGGGGACGGTTCTTTTCAAAAAACAACTAGGGGAAACTTGTTAGGATACCGCTCATCTGACACATTTAACAGCAAAACAGAAGATGATAAAGAAATAAGATAAATGAAGGAGAAGAAAGTGAACATTTGGTTCGGTTTGGTGCATACGGTTCTCATAAATCTAGCTCCTCCATATGTACACACAAAGGCACTATAATGCAAGTACTCTTAAGTAGCATCTACAGCGAAAGCTCAGTTACTGGTAGTGGTAGTCATCAACGATCACAAACAGTTCCAAGCATAAGGTAGAAATTAGCTTAATACTCCCATGGATTAACCAGATTGGACACTAGCTAGGCAGTTGCAGTGTGCTGTGTGCTGCGCGCTTAGTCACCGTCGTTTCTGGTTCCGAGAGGTTGTAGCTTTCCGGCCAACATCGGTGAGGCTCTTCGCCACGGTGCCGTCGGGGCTCTTTTGGCGGGGGCTGTAGCTCTTGCACACGAAGTAGACCACCACCTGCGCCACTAGCCCTGCCAACACCGCCGCCCACAGGACCGCCGCCATAGCCACGCCCATGGTCACCTGGAGCCAGACGCCTAGACCCATCCTGTTGTCCACCACCAGCGCCCCGAATGCCAGCTGCACGGCCACGGCGCAGCCGTCGAGCGCCGTGAAGACGGCGGCCGCAGCCCAGAACTGGCCGGCGCTGGCGAGGAGCTCGTCGCTCCTGTGAATGGCGCGGAAGCCCCTGGCACCATCCTCCAGCACCGACAGCACGCACGCGACGCGCCACACCGCGCCGATGTGCGCCGTCCCAGCGACGTACGCGGAGCCGCCCACCAGCAGCAGCGCCAACCGCGGCAGGTGCATGAGCACGGCGACGGCGGCGAGAAAGGCGGTGTAGCCGAGGAAGAGGAGCAATGCGACGCAGCAGGTGGCTGCGACGCGCACGAAGACGGCGGGCCCGGTGCGGATGAGGCGCGCGGCGAGGTGGGAGTCTCCGCGGAAGACCGAGACGAGGTACTTGGAGAAGAACCTGGGTACTTGGCGGAGGTCGCGCGCGACGGAGCGGGCGTCGCGGTCGGCGTCCGTGGCGAAGCCGGAGTAGCGGGGGGCGACGGAGAGGACACAGAAGGCGGCGGAGATGAGCGACTGGAAGATGATGATGCATAGGTAGAGGACCTCTGCGAGGAAGAAGGGCGCCCAGTTGGTAGCAAGGCGGACGAAGCCGGCGCCGCTGGTGTCGGAGGCGGCGGCGACAGCGTCGATGAAGAGGGTGCGTGACACGGCCACGTGGGCGAGCAAGGAGAGGGAGAGCGTGATCACCATGCCGCACAAGAAAAGGAAGCCCGGGGGACGGCAGAGGATGACACGGAAGGTCTCGCGGGAGATGCCGGCGAGCCCAAGAGCCCCGAGAGCAGCCACCTCTGGTGCCCCCTCCATGGATGATCAGTTGTTACTGAGGAGAAGAGAGAAGCTCAACTGCTCAAGAAGCTGAGGATGGGCCGATGGGCACGGCTTGCCTCACTTGAGTGTGCAATGGAATACAACAGGCACAAGCTGACACGCCTAAGTATTACTCCTACACCCGCTAACACATTTGGGCAATTGCTAATTTTCAGTTGCCTTATTTAGTAAATCTCGGTCACCTAGCATTACACGTCACTAACAAGTATAAACTTGTATTTCAAATGTGCAATGATAGCTAAAGTGGTGCAATATATGGAGTGGGGCGAGGCAAACCTCGAACACATTTTTAGTGGGGCAAATTATATTCGGGTACATAATAATAACTTTTTAAAAATAAAAAGGAATTATCGAAATTTATAGTTCAAGTCGAGTTTTTGGCCCAACTCAGGTAATTGCTAATGTTTAACTCGAACATAACAATTAACCCGAACATACACAAAGCACATATGCGCATTTGCTAATTTTTAATTACCATATTTTTAGTGATTCTCAGTCACCTCATATGTGTATTACATACATCACTAATCAGTGTAAACTTGTATCTAAAGTATGCAATGTTAGCTCAAGTGTGTGATATATGGAGTGAGACCAAAGGTCCAACCTAGAAAAAACAATAATGGGAAAATTATTTGTATAAATAAAAATTAGTACATGGATTTTCAAAGTTTGAGTTCGGTATGTTTGACTCCCTCTCAGGTAATGTGGTTGGGGACTGTTGAATGTTGATCAAAAAGCATAGAAAAGTGACAAATTACTAAGATACAACCAACGATGATTTGTGATCCATGCGTCATTTTTTAGGGGACAATCTCTTCTTCCACTCTACTCTAGCAGAAGCCGAGTCAACACGAGGCTGGATGCAACGAAACTAGGGCGTGATGTCGGGTAGAAGTACACACCATAATGAAAGAAGAAGGCCGAAAGGAGAAAGCAAATCGATCGTTATTAGGACGTGAAAGAGAAGACATGCGACTAGGAGGGCCGAGCAAGGGAATGAATGAACAAGGGGTGAGGTCCTGATAGGATAAGAGGATGGTGAATGCACAAGAGTCACCAAAAAATGAAGTCGTCATAAAATATATCAATTTGTTACACTTTCATGGATGTACGTACCTTGATAGCTCCTTAACAAGAGACACTGTAAAATTTGGTGCCTGAATGAAACAATATGCAATTTTTTGAATAATATAACTAAATTTACAGGGTGACTTGCTATGGCACATAGAAACACTAAGATTTTACCGTATTTTTTTCATACAAAAAGTGTAAATTTAGTTGAGCAATTTTAGTCCTAACGATCCACAATAACGGAGCAGAACGAAACAAGAGAGAGCAGTTGGTTGGTCTATACTACGTTTCGAGAATCATAGGGGGAACTGGGTTATCGATGAAACCGAATCCGGTAGCCAATGGGGAGAGAGCGGGGAGTGTGCGTAATAAAATTACGAAAATCTTGTTTTTATTACCGCGCAAGAAAATCATATTTGTCTACGTGGGTGCGAAGTTTGAAATTTAAATATGTCCATTTGTTACGTGTGTGGAAATGACAAGTATACGACTAAGTTTCAAACTTTGTACATTGACCAAAAAAATCCGGATCTGAAAAGTGAAATGGGCTCTCCCTATTGGCTAATGATTCGGGTTCATCGGTCACTAGTGGAAAAAGGGCCTTTGGCCTGGACCCTTTAGTCCCGGCCTCCATCTGGGCCGGGACTAAAGGCCCGGCCACGTCGCCCCAAAATGGCCTGGACGTCCGGGAGGCTTTGGTCCCGGCCCGTAACGTGCCTTTAGTCCCGGTTTGAGACACAAACCGAGACTAAAGGGCCATGCGCTGAGCGGCCCGCATGTGCGCACCCTTTAGTCCCGGTTTGTGTCTCAAACCGGGACTAAAGTCCTCTGCCTATATATATGGCTGCAGCCCCTCTCTCCCCTCTTCCTTGCATTTTTTTTGGATGAAAGAGTGTGGGTGTGTGCTAGCTCTCCTTTTTGCTTGGATGCACTAGAGGTGTTTGTTGAAATGTGTGTTAGAGCGATGCCGCTTCAATTCACCGAACACAACTACGATATGAGGTGCCCGAGCCACGCTTAAGCCTCTTCCTCTTTATTTCCACTTATTCTAAAAGGTTAGCAACTATATTTCCTCGTTTAGACCGTGCGGTACTAATTTTTAGGATCGTGATTGTGTTTGATATACTGTTGCATGACGCAGATGAGCCATCCATGGATGTACGGTGATCGACACACCGCCGCTTACAGAGAAGGCGTGCATTCTTTTCGAGATGCGGCCGATGCGAACAAGCATGGTGGTGGCTATATATTTTGTCCATGTGTTGAATGTCGGAATGAGAAGGATTACACTTCCTCAAGAGTCATTCAGAGCCACCTGCTTCGGTCCGGTTTTATGTCGGGCTATAATGTTTGGACCAAGCATGGAGAAAGAGGGGTTATGATGGAAGACGACGATGAAGAAGAAGAGAACGATGATGACAACTACCAATCTATGTTCCCTGAGTATGCTGATACCGCAATGGAAGACAATGAAGAAGAAGATCAGGGTGCAGAACGGGAACCAGATGAGCCCGCTGATGATCTTGGCCGGGTCATTTCTGAAGCACGGCGAGGCTGCGACACAGAAAAGGAGAGGTTGCAGTTCGAGCAGATGTTACAGGACCACAACAAATTGTTGTACCCAACTTGTGAAGATGGCCAGAAGAAGCTGGGTAGCACACTGGAATTGCTGAAGTGGAAGGCAGAGACCGGTGTGACTGACTCGTCATTCGAAAAGTTGCTGGTACTGATAAAGAAGATGCTTCCAAGAAAGAACGAATTGCCCGCCAGCACGTACGAAGCAAAGAAGCTTGTTTGCCCTCTAGGATTAGACGTACAGAAGATACATGCATGCCCTAATGACTGCATCCTCTACCGCGGTGAGAAGTATGAGAATATGGATAAATGCCCGGTATGCACTGCATTGCGGTATAAGATCAGAAAAGATGACCCTGGTGAGATTGAGGGCGAGCCACCCAGGAAGAGGGTTCCTGCCAAGGTGATGTGGTATGCTCCTATAATACCACGGTTGAAACGTCTGTTCAGAAATAAAGATCATGCGAAGTTGTTGCGATGGCATATGGAAGATCGTATGAAAGACGATAAGTTGAGGCACCTCGCTGATGGTCGGCAGTGGAGAAAAATCGAGAGAGAGTTCCCGAGATTTGCAGGTGACGCAAGGAACTTATGGTTTGGTCTGAGTACAGATGGCATGAATCCTTTTGGGGAGCAGAGTTGCAGTCACAGCACCTGGCCCGTTACTCTATGTATCTACAACCTTCCTCCTTGGTTGTGCATGAAGCGGAAGTTCATTATGATGCCAGTGCTTATCCAAGGCCCAAAGCAACCCGGCAACGACATTGATGTGTACCTAAGGCCATTAGTTGATGAACTTTTACAGCTGTGGGCCGAACCAGGTGTACGTGTGTGGGACGAGCACAAACAAGAGGAATTTGACCTTCGAGCGTTGCTTTTCGTAACCATCAATGATTGGCCTGCTCTTAGTAACATTTCAGGACAGTCAAATAAGGGATACAATGTATGCACGCACTGTTTAGATCAGACAGAAAGTATATATCTGGACAAATGTAGGAAGAATGTGTACCCGTACAATCGTCGTTTTCTTCCGCCCAAGCATCCCTTAAAGAAAAAAGGCAAGCATTTCAATGGCAAGGCAGAACCCCGGGGGAAGCCTATCATCCGTACTGGTGCTGAAGTATTTGATATGGTCAAAGATTTAAAAGTAATCTTTGGAAAGGGTCCTGGCAGCCAACCTGTTCCTAACGGCCCTGATAAGCGCGTACCCATGTGGAAGAAGAAATCTATATTTTGGGAGCTACCCTATTGGGAAGTCCATGAGGTCCGCTCCGCAATCGACGTGATGCACCTGACGAAGAATCTCTGCGTGAATATTCTAGGTTTCCTGGGCTTGTATGGGAAGTCAAAAGATACACCGGAAGCACGGGAGGACCAGGAACGTCATAAAGGAAGAGATGGTATGCATCCAGGGCAGTTTCAAGGGCATGCCAGCTACGCTCTTACTAAGGAAGAGAAGGAAATCTTCTTTGAAGTCCTTTTCAGTATCAAGGTCCCGACTGGCTTCTCGTCGAATATAAAGGGAATCGTAAATATGAAAGACAAAAAATTCCAAAACCTAAAGTCTCATGACTGCCACGTTCTTATGACGCAATTGCTTCCGGTTGCATTGAGGGGAATTCTACCGGAAAATGTTCGACTGGCAATTGTGAAGGTATGTGCATTCCTGAATGCAATTTCTCAGAAGGTAATCGATCGAGAAAGTCTATCAGGGTTACAGATTGATGTGGTCCAATGTCTGGTCAGCTTTGAGTTGTTGTTCCCACCATCCTTCTTCAATATAATGACACACCTCCTAGTTCACCTAGTCGAAGAGATTAGAATTCTCGGTCCTGTGTTTCTACACAATATGTTCCCCTTCGAGAGGCTCATGGGAGTCTTAAAGAAATATGTTCGTAACCGTGCTAGGCCAGAAGGAAGCATCTCCAAGGGCTATGGAACAGAGGAGGTCATTGAGTTTTGTGTGGACTTTCTTCCTGACCTTAAGCCGATTGGTGTTCGTGAATCTCGGTATGAGGGTAGGCTGACAGGAAAAGGCACACTAGGAAGGAAAGCAAAAGTATGTATGGACGGGCATTCTTTCTCGCAAGCACACTACACAGTTCTACACAATTCCACCGTGGTGGCTCCGTATATCGTGAGACACAAGAATATTCTACGCTCCGAAAACCCGGGGAAGGCTGACTCTTAGATTAAAGGGGAACACGAGAAGACTTTCGGTAGTTGGTTGCAGATACATCTCATGAATGACGACACCATTGGAGATCAGCTGTACTATTTGGCCAGGCCACCATCTTTGACTATATGTACTTTCCAAGGGTATGAGATAAATGGGAATACATTTTACACGGTTGCCCAAGATAAAAAGAGCACCAACCAAAATAGTGGTGCCCGCTTTGATGCAACAGACGAGAATGGGCACTGTTTAGAAACATATTACGGGTACATAGAGGAGATATGGGAACTTGACTATGGACCTACTTTTAAGATCCCTTTGTTTCGGTGCAAATGGGTGAAGCTGACAGGTGGCGGGGTATTTGTAGACCAAAAGTACGGCATGACAACAGTGGATCTCAACAATCTTGCATACATGGACGAACCATTCGTCCTAGCCAACGATGTCGCTCAGGTTTTCTATGTGAAGGACATGTCTACAAAAACGAGAAAAAGAAATCAGCAAAAGAAGACATCGTCCGATGAGCCAAAGCGCCACATAGTTCTTTCAGGGAAAAGAAACATCATGGGAGTAGATGACAAGACAGACATGTCAATAGATTATAATAAGTTTCATGAAATTCCGCCCTTTAAAGTGAAGACTGACCCAAGCATCCTACTGAATGATGAAGATTCTCCATGGCTACGACCTAGAAGAAAACCGAAATAATAGTTAGGATTGTTGGTGCAATAATGTAATAATGTATTAAATCTTGTATGTAATGCATGATGAAGATTCTCACTAGTTCTTTTCCCGTCCTGCTCTTTTTACACACTGTGCTGCGTCTTCCTAAAGCCCCTCCCCTCAAAGCCAAAACAAAAGCAATGGCCGCCGTCTCCCGCCTCAACCCCGTTGCCTCGCATTTCGTTCCGATGGCACTCCTCCCGGCGGGCTACTACCGCTCCCCTACCCCTGTCGCCGCTATATTAATAAACATAGTTTTTAATTGAAAATAGCAAAATAGTTAATACTTAGGATAGTTAAAATAATTAATTTGTAAAATATAAAATAGTTTTGAATTATCTATTCAATTTCAAACACTTTTCATTTTTATAGTTTTGTCAAATTCTCAAATATGCAAAAAGAATATTAATAAACATAGTTTTTAATTGAAAATGGCAAAATAGTTAATACTTAGGATAGTTAAAATAATTAATTTGTAAAATAGAAAATAGTTTTGAATTATCTATTCAATTTCAAACACTTTTCATTTTTATAGTTTTGTCAAATTCTCAAATATGCAAAAAGAATATTAATAAACATAGTTTTTAATTGAAAATGGCAAAATAGTTAATACTTAGGATAGTTAAAATAATTAATTTGTAAAAAAGAAAATAGTTTTGAATTATCTATTCAATTTCAAACACTTTTCATTTTTATAGTTTTGTCAAATTCTCAAATATGCAAAAAGAATATTAATAAACATAGTTTTTAATTGAAAATGGCAAAATAATTAATACTTAGGATAGTTAAAATAATTAATTTGTAAAATAGAAAATAGTTTTGAATTATCTATTCAATTTCAAACACTTTTCATTTTTATAGTTTTGTCAAATTCTCAAATATGCAAAAAGAATATTAATAAACATAGTTTTTAATTGAAAATGGCAAAATAATTAATACTTAGGATAGTTAAAATAATTAATTTTTAAAATATAAAATAGTTTTGAATTATTTATTCAATTTCAAACACTTTTCATTTTTATAGTTTTGTTAAATTCTCAAATATGCAAACAGATAACTATTTATAAACCAAATAAAAGAAAAAACAGAAAATAGGCCTTTAGTCCCGGTCCGTGCCACAAACCGGGACTAAAGGCCCTGGCTGCTGAAACCCCCACCCGGGGCCTTTAGTCCCGGGCGGTGGCTCAAACCGGGACTAAAGGGGGGCCTTTAGTCCCGGCCTGAGCCACCGCCCGGGACTAAAGGTCCCGGGGTATAAAACATTCGTCTTCCCCGCGCCGCCCAACACTTTGCAGTTTCGCGCGCGAGGAGCTCCGAGGACGCCGCCAGGCTGCCGCGCTCGCGAGCCCACCGCGCCGCCGTCTGCCCACCGCGCCGCCGCGCCGCCAGCCCACCGCGCCGCCGCGCCGCCGCGCGCATTGCCCGCGCCGCCCGCCGTCCGGACGCCGCCTCCGCGCAGTCCTGCCCAGCGCGCCGCCGCGCGCATTGCCCGCGCCGCCCGCCGTCCAGCCGCCGCCGCCGCGCAGTCCCCGCCGTCCAGCCCGCCGTCCAGCCGCCGCCGCCGCCGCCGCCGCCGCAGTGCCGCCGTCCAGCCAGCCGCGCCGCCCGCCAACCTGCAAGGTTATTTTGTTAATTAGGGTTAGGGTGTTAATTAGTTAATGTGTTAATTAGTTAGTGTTAGGGTATTTTAGAGATAGGATTATTTTAGAGATAGGATTATTTTAGAGATAGAATTATTTTATAGTTAGATATAGAAATATTTTAGAGATAGAAATATTTTAGAGATAGAATTATCTTAGAGATAGAATTATTTTAGATATAGTTATAGTTAGATATAGAATTATTTTAGAGATAGAAATATTTTAGAGATAGAAATATTTTAGAGATAGAAATATTTTAGAGATAGTATTATTTTAGAGATAGGATTATTTTAGAGATAGAATTATTTTATAGTTAGATATAGAAATATTTTAGAGATAGTATTATTTTAGAGATAGTATTATTTTAGATATAGTTATAGTTAGATATAGAATTATTTTAGAGATAGAATTATTTTAGATATAGAAATAGTTAGTTATAGTTAGAATTATTTAGTTAGAATTTATTTGCAAATAGAAATAGAATTATAGAATTAGTTAGAATAGAATTATTTAGTTAGAATTATTTAGTTAGAATTTATTTGCAAATAGAATATTATTTAGTTAGAATATTATTTAGTTAATCAAATGTCCGTTTTTTGCAGAACTATGGATCCGCATAGTAGGAACCTCGAAGAGGAAGAACTTATCGAAGATATAATCAAAGACGCCCCCGACGTTGAACGTGCTGAATCTCCGTCGTCATATCTAAACCCCTCCGGAGATGGAATGGAGGTTGATCGACACGAAGATGAAGCCGATGGGGCCGGAGATAGCTCCAATGACGGAGAAGGTGATAGCTCCACTGATGGAGAAGCCGGTGGAGAAGCCGGTGGAGAAATAATAAAGTCCGGCGAGGTATACATATGAAGTTCGACAATCACTTGTAATATGTGAATAATATTGGAGATAGCTCTATATTGTATACATATACATTCATTTGACGAATGTTTCTCCCTCTTAGGCCTCCACATCGAGCAAAGCTACGAAACGAGGCCCGACTAAAAAGTTGGACGCACAGACGCATTACACCTTTGAGGTGATATTGCCTACGGGCGAACCAAAGCTTCCTAAGAATGCTGCTGACACATTCAAGAAGCAATGCGGAGTTCTCGTTAGGGATCACGTCCCGATCAGCGTTCGGGAGTGGAACAAGCGCAAAGGGGCAGCCGATAGTGACTATGTCGCCGAAAGGTACAAAGATAATCTTTGGAATGATATCATGTCACATTTCAACCTGCCAGAATGTGAGAATGAAGACGCCGCAAAAAAACTGAGGGCCAAAGTCAAGCAGTGGACTCTAAAGAAGATGGCCGAACTGTTCCGTAGCTAGAAGAAGAAGCTATGGAAAGACTATCTGAAGACAAAGAAAGTGCCAGTATTCGAGGGGTATCTAGCCAAGCAGGCGAATCACTGGAAGGCATTTCAAGAGTACAAGCAGTCAGAAGATGCCAAGGCATTATCAGAAAAGAATAAGAAAAATGCCGACAAGAAGAAATATCACCACACGCTGGGGCCAGGGGGCTATGAGACTGCCATCCCAAAGTGGGATAAGAAAGAGCAAGATTTGCTAGCTAAAGGCATCATACCTGAACCCATCCGTGATGAGTGGGAAATGAGAGCAAGGAATTGGTTCCTTGCGCATGGTGGTTCGTACGACGAAGAAACAGGGGACCTTATCTGCAGTGACGGTCTTAGGATACCCAGGGAGAATTGGAAAAATATAGTGAAAGAAATTAAAGAGGGAAAAAGACAGTTCACTGCAGATAGAGAGAAAGATTTGCTCACACTGGTCCTCGGCAATGACGAACATGGAGGACGAACACGAGGCTTCGGTCCTTCTTACCCGTGGTGGCTTGGGTTTGCCAGAGACCAAGACACTTACAGAAGCCGGGCGAGAGCAAAGAAGCGACAGCAGGATGAGGAGAATGACAAGTTCAACCAGTTGCTTGCCAGGCTTAACGAGCAACAGAAGCAGATTGACGAGCTTAGAGGAGTAGCGCGCCAGGAAGATCCTGCACTCGATATTACCGGCGCCCCATCTAAGCGGAAAAGCAGCGTGGCTGAATCTGAGGCCCCGCCCGACGATGCACGAAGAATGATAGAGGGCGGTCCCGGCTACCCCGTGGATGGAATCAAGGAGTCAACATCATGTGAACTCCATCAGAAATTCAAGAACATATCCATGAAGGTGGCCGTCGGACAAGCTTTACCTTCTGGCCCTGATGCACGCTGGCATGGCCGTGAGATTCCAGCTGGCTTTGCTAAAGTCGGGGTGGATGAAATCATGGCGGGGTTTCATGATATGGAGCTCGACATGGCTGGACCCGAAGATGAGAGGACACTCGGAGAAGTACTGGGTGGAGTCATCCTATGGGACAAGAACTACATCAAGCTTCCAGGCTCGGCCCCAAGGACAACACCGCCTCCGAGTCGTCGCAGGTCACCTACACCTCCATCACCTCCAAGCCCTCCACATGACGACGGCCACCACAACATGAGTCCAGATCGATCACCGCCGCCGGACTTGGGTCGGCCGTCTCCGCCGCCCCCCGCTAAGGATACTAAGCGGAAGCGTGCCAGCAAGAACGCTCCGTCGATGAGTTCTAAGCGACGGAGCTCCCCAAAGCGCAAACTGTCGCCCCTCCCAAAGGTACCTCATGCTAATCTTCCTATCAGACCTTATGATCGTACCGACGAGGAAAACGCCAGGATAGCAAAGGAACATTATGAGGCGCAGATGAAAAAGAAGGAACCCAAGCCCCGCCCGGAATACACCGAGAAGCAAATAGCATATGCAAAATACTTCATGACCCTTCCATCATAGTATGACTTACACCATAAGCCTGACGACTATACACGCACATTGCAGAAGGAAGGGCAAAAGAGCAGGTCACGTGCAAGTGCAAGTGGGAGCAAATCAAGTTCAACTACAAGCAAAAAAAGATCAGACGTTCCTCAGCTTGGACAACAGGCCAAACAGTCGATCCCACCCCTCAGGGTGTTACCCGAGAATGTTCCCTCTCTGGTGCAGGGGCAAGATTTAGAATTAGCAAAGAAGTGGGCGACTGAATGGGGTATCCCGGTTGAAGACGTTCTGGCTTCCCAAGACGACAGGTTACCCAAGGCTGTGGTAGCCCCTAAGCCACAGTTTGTCATGGGAGCGCCTTTGGTCAGCAAAGATAAGTTGGATGATCTCCCAACAAATATGCGTTACTTGCATACATGGTACTTAAGTGAATCAAAGAATGGGAGAACGATGATCGTGGCGCGTGTCCCACGGGAGTACTACGGCCGCCCCGAAGACATCCATATCGACTTTGATGAACTCTTCCAGATGTACAATGCCGACGCCCTCGACAAATCGCTTATGAGTTGCTATTGTCTGTAAGTTTTTTAATTCGTTGTCTACATATAACTTGATCAGTTATTTCAATTCATTGTCTACATATAACTTGTTCCGTTCTGACTTGTACTCTATTATGCAGAATGAAGATTCTGGAATGTAAAAGTAGGAACATCCTAAATATTGGGTTTATTGACCCAGATAAAATACATATAAAGACGCTAACTGATAACCCCAAGGAGACAGAGGAAAACCTTCTAAGGTTTCTAACAGATCAAAATTTCTGTGACCACATACTGTTTCCATACAACTTCAGGTGAGGGTCTTACTCTGTTGTGTCCATTCACTTATGAGTGTAATTGTTAAGTTACTGACACATATATATATACATGTGCAGCTACCACTGGATTCTGTTCGACATTCAAATTGATAAGGGAAGAGTTGATGCCTTCGGCCCATTATCGAGACCCTTGGAACAGTTCCAAAGCCTGCAGGACATGCTCCAAGGGTAATTTCAATTATTCTTGCGCTCTATCGGTCTCTTTCGATGGTTTTCTGATATATCAATTAATGAAAAACTTAGCAAATCATTTTCCTTGTCGGGCAGGGTTTGGAAGCGGTTCAAGTGCGTGACTGCCGGTATCCAGCATGAGAAGCTGACCTTTAGAGCGGCTCAGGTAAGTAGTAGTATGATATACTTCTATTTTCAATACATTTTGTGATGCTAGATTATTATTTTGATTATATATATTCTATTCTCGTAAAGTGCGACCAGCAGCCACGGGGGACGCATCTATGTGGATACTATGTTTGCGAGACCATTCACACGTTTACCTCCGAGCACAAGGATTACAGATACGATGTAAGCAATGAACATTCACACCTCTATTTTTACCCGTCATTCTTTGTTATCATGATTGATATTCATATTCATCTCCTCTTCTTATATAGTACACGGCCATGAGGGAGAAGTACCTACCAGAGCAACGCGCGATTGCTGTTGCAGAGGAGCTTGCGACCTTTCTGAGGACGGAAGCTATAGATGACAAAGGACAATTTAGTGTAGCTAGGGGCCATTACTGATGTTGGTCCATGTAATCGAATAGACGGGCTCTAGTCCCAATAATTTAGATCTCCATATAATTGTATATATATGCTCGTTTGTAAGATAAGTTAATCTTATATATATGCATAAACTAATTTCCGAACACCAAACAAGGCACCAAACGAGGCATCACGTTAATCCCCCCGAACACCTAAAACCCCGAAACCCTAAAACCCTAAAGCAAAAAACAAAAATCTGCAGGGCCCTTTAGTCCCGGTCCGTCTTACAAACCGGGACTAAAGGTCCTGGCCCTGGATGCACTCGGAGCCCCCACGTGGACAGCCTCCAGTCCCGGCTGGTAACCGGGCCAGGACTAAAGGTTTAGCCTTTAGTCCCGCGGCTGGGGTCCCGGTTTGCAAACCGGGACTAAAGCCCCTTACGGGCCGGGACTGGAGGCCCTGTCCCCACTAGTGGGTCCCTCGTTCTGAAAATTCTAGCCGTACCACGTGGGATCGTGTACGTAGCTCCTACTAGCTCTAAGCTCTGTATGGTTGCCATGATTGATGTTCTGCTCTCCCGACGCCCAAACGCGAGTACCCGCCGTGCAGATAAGAGCGGAGCGGAGCCCCTGTGCTTGCCCAGGGCGATCAAAACATAGACACAGTCACAAAGGTCGGGTCTGGGGTAGGTCGTGGGCATGGCGTGGAGTAGGTTGCCGATCTCGGCATTCGGCACCGGCTCTGGTCGCGGAATCGTTGCCGTTCACGGCGAACGCCATTGCACAGTAGACATGTGATCCATCCACCGATCGCTCAGCCACGGCAATGTGAGATCACTATCTCGCCGAACAAATAAAGGCACTGCACGACGGGCTGCTCAAACCGCGTTGCCACTTCCGCGACCTGCTTTATACGGCTAGGAGGAAGCCTGTCCTGAATATAAATCTCCTCATGAAACCACACACTGTGTAGAGTGGCTAGACGCTACTAGCTAGTAAAGCAGGTTCTACCTACCTAGCAACCACACTGTAAATCGGCTTGGAACGAGCCATCAGACGGTCATGCTCACATGGCCGGCCAGCGGCGGCCAATCGGCCACCATGCCATTCACAAAACGGAGCCGACCGGCTTCAGATAGAGGACGAACATGGCGACGGCTTTGAGGCAAGAAACGCCGCGCCCTTTTGACTTGTACGTGCGTCACTCGGTGCGAAAGACCGGTGGAAAATAAAGCTTTTCCGTCGTCGAGGAAAGCTCTAGTGTTCTACAACACCACTGCCCAGACATATTCAGTTACTTTCAAGCCACAGCTAGCTAAATAATCTGTCAACTCTAATTTTGCTGAACACACATACACATTCAGTTACTAAGAAATCAGCAGCGACAGGACCGGCAATCTAATCCAGGGCAACACCTTAAGCAATGAGTTACCTGTTGTTAAGCATCAACTCAATTACGGAAGAATTGTTGTTTTGCACAACACAATTTTGCACTCGGTTAACACCAGTTCAGCTGCAACAGCACCGGAAATTATATACCGGACAGCACGAACTACAAGTCTACAAGCAAACAGATCACAGAAAGAGGCAGCATGCGACTCAAACGATTGCATATCAAAGGTCCATCACTAGAGGCCAAGGTTTGCGTGGAACGGAACTGTATGGTAGAATTAATTTAAACCAACTAGCCTCAAAATCATTATTTATCATTAGGTAAAACTTGCTAGGATACCGCTCATATCTGACATATTTAACAACAGCAAAAAAAAGACTAACATGAAGAAAGACAAATAATTAAGGGTGAAGAAACTGAACATTTGGTTCTTTTTTTTAACATTTGGTTCGGTTTGGTGCATACGGCCGGTTCCCATAAATCTAGCTTCTCGAGATATACACACAAAGGTACTAGTAATAATAGTATAATGCAGGTACTCCTAAGTAGTATCTACGTACAGCGCAAGCTCAGATACTGATAGTCATAGTCATGACCGATCATAGGTAATTCCCACCATGCAAATTTCAAGCGCAACTGACTTCTCTATTGCTGGTAGCTAGTAAGGTAGAAATTAGCTTAATACTAGCGTGGAATAACCAAATTTGACAAAAGCTAGGCAGATGCAGTGCGCAGTGTGCGGTCTGCGGTGTGCTGCGCGCTCCGTCACCGTCGCTTCTGGTTCCGCGAGGTTGGTCCTTGCACTTACTCTTCGCTACGGCGCCGTCCCGGCGTCGGCGATAGCTCTCTTGCACAGGAAGTAGACCACCACCTGCGCCACCAGCCCTGCCGTCACCGCCGCCCACAACATGGCCGCCATAGCCACCCCCAAGGTCACCCGGAGCAAGATGCCGAAACCCATTTTGTTGGCCACCACCAGAGCCCCGAATGCCAGCTGCACGGGCAGGGCCACGGCGAAGCAGTCGAGCGCCATGAGGACAGCCGCCGCAGCCCAAAATTTGCCGGCGCTGGCGAGGAGCTCGTCGCTCCTGTGCATGGCGCGGGAGCCCATTGCACCGTCCTCCAGCGCGCGCCCAACGCGCCACACCGCGCCGATGTGGGCTGTCCCGGCGATGTACGCGGAGCCGCCGCCGACCAGCAGCAGCGCCGCCCGCGGCAGGTGCATGAGCCCGGCGACGGCGGCGAGGAAGGCGGTGAAGCCGAGGAAGAGGAGGCAGCCGACACAAGAGGTGACAGTGACGAACGGGACGACGCTGAGCCCGGTGCGGACGAGGCGCGCTGCGAGGCGGGAGTCGCCGCGGAAGACGGAGACGAGATACTTCGAGAGGAACCTGGGTAGTCCGCGGAGGACGCGCGCGACGGAGCGGGCGTCGCGGTCGGCGTCGTCGGCGAAGCCGGGGTAGCGGGGGGCGATGGAGAGGATGCAGAAAGCGGCGGAGATGTGAGACTGGAAGACAATGATGCAGATGAAGGCGGCCTCCGCGAGGAAGAAGGGCGCCCAGTTGGCAGCAATGCCGACGAAGCCGGCGCCGCTGGTGGCGACAGCGTCGGCGAAAAGGCTGCGGGAGACGGCCACGTGGGCGAGCAAGGAGAGGGAGAGCGTGATCACCATGCCCAACAAGAAAGAGAAGCCCGGGGGACGGCAGCGGATGACCCGGAAGGTCTCTGGGAAGGTGGCGTCGAGCCCAAGAGCTCCGAGAATGGTCTCCTCCTCTGGGGCGTGTTCCATTGTTGAGGAGGAGAAGAGTGGAGCTCAGCTGCTCGAGCGAGGAGGGGAGAAGAAGTTGATACGAGGACTCGACTCTCTGGTGGGAATAGAATAGACACAAGCTGACCAATTAATAGTGCCATGCATGCTTAGGGACAACTTGTTAGGAACTTGCTAGTAATTGGGAAAATTGCTAATTACTCCCTCCATTTATTATTAGTATAAGATGTTTTAGTTTTGTATAGATTTATCTATTTTGATATATATCTAATCTATTTTTATTGTGTAGATTCACTCACTATGGTGTGCATCTAGTTTATTTTAAAATATCTAAAACATCATATATTTGTAAACAGAGTGAGTAGCATATTAGCTAATCTTCAATGGCATGATTTTTAAGTAAATTACGGTCACCTTTGTTTTTACGAAACATGACAGTCTATTTCATAAACAAAAAAGTTAATTACCCAATTTAGTAGAAAAACCAGGCGAAAATAACATACAAAGGGCAGAAAGAACCATTCGGTCGGGGAAGCAAGGGGAGTCATCTATTAGTCAGTGTAAAAGTGTGCAGTATTAGCTAAAGTGTGTAAGGTGAGGAGGGTTAGGAGTTGAGGATTTAGAATATAAGAATAAGTGCTTACTTAGCAAGTGGCTATTTAAGTTACCAAACAAAGAGGGAGTTTGGCGAGAGCTTTTTTATAAAAAATAAGTACATTCCAAGACCTTGTCTTAGGTTTGAGCCTGGCTCTCCATTTTGGAAGAGCCTCATGAGTGTTAAAAGTGACTTTTTCAAGCGAGTTTCATTTGAATAGGTAATGGGTTAAACATAAGGTTATGGGAGGATATATGGTTAGATAATAGACCTCTATATGAACAATACCCATCGCTTTTATAATTACAATATCTAACTTGCGGAGGTTATGTCGACGGTCCTGTTAAACCCAGGTTTTTGATGGACCATAACGGGAAACAAATGGGATAGATGGATAACTTGGTAAATCAGTTGATGCATGTTAATTTGACCAATCATGAAGATAAGTTCAAATGGCAGTTGACATCAAACGGTCTATTAATGGTCAAGTCAATATACCTTGATATGATTGATGGTTGTTAAGCTTCATGCACTAGCCAACGCAACCAAAAGTCCGAACTGATGGAAAGGACTAGGCAATTCACTTATACACTTCAACACCCCCACTCACGTGTGACGGGAGAAGAGAAAGTCAACACGTGGACATAGACAGGAGAGGAGAAAATCAACACGTGGACACAAACGGGAGAAGAGAAAGTCAACACATGGACACAAAGGGGGGCAACAACAATTTTACAATAAATTGCGAAAACCAGGACTCAAACTCGAGACCCTGGGCTCTGATACCATGTTAAGCTTCATGCACTAGCCAACGCAACCAAAAGTCCGAACTGATGGAAAGGGCTAGGCAATTCACTTATACACTTCAACAATGGTTACATTCATTTCCTTCCCAAGTGCATTTGGAAAATTAAAGTGCCTTTGAAAGTTTGAATTTTTATGTGGTTCCTCCATCAAAAATTCATTTTTACAAAAGATAATTTTGCTAGACGAAATTGGCAGGGTTGTTATAAGTGTTGATTTTGTGATCAAGATGAAAAACTTCAACACTTGTTTATTGAATGTCCATTCACTAAGTTTTTATGGCATATTGTTCATATGACTTTTATTACTTAACCTCCAACTAGAATAGCAACTATTTTTGGCAATTGGTTGGATGAGACTCAAAAGAATGATAAAGCACACATCATATTTAGAGTTTGCGCTTGTTATGGACAATCTAGAGGGGAATGACTTTGTTTTTAACAAGATCTTTCCATCATTTATTCAGGTTATATTTTTGGTTATCCATTGGATCCATACTTGGTCTTTCATTCAACAACCGCAGGATTATCAAGACTAGCAACAAGCTCGTGCTTTGCTACGAAAAAAACACATCCCATGTGTAAAAAGATTTTTGAAAGAGTCTTGGTGCCATGAAATAGTTGTGCAGTTTTGGAAAAAATATATTATTTTCATGAGAGCACGAGTATATTAGTTTTTAGAAGCTGCTGATCCTATGTATGATTATAATGCATTTTGTTCATTGATATTTTTTGCATGATTATTGGACCCACATTTATCGATGATTATAGTTGTTTATTTAAGCTCTTGGTGGCCCCATATACTAGATAGTTCTATGGCCCCACATGCTAGATACTTCTATGGCTCCACATGCTAGATGGTTCTATATATAGCCCCACATCTAGATGGTTCTATGGCCCCACATGATAGATGGTTGTAGTAATTTATTTAAGACTTTGGTAGGTGTTGGTCCCACATATATTATATAATATTATTGAGAAAGTGAACTCACCACCAACTTCAAACTTTATAAGTAGGAAAGATATGGATATTGGGTGCACCTGGTTGGCAACTGTAGCACGGTATTTGACGGTTTAATCAAAGAATACAATGAAAGGACGATAAGACGTTGCATGCCTTTGGGTATTTTAGATGGCTAACTCATTAATTTGGCCACCCTAGCTGATCCGTGATTGGTATTAATCTGAGTTTTTTCGCGGCTACATGCTGGTTCTTTTATTTTCTGTAAGACTTTTGAATAATATTTTTTAATAAAAAGCCATATGCATCTGGCGATGCAGAGGCTGGGGCCTTGCACCTTATTCGTAAAAAATGTGGATTGACAATGATGGGCAGACCTAGACAAAGGAAATTAGTGGGGTAAAATATTTATATAATTCATAAAATCAGTTTTCTTTCCGTCCCAAATTAAGGTACTTAAATTTTTCTCGACATGGATATATCTAGACCTGTTTTAATTTGTAGATAAATTTGTATCTACAAAAAAGGAGTCACTTGGTGCTCCTCTCGATCCGTATCGATCGACGTGGTGGTGAAGGGATGCAACGCAGGGAAATTTCGTGGCGATCGCAAAAACGAGTGCGCGCGCCGTCGTACGTGGTGGCTCCCATAGCTAGGTTGCCGATCTCGGCAAAGCCCTCCCCTGGACCGCGCTTCAGCTCAGGCCGTGGAATCGTTGCCGTTTGCAGCGAAAGACATGACCGCATGTGATCGTCCATCAATTGGCCCATCGCTCAGCCACGGCAATGTCTGATCACTCGCTCGCAGGAACAAACAGAGAAAGGCGCGTCACGGTGACTGCACAAACCGCGTTGCCACTCTGCGACCTACACCCATAAATATAAACAGGTAATTAAATTGAGTCGCGCTACTCTCTTTTTCTCAGTTTATTATGCCTACGCGTATTTCTAGGTTGACAATTTAATCAAATTAATATAAGATATATATTACAAAAAATATATCATAAAAAACTTCAGCTTTTATACTTTCTAACGGTATAATTTTTAAATTTTATAATTTATATTATATAGACCAAATTGACGACGTAGATAGACGTGCAAGCCTAATAAACTGAGAAGGAGGAAATATTTAATTTTCTAGGTACAGAAGAGTTAGTTGGGGTGAATCGGTCGACTAAATTGTAATCTGGATGCAAAACTGATCTGAATCTCCACAGTTACACTTGGTGCTCTCGAACTCTGTCTCCACAGTTGAGCGTGTTTTTTTTCTCTTGCTACAAACTACGAAGTGTAAATTCTAGTTTTTCCCCCTTGTTTGATAATTTTGACGTAAATTGCCCCATTTAGGAAGTTTTCAGCCTAATTACCCCATTTAGCAAAAAAATATGTTAATTTTTACCCCTTCTAAAATTTACAAGCATTTCAGCAGGTAGTTCCTAACCGTCAGTACAACTTTTTTTTGGAGAATCGACCGTCGGTACAACTGGGTTGTCATGTTGTGATAGTCGGTGGTAATATATTTATGAAGAAAAATCCATTCATATTATTCAGAAAATTTAGCTTACTATTTTATACATACTTTCCGCCTACGTACAGAGGGATCATTTTGTGTATGCATGATTTAATATTTGAGATAGACAGGGAAAAGGCAAACTAATTGACATAAACAATCAGCGTCTTGCAGCAGCATCCCCTTGTGGTGCCTTCTTTGTGAATATATTTTTCTTTACCATTGAAAAAGCATCAACGATGAGCCTAATGGAAAATCATGGCAAACTAACCTAATCAACATGGAAAAAATAGAGCACTAGATCATACATAGAGGTCATTATGTTTTCATAATGGTGGCCGCCTCTGGCTCCGTTGATAGCTGGAGATCACTTTTAAGACCTCTGACGCTCAATTATTTATGAGTCGTCTCACAATCTCCAAACGAACGAATGCATGATGTGGTGAGGCCGTTCCACGGGTTGGGCGAGAGATTTATGAAACTATGCGATAAAACATGATCGAATGAATCAGTATCCACCAGTCAAAGTGTTCAAAGAAATTAAGGGGTAAAATTTGTCACAACTTCTGTTAAATGGGGTAACTTGGACAAAAATATGTTAAATGGGGTAATTAGTGTCAAGAATATCAAATTAGGAGGTAAAAACTGGAATTTGCTCAACTACAAACATGGCGAGACCGGTGATAGTGCTTGTTAAGCACCCAGTTGGGAACCCCAAGAGAAAGATATGAGGAGCACAGCAGCAAGTTTCCCTTAGTTGTGAAACCAAGGTTTATTGAACTAGTAGGAGAAAGCCAAACTTCCAAAGGTGATGCTTGCTAGCTTCGCGACACTCTGGACAATGGCGCCAGAAAATACCGGTGCATAGTTGACGTAGGAGCTTCTTTACCTAGCAGCAACGTGGAACCTGCACACAACACAACCAAGTACTTTGCCCCAACTTACGATGATGTTGTCCATCTCACCGGTTTGCTGTAAACAAAGGATTAAGCGTATTGAGTGGTAAAAGGTAATAGTATGTGAGAATGTAAATAGTGCGAGTAAAAGTAAAACGGTAATAGATCATGTAAAGGAAATTGGATCGGGGTCCATAGTTCACTAGTGGTGTCTCTCTATAAGATAAATATCAACATGCTGGGTAAACAAATCACAGTTGGGCAGTTGATAGAATAAAGATAACGTACATATGTCATGAGGATCACTATAAGATTCACTCTGGGCATTACGACAAAATACATAGACTATAATCCAACTGCATCTATGACTAATAATCCACCCTCTGGATGTCGTTCGAGCAACCATCAGGTATTAAGTAGCTCTGGCGTGAATGGCCTGCAACATTTTGGCCTGCCTTGCCTTCTCCTCGGCAGCCTTCATGTCCTTCTCTTTCTGCTTGGCCACGACCCGCCGGGCAGCTCGTTTCTTCGATTCCGCCGCCTAAGCCTCCGGCGTAATTTCCTTCTTGCCCCTAGGAAGGACCATGGCAGCGATGGTGGTGGACTGGGCGGAGGGCTAGGCGACCTGATCTACGGCCAAGCACTCAACGGCGGTGGGAGGGGCAACGGCGGCGGCGTCCATCTGCATGGTTTGTGTTTTGGGCAGGAGTGGCGGCCTGTCGAGTGGGAGGGGGGAAATGAGGCATCTGCCTCTGTCAGCTGGGCCCAAGGCGGACAAGAGGGATGCGGGGGAGGACACGAGCGTGGTCCGGGCCGACGCATTTCGGGCCCAAATCTGAGGCCGAAATGGGTGCGCGCGGACAAGATCGGACCGCATTGTCTATTTGGGTCAGGCCGCTGGGTTGCCATTTGCCCATTTTAGTGTCCGCGCGGACGCGTTCGGACGCGGGGTGGTCGTTTGCGTCGACCTGCTGGAGATGCCCTTAAAACAATGAGTTAGCTCGGTTTAGCTTATACTCCTCCGTTTATAAATATAAGATGTTTTAGCTTTATGAAGCGAATGTATCTAGATATCTTTTAGTGTATAGATTCGCTCGAATCTATACGCTAAAGGATGTCTGGATACATTATCTTTACAAAGCTAAAACATCTTATATTTCTAAATAGAGAGAGTATTAGTATAACAAGCTTAGATTTAAAACTCGGCTCGACTTGGTAACGTTTAGCTTGTTATACAATGCGAATACGAGCACGTATGAGAAAAATGAGTAACACTCATACATATTTAGTAATAGAATAATTATAGTCATTCCATAATTCCACGGAGGCAAGATCAATGATAAAGCTATGAATCATTTAAGATGTACACAACATTAGCAATTTAGCACTTATCGATGTTCAAACCTAGTATTTGAATGAGCTAAACGAGTAGCTCGCGAGTAACTCATTTAGCTTGGTTAAACAAGCTCAAATCTAATACTCGGCTCGACTCATTGGACACCGAGTTCGAGCCGAGTCGAGCCGAGTCACAAGTTACTCGTTTAGCTTGCAAGTTTCATGTTTTAATTCTAGCCCTAGTGGAAAGGCTGAAGACCTCGCCTGGATTTCTAGTAAACTCAGGGGGTTTTGATAAACCCACATGTAATAGCTATAGTTTTTTGGACCGGTTTTCACAACACTACTTAGCAGACCTATTCACCCTGATTTCCAAGTTGTTGCACGGCACAATTTGTTGTATATCCAGTTTTATTACCTCATATTTGATTGAGATCGAGCATCAATCTAAAAAAGTCAAAGGCTCTACTGCCGCCGATGAACTCTAGGAGGTCGCCGAGTCGGTTGTTGAAGCTAGCTGACCGAGTTGCTGCAACTAAACTGGAAGCCCATGATCGCTCCGGAGTCGTTCAGCGCCAGCATATCGAGGGAGTATGTTCCGATGGTGTATGAGCCGTCGTAGTACCTCACGACGTACTAGCACTAGCCATCGTTGGCACCACTGGCCATCGAGGAGGGCTACAACCCATCGATGATTCCCCGTTGGACGAGGTGAAGCAACTCCTCCAAACTTGGCTGCTCGGAGGCAGGCCCGGTCCTGGATTTTGGGGGCCCAAGGGTCCCTTGTTCACAGTGGCAGAGCTTCTCTAGGGTCAAGGGGGGCCACTGCCCCCCCCCCCCCCAAACACATAGTGTAAAATTTTAAAGATATATATCTGTAATGTTTATGATAAAAACTGTAAAAATTACTCAAGGTTTAAGCATGATTGGTGTTCTTGGGCCCTCGACAATCTCTATCTAGCTCAGTCACTTGGTCACACATAAAATACTTTCATAAATTATTAGTATTTCGCAAGAGAAATATTACTGTAATTTCACATGCCACAAATAATTAGTAAACTCTAAATTTGATAGACCCATGATCTTTGAAATCTCAGTGAAAACATTTCAAACTACTTATTTCTTGAGCGAACTATATATCATGATACTTATTTCTACCAATAGCTTCTTTCTAAAGTGAATATATGTATGTATGGAAGTAATAGATTCATATGTCCGTTCAAAAGTGAGTAGAAGAATAGACATATTAGGCACTAAATTAATAAGAGGATGGAATATATGGTCTCTTAAACATGTATAATCGGGGACAAGCAAAACCGTTGTGAATTGGAGGAGAGATGCTTGCAGAATGGTTTCGTTATGTGATTGTGTTGTTTGTCTCCACTAATACATAGCGGCGAGAAGCTTCGTTCTTTGTTGCCACCAGGTGATATTTGGTCCATGGTGAAGTCAGAGGCAGAGAATATCATGAATACCGGATTGGCGGACTAGCAATCGAGGTTCGAGTTTCTGCTCTATTGAGGGACTTGCTTGGTGTTCAAGTTTTTGTAGTAGCAGTATGAAAGTGAGGGCGGCAGCACAGGTGAAGTTCAGATTCTTACCTTTCAGGATAAGAATCTAAGGACCGACCTTAATTGCTTTGTGTCTAGCAATGACCTTGTTGAAGGCATTGTTTTGAGTGCGGGAACTATCTTCAGCGTGAAAACCTAAGATCTTTGATCGGGCGATGACGGCGCTTGTGCACTCTTTCCTTCTTGAAGGCGTTGCTTTTGGAGAGCCTAGAGTTCAGGTGTTATCTTGGTGGTGGATGTATTGTTGCTGCTAGGATTGGAATACCGTAGCGGGTCTTTTATTTTCTTAGTTTCTTTTTATTTTTTTAGCTGTGTGCATCCGTATTGGCATTAGGATAGTGCATTATTGCAGAGGCTAGGTGTAATTGGTACTCTCGATATTAATATATTCCTTTTATCCAAAAAAAATCTCACAAAATCTTGGAAATGCACATGAGGGCCGGTGTTATTTTGCATATTTTGGAAGGCAAGAAATAAATCATGACATCGAGAAATTGTTAAAAATATTGGAGTTTTTTTAGGCGAAGTAGAGGCATGGAGACTTGCGTTGTCGAGAAATCTACATGCTTGTTTATGGTGATGATGTTGTGATTGCTGGCTCTTCGTCCGCTGCGGTTGATCGGCTCATTTCATCACTGTCCAAGAGTTTTCCTAACAAGGATTTGGGTACTCTTGAGTATTTTTGGGGTTTGGAAGCATCCTACAATTCAAGGGGCATGATATTGACTCAACGGATCAAGGATGCACTGGATCTTCTTCATCGTGTGAGAATGGAGAATTTTAGAGCCAGTTCGACACCACTAGCCACCACAGAGCGTCTTGCTCATGAGACTGGGATGGCGTTGGGTATCGATCGAGGATTCTTTCCGGTATCGCAGTATTGTAGGGAGATTGCAGTACTTAGCGCTCACTCATCAAGACTTGTCCTTTGCAGTTAATAAGGTGTGTCAGTTTCTCTCACAATTTACTGATGTGCATTGGGAAGGTCGTTAATCGCATACTACGTTATGTGAAGGGGACTTTGAACATGGGGTTGCGGATACGCAAGTCCTCATCCACTAGTGTCAGCTGATTGGGCAGGATGCAATGATGATTATCGTTCTAGCAGTGGTTTTGTTGTTTTTGTTGGACCTAATCTTATTTCATGGTGTTCCAAAAAATAGCCTACTGTCTCAAGATCAAGCACTGGGGCAAAGTATAAAGTATTAGCTAATGGAGCTGCTGAAGCCATGTGGGTAGAGTCACTACTCAAGGAACTTGGCGTACCACATCAGCGGACCACCATTTTATGGTGTGAACCTAGGGGCTACTTGGCGTCTAACCCGCATGGACCAAGCATATTGAGATTGATTTGCATTTTGTGCGAGAGCGTGTTGCTTCTGGAGATCTTGATGTCAGGTTCATCTCTACTCATGACCAACTGGTTGATGTATTGACTAAACCAGCCACTCGACAGATGTTAGACTATTTTTAGTCCAATCTGAATCTTATATGTCATAGAAGTTCAGATTGAGGGAGAGTGTTAAAATAGGTCTAGCATACCGTGTTTATACTGCACGTATTTTAACCATATTATACTGCTGGTCACCTATATATATGAGCGATGTGGAGGCGTTGCCCCACATAACCCTAAAAACAAACTCAGTGCACGGCTAATTCATGGGTTCTGGCCAGTAATGCACCGTGTATATATAGGCAATTCGAAATACCCCATAAGGCCATAAGTCGTCGCTTGGGTTGGGTCTCAGGATTATTAGCTTGGAGAGGGGTACACGATAATGAACGATGTGTCCATGTCATTCATGGCCGGCCAGCGGCAGTGGCCAGTGGATGTCCAATTGGCCACCAAGCTAATATTCACAAGACGGAACCAACCGGTTTCAGATAGCAGCTGTGGATGACGACGGTGTTGAGGCCAAAAATTGCCGTGTGCCCCTTTTGACTATGTGCATCTTTTTATCTTTTTGACATGAACTATGTGCATCAACGGTGCGTGAAGAGGCCGAGATGGCAATAAAGCTCTTTTCCATCGTGACGAAAAACCCTGATGCTCACCAACACCTTATGCATCGAGTTACGTGTCAAGCTTCAGAGGAATGATCAACTATAGTTTCGCCAAACACCATCGCATATTCAGTTAATACATAATACCGATTCAGCATGCCATAGGATCAGAAATATTCATACGAGACAACATAAACATTAAGCAACGAGATCATAGAAACACAGAGGTGCCTTGCCACTCAACGAATATGGTAATGTTTAACCAACTAGTCTCAAAATCATAATCCTTCTCTAACGAAACCACACCAGGAACAAAACTTGCATGAAGGAGCTCCTAAATCTCTGTTAATCAGAACCACCAGGTTCAACCGACAGGCAACGATCATACATGATAAGGCGAAACCAGAAGAAAAAAAATTCAAATGTCCAGGCTGAAACGAGGATTCTGAATTCAGCCACTTTCATCAAAAGACTGCTGCTCTTCAGGAGGCCCCTGCTGCTGTTGTTCCTGAGGCTCCTGATACGCATAGGTCACCGATTCGCCCTGCTGCCCACCATACACCATCGATGCACCTGGCATCTGCTGCTGGGCCTGCTGCGCGTAGTAATACTGGTACCCGTCGGCCAGAGCTGGCTGACCGGCCCTCGGAAGCCCAGCTCCCTCCTCCTTCATCTCATCCCTGGGAATTATGTCCACCAGGAAGTCGTAGATGTCAGTCCTAGTGATAGCAGCGGCTATATCGTTCTTCTGCAGTGTCCGGCGCTTGTTCTCCTCGGTGTGCATCCACGACCGCAGTGTCAGCTCCAGTATGAACATCTCGCAGGCTTTCGCGAAGATCATCGGGGCCTCGGCCGAGATCATGCGGACATCCTCGTCGGCCTTCATGATCTTCTTTATCCTCGCGAGTGGCAGGGCGTGGTTCTTGAAGTCAGTGGCCTGCTCGATCTCCGACAGCCGTTCGGCCCAGAACTGCTGGAGCTGCCTCTGCTGCTGTTGCTGGAGCTGCTGCTGAAATTGCTGCGATTGCTCGTAGAGAAGTTGGTTCTGAGCACTGAGCTGAGCTGGATTATCAGGGAGTGGTGTTGGCTGTGAACCGGTTGGAGTGACACCAGGAGCTACTGCTGTTGCAGGGGGATAAGCTGAGGCCGCATACACTTGTGATCCACCAGCAACATCATCCATTGCAGGCTGAGGTTGGTCCATGTCCACTGCTTGATCTCACTTGTCCCAAAAACTATTCTCTTTCCAGCACTGTGAGAAAAGAGTCAGAAGTACTAATCAGCTCAATTTAAAGTAAGACAATCTTGAGAACAAACGATCTAATATGTACTAGAAAAAATGAAGAAAATAAATGATTGACACAAATCAATAGAATAAATCTGGCGACATTTCACAGCCATTTTCCTCTGGACATCTAAACTAAGTTACACTCAGCAAGAATTGTCCTGGTTATTTCAAAGGCACTGAACTATCAATAAGACTACAGTATAATATGTTGTACAAGTAGAAGCAGTCGATAGCGGTAATGACGATGACTGCAGGCAAACCCAGTTAATATGCCCACCAGATGGTTTCAAACAAAGAAGAAAAAACAGTGAATGGTGCCATGGATGGGAAATGTTCAAATGCGGCTTCCTAATAGAAAAACAATATCACATTATATCCATATAAAAATATAGATGATTCTGTTCCTGTTTATTTAAAAGAGATACTAATATCAGCAGTTGACATGAATATATAGAGCAAAAAGGAATGCAAAATCTGAATCATGAATAGCCATTCAAATAAAATTTCAAGATATGTGAAGAAGTTTTTGCATGCAAGTATGAAGACAAATTTTTTGATATCAACATCCACACTTGTATCCCCTTATGGCAAGGTATTTTTCACAAGAGGTAGCCAAGGCCTTACCTTTCCAATCCATCTAGTATATCCCATGGACCATTTCGGTCCATAGCTCAATAGTAAGAGTAGGATCTGAAATCGATAGTGGTCCAAATCTAATGGTCATGATCTTCCGACAACCAAATTAGATGCCAACCTTAGAATATCAGATCTCGACAACCATGCGTTGATGGATGGATTTCCATACCTAGTGGTGTTGCCCACAATTGTTTGTTGGATTTAAGAGATCCAGATTGGAAAAGCAACGACAGCTAATACCATATCGATATTTAGATCTAGAATTCTAGGTCCAACCGCAATTGCGGGATCACAAAGATCTAAATAGTAGACCTAATCACTAAACTTATGCAAATCAGTAAATACTGCAGAACTAGATTGACATGTAAGTAAGAGAAAAAAATTAAACAAGCTTGTACATACCACCGCAGCGCAATATAGATTTCTCACGCACCTATGAAATCCTCTTTTCGATTTTCAGAAACCTTGGCAAACAAAACGTATATATATATACATTGATGGCAAAGAGCCGCAAAACGGCACAGCAGTAGGATAAGGATGATTGCTACATACTGTTATGGAAAGCAATTAAAGATATAGATTGTCTTTCTATTTATGACACATCCCGGAAAGCTCTAGAGGTTTCCAGAACATATGGTTTTGATATATTTAACAAGCATGGATTTGCCATTACTCCATGATAATAACAATTATGTGGGGTGCACAACCATATTTATTTTGACTAATTGCGCAAAATGGTGGATTGCAAGGGACCCACATATTTCTCATTTTACCATGATAAAGAAGGCACTCAAACAATTAGATTCGTTATATTTAGACTATTAGCTTGAGATCGAAGCACGGTACCAGGCATAAGTGCAATAAAACACAATTGACCTAACCAGTCACGTCTTGACTAGAGTTTGGCCTGCTAATAGGCCTCAATTCGTCAAGCAAACATGGTGGGTCAGTGCACTAAGACCTTTGTCGATATAGGGGAATAGTGCGCGAGAATTGGAGGCCAGGACAGAGAGTTCAGCATTAATTATCAGGAAATGAATATTGGTATCAAGCTGCCATTTGATACTTGAGATTATAATTTTTCTGGTATTTATTCATGTAAGACTATCTTGCTACAGATTGAGTCCATTTGGCAGGATTCTCAAAAAATATCATGATTCATTCTCTTAGAATTTTTAACTTCAGTACAAACAATGGAAGAAAAGAGGCAACACAGCCTACAATGTACAGAGGTTTATCTCAGGTTACACTGTAGAAGATATTCCTGACACTTCTCATTTTACCCTTTCTTATCACAAATCGATGGGCTGATTCTTAGTTGAACTTTGACAAGAAAAGATGTGCAGATAGATTAGTAAGTTTTTCGTTAGCGCAGTTTGGAGATATTTACTTATAAGATACTTGCAATTTTGTCAACAAAACTCAATTTTTTTACGACAATCTATATATTAAGACGAAAGAAAATAATATTTTGGAGTATTTTTTCTATATAAAGCAATTTCTGATGAGTATGTAAAATCTGGCGAAGATATATACTTTCTGTTGCAAAAGATGCATCATACAATGGTTAATCCCCAGAAAGATGGCACTTGTCATATGAACGTATTGCTCTTGACAGAATGAACCATGAGAACCGTGCATATAGGGATAGGTCTCAGGGAAAAGTTGAGGTGCTTGTTTCGTACTGTGGGTGTCAGCTAACATGTGAGGATTTGGATTTAGAAAAATATCAAGGTAGCAAGACCTAACTTTTTCTGCCAACTTGATGATGTTTTTTTGACTTTTTTCCTTTGAGTGAACTGATTTCTGAATTCTAGAACTAGATGAGAATTCTTTTTTTATATATTTGTTTTCTCACTTTGGTAGGGCAAACATGGGCTCAAACCAAACACACTACATTACATGAACGTCTACAGTATGACCCTCCCCTAAATGCAGTAAAACCAAGAAATCAACAATATACGAAAATACAGGGCGATGTATTCACAAAATCACATGGTCAATAAAAGTTCACTACTGAGTGGGGAACAAATGTACCCAAGGGGAAAATGCACTAAGCTGACCGCCCAAATTTAACCCAGGAGACAGGGTTTTCAGAATTTAGAACACTAGTACTAATTTTAGAAGTCAACCTATCTTCAGACTAAAATGCAACGAACTTTCTGCAGCAAATGTGGAAAGTAATATCCGCAACATGGATACAAGTGTCGAGAGGAGAACTCGTCAGGCCAACACGCAGCTCAGGGTTTTACATAAATTTTGCGGCAGAGAAATTCTGCTGAAAATTTGCACAGTTCGGTAGAGTTAGATCAGGTACGGCAAGAAAGAGAAATACTAGTAACTTGGCACAGCTCGAATCCTAATAATTCCGCCTCGGGCTCATCGATCACACACGCACGCAAACATCCCCCATCGCCACCATGCCCCCAATTGCAGAGCAGAAGCTCGGATGCAGAGTCAGGATACTGGGCGAATCGTCCATGGCGGTCACAGAAACAGAGCTCCCGATCACAGAAATCAAGACCCGGGGATCAGGACACTTACTCGGAGGAGAAGGCGTCGGGGAATCGACGGCAGGGTCAGAGAAGCGCGGCGGCCTCGCCTTGCGCCGCCGCAATCTCGAGCGCTCGGCTAGGGCACGCGCGGATTGCAGAGGCTCCTCTCTCTCTCTGTCTTCTCTCTCGGCCGCTCTGTCTTCTTGCTTCTTAAATTCTGTTTGGAGCGAGAGCGTGCGTCCCATTGGCAGCAACACCGGGCTGGTCTCGACCTCTGTTCTCGGACCCGGTAACCTGTGCCGCCCGTTAAGAGGTAGCCGGGCGCTGTGGTGGCGCGCCCGTTTGCTCCGGGGCAGTGGCCGTGCACTCGTGCGACAGCGGACAGGTGTTGGCAGCTGCCGGCGTGCTGGAAGATGCTCCAGCATGATTTGTTCCGAATAGATTACGTTGTTTGTATCGAAAGCTCCAACGATTGTCTCACCTCCAGGACAGCAGGAGCTTATTGCTACAGCCATCGACAAGAAAATTAGCTATTGCAAAACGGGGCACGGGCAAAGGGCTCCTATTGAGCTTGCTTTTTGAAGAAAAAAAATGTCATTTTAAAACTAAAAATATAGAAATAAAAATCTAGACGCAAAAAATTATAATGAAATCTACTAGTGAACAACAAAAGAAAAAAATTGTGTAGCCTACAATATAACGAATTTTGAATCGAGATTCTACACACTAGTAGGGTTTAGCATTATCTACACCTAATTTCTGAGTTTTTCAAAACACAGAAAGGTCAAATTTGTTTTTTAAAAGGACCTCCATAGAGCTCATGGCTCTATTCGTGGTTTCCGTTGTAAAACGATATTTCATCCTTGAGAAAAGAAAATAAATAACAAGGCACCCGTCCCCCAATGCAATCAGTGGATCGTAACAGTGAAAATGACCAACGTGAAGCTCTGCTCTGATTGCAAGGCTCAATGTGGCCACACACACAATTTTAACGTAGACATAGCCATGCAAGTAGGGATGCAGGCGGACATCCGCCAGACCTCCCCAGGCGGACAAGTAATTTCGTACCTATTATTCTGACAGCTTAATAACTTGCTAAACAAATTCGTTTTCTAGCTAACAATTTGATTCGGCGGACGTCCGCCAAATCCGCTGGACAGTCCACTTGCATGCCTACATGCAAGCGAAATTATGTTGGCGCATAACATTACCAAGCAACACGTAGATACATCCCACCACGCACCGCTGAACCCGAGGTTAGCTACATGTGGCGCAGTAGAGTGGAAAGCTGAATTCTTCACACTGGGGTAGCTTTTAAATTGCCCAATCTTCCCCAAACACATACAACTTTGTGACGAATGCCAAAGTAGACAAACAAAGCCAGATGGCCAAGTCGTGTACATCCTTGACGTCATATCTGGCATTGTTAGACACTTGCATTCTAACTGACACACCTGTTGGAAAATAAACTAGCTGCTTAGGTTTTCTGAATTTAGGAAAGTGTCGAACTGGTCTGTCAGTTCTGTCACGATAGTTAGCTTCCAGGACGGAGTCGTTGGCTAGCACGATCTGGTCCGATTCTGTAGGATCACCGTGGGCACGCTCGAGTTGTGGGATGGCACGATTCAGTCGGGGCGTGGCCGATCTCCACGGCATGCTTTGTATTCGCAAATAAAAGGGAATAGACAAACAGAAAAGCGGTATGCAGTACACCGCACAAAATCTCTCGTGTGTTCATCTCTGAGTTAATCTTCTTCCTCTCTCCAATTCGCGTGTGTGAGTTTGATCCAGGGTTTTAGGGGCAACACGTGGTATCAGAGCCTCGTGAGTGTGGATGCCGAAAGGTGGGATGCCGAAGAACCAAGACCCGTCCAAGAAGCCGGCCGTCGAGGCGTCGGATGCGGACACTGGGCTTGGGGCGTCGTCGCCGGCGTCCAAGGAGAGGGCGCTCACCATCCCGCGCTCCGGGCGCGAGGCGGGTGGTGTGTCGAGCACGGCCTGGCCGATGCTGACCCGATCCAACTACAATTCCTGGTCTCTCCTCATGCGTGTGATCCTGCAGGCTCGGCATCTGTGGGATGTGATCGAGAGCGGTGAAGGGGAGTACGGCGATGATCGTGCTGCTATGGAGGGGATCCTCCGGTCGGTGCCACCGGAGATGATTCCCTCGCTCGCTGTCAAGAAGACGGCGAAGGAGGCCTGGGATGCAATCGCCACGATCCGCGTCGGGGCCGACCGGGTGCGCGTCTCCAAGGCGCAGAACCTGAGGAAGGAGTACGAGGCGCTCCGATTCAAGGCGGGGGAGACCGTAGATGAGTTCGCCATGCGGCTGCAGGAGATCGTGCACCAGCTGGAAGTGCTGGGGGATCCGATCGACGAAGCCATGGTAATTCACAAATATCTCCGCTCCGTCCCCAAGATGTACAAGCAGATGGCCCGCTCCATCGAGAGCCTCCTCGACACCAAGAAGATGTCGATCGAGGAACTGACGGGGCGCCTGAAGGTGTGCGAGGAGGACGACAGCGACGATGAAGCTGCTGGCGAGGCCGGCGGCGGAAAGCTACTGCTCACTGAGGAGCAGTGGCGCGCCCGCATGAAGGAAGAGGGCTCCTCCGGTGGCGGCGGAGGAAGCGGATCCGGCAAGAACGGCCGGAACAAGGGCCGTGGCAAGAACGGCCGCGACAAGGGCAAAACCTCCGGCGGCGCCTCTCGTGATGATGAGTGCCGCTATTGTGGCAAGCTGGGCCACTGGGCTCGAGATTGCCGCAAGAAGAAGAGGGAGGAGGCCCACCTCGTCAAGGAAGGAGGCGACGAGGACGAGCAGCCCGCTCTGCACATGGCGCGGATCTGCCTCGCCAGCGACGAGCCGGAGCACGCGGATGGGGCCGTGTTCCTGAATGAGGAGCGCGCTCGCGTCAGGCTTGGCGATGAGGCCGAGCCGGTGGAGGAGCCCTGGTACCTGGATTCAGGGGCCTCCAACCACATGACAGGCAGCCGCGCGGTGTTCGCCAAGCTCGACACGGCGGTGACCGGCTCGGTGCGCTTCGGCGATAACTCTGTCGTCGCCATCAAGGGGCGGGGCGTGGTCCTGATGCTGATCCGCGGTGGGGAGCACCGCGAACTGACGGATGTCTACTACATCCCGAAGCTGAAGACGAGCATCGTCAGCTTGGGCCAGCTGGACGAAACCGGCTGCCCCTCTGCAATCCGTGGCGGTTTCATGACAGTTTGGGATCGTGATGATCGCCTGCTGGTCAAGGTTCCCCGCTCGCCAAACCGCCTGTATAAGGTGGTGCTGAAGATCGGGCAGCCAGTCTGCCTGTCGGCGCACAGCAACGAGAGCGCATGGATCTGGCATGAGCGCCTAGGCCATCAGAACTTTGGCACTCTCCAGACCATGGCGCGCGACGGCATGGTGCGCGGCCTTCCAAGGATCGGCCACGTCGACCAGCTGTGTGATGCCTGCCTGGCGGGCAAACAGCGACGCGCGGCGTTCCCTCAGGCTGCCAAATACCGTGCTACGGAGGTGCTCGATCTGGTGCATGCCGATCTGTGCGGCCCCATCTCGCCGCCCACGCCGGGCGGGAAGAAGTACTTCATGCTCCTCGTCGACGACAGTAGCAGGTTCATGTGGGCAGTGCTGCTCCCGTCGAAGGACGTCGCCGGTGACGCCATCAAGCGCTTCAAGGCCGGGGCAGAGCTGGAGTCTAAACACTCGCTCCGCACGTTTCGCACGGACCGAGGGGGAGAGTTCACGTCCACGGCACTCGGCAAGTTCTTCTCCGAGCACGGCATCCAGCGTCACCTGACGGCCCCGTACTCCCCACAGCAAAACGGCGTCGTGGAACGGCGGAACCAGACCGTCGTCGGGATGGCGCGGAGTATGCTGAAGGCGAAAGGCATGCCCAATCGCTTCTGGGGCGAGGCCGTGCTGACTGCGGTCTACATCCTGAACCGCTCCTTCACCCGTGCGCTCGACGGCATGACGCCGTTTGAGGCGTGGCATGGACGCAAGCCGGCCGTGGAGCACCTCCGCGCGTTTGGTTGTGTCGCCCACGCCAAGATCACCAAGCCAGGCCTGAAGAAGCTGGATGACCGCAGCATCAAGGCGGTGTTCCTCGGATATGAGCCTGGCTCCAAGGCCTACAGGCTCTATGATCCGGTGGGCGACCGCGTGATCATCTCACGCGACGTGGTCTTCGACGAGGCACGTGCGTGGGACTGGAGTAGCGAGGCGACGAACGGCGATGAAGCTTCGTTCACCATTGAGTACATGGTGTACGGGGGAGCTCCCCTGCAGCGCGAACCCGTGGCGACACCATTGACGGGTGCAGCGGGAAGCTCTGCCGCGGCAGAGAATTCAGCAGCAAATTCTGCCGCGGCAGCCACGGCAGGCCACGGGCCTGTCACTGCAGGAGCGGCTTCAGGACAACCTATCAAGTTCGTGTCGCCGCCGAGCAACGCCAGCGAGATGCTGGACAACGATGACGATGTGGCAAAAGCTCACCGATTCCGCCTGGTGGCTGAAATGCTAGAGGAAGCCGCAGGGGAGCCGGAGTACCTGGAGGAGTTGCTGCTCGTCGACGAGCCCAATAACTTCACCGAAGCTGAGCCACACGACTGCTGGCGTAAGGCGATGCTTGAAGAGCTCGCTTCTATTGAGGAGAACGGGACCTGGACTCTCACTGACCTCCCTGCTGGACTGAAGCCGATCGGGTTAAAGTGGGTGTACAAGACGAAGCGCGACGCCGCGGGTACCATCGTCAAGCACAAAGCCCGTCTGGTGGCGAAGGGCTATGTGCAACGGGAGGGCGTGGACTTCGACGAGGTGTTTGCACCTGTCGCTCGCCTGGACTCCGTGCGCGTCCTCCTCGCGTTAGCAGCGCATCAAGGCTGGCAAGTCCATCACCTCGACGTCAAGTCTGCATTCCTGAACGGTGAGTTGCAGGAAGAGGTGTACGTTGGGCAACCGCCAGGCTTCGAGCGCGACGACGGACGAGGCGAGGTGTTCCGCCTCCACAAGGCCCTCTACGGGCTGCGCCAGGCTCCACGGGCCTGGAACTCGAAGCTCGACATCACGCTCAAGCAGCTCGGCTTCACCAGCAGTCCCTCTGAGCACGCCATGTACGTGCGTGGGGAGGGGCGTTCTCGCATCATCCTCGGCGTGTATGTGGACGATCTAATCGTCACTGGCGCGAGCGGAGAAGATATCGCGGGCTTCAAGAAGGAGATGATGGAGAAATTTCGCATGAGCGATCTTGGGCTCCTTCACTTCTACCTCGGCATCGAGGTGCATCAGGACAGGAGCGGCATCGTTCTGTCTCAGGCTGGCTACGCTAAGAAGCTCCTGGATCGCGCGGGCATGGGGGAGTGCAACCCAACGCTCGTGCCAATGGAGCCACGGCTCAAGCTAAGCAAGGAGAGCAAGGCTCCTGCGACGGACACATCGTTCTACCGCAGCGTGGTCGGATGTCTGCGCTATCTGGTGCACACCCGCCCCGACATCACGTTCGCCGTGGGCTATGTGAGCCGGTACATGGAGGCGCCAACGACGGAGCATCTGGCGGCCGTCAAGCACCTCCTCCGCTACATAGCAGGCACTCGGACGTATGGCTGCAGGTACACGCGCGGCGGTGATCGGGAACTAATGGGATTCAGTGATTCCGACATGGCCGGCGATGTCGACGACCGCAAGAGCACCACAGGCGTCTTCTTCTCACTGGGAGCCAGCCCCATCACGTGGCAATCCCATAAACAGAAGATCGTTGCCTTGTCGTCGTGCGAGGCGGAATACGTCGCGGCGGCGTCCGCGGCTTGCCAGGGAGTGTGGCTGCGCCGGCTGCTGAAGGACATGACTGGCGAGCAGGGTGGCGCTACACCCCTCTTCATCGACAACAAATCGGCGATTCAATTGTGCAAGAACCCGGTCTTCCATGATCGGAGCAAGCACATAGAAGTGCGCTACCACTACATCCGTGAGTGCGTGGAGGCCGGGACGATCTGCGTCGAGCACATCAGGACCGGCGAGCAGCTCGCAGACATTCTCACCAAGCCCCTTGCTCGTGTTCGTTTCCAGGAACTTCGCGCCCGCATTGGCATGGTGAACATCAAGTAAATCCGCAGCTAGATTAGGGGGAGTTTGTTGGAAAATAAACTAGCTGCTTAGGTTTTCTGAATTTAGGAAAGTGTCGAACTGGTCTGTCAGTTCTGTCACGATAGTTAGCTTCCAGGACGGAGTCGTTGGCTAGCACGATCCGGTCCGATTCTGTAGGATCACCGTGGGCACGCTCGAGTTGTGGGATGGCACGATTCAGTCGGGGCGTGGCCGATCTCCACGGCATGCTTTGTATTCGCAAATAAAAGGGAATAGACAAACAGAAAAGCGGTATGCAGTACACCGCACAAAATCTCTCGTGTGTTCATCTGTGAGTTAATCTTCTTCCTCTCTCCAATTCGCGTGTGTGAGTTTGATCCAGGGTTTTAGGGGCAACAACACCTGCAACCATGCCATTGGTGGGGCCCAAAGCCAGACAGCCAAATCATGCTCAGCCTACTAACAATTTTATGCAGGATCTCCAGCACTGCTATGTTTGTCTACCGTTGCGTCGAGGGCCAGGGCTTGGCTAGCTGCCTCGTAGCTCACCGGGAGACTACATTGGCGTGCCTATGTCCACCTGTACCTCCGACATGCCGAGCCACGACTATTTCCGGCGGTCGATGTTGAGGATGCGATCTCGAGCTCATCGTCGTAGCGCTGGCCAACCCACGGCTAACTGGCATAGTGCGATGGTGCCCATGCTTACGGTAGGCAAATGCGAACGAGGCGCATGGCGGTGAATGGAGGCAAGCTCGACCTAGGACAGTAGGACTTATGGATGCTCGGGGGAGAGCGGCGTTGCTGAATCTTGGCCATGGCGGCGAGGTAAAGGCGTGAGAAAAAGGAGAGAGGGGTAAGAGATAAGGAGGGAGAATTGGGGAGAGAAGTTACGGAGGCCATTGAGTCTTAGAAGATCCAACGGTTGGAAGGCAGGATCCGTGAGACTTCGCTATGGACCAATCAAAATGGAATGCCTTTGCAGAGTGTCATCTGGAAAACACTCAGCAAACTTTTTAAAAACTACAGAAGAAATGAAAAATAAAAATGTAAAATAGGCACCTTAGATCCTTTATGTTTGACAGTTTCACAGAAAAATGATGTGAATGGACCTTTAGAATTTCTAATTTCCTTGTGTTAAATTAAAAATTAGTTCAGATTTACTTTGCCATTCGTAGAAGAGGTAGAATTTTCAATTTTACTCGTGCATTCCCCATATCATCGTACCTGGTACTTGGCCGTATGTTCTCCCAAATCTCGGGACCAATATTTGCAGTACCATAAGTTCATATTTATTGAAAATCACCCAGAACTAAGAAATAAATCCATATATAGCTAACTTTCGAGATAAATCTTCTTTTCATGTAATTTTTCATCTTATAAGGTATACTTTGTACGAATATTGCAATCCTTGCATTGTGCACTTTGTTTTTTATAGCAGATTCACAAAAAACATTTTGCTCCTTTTTTTGCACACATAGAATAAAAACGGTTGCTTCGCGTGAGCGACACGAGGGAACCCTAGCTCCTTCCACCTCGAGCCCCCATCCCGGTTGTCCCCGCCACCATTGCTGCCAACCTCATAATGGTGGCGGTGGCCCCCGCCCATGAAAGGAGGCGTATGAGAGCTATGGGGGACGTAGGGCACGCCCTTAAGCGTGGTGTTGTGGGTCGCGAAGGCACGCTTGCGCAGTGCCATAGGGTTTCCCCTGCGTGGAGGTGGACGCGATGTGGCGGCGGGAAGCCTGAGTTGACCGACGGGTAGGACGAATGCATCGGCAACCCCCAGATCCGACGGTGGCCACGCGATCGGGGCTCCCTGCTAGCTCTTGGCGACAGCCTGGTTTGGTGGTTCCGGCTGGCGGACTTGCGGCTTGGACCGCTGATACGTCTCAAACGTATCTATAATTTTTGATGCTCCATGCTTGTTTTTACACCATTTGCCTATTGTTTCGTTACACTTAGTGGCACTTTTATGCATTTTCCGGAACTAACCTATTAACGAGTTGCTACAGTGCCAGTTCCCTGTTTTCTGCTATTTTTGTGTTTCAGAGTGATACACAGGAAATATTCTCGGAATTGGACGAAACAAGTTCCTGAAGTCTTATTTTACCCGGAAGCTTCCAGAGATCCGAAGGAGAGCCGGAGGGGGGCCACCAGGGCCCCACACGTAGGGGCGGCGCGACCAGGCCCCTGGCCGCACGGGCCCCGCGTGAGGGCGCCTGGCTCCCCCTCTGACATCGCCCCTTCGCCTATAAAGACCCCCCGACGCGTAAAACCTAAGTACCCGATCAATTTTCCAGAACACATCGCGATCCGCTGCCGCCGTCGACCCGAAGATCGGGAGGGTCCAGAAGCTCTTCCCGGCACCCTGCCGGAGAGGGGAATCGCCACCGGAGGTCTTCTTCATCGCCATGCTTGCCTCCAGAGCGATGAGTGAGTAGTCTACCTTGGACTATGGGTCCATAGCAGTAGCTAGATGGTTGTCTTCTCCACCATGTGCTTCATGTTTAGATCTCATGAGCTGCCCTACATGATTGAGATCACCGTTATGTAATTCTACATGTTTGGTTTGTTGGGATCCGATGAATATTGGTGTTTATGATTAAGTTGCTGTACTGAATTATATCTTTTGTTATCTCTATGTTGTTTATGATCTTGCATGCTCTCCGTTGTTAGTAGCTATCTTGGCCGAGTAGTTGCTAGTGACTCCAAGAGGGGGTATTTATGCTCGATAGTGGGTTCATGCCTCTATTTCACCTGGGGGAGTGACAGAAACCTCTAAGGTGGTAGATGTGCTGTTGCTACTAGGGAGAAAACAACATTCATATGCTCAAGGGCATATGCTTTGTTTACATTACACACTTTGCTTAATGCAATTATCCGTTGTTCGCAACTTAATACTTCTAGGGTGTTCGGATTGATATCCCCTGGAGTGGATTATTAGTCATAGATGCAGTTGGATGGCGGTCTATGTATTTTGTTGTAATGCCCAGAGTAAATCTCATAGTGATCTTCTTGACATATCATGTTTATCTTTATTCTATCAATTGCCCAACTGTAATTTGTTTACCCAGCATGTGTTATTTTATCTATGGAGAGACACCACTAGTGAACTGTGGACCACGGTCCTATTTCTATCATATTGCTATCACCTATTTACTTTACTCGCACTGTTTACTTTACTCGCATACTATATTGTTTTCCACTCGATACGCTCATAACCTTTGTTTCAAGCAAACTGGTGAGATTGACAACCTCATCGCAAGTTGGGGACAAAGTATTTGTTTGTGTGTGTGCAGGTTTCGCATTACCTTCAGTCGTCATTGTCTCTCCTCTCCTGACCGATATTAAACCTTGGTTTCTTAACTGAGGGAAAACTAGCTGCTATACTCATTATACCTTCCTCTTGGGGTTCCCAACGGGCTGGTTATTCACCACGCACAAGGACAGTCTGCTTCACATCAACTTGGCACCAGCAGCTAATTTTCTGGGCGCCATCAAAGGGATCAGCTAATTTTCTGGCGCCGTTGCCGGGGAGGAAGGGAAGACTTCTGCGAGGGGAATTTTTTCGCACACACATCCTTTACTTTGTTTTATTGTTTTGCTTTACTTTATTTATTTTACCTGCATTGCTTTTTATCAAAACCCAAAAAAATTAGAATCCTTGGTAGTTGTTTTTACTTGTTTACTTTCGTTTTGCTGAAATGGCCAATCCTGAAAACACCAAGTTGTGTGACTTTACTAGCACGAACAATAGTGATTTTATCTGCACTCCTATTGCACCACCTGCTACTGCTGCAAATTTTTATGAGATTAAGCCTGCTTTGTTGAACCTTGTTATGAAAGAGCAATTTTCTGGTGCTAGTACTGAAGATGCTGTAGCTCATCTCAACGGTTTTGTTGAGCTATGTGAGATGCAGAAATATAAGGATGTTGATAGTGATATTATTAAGCTCAAGTTGTTTCCTTTTTCTTTGAGAGGAAAAGCTAAAGATTGGTTGCTGTCTTTGACTAAGAATAGTATTGATTCATGGGCTAAGTGTAAGGATGCTTTTATTGGTAGATACTATCCTCCTGCTAAGATTATATCCTTGCATAGCAATATTATGAAGTTTACTCAGTTTGATAATGAACATGTTGCTCAAGCTTGGGAAAGAATGAAATCTATGATAAAGAATTGCCCTACTCATGGACTGACTACTTGGATGATTATCCAAACTTTTTATGCAGGACTGAATTTTTCTTCAAGGAACCTACTTGATTCAGCTGCTGGAGGCACTTTTATGTCCCTTACCTTGGGTGCCGCATCAAAGCTACTGGATAACATGATGTAAATTATTCCGAATGGCACACCGAGAGAGCTCCACAAGGTAAGAAGGTAAATTCTGTTGAGGAAACCTCTTCCTTGAATGATAAGATTGATACCATTATGGCTATGCTTGCTAATGATAGGACTCATGTTGATCCTAATAATGTTCCTTTGGCCTCTTTGGTTGCTCAAGAAGAGCATGTTGATGTGAATTTCATTAGAAACAATAATTTTAACAACAATGCTTATAGGAACAATTTTGCTAGTAACAATTATAGGCCGTATCCTTCTACCAATGGTAATGGTTATGGTAACTCTTATGGTAATTCCTACAACAACACTAGGGCCGCGCCCTCCGAGCTTGAGGTAATGCTCAAGGACTTCATCGGTAAGCAAACTGCTTTTAACAAGTCTGTTGAGGAAAAGTTAGGCAAAATTGATATTCTTGCTTCTAAAGTTGATAGCCTTGCTCATGATGTTGAACTTCTGAAATTAAAAGTGTTTCCTAATGATGTGAAAGAGAGCAATGTTCTTGCTACCGCTAATGCTATCCAAGTTGGAATTGATGAAAATATTAGATTGTTAGCGGAATTGCATGCCAGGTGGGAAAGAGAAGATGAGATGGCTAGAGAGATGAAGGTATGTACCATTACTACCTCTAATGATGTTGCTCCTAATACTAGCAATCCTCTTACTTTGATTGGTGTAGAGAAAACTCCCACTCCTTGTGTTAAAAAGCCTAAAACTACCAAAACTTTTTCTCAAAAGAGTGCTGAAATTTTTCGGAGTGTGGGAGATGATAGCTCTATTTCTTTTAATGATTTTGATGTTGATGGCTGCAATATATCTGAAGTAATTTTGTTCTTACAAAAGCTTGCTTTGACTCCCAATGCTAGTTCTCTAAATATTGCTTTTACTAAGCATATTACCAATGCTCTCATAAAGATTAGGGATGAAAAGTTGAAGCAAAAAGCCTCTGTTCCCAAGAAGTTAGAAGATGGTTGGGAACCCATCATTGATATGCATGTTAATGGTTATGATTGCCATGCTTTATGTGATCTAGGTGCTAGTATTTCTATCATGCCAAATTAATGATGTTCTTATTATGGTTAACAATAACCTTGTTCCCGTTGATTTTCTTGTTATGGACGTTGAATGCCATGCTTCATGTCCTATTATTTTGGGAAGACCCTTTCTTCGAACTGTAGGTGCCATCATTGATATGAGGGAAGGCACCATCAAATATCAATTCCCGCTAAAGAAAGGTACGGAACACTTCCCTAGGAAAAGAAAGAAATTACTTTTTGACTCTATTCTTAGAGCAAATTATGAGCTTGATGCTTCATCTCTTGATATTACTTGATTCGCAATTTTCTGCGCCTAGCTCAAAGGCGTTAAAGAAAAGCACTCTTGGGAGATAACCCAATGTTTTCTTTTCAGTACTTTTTCTTTTATTTGAGTCTTGGAAGTCATTACTACTGTAATGACCGCTCCTTATCTTGTTTATTTTGTTTTTGTGCCAAGAGAAGCCTCTAATTTGAGTGAGGTAAAGATTTGGGGATGTTGCTGTCCTGAAACTGTTTTTGGTGCTGCACCGTAAAAATTCGTGAAAATTCTCTGTATATCTTTTGGACCTGCGATTTCTTGTGCATATGCCCCAGGTTATATCCAAACTTTTGTTAGTTGAACACTTTTTGATTTGAGCAACAGAAAATCCCTCAAAAATTCGAATTTTGTCAGCTGTTCAGTTTTGACAGATTTCTGTCAATATTTGTGTTTGCCACTTTATCGCTTTCTTTTGATCACGGAACTTTTGGGGAGGCTGCTACAGTAGTATTTGCTATATATGTGGTGGTTTTGAGTTGAAACCTGAAGCAAATAGAGGATTGATTATATGTTATGCTTACACTAATGTTGCTAATAGAATTATGTTTAGTTTTGTATGAAGGAAGTTTTCAAGTGTAGGGATTGGAGAATGATGAGATGAGTTGAAGAATGGACAAAAGCTCAAGCTTAGGGATGCCCATGCATCACCCCAAGAAATATCCAAGAAGTACAAGCGTCAAAGCTTGGGGATGCCCCCGAGGCACCCCTTCTTCATCGGCAAAAATCAGGTCACCTTTCAAAATACTATATTTTTATTGCTTCATGCACTATGTGTTTTTCTTGGAGCGTCAGTTGTTTTAGTTTTCTTAGTTAGTTTAGTTTGTTTGTTTGCTGCAATAAATGGTTGGACCCCAACAAATTTGTTTTGGAGGAGATGTACTCGTTTTCATTTGCAAAGAACGCTCTAGTTTTCACTCTTATTAAAAATCGAGCGTTCTTCTTTTTCTGCTGCTGCTTTTGGTTTTCGTTTTCGCCTTGATTTGCGTTCAGACCTTGTCATATCTTTTCATCAAGGTGTATTTTTGCCTCTGATCTTCATTGGTTTTCATCAAAAGAGGTGTCTTTTAAAATTTCAAATGGTGTTGGAAAAGAGAAAAAGCTTTGTGCAAAATAGTGGTACAAGAAGGAGCTTGTGTAGACTGCGGCTTAGGCTTTTTCATGTCATGCTTGATGTCTTTTTGATAGTATGCTTAGTGGTTTTGCTGTAGCGTGACTTGTCTCAAATAACTGAGATTGCTTAATGAGCCTTTGAAAAAAATCATGTGTTGTTTTTATTGTATGGAAGCATTATTTTGGTTTTCTCCTTGATGCTTTATTTGGGTTGACTTGGCGCATGCTCACACATGTTAGACTCTTACAAATTCGCCAATAGCCTTCATGATCATTTAGTTTTTAACTTTTGATGCCATCTTATGCTTCTTTTAATGTCGCTTTGTCGCTTTGCATGATTATGGCCATTACTGCTCTCTTAGTTGGTCGCTCCCAGTCTTTTGCTAGCCCTCGCCTTGTTCTGAGTATGAGCTCTACTCGTGCATCCAACTCCTAAAAAGCCAAAGTTTTCCAAAGTGTCCACCATACATACCTACTAGCAATTTGCTATTCCGAGTAAATTTGACTTGCTTTTATTTTCTCTTCAAATTAAACTCTTACCAGTGTTATGCGAAATTCGGTCAGTAAAGCTCTCACGAACCGGAAGGCACACTTTACTTTTTCCTGTTCTTAAAAATTTGACATTGTGGTCTCTTATGTTGAGTTGTTATGCTTGCAAGTTGTAAGTTGTATTCTAGCCCATCCATGCTGTCATGGGGCAAGCTTTCAACATTGCACTTCTTATTTGAGTTGATATCGTGATCTTTTGTTTATGGATGCCCGCGGTGTGAAATGAATTGAGAATCTTGTAGGGATCATGGAGTTTGTATATGTGTTAGGGAAATGCTGGGCCGCCAATCTAAGCCATGCATAATTCATGGTGGAAATTTGCAGCATACCCATGGTGAACATTCGACGACGCATCTCACAATAAAAAGCTAAACAAAAGGCAAATAAAAGAGATGTCGAGGTGTTCATTGTCTGCTTGTCCTGTCATTTTAGTGTGGGCTTGTTCCATGTCATCGGGCATGGAGGTACCCCATTGGCGGTTCTCAATGATATGCATATACTTACAATGACAAGAGCCTTGCTTGGGACTCTAAGTAAAGTAGCATGAGGTTTGGGTACTCGTATTCACGGGGCACGAGGTTTTCAACTTATGATTTGTCAAGCATATGCATCATAATTGTTCTCGCATTAACTTTAACCATTCAAGATGCTTATGATGGGGGCAATGAGAGCTCAAAGCCGGTGACGAGGGTTAACTCGACAAATGTCCTAGATGAAGGACTTAGGATCGGGGAGATAGGGCGTCAGATGAACTCGAAGGTAAAGTTAGTCGAAATAGGTGTGTGTCGAAAGTAAACTTGGGTGTTCAACCTGGCTTGCTTTCAATCTTCCCTATACCGTCCCCTCCTGGCCCCTATATATAGGTGGCCAGGTCTCGAGGATCGGGTAGGGTACGATACAGATTACAATATCGACATACGGTAAGAACTCGTATTCGACTATCATTACAATTGGGCCTAGCTTATCGGGCCTCAGGGGTACTCAACTAGCGGGCTCTATTAACTATACCCTTGTCAGTAGCCCCTGAGATTCTACCAGAATTGTAGATTCAGGTTGAATCTCTAATCTTCAAATCTTCGACTTGATCAATTCTTCGACTTTTTCTCATCTTCAAATCTTCGACTTATTTTCATGATATTCTTTCGCAAGGGGTTTTGATGAGCAAGCCTGACAACTCTGACGGATCAAGAGGTCAGTTAACTGCTGGAACAGATACTTGTCACCTACTTCAAATTCAATCCCCTTGGACTTGAATTCGGGATACCGGTCAAATCCACTCTTTTGCCTCATTTAGGACTTACAAAGAATGAATCCCAGTGGTTCTCAGGGTACCCAGTGCGTCCACCAGGATTTTCTTCGCGTCGTAGACACGGATACATACCAGCAGAGTGCATCCATGTGCGTATACCAGGCCACACAGGACGGATCCCGGGGTCTTACCTTCGCGATAACTCGCGGCATTCGAGTTTCGTTGCGATAACGTAACTCGAGAATCTTATATTTCGCAGCCAAGTTTCTGACTGATAAAACCAAAGAATTTTGGATTTTAAATTGATCTTCTTCGCTCCCGATGGGAGTAATCTCCCTTCAGTTTTATCGACTATGTAGTCTCCTTCTGCATCTCCAGTATTGATTATCTTATCCTCTATCGGGTGCGCGCTCAGCGCTCCCGATGGGAGTAGCCCCCGAGGCTATGTTTGGCTACTTGTAGTCAAGCATAGGCTCAAAGTTCGGCTCCTCTTTCTTCTGTGAACGTCTTACTGTTGGCGAGCCCCCGAGTCCAAGTAGAGGTTTTCATATCGTGCGACCATAGTCTCCTTTTCTTATTTTTCTTCTTTGATATTATCGTCTGCTGTGCGCAGAATTTAACTCCTGCTGTAAAATACGTTTATGGGCTTTGCTGTAGCACGGGGGCCCAATAATACGTGCTTATAAATAAAGCACCTGCTGGTTAAGGTAAAAAACCCTAATCAGATTCCTCCTCCGCCGCATTATCTTCTCTCTCCATCTAGGGTTTTCCAAGGTTTTTCCCTTGTTCTCATGGATGATGCTGAAGGTTCTCGTCTGACCCTTGGCTCCCCGGTGGCACCACGAGGTCGGGGTCGCCCTCGCGGAAGTAAGAACAAGAACACCACGCCGGCCGCCGCAGGAACTTCTTTGGACGCTCCGGCTAAGCGTCGTGCCGGCCGCCCACCTGGTAGCAAGAACAAGCCCAAGGTGACTGGCGCTGCTCCAGGTCCAATCGCTCTTCCTCCTGCTGCTCCTGCTGCACCTCCCCGAATCTTTTCCTTCCTCTGCATTGCCATAGCGCAGTGCCATGAGATTCAGCGCCTGCCGCTGAATTTTACCAAGTTCATGGATGGCCGCGAACTGCGAGAGGCGGTTCTCCGTGAACAGTCTGGCAGTGGCATCCCATACGAGGTGGAGGTGTGGTATGATGGCGACGGCGAGCAGTACTTTAAGGGTGGCTGGTCGCAGTTTGCAGAGGACCACGACATCCATCAAGGCTTCTTCATGGCCTTCGACTTCCACATCGGCACGTCAAAGTTCGACGTGAAGATCTACGATGGCACCCTTTGCCAGAAGAAGTATGAAGCTGAAGTCCACTTCCATTAGGACTTGTTTTTTATGTAATTTCGTTTGATAATGTCCTTGCTACCATGTTTATCTGTAATGAATATTCGCACTTGGTGTCGATGTTTTTGCTAGTACCAGGAAAACAAGTCATTGTTCTGAGGTATACTTTTCCATCTATCGGGTTCTTTGCGAACCAATTTATAAGAAGAATATCGGGTTCCTTTGCGAACCAAGTTGTTTCAATATTTATCGGGTTGCCTGTACAACCTTATAGTGAAAAAAAAATTCTTCCAAGTCGCGATAAGAATTCCTTTCGTACGACCCGAGGGTTGAAGCCCCCGAGGCGAAGAAGTAAAGATATTTGTACAATTTTGTCGAGTTCAACCCCAAAGAACCCGACCTGTGGCCTCATGTTCTGGGTTCAGAAGGTTAACTCGAATTTGCTGATAACACTATTTTTATTCTACGCGTAGAAACGCCGTAGCTGCTCTGCATTCCACGGGTTGCTCTCGTCCTCCCCAGTCTTCTTGTCTTGTAGTCGATATGCTCCTCCTGGTATTACTTCGGTGACGATGTAAGGTCCCACCCAAGGGGACTCCAATTTGCCGTGGATGTCTTGCCTGAGTCGCAAAACTAGGTCTCCCATCACGAAGGATCGTGGACGAACTCGACTACTATGGTAGTTTCACAAACTCTGTTGATACTGCGTAGCCCTTTCTAATGCTTTATCTCTTGCTTCATCTAGTGCATCGACATCGTCTTGCAATGCTTCTGTTGACGTTGTCTCGTCATATGCTGTCACTCTTGGAGCCTCGTGTGTAACTTCGACTGGAAGCACGGCTTCCGTGCCATGGACCAGGAAAAAGGGAGTTTCTTGAGTTGCTGCATTAGGTGTAGTTCTTAAGCTCCAAAGAACGGAGGGAAATTCTTCTACCCAAGCGCTTTTGGCTTTCTCGAGAGGTGCTAAGAGCCTCTTTTTTATCCCACTACATATCAGGCCATTGGCTTTTTCGACTTGCCCGTTTGTCTTCGGGTGCGCCACAGATGCGAATTTGAGCTTGATCCCTAATCCTTCGCAGTAACTCTTGAATTCCTTTGAAGTGAAATTTGTCCCGTTATCTGTGATGATGCTGTATGGTACACCAAAACGGAAAACTAATGACTTGATGAAGCTGATCGCTGCTGTAGAATCTTGAGTTGTTACCGGGGCTGCTTCCACCCATTTGGTAAATTTATCGACTGCCACTAGCATGTATACATGCCCTCCTGGCCAGGATTTGTGCAACTTTCCCACCATGTCGAGGCCCCATTGCGCGAAGGGCCAAGATAATGTTATTGTTTGTAACTCTGCTGCTGGTGCATGCGGTCTAGATGCAAACCTTTGACATGCTTCACACTTTCGAACTATATCTTTTGCGTCCTCGGTGGCTGTTAGCCAATAGAATCCTGCTCGGAAAGCTTTTGCCGCTATTGCTCTGCTGCTAGCATGATGACCACATACTCCGCCATGTATGTCTTTTAATATTGTTTGTCCTTCCTGGGGCGTTACACAACGCTGCAAAACGCCAGTAATACTTTTCTTGTATAGTTTCCCCTGCAACACGACAAACGCTTTCGATCTTCGAGTTATCCTCTTGGCCTCCACTGCATCTTCTGGTAATTTCTTATTTATTATGTATGCAAGATATGGCTGCATCCATGTTTCCTCTATCATCATGATCTCCTCTGGTTCTGATGTAGCCCCCGAGCCTGCTGTAGTAGCCGAGCTTTTTCCACTTTTTATTGATCTTTCCACTATTTCCTCCCAAAATACTCCGGACGGCACAGGTAAACACTGTGACCCGATATTTGCTAAATTGTCGGCTTCTTCATTGCTATTCCTACTTATGTGTGAGACTTCGCATCCATCGAACGTTCCTTCCAGATAATGGTACAAATTTTTGTAGGCCATCATGTTGTCATTGATTGTGTCACATCTGTTCATAACTTGCTGGACAACAAGGTTGGAATTTCCAAATATTTTTAGGCGAGTTGCTCCACATGCTTTAGCCATCTTCATGCCGTGCAACAAAGCCTCGTATTCTGCTTCATTGTTAGAAGCCTGTGGAAAGCTCATCCTTAAGACGTACTTCAATTTGTCGCCATGAGGTGATATCAAAACTACTCCTGCGCCTGCGCCTTGGACTCTTTTAGAACCATCGAAATACATTGTCCAAATACTGGATAAGTCTGGTGGTCCTGTGCTCTGCAGCTCCAACCACTCTGCTCTAAAATCTGGCAAAACTTGCGACTTGATCGCCTTCCTTTTTTTCGTACGTGATATCCATGGGAGACAACTCGATTCCCCACAAAGAGACACGTCCTGTTGCTGAAGGATTATTCAATATGTTCGATAATGGCACCTCGTTGACCACTATAATTGGGTGCACCGCGAAGTACTGTCGTAGTTTTTGTGCGGTTGTGAAGACACTGTATGCCAACTTCTGATAGTGCGGGTACCTCTGTTTTGTTGGAGATAACACTTCACTGATGAAATATACCGGCCTCTGGACACCATGGGCTTTTCATTTTTCGCTTCTTTCGACTACTAATACTGTACTCACCACCTGATGGGTTGCGGCGATGTATAATAGCAGTGGTTCTTTTTCCTTTGGTGCGACCAGTGATACGTCTCAAACGTATCTATAATTTTTGATGCTCCATGCTTGTTTTTACACCATTTGTATATTGTTTCGTTACACTTAGTGGCATTTTTATACATTTTCCGGAACTAACCTATTAACGAAGTGCCACAGTGCCAGTTTCCTGTTTTCTGCTGTTTTTGTGTTTCAGAAGTGATACACAGGAAATATTCTCGGAATTGGACGAAACAAGCTCCTGAAGTCATATTTCACGGGGAAGCTTCCAGACATCCGAAGACCTGACGGAGTGGGGCCACGTGGGCCCCAGACACAGGGGCGGCGCGGCCACCCCCCTGGCCGCGCCAGCCCCGTGTGAGGGGGCGTGGTCCCTCCTCTGACATCGTCCCTTCGCCTATATATACCCCCTGACGAGAAAAACCTAAGGCCCCGATCAGTTTTCCAGAATACATCGCGATCCGCCGCCGCCGTCGACCCGAAGATCGGGAGGGTCCAGAAGCTCTTCCCGGCACCCTGCCGGAGAGGGGAATCGCCACCGGAGGTCTTCTTCATCGCCATGCTTGCCTCCGGAGCGATGAGTGAGTAGTCTACCTTGGACTATGGGTCCATAGCAGTAGCTAGATGGTTGTCTTCTCCACCATGTGCTTCATGTTTAGATCTCATGAGCTGCCCTACATGATTGAGATCACCGTTATGTAATTCTATGATGTTGGTTTGTTGGGATCCGATGAATATTGGTGTTTATGATTAAGTTGCTGTACTGAATTATATCTTTTGTTATCTCTATGTTGTTTATGATCTTGCATGCTCTCCGTTGTTAGTAGCTATCTTGGCCGAGTAGTTGCTAGTGACTCCAAGAGGGGGTATTTATGCTCGATAGTGGGTTCATGTCTCTATTTCACCTGAGGGAGTGACAGAAACCTCTAAGGTGGTAGATGTGCTGTTGCTACTAGGGAGAAAACAACATTCATATGCTCAAGGGCATATGCTTTGTTTACATTACACACTTTTCTTAATGCAATTATCTGTTGTTCGCAACTTAATACTTCTAGGGTGTTCGGATGATATCCCCGGGGGTGGATTATTAGTCATAGATGCAGTTGGATGGCGGTCTATGTATTTTGTTGTAATGCCCAGAGTGAATCTCATAGTGATCTTCTTGACATATCACGTTATCTTTATTCTATCAATTGCCCAACTGTAATTTGTTTACCCAGGATGTTATTTTATCTATGGAGAGACACCACTAGTGAACTGTGGACCCCGGTCCTATTTTAATCATATTGCAATCACCTGTTTACTTTTCCCGCACTGTTTACTTTACTCGCATATTACTACTGTTTTCCACTCGATACACTCATAACCTTTGTTTCAAGCAAACCGGTGAGATTGACAACCTCATCGCAAGTTGGGGACAAAGTATTTGTTTGTGTGTGTGCAGGTTCCACAAACACCTTCAGTCGTCATCGTCTCTCTTCTCCTGATCGATAAACCTTGGTTTCTTAACTGAGGGAAAACTAGCCGCTACACTCATCATACCTTCCTCTTGGGGTTCCCAACGGGCTGGTCATCACCACGCACAAGGACTTACTGCTCCCACGTCAACTAAACGCCACAGTCTTTTCTGGCGCCATCACACGAGTAGCAGCTTCTTTTCTGGCGCCGTTGCCGGGGAAGAGAGAAGACTTCTGCGAGGGGAGTTCTTCGCACACACATTCTTTACTTTGTTATTTGTTTTGCTTTACTTTATTTATTTTACCTGCACTGCTTTTTATATCAAAAACCCAAAAAAAAATAGAATCCTTGGTAGTTGTTATTTCTTTACTTTAGTTTATCATGTTGTTCCCTGAGTTCGTTCTGGAGGACCTCTCTGTACGGAGTGGTTCGATTATTGGCAAAAGTAACATTGAGGAGTTCTTTAATCACATTAGTATGCACGATGAAGATGAGGAAAAGTCTTGGGTTGAGCTTGCTCCTAGTATTGAAGTTGCTTCTATTTATTTAATTGACATGTTGGAAACTAGGTTTGCTAGTCTTAATCCTTTTATGCAATATATGTTCCTTAAGCTTCATGAAATTAAGGATCCCGAAAAGAAGGCTTTTATCTTGGAAACTTTGCGCATAGAATTTAGAGATGTTGCAGTTGAAGCTAGGGAAGTTCTTGAACGTTTTAATAAACTTGGTTCACCTATAAAGGTTATTGATACTCATGATGAGGGAACCGAAATACCTATACCTTGCAAGCTTTTGGGATTGAATGATGCTTTCGAAAACAATTTTGCCTGGATTTGTCCTGAAAATCTTTTTGATGAGAATAGTGTACCAAAGCATGATCACAAAGGGTCTTCAAAAACTTATGTGGATGAAATACAATGCCTTATTGATAAGACCTCTTCTGTTGATCTCAATGCTTCTGCTGATATTACTTGATTCGCAATTTTCTGCGCATAGCTCAAAGGCGTTAAAGAAAAGCACTCTTGGGAGATAACCCATTGTTTACTTTTCAGTACTTTTTCTTTTATTTGAGTCTTGGAAGTCATTACTACTGTAATGACCGCTCCTTATCTTGTTTATTTCGTTTTTGTGCCAAGAGAAGCCTCTAATTTGAGTGAGGTAAAGATTTGGGGTTATTGCTGTCCTGAAACTGTTTTCGGTGCTGCACCGTAAAAATTTGTGAACATTCTCTGTATATCTTTTGGACCTGCGATTTCTTGTGCATATGCCCCAGGTTATATCCAAACTTTTCTTAGTTGAACACTTTTTGATTTGAGCAACAGAAAATCCCTCAAAAATTCGTCCATTGTCAGCTGTTCAGTTTTGACAGATTTCTGCCAATATTTGTTTTTGCCACTTTATCGCTTTCTTTTGAGTTCTTTTTGATCATGGAACTCTTGTGGAAGTTGCTACAGTAGTATATACTTTATATGTGGTGGTTTTGAGTTGAAACCTGAAGCTAAAAGAGGTTGAATATATTTTATGCTTACACTAATGTTGCTAATAGAATTGTGTTTAGTTTTGTATGAAGGAAGTTTTCAAGTGTAGGGATTGGAGAATGATGAGATGAGTTGAAGAATGGACAAAAGCTCAAGCTTGGGGATGTCCATGCATCACCCCAAGAAATATCCAAGAAGTACAAGCGTCAAAGCTTGGGGATGCCCCCGAGGCACCCCTTCTTCATCGGCAAAAATCAGGTCACCTTTCAAAACACTATATTTTTATTGCTTCATGCACTATGTGTTTTTCTTGGAGCGTCAGTTGTTTTAGTTTTCTTAGTTGGTTTAGTTTGTTTTTTTGCTGCAATAAATGGTTGGACCCCAACAAATTTTCCTTTGGAGAAGTTACTCGTTTTCATTTGCAAAGAACGCTCTAGTTTTCACTCTTATCGTTCATTGAGTGTTCTACTTTTTCTGCTACTGCTTTTGGTTTTCATTTTCGCCTTGATATGCGTTCAGATCTTGTCATATCTTTTCATCAAGGTGTATTTTTGCCTCTGGTCTTCATTGGTTTTCATCAAAAGAGGTGTTTAAAAAAATTTCAAATGGTGTTGGAAAAGAGAAAAAGCTTTGTGCAAAATAGTGGTACAAGAAGGAGCTTGTGTAGACTGCGGCTTAGGCTTTTTCATGTCATGCTTGATGTCTTTTTGATAGTATGCTTAGTGGTTTTGCTGTAGCATGAATTGTCTCAAATAACTGAGATTGCTTAATGAGCCTTTGAAAAATCATGCGTTGTTTTTATTGTATGGAAGCATTATTTTGGTTTTCTCCTTTATGCTTTATTTGGGTTGACTTGGCGCATGCTCACACATGTTAGACTCTTACAAAGTCGCCATTAGCCTTCATGATCATTTAGTTTTTGACTTTTGATGCCATCGTATGCTTCTTTTAATGTCGCTTTGTCGCTTTGCATGATTATGGCCATTACTGCTCTCTTAGTTGGTCGCTCCCAGTCTTTTGCTAGCCCTCGCCTTGTACTGAGTATGAGCTCTACTCGTGCATCCAACTCCTAAAAGCCAAAGTTTGCCATTGTGTCCACTATAAATTCCTATGCATGGTATTTGTAAGCCATTCCAAAGTAAAATTTCCGTGTGCTACCTTGCAAAAACCTTCAAAATACTTCTCATTTTGTGACACTGTTTTCAGCTCATGGGGACGTAGTGGTCGGATTTGCTATCTTCCATATTGCTTATTCCAAAAAGAAAAAATAAGAAAAAAGAAAGAAAAAAGGCACTCCTCCAATGAATGTGAATGTTGGTGGGCACCCGATGGAATCGGTTAGCCATGGTATGTGAAAAGAAAAGGTGGGGAGGAGTGCCAAGTTTTATAAAAAGAGCACAAGAGTGCCAATCTCTCTCTCAAAAACTTGCTTCATTTTTGTATGGAAGATAGTAAGAACCCCATTGCCAGTCGTTGACAAAGACAACCACCTCTCAAAATCAAGTTTTATCTCTCTGTTTTACAAATGAAAAGCTCTAGCACATGCTTAAATCACTGCTTCCCTCTGCGAAGGGCCTTTCTTTTACTTTTATGTTGAGTCACCACCTTCTTTCTTTATGCACCATTAAGAGAGCATAGTTGTCATTCTTAGTGTGATATGCATTGTCCCAAAGTTCATTGATTGACTCATATTGTTGGTTTCACTTGTTCTTAAATTATTTGTATCTAGTCGCCCTCTTAAACTTTGAGGTGTCCTATGCATTTATGTTTTGCTCTCTTTGAAGGACAAGCTGAAAACCATTTGTATGTTTTCCCTTATGATTTGAACACACGTTTGACTTTCATTGTTTCATTATCATGATCTTTTGTTTGTGTTCATTTGCATGTTTACAACATGGTTGCTAAGTTCTTATTATCATGATTATATCTTCATGCCCATGTTTTAAGTTCTTATGATCCCAGCTCACAAATGCTTACATATATGATCAAGATTGTGTAGGTGCATGTCACCTCAAAAATTATTCTTTTGTTATCACTTACCTACTCGAGGACGAGCAGGAGTTAAGCTTGGGGATGCTTGATACGTCTCAAACGTATCTATAATTTTTGATGCTCCATGCTTGTTTTTACACCATTTGTATATTGTTTCGTTACACTTAGTGGCATTTTTATACATTTTCCGGAACTAACCTATTAACGAAGTGCCACAGTGCCAGTTTCCTGTTTTTTGCTATTTTTGTGTTTCAGAAGTGATACACAGGAAATATTCTCGGAATTGGACGAAACAAGTTCCTGAAGTCATATTTCACGGGGAAGCTTCCAGACATCCGAAGACCTGACGGAGTGGGGCCACGTGGGCCCCAGACACAGGGGCGGCGCGGCCACCCCCTGGCCGCGCCAGCCCCGTGTGAGGGGGCGTGGTCCCTCCTCTGACATCGTCCCTTCGCCTATATATACCCCCTGACGAGAAAAACCTAAGGCCCCGATCAGTTTTCCAGAATACATCGCGATCCGCCGCCGCCGTCGACCCGAAGATCGGGAGGGTCCAGAAGCTCTTCCCGGCACCCTGCCGGAGAGGGGAATCGCCACCGGAGGTCTTCTTCATCGCCATGCTTGCCTCCGGAGCGATGAGTGAGTAGTCTACCTTGGACTATGGGTCCATAGCAGTCGCTAGATGGTTGTCTTCTCCACCATGTGCTTCATGTTTAGATCTCATGAGCTGCCCTACATGATTGAGATCACCGTTATGTAATTCTATGATGTTGGTTTGTTGGGCTCCGATGAATATTGGTGTTTATGATTAAGTTGCTGTACTGAATTATATCTTTTGTTATCTCTATGTTGTTTATGATCTTGCATGCTCTCCGTTGTTAGTAGCTATCTTGGCCGAGTAGTTGCTAGTGACTCTAAGAGGGGGTATTTATGCTCGATAGTGGGTTCATGTCTCTATTTCACCTGGGGGAGTGACAGAAACCTCTAAGGTGGTAGATGTGCTGTTGCTACTAGGGAGAAAACAACATTCATATGCTCAAGGGCATATGCTTTGTTTACATTACACACTTTTCTTAATGCAATTATCTGTTGTTCGCAACTTAATACTTCTAGGGTGTTCGGATGATATCCCCGGGGGTGGATTATTAGTCATAGATGCAGTTGGATGGCGGTCTATGTATTTTGTTGTAATGCCCAGAGTGAATCTCATAGTGATCTTCTTGACATATCACGTTATCTTTATTCTATCAATTGCCCAACTGTAATTTGTTTACCCAGCATGTTATTTTATCTATGGAGAGACACCACTAGTGAACTGTGGACCCCGGTCCTATTTTAATCATATTGCAATCACCTGTTTACTTTTCCCGCACTGTTTACTTTACTCGCATATTACTACTGTTTTCCACTCGATACACTCATAACCTTTGTTTCAAGCAAACCGGTGAGATTGACAACCTCATCGCAAGTTGGGGACAAAGTATTTGTTTGTGTGTGTGCAGGTTCCACAAACACCTTCAGTCGTCATCGTCTCTCTTCTCCTGATCGATAAACCTTGGTTTCTTAACTGAGGAAAAACTAGCCGCTACACTCATCATACCTTCCTCTTGGGGTTCCCAACGGGCTGGTCATCACCACGCACAAGGACTTACTGCTCCCACGTCAACTAAACGCCACAGTCTTTTCTGGCGCCATCACACGAGTAGCAACCAGCACTGGTGGCGTGGAAAGCACTTTTTTCAACTGTGCGAACGCTGCGTCTGCTTCTTCTGTCCACTCGAATTTATCGTCTGACTTCTTCATAAGTGCATAGAAAGGAAGCGCCTTCTCCCCTAGCCGAGCAACGAAACGACTCAGTGCCGCGACGCGTCCTGCAAGTTTCTGTACGTCGTGTAGTTTCGTGGGTTTCCCCATTGTTAAGATTGCTTGAATCTTCTCTGGGTTTGCCTCTATTCCTCGTGCTGATACCAAGAACCCCAAAAGTTGTCCTGCTGATACGCCGAAGGAACACTTTGTCGGGTTTAGCTTAAGCTTGTACCTGCTCAGGTTGTCGAAGGTTTCTGCCAAGTCGCTGATTAGAGATTTCTCTTCTCTTTTCGTGATGACCACATCATCAATGTAGACTTGGATATTGCGTCCTATTTGGCTTCCGAGGCAATTTTGCATCATCCGTTGATAAGTTGCTCCTGCATTTTTTAGGCCGAACGGCATTACTTGGTAGCAAAACACTCCATATGGTGTGATGAAGGCCGTTTTTTTCTTCGTCCTCTTTCTTCAATTTGATCTGATTGTAACCAGAATATGCGTCCAAAAATGAAAGCCTCGCGCATCCCGCTGTGGAATCGATTATCTGATCGATGCGGGGTAGAGGGAAGGGATCCTTTGGACAATGCTTATTGAGAGATGTGTAGTCGACACATACTCTTTGTACGTCTGTATTCTTCTTGGGTACTATAACTGGGTTCGATACCCAACTCGAAGTTTTGATTTCTCTGATAAATCCGGCATTTTCTAGCCTGTGCAGTTCTGACGCTATCGCCTTCCTTTTAGGTTCATCAAATCGCCTCAATGGTTGCTTGACTTGTTTTGCCTTGGGATCTACATTTAGTGCGTGCTCGACGAGTTCCCTGGGAACCCCTGGCATGTCTGATGGACACCAGGCGAAGATTTCCCAGCGCTCACGGAGGAACTCGACGAGCGCGCCTTCCTATGCGGGATCCAAGTTCACCGCAATTGATGTCGTCTTGTTTGGATCTGTAGGATGGACCTGAATTTTCTTCGAGTCCTGCGTTGTGTCGAAAGCCTGATCTGGCAGGGATCGTCCAACGTCGGGTAGCACATTATGATCCGTTTCTCCTTTTAACCTCTCATATTCTGCTGTCATGCCGAAGGTTTGCGCCATCCTGTTGAATTCTCTGTCGCATGTGTTGGCTACTTCAAAGCTCCCTTGTACAGTAATTGTTCCTTTGGGCCCTGGAATTTTCAATGTCAGATACGCGTAGTGTCGCACTGCCATGAATTTTGCAAATGCTGGACGCCCCAGGATTGCATGATATTGCGACGGCCAGTCCATAACTTCAAACTCCAGCTTCTCTCTTCTATAATTTTCACTACTGCCAAAACAGACATCGAGTTCTATCCTTCCCAAAGGGTAGTTTGCGGCTCCTGGTACTATTCCGTGGAAAGAGCAATCTGTTGGCTTCAAACTCGTCAGCGAGATGCACATTGCCTTTAGGGTTCTAGCATATATTAAGTTTATGCCACTCCCTGCATCCATGAACACTCTTCCGATGTCGTACCCTCCTATTTGCGCCTTTAAGACCATAGGCGAGTGGCCTGGCCTGGGAATTTTCCTTGGGTGGTCTGCTCTACTGAACTTGACTGGTTGTTCCGACCACCGTAGGTACTCTGTGGTAGCTGGCGGTGATGATATTGCTAGGTTTACTTGCCTGGATATGCTCTTTCGCCCTTTCTTTGACTTGGGCAACGGTTGAATCATGGCTGATATGTACACTTTTGACTCTAGGTGTCTTGCTGGCCTTTGCATTTGATATCCTTGATTTCTGTGCCTTTCTCCTTGCCTCCCTTCTTGGCTTGCGCTCATGGCGCTTTGCAACCTTAGGAATGTTCTGCAATCCTTCATCTGGTGATTTGAGACCCTTTTCCCGTCGAGATAAGCGTAGTGGATTCGACAAGGTCCGCATAGCATATCCTCGGTCGAAGGACCAGAGTACTTCGATTTTTCTACTCCTTTTGCCTGAAACCTCCTACTTTCATATCCTTCCTCCTCTTCTAGTACGTAACCCGCGGCTACCTGATTTCGCCCTCTATGGTTATCCCTGCTGCGGTGTCGTCTCCTCTGTCTACTTATTCTGTCGACTTCTGGCGAACGTCCTCTTTTGTTGTTATACGCGTCCTCTCCATCAGCGAATTTGTTGGCTTGTTCCATTAGCTCGGCTACCATCGTAGGTCTTGTTCTTCCTATTTCTTCCACAAGATCTGAGCGACGAAGTCCTTCCGAAAAGGCGTCTATTGCTCGTTCGTCGGAGACTTCCTCTGCTGAGTTTTTGATTATACTCCAGCGTTGTATATAAGAACGTAGCATTTCGCCTTTCCTCTGCATACATGCTTTAACTTCCTCCAGTGATGCTGGGCGCTTGTAGGTGGAACGAAAATTTCTTGTGAATTGACTTTCGAGTTCCCCCCAACTTCCAATGGATTCGTCGGGTAGGGTATTTAACCAGGACCGTGCGGCGCCGGTGAGGTGCAGTTGCAAACTTTGCATTGCAGTCGTCTTTGTTCCCCCTAATATCTGTACTGCTTGCAGATAATCTGATAGCCATAAGGTAGGTTCTTGCGACCCGTCATACTTATTCTGGTCGTGTGGTAATTTGAATCCTTTGGGTACCCGCGTTTTGCGAACCCTACGGGTAAAGCACAACGCACCCATATCTTTATCGTCGTCCTCGTAATTCTCTTCCCTCCAAGCATGTCGCGATTTATTTACTCGAGCTTGTGCTATTATACTTCTTGCGTCCTCCTTCCTTTTCTGTCGCTTTTTCTCTTCTGATGATTCGCTATACTCGTCATCTGTGAAATTGTATCTGAACTTTTCCTTTTGACTTCCCTTGGAACTTGTCGACTTCATCTCTGGACCTTGTTCCCTGATCTTTCCTTCTACTATTACGAGGCTTCGTATTGCTGCTCGATGCATATCTTCTCGTGGGTCCCCAGGTTCTGGTCTTGTAGCTAGTAAGTACGCTTGCGCTGCTACTAATGCTGCCTCTGGCGTTTTTTGTATGAAGTCATCTTCCTCCTCTTCTAGATGCGGGGTAGGACTCCTTGAGTACCCTTCCTCTCTGTCGCGTGCTGTCGCCCCTCTGTTGTGTTTTGGGGGTCCGCGCCTTTCTCTGATGTATTCTGAATCTTCACTATAGTCTTCCCAGTATTCTTCCCTTGATATACTGTTGTTGTCTTGAAAAATCATGTTTCTTTCCTCCCTTAGTTTCTTCCTGTGTTGGTACAATGCATACTGATATCCCATTAGAACTTCTCTTCTCGATCCTTCGGGTACTTCTGTACCATGATTAATAGCTGATTTGATCATTCTCCATTCACCATCCGAGACATGGACCCTCTCCTTTTCCTTTTTGTTGTGATCTTTCATTTTGTCGACTTGCCTGTCGACCTTTTTACTTCCTTCGCTGTTGTTTCCTTCTTCTGCTTCAGTGATAATGATGCATAGCTGATGTACTTTGGAGACGCCGCAGCTTTCCACGGCGAAGTCCTTTCCGTTGTTGTGCGTCTGACACGCTTTCTCTTCTGAGTCGAAATTTTCCCGAATTTTGTCGCCTTTTGCGATTGATGCTTTTTCTAAGCTGACCGGCGAGTTTACCTCACTGGAAGAGCCTTCTGATGATTCCAATGTTTCCTCTGCTTCAGGCTCGTTTGCCGGCGGATCTGGTTTCGTCGAATCCGAGAGGCGAAATGAACCCGATGGCCTGACGATGATGCTCAAACTTCCAATGGTTAACTCCATCTCTTGAGTTCCGTCGAGTTCTGAACTGCTGTTGGCTAGAAGCGAAAAAGCCATCGAATTCATGATTCCAACGCCCAGAGTCCCCACGGTCGGCGCCAATTGACGAGGGTTAACTCGACAAATGTCCTAGATGAAGGACTTAGGATCGGGGAGATAGGGCGTCGGATGAACTCGAAGGTAAAGTTAGTCGAAATAGGTGTGTGTCGAAAGTAAACTTGGGTGTTCAACCTGGCTTGCTTTCAATCTCCCCTATACCGTCCCCTCCTGGCCCCTATATATAGGTGGCCAGGTCTCCAGGATCGGGTAGGGTACGATACAGATTACAATATCAACATACGGTAAGAACTCGTATTCGACTATCATTACAATTGGGCCTAGCTTATCGGGCCTCAGGGGTACTCAACTAGCGGGCTCTATTAACTATACCCTTGTCAGCCGGTAAGTACCATAATTTTTGAAGGTTATAAAACTTGCAATCACTGCTTCCCTCTGCGAAGGGCCTTTCTTTTACTTTTATGTTGAGTCACCACCTTCTTTCTTTATGCACCATTAAGAGAGCATAGTTGTCATTCTTAGTGTGATATGCATTGTCCCAAAGTTCATTGATTGATTCATATTGTTGGTTTCACTTGTTCTTAAATTATTTGTATCTAGTCGCCCTCTTAAACTTGAAGGTGTTCTATGCATTTATGTTTTGCTCTCTTTGAAGGACAAGCTGAAAACCATTTGTATGTTTTTCCTTATGATTTGAACACACGTTTGACTTTCATTGTTTCATTTTCATGATCTTTTGTTTGTGTTCATTTGCATGTTTACAACATGGTTGCTAAGTTCTTATTGTCATGATTATATCTTCATGCCCATGTTTTAAGTTCTTATGATCCCAGCTCACAAATGCTTACATATATGATCAAGATTGTGTAGGTGCATGTCACCTCAAAAATTATTCTTTTGTTATCACTTACCTACTCGAGGACGAGCAGGAGTTAAGCTTGGGGATGCTTGATACGTCTCAAACGTATCTATAATTTTTAATGCTCCATGCTTGTTTTTACACCATTTGCCTATTGTTTCGTTACACTTAGTGGCACTTTTATGCATTTTCTGGAACTAACCTATTAACGAGTTGCCACAGTGCCAGTTCCATGTTTTCTGCTGTTTTTGTGTTTCAGAGTGATACACAGGAAATATTCTCGGAATTGGACGAAACAAGTTCCTGAAGTCTTATTTTACCCGGAAGCTTCCGGAGATCCGAAGGAGAGCCGGAGGGGGGCCACCAGGGCCCCACACGCAGGGGCAGCGCGGCCATGCCCCTAGCCGCGTGGGCCCCGCGTGAGGGCGCCTGGCTCCCCCTCTGACATCGCCCCTTCGCCTATAAAGACCCCCGACGCGTAAAACCTAAGTACCCGATCAATTTTCCAGAACACATCGCGATCCGCCGCCGCCGTCGACCCGAAGATCGGGAGGGTCCAGAAGCTCTTCCCGGCACCCTGTCGGAGAGGGGAATCGCCACCGGAGGTCTTCTTCATCGCCATGCTTGCCTCCGGAGCGATGAGTGAGTAGTCTACCTTGGACTATGGGTCCATAGCAGTAGCTAGATGGTTGTCTTCTCCACCATGTGCTTCATGTTTAGATCTCATGAGCTGCCCTACATGATTGAGATCACCGTTATGTAATTCTACATGTTTGGTTTGTTGGGATCCGATGAATATTGGTGTTAATGATTAAGTTGTTGTACTGAATTATATCTTTTGTTATCTCTATGTTGTTTATGATCTTGCATGCTCTCCGTTGTTAGTAGCTATCTTGGCCGAGTAGTTGCTAGTGACTCCAAGAGGGGGTATTTATGCTCGATAGTGGGTTCATGCCTCTATTTCACCTGGGGGAGTGACAGAAACCTCTAAGGTGGTAGATGTGCTGTTGCTACTAGGGAGAAAACAACATTCATATGCTCAAGGGCATATGCTTTGTTTACATTACACACTTTCCTTAATGCAATTATCTGTTGTTCGCAACTTAATACTTCTAGGGTGTTCGGATTGATATCCCCGGGAGTGGATTATTAGTCATAGATGCAGTTGTGTGGCGGTCTATGTATTTTGTTGTAATGCCCAGAGTAAATCTCATAGTGATCTTCTTGACATATCACGTTTATCTTTATTCTATCAATTGCCCAACTGTAATTTGTTTACCCAGCATGTGTTATTTTATCTATGGAGAGACACCACTAGTGAACTGTGGACCCCGGTCCTATTTCCATCATATTGCTATCACCTGTTTACTTTACTCGCACTGTTTACTTTACTCGCATACTATATTGTTTTCCACTCGATACGCTCATAACCTTTGTTTCAAGCAAACCGGTGAGATTGACAACCTCATCGCAAGTTGGGGACAAAGTATTTGTTTGTGTGTGTGCAGGTTCCGCATTACCTTCAGTCGTCATTGTCTCTCCTCTCCTGACCGATATTAAACCTTGGTTTCTTAACTGAGGGAAAACTAGCTGCTATACTCATCATACCTTCCTCTTGGGGTTCCCAACGGGCTGGTTATTTACCACGCACAAGGACAGTCTGCTTCACATCAACTTGGCACCAGCAGCTAATTTTCTGGGCGCCATCAAAGGGATCAACCGCCGCTTTCATGGAGGGGGAACTCGATAGACTCTGGGTTGATGTGGCTCCCGGACGCCGGAGCAGCGTCTAAGGAAGGTGGTGGCTAGTCTCAGTGCTTGGCGAGGTTAGCCTATTTGCACGGCAAGCTATGGGGAGGCATGATGTGATGCGACTCTGAGCCCCGGCGCTCACTTCTGCGAGTGGTAGTGGTGTTCGCGTCGGTGCATGGGGCTAGCGAGCTTCGGGCATGGAATGGCAGTGGTGGTTCGGTTGGTCCTTGCTCTAGGGGTGATTGCGTTTGCAGTGCCGAGCTAAGGCCTTGCTTCCGGCTTGTAGCCGGGAGATAGATAACGACTACACTCATTGGCGGCGCTACCTTCTTCAAGGCGTCATTGAGGTTCTTGGATGCTTCTCCGCTTGTGAGCACTCCGGGAGGAAACCTTAGATCCTGTCGGGGATCAGACGAGGGTGGCATCTCGCGTCACTCACCTCTTGGGGCCTCTTTTTTTTTGGAGTCGGCGCCAGTTGGAGGGCTTGGGTAGCTGGTGGTCCGTTTGGCAGATGTTGGGGCAATGGCACGAGTCAATGGTGTTTGTGGATCGAGGTGGCAGCCTTGGATCCATGGTCTGCATCTGCTTTACAGGGCGAATATCATGTCTTGTCTAACAATCTTGTGCCGCCTATGCGACGAGGTTGTCGGCTCGGTCGACGCATCTTAGAGGAGGAGGTTTGACCTGTAGGCCAGAGCAACTCCCCAAATTCTGGTGCGACGGCCGTGGTTAGCGAGCGTCTTGCCCGGTCGGTGCAGCTCGGGCTATGGGTGCCTAAGTCGTGCGGCCTCGTGGCTCTAGTGCGAGCGGTGGTATGTCGGCACGGCGGTCCTGGAAGGTGGTGTTGGTGGTCTTCTGGGCATGGCAGAGTAGCAGGATGTTGGGGTGGCGGCCTCGAAGCTTTTGTCAGGGTTGAGGACTCCTCGGAGGTTTGGTTTCTTTTGTCTTTGTTTGAGTGTCTTGTGCCTACTCCTCCTATATTATTCACGACGTCTTCTCTCCGGCAAAGGTGTTGGACCATCTTGTCTGGTTCGAGTGTTGTTTCGAGTTTGCCGGGTGTTGGGTGGGCTTGACCCTTGGCGAGTGTGGGCGTAATCTCGTGGTGTTGTTGTATGGTTTTAGCTTGATATTCCCTAATTAACTCGACACTTTCTTCTTAATTAGTGGACACGGTAAAGCTTTGCCTTTGTTTAAAAAAATTATAAGTAGTAGAGATAGAAATATATTGTTTGGTAACTTGAACATATACATTGCATAAACTTGGATTGATTGAGCAACAGTTTTCAGCAAGTCTGTGATCCAACGGATCAATTTTATGGTGGTCGATCGGAGTTCTGTGGGAGTGATCATACATGATATCAAGGCCATCACTGTTAACTTCGAGTTGATTTTGTTTAGTCATGTTCATCATCAGAGCAATGAGTCGGCACACATTTTAGCCCGCTGAGCGGAGAGTTTTATTTCTGCTAATTTTAGAAACTTTGCTCTGGATTGTATCCAGCAGATTTTGTGTAATGATTTGAAGTGATCAGCAAAGTGCCGTATTCCTTCAAAAAAATCTAAAGTAGTTTTTTTTTCTTTCCATCATTTAATAATTTAAAAAACTCGCTCAACAAAGTGTAGATAACAATCACCCCTAGCAGCTAAGCAAACTAGGATATCGAACGAAATGAAGTTCGCCTCGCTAGCCTCAGCCGCCGCCTCTTGACCTAGCCGCCTCCACTCCTGCTACTCCACCATAGATTGGTTCTCCCTTCTCCGGTCGGCCTCGCCGGCGTCAGGAGGAGTGGGGAATCCAATCTATGAGTGAAGGTTTTGATAAAAGTAGTATTTTTTACAAGATTAGATTAGAGTTTGGTAGCCATTTTCTTTTTGCCTCTATGTCAATGGAGATGGCATTGTCTATAATAATTGATCTCCAGCCCTTCGATCGATGACAAGATCTTCCTCCCAACGTCAGTGGTGGTGTTGGAAGATTAAACTCCTTTAGGTATGGTCCTTCAGATCTTGCTTCGCCAGATCGATTTTAGATCTTTCTCTTGGTCGCCGCAAGGAGAATTATCCTTGCAATATTTGTCCCGGCTTCTACGTCCTCGACAATGGTGATTCATACTCTCGACTCTCCAGCGATGTCGATCAAGTTGTTCGATTATTTTGCCCTGGTATGCTGGTGATGGTACTCTTGCCGATGTAGATTATTGACTACTTCAATAGCTGCGCGCGTGCGCATAGCCTTAGCATGGTGTCATAAATTAAAATTATGAGAGAATCTCCGTTGATATTTATAGGTTTATGGTTCAGTATCTATCTTGGATTGCCTTCATAAAAGTACAAGATTATCTTATGGAAGAAAAAAGAGTCTGAAAACCTCGAAGATTTGCTAGTTTTTTTTAGACTTATTTTTGTAATCGACAAAGACAGCTCGTGTATCTTTACCATGTACTATTTGTTACTATAAATATATATGGTACTGATTTAAAAAAAGAAGATACCAAACAAAACGTGTTTTCCACGGAAGGAAGCAGGAGGTATTGTATTATATATGGCGGGGTACCAGATGTTATATTATATGGATTTGACTAAGAAATAAGAATTTCTCGATCTTTACCTAAAAATAAAGATAAGCCTTAACCGCTTCTTGTTTTCGTGACTGGTCGGTATGATCTGATCTTGGTAAAACGAATTAATTCTCTAATCAGTTGCGTCCGTTGAGCGATCAGCGATCTATATCTATCCCTCCACATGCCCGCTCGATCGCGTCCAGTAACGAAAGGAAACCCCCACAAAAATCTCTTGTGGAGCATGGCTTGGACTCCCCGATGCCCGGTCCCTCCCCGACGAGATCATGGCGGACGAGATCTTCGCGCGTCTGCCGGCCAAGTCCGTGCTCGCGTGCCGCTGCCTTTCTCGCGCCTGGGCCGCCGCGCTCTCCTCCAAAGACTTCATCGACTGGTACCATACCCTCCACGGTGGACGCCTCAAGTTCCTCGGGCTGCACCTGCACCACAAGACAGACCATCATGGTGCCGCGCCGCCGGTGCTCGCCATCTCAGCGGATAGTTCCCCCCGCTTCGTCAAGATCTTGTGGGATGAGTACCCTCTACGATTCCGATGGCAGCCACCACGCAGTGCCGCGGCCTCGTCATCCTTAAAATTGTCCCGATGGAATTCAACTACGTGTGCAACCCGTCCACCGGCCAGAAGAGACCGTTGCCGGAGGGCCGGACCACGGGCTTGTGGCGGCGTGGGAGCGACATGACAGATGAGTACGCGAGCTTAGGGCTCGGCTACGACGTTCGCGCCAGGCCAGGAGGCACAAGGTTGTGCGGATCTATTACAGTGGCAGATGTGATGGCGAGGGACGTCCCGCGTTAGCTGGGTGCGAGATCTACGAGCTCAGCGGTGACGGCGGCTCCACGACCACCCACTCGTGGCGGCCGATCTGTGCAAAGCCACCGGGGTGGGTGGACCCGAACAAGACCAGCGCCTTTGCGCGCAGGGGAATATCTACTGGTTAGCCAACCGGAAGCAAGATCTGTTCCATGATAACCGCAGATCCAAAGATACATTTATCACATCCTTTTCCATCTGTGAGGAGACCTTTGCGATGGTGCCGCCACCGCCTGGCATGAACAGCGAGACTTTGCGTACACAGTGTTTGACGGAGCTCGCTGGGATGCTATGCCTCTTCTCCTGGGGCTGCCCCGAACGGTATTACGACGTATGGCTACTGCGTGAACATGGAACATGGGATGGTTGACACTCCAACAAGGGCGCCGTTCGGGCTCTGCCTTCCGGGTCGTCTCTTTGACGACTCCGGAGGCCACCCCGCCGCCACCAACAAAAGCACCTCCTCAACGCCCTGCTCACCCTGCCGCCGCCGGAGGAGGCCATCGGCGGACGGCGGCGGTGGGGTGCCCCCTCTTTTTTAGCTCCTAGTCTTTTCCGTCACAGGTGTAAGGTTTGATCTGGTTCGATCTGATCTGATCTTGGTCTGATCTGGATGCTGGTTTGCCGTATCCAGAGAGCTCGCCGTACGTCGGCGTCTATCGGAAGGCACGCGCTGCGCTCGTCCCACCCGCTTCTGGATGCTGTCGGCATGCGCATCTTGCCGCGGCTGTCGGCGTCGATCGGAAGGCATGCGCCGCGCTCGTCCCGCGGTGTGCCGGCGGCTGCGCATCCCATGCAGCTCATGCGTGGCGTGGTTCTGGCTGGAGCTGTGCGCGCTAGGTCCATGCATGGCCAGATTGCACAGCCACACACACACATGGTCAGCAAAGATTCAGATTTTGATGGCACCATGAAGATCCATGCTCGGTTAGGCTGCCAGTGCCATGTGCTTGCCTAGCGGTACCGTGTGATCTGTCCGAGCTCGGTCCTGGACTGTAGCCGCTGATGAGATCGACCGGGCGGAGGCATGGATCTACCGATCTGCCTATTAAAGTGGCTGACCTAGAGTTTCTTTTGTACGAAGATGGAGATCTTTCCAATGTCGGTTCTTTTTTATCTGGCCGGAGTGGGGATTTCCGAAAGGCTCCGCTGGCGAATGTGACAGTGCACCTATGCCTGGAGTTTGCTGGATCGGGTGGTATTCGGTCGTGTGCACCCATGCTTTTATTCCTACCGTTTGGTTCTGGAGGGAGTGGCGCGAAGCTCCGTTCTTTGTTGCCATCAAGTGACTTTTAGTCCATGGTGAAGTCAAAGATGGAGAATATCATAAAGGCTGGATTGAAGGACTAGATATGGTGATTTGAGTCTTCGTACTGTTGAGGAACTTTCTTGGTGTTTTGGATTTCGCAGCAGTAGTATGAAAGTGGGGGCGGCATCACAGATGAAGTTCAGAGTCTTACCTTTCAGGGTAAAAATCCAAGGTCTGGCCTTAACTGGTTGTGCCTGGCAATGGCCTTATTAAAGGCATTGTTTTGAAAGCGGGGATTATCTTCAAGGTGAAAACCTAAGATCGTTGATCGGGCGACGACAGCGCTTGTGCACTGTTTCCTTTTTGGAGGCGTCGCTTTTGAAGTGTCTGGAGTTCAAGTGTTGTATTGGTGGTGGTTGTATTGTTGCTGCTAGAGCTGGAACACCGTAGCGGGTCTTTTTTTCTTTAGTTTTTGTTCTCTTATTTCTAGGCTGTGTGCATCCGTATTACCATTAGGGTATTGCGTTGTTGCAGAGTCTGGGTGTAATTGGTATCATCTTGATATTAATATATATTCTTTATCGAAAAAAAAATGGAACATGGGATCTGCATTGCCGAATTGATGGGACCGCGGGGTTGATCAGCACCTTCAACCGTTACCACTGCTACCCCTACATCCGTCCTCTAGCCATTGTTGACAATGGTCGCCGCATCCTCCTTGCCGAGGAAAATTTCTCAAACAAAATATGCGCATACACCCCATCGACTGGTGACATTGACAACATCCTTGACATTCCTCTCGAGATGGAGCCCTACGAGCTTGCAGTCTATGAGGAAAGCATCTCCACTCTCGGAAGGCCAGCATGCAAAGACATCATCTTCACCTCCTCGCTGTCTACGCAAGCCTTGTTGTTGGTCCTACGTCTACTACCGGAACGCACCCTGGTAAGGCTTATGTGCGTCTGCCGAAGCTGGCACACCGTGGTCGCAATTGGTCTTCACAATGTTAGCAACATAAGTAAATGGCGTCTGCATGTCGATGGCTTGTCTGATTCAGCTGGGATCCCATCTTTACTTTATTTAAGTGCCTAGACTTTTCAGGGCATAGGGTAGATTTCACAATCCTTTGAGTGAATACGTCTTCTCTTTATATATAGAGCTCTTCAAGAATAAATGAGCTCCTAGCGAAAAATTCATTATATTTTGTTCTAGTCAATTTTGTTAGTACACACTTTTCATTACAGATATTCACGGCCAAGTTATATTAATTTACAAAATAATACGTCTTTTTGCAATTATTAGCGACCGCACACATATATCATTGAAACAAAACACACATAAAAGCGTCTCATTGTATCACTACTGGAATCGACAAGTTTGCCAGTGTGCAACGACTTTGTTAAGTGCCAGACTTGTCAAAGGTATTTTAAACCCTCGGAAAAGTTGTCTTTGCCAAGTGACTCCTCCTGACACTTCGCAAATATTGTTTAATGGATGGCTGCGGCAATATGCTAAACACTCGACAAAGCGTGCATTCCTCATTATTATAAAACTTGGTTTGAGTTCTTTAAAGTGGTTTACACTCCAAGTCAAGAAACCTCTTAGTAGACAGTCTATTTCTTGAAGAGTTTACTATTTTTAATTTGTGCATTTACATGCCCTATTTATTCTAAGCCTATATACCCAAATATGGCATCCTGTCAACCAATTATAATTTCCTGATAAGTTTTAGGCATTATTTTATTTTCTCTGTCAAATAACTCTTGAAATAAATAAATAAATATTTTACATGATGAGTATTAATTTTAACTCACTTAATCGTTATGGATGTTGAATAGGTTTAGACACATGATCAACTAGAAAAATAAGCCAGTTTATTACAAATCTTTATTCATGTGCTCAAAAGAAGAAGGTTCAAATTGAAAGTGAGGAAACTTTGCGTGACTACCACCTTAAAAAAATTATTGATTTGATCTATTATCCCAAGATTATTTACTAAAACTATGAGACTATGCCAAACAGTTTGAATTTTTGTAAAGTATTAGATATTTTTAATTTTCCCCAATTAAACATGTCTATGTATATATTTTACATGAAAGTAATGATTTTAATTCACAATAAGCATTAGTAATGTTAAAGGAAGACCGAGTTAAAATATCAAATTAAAAATTGTGGTTTCATCATAGTTATATCCACCAAAAAAACATGAATTAAAAAAATACTTTGCTGGGTGTCCAAGATAAACTCGGTAAACAATAACGGCTGATGAGTTAGCCGACTGTTTATTTTGGAACACTCGCCACGGTAACATCGTCAACCTTCGGTCAACTGTTGCAAGCAAGGAGAAGTGGCGAAGTGGTTTGCCGAGTGTACGATATTTTACGAGTGTCTCCATCTAAACACTCGACAAAGTGTGAATTTTCCCGGGTGTTTTTCCACACACTTGAATTTGGGAGCGCTTTGTCGAGTGTGTGCTAAATTGCACTTGGTTTAGTTTTTGACACAATTAGCTATTTTTGGAAGTGTAATACTTCGTGTGTTCAAGAATAAAGAAATTCTAGTCCATTTCTAGTCTCCAGACTAACAAACGGAAAACTTTTAGTCATCAAAAATCTTATTATATTTTTATTATAAATTTTGCATGAATAACAATAATGACCATTGTGCGAAAAATTGACATACAAGTACTACAGACAAAATAACCAATTTAAGCTCTAAGACTACTCACAATGCAAAGTATAATACTTTAGTATCATGCATATGATACTACTATATTATATCGTCCCCACAATGCATAGTATCATCTACTCATATTTACATTATATCTAATATTTTGTGGAATTTTAATGTATATATATGTACATGATATTTTTATTATTAGACTTTTAATTTTGCGTTCTATGATACATTATCATATTATGCTACCATTTTTACCTCTCGCTTCAATAATTTGTCCGCTATATTAGATTTTTGCCAATATAGAATAGATTGATACTATCTATGATATTTTTATTGTGACTAGTCTAGGTAACCGATCGATAGACGTTTTCGTACCGCAAATTCTATATAGTGTTAAGAAGAGGGTTGTTAATTATAGTACTGCTTCGATCATTCCTCCAATGAGAAATGATATGACTATGTATTCGTGAAAAACGGATGATAATATCAAATATCCTATGCCATGGCAATTCTATAAAAGGGAAGCGTGGGCGAAAATTTGAAAATATTTTTTTCTGAGAAAAACATGTGTGATATTTGGGCTGTGAGCACACGGTATAACACAAGAAATCCTGTGTTTTCCTTTTGCCGTGGTTAGTGACTTGGTACGAGTCAATCTTGTGAGATTGGTATCTCCATCACAAACACGAGGGAGAACGTAGTGTTCACATCTTAATTTGGCAGGTTAGCGACTAAGGTGGGAAGATCTGCAGGAGATTTAGTACTAGATTTTTCCTATAAAGAGAATAAATTAATATCAAGATATACCAATTACACCCAGCCTATACAACAACACACTGTCTAGAGCAAGTCTAGATATCAAGGATGTATAGAGCCGAAAAAGAAAATAAGAAATAAAAAACAAAAACCCTATCCAATGAATAAGAGACTTGCAAGAGCAAGAGCCCCACGAGTGGTGACGACACATATACTTCAAAAAAGACTCTCTAAAACGACTCCTTCAAGAAGGTAACACTGCATAAACACCATCATCGTCCAGTCCAACCAGCATGGTCTGATCCTAGGTTCTCATCCTCGAGGAGGTTCGGTCTCTACACCACTGGTGGAAAAAAGGCCATTGGTCCCAATTTGTAAGGCCAATTGGTCCCGGTTGGAGCAACCGGGACTAACAAAGCGGGACTAAAGGCTCGAGCCTTTAGTCCCGGTTATTTATGAACCGGGACTAAAGGGCCTCCACATGGCCCGGGTCATATGTTGCGGCTGGAGGAACTTTAGTCCCGGTTTGTAATACAAACCCGGGACTAAATGGCCGTTTAGAAAAAAATTATTTGCTTTTTCAGAATTTCTCTATTTTTTTATTTCTCTAATATCTAATCACCTCTATTCTCATGTCAAATTATATAATTATGGCTCTCACTCTATTCTCATGTCAAATTACATACTTGTGGTCCTCACTTCCCGGTCGGTAACACATCCTTACACTGCTCCACCCTTAGCACGCTTAAATTCTCCATTACTTCCATAGTAGCTTCTAAGACTCCGCTCGCGACTTCTTGATAATGGTATGCTAGCAATTCTATTAACCTATACACTTTGGTAACATATAATATTACTTTTTAAAATTCCAAATAAATTCAAAAAATAAGCAATAATTATTAAGTAATAATAAGCACCAATGAATTCCAAATAATTTTTATGCATAATTTAATTATTAATTTTAATAATTAAAATATTCAAAAAGGCCAAAAAACTTGAAAAATCGAAAACTAAAAAATTAATAGACTTGTTAATCGAAACACGAGGGAGTATATTTTTCCAAATATATATGCATGCTACTCATCCAATAGAATAACAATAAGAGGCATGAGACTCGCACACCACACCACACACATCTAGCTACGATCATCCACCATAATGTTGAGAAGATCAACATGGCTAGTAGCCTTGTAGCTTCCAATGCCTCCTAGCAATCTCGAAGCCCAAGCGAGCGTCTAGAGCGGCATACAACACTTTCTTGTCGCTCAATGGAACTTCGGCCCAACCATATATTAGTTCTTCTTCTTCTTCTTCCTCATCGTCCTTCTTTTTGTCCTTCTTCTTGTCCTTCTTGTTCCTCTTCTTCTCCTCAAGCTTTGTCCCAATAGTAGCATTGGACAGATCATATAGACTCAGATTTGGATTCTTGGTGGGGTTCGGCATAATCCTTTGGAGGTCGTACACAGACGGAATTTCAAATCCGTATGATCCCAGCATTTGCACGTCATTGTCGATAGCCGCGCCGTAGAATCTAATGGTGGGGTCCTTCAAGAAATCCTTGAGCAATTGCGGCACGTGATCGGCCCGACATATCTAGAAGACCAAAACCTCGGATGCCACCGAGGGTTGAAGGACGGCGACACGCTGAAGGCGCCTACCCTTGCGAGGGCTGGTGAACTCGCAGTCCAAGCCCACACACTTGATCGGTGCGACGTCGAGGAACCGCAGCTTGATGGCGCGGATCCACATCTCCACCATTGATCCACGGAGAGTTTCCGTGATTGTGAAATGCATCCCTTCGGCGGTGATATTGTGCACCCGAGATTGAATTGGTAGCGTCATCCGCTCCAATGGAATGAGAGGGAGAGAGAGAGAGCTCGCCGGTGATATGCTATGGTGTTTTGGGAGGAGATTAGGAGGATGAAGAACATGCTTATGAGTGCATCTTATATAGTAGAGAGAGGGAAGAAGAAGAGGCTGGCCGGTGGTGTGATTAGGCCGGCCGGTGGCGGTGTCCCGATGGCGCAACGATTTCCCAAAACGATCGACAACGATGCGTTGTAACTGGCGTGAGAGCGGCGGTTCATTTGAACAGGGATTTAGTCATGGCTCGTGACACGAACCGGGACTAAAGGGTGCCCTATAGTCCCAGTTTGCGCCACGAGCTGGGACTAAAGGCCCATAACCAATAGTCCCGGTTGGTGGCGCAAACTGGGACGAATGAGCCCATTTGAACCGGGACTAATGCTGTCTGGCCCACATTTTCAATTTAATCGAGAGTAATGCCCCCTTTAGCCGCGGACCGAACTGTTTGGGGACTAATTGGGGCGAATGGAAGCCCTTTTTTCTACTAGTGCACAATGCCTTTAACAAGAAAATGACTAGGAAACCGCCATTGTCAGGTAGGGCCACTAACGAAGGAATGACAAATGGGCCCTCGATATTCGCCTACCAGGTTTTCGGCCCAGGGGAGGTTATTGTCAAAGGAGCTGTAAGGCCCATAAGGGCAATAGTTGGATGCGGTCCAGGAACTATACTTGGCGTGCAAGCAAGGATTCAAGGAGTCCAATTTGTATTAGTCTTCGGTTAGGGCTTATTCGAAACTGATCCGATCTGTACTTTTCTTGAGGGGCAATCCTGAGACCCAGCCTTCGCATATAAAAGGCTGGGAGGGAAGTCCCGAAACCCTGGATACTCTTTTGCCACCACATGCCGGAGCGCTCGACTCTCAGAGCTCTCTACTTCGGCTAGATCCAATCTACGCCACCATTGTAACATCACCATTGTAGCCACCCCATCAATAAAAGTCAGACAAGCAGGACGTAGGTCATTACCCTACCAAGGGGCCAAACCTGGGTAAAACCTCGTGTTTCCCTGTTTTCGTCTGATTGCCGTCGAGTTCGCCAAGTCCCACCATGCGTTCCCTAGATCGAAAGCCCTCGAACATGGGCATTGTCGGGGTAGAACCTCGTCAATTGGCGCCGACCGTGGGGACGACGGGATCTGGATCTACGGATTCGCCGGCTCCTTCACCCATCATCGACAACCTCATCGCATCGACAGGATTCGGTGGACCAGCATTAGCTATAACCATCGATTCTACATCGCTGATCGACATCGACTCTGCAATCGACGCCGCCGCCGTCATCGCTATGCCGGCCATCGTCGACACCAATGACAAGATCGACACCAACTCCGCCATCGACGCCGCTGCCGTCATCGCTGTGCCGACCGTCGTCGACACCAGCGACAAGATCGACACCAACTCCGCCATCGACGCTGCCGCCGTCATCGCTGTGCCGGCCGTCGTTGACACCGACAACAAGATCGACATCAACCTCGCCATCGACACCACCGTCGGCATCGCTGTGCCGAGTTCCATCGGCACCGCCTCACCGGAACCAGAGGACGACATCGCGGGATCGATTATCACCGTCCCAGCGACCGCAGGAGGCTTTGACATGGCCTTCAGACTGTTCAACTTCCATGTGGACAACGACGGGGTTGTTGAACTGATTTCCGTCGGCGACTCGATGCCGCCCGCGACGGCTCCAACCACATCACCAGTAGCCGAGGGCAATCCCTCAGTGACCGCACTGCCGACGCCGCTGGAGGAGGAACCAAGGCCGAAAGATTCGACCCCATCAGTAGGGTCGAACGACTTTGAAGATCCACCTCCATCCCCAACCACCGCCTACTGCACCGATTGCGACGCATACCACTTTGTGGGTGCCGGAGATTTCTCGTTGCACGAGATCACCGGCTGTGAAGACCCTCGGGGAGGCACTACAGCTGTCTACCCGATGATATCCGAGTGCGAGCGGGCTCTCAATGCCCTCACACTCCGTACCATGCCCTACGACCCTGATTATGTCAAAGGGCTGTACTCAGATTACACATGCTCGGACGACGACGACGACTACCCCGAGGCTAAGGGGAAAATAGGCTACTCAGATAGCTCGTGTTCGAGCGACTCTGCAACATCAAGCAATGAATACATGGTCGATTACGACTCAGATCTCATGATTGAGGTCGAATCTTACCTCAGAGACGATGACACCTATCCTCCAGCGCTGGGCGAAATCAGCGACGATTCGATCCCACCGTTCGGAGGATACTGCATGATGGCGTCACATGGAGATGGGAATGAGAATAGAGCCAACGATGGTCAAAACTGGTCAAACACCGGCCGACAGTTCATCACACAAGACCAGATCCGGTACGCAAGGAGGGTGTACGCGGGCGAAGCAGACATGGTGTAACAACCCAAATTTTTGGGAAATAGAAATAAATGGATTTATTAAAATACCAAATTTTGGAGCCAACAAAAACTTTTATCTTGAATACAAGATTAATTTCTTGTCTTTTAAAACTTGTGAATTTGAGCATTTGCTCCCATGCTTCAAATAAAAAGAGTATGAGGCAGGTTTTAAAACAAATCCTTTGAGCCCAAAGTTTTAAATAAAGATTTTTGTTAAATTAAAATAGTTTTCTAGCTATTAAATTTGGTGTTTGGTTACATGCTAAACCCATTTGGGTCAATGGCCAAACCAAAATTTAGTCAAGCAATCACAAACAAATAGAAAAGAATCAAATACAATAACGTTTGAAACAAAAATCAACTTGGAACTCTATTTAATATTCTACCAAAGTTTGAATTCAAATAAGAGGTCATTCCCAACTCCATGTCATCTCCAAGAAAACCAACACCTTTGGACCAAGATAAAACTTTTTGCACTTCATGTTGCATGTATGCATAGAATTTCAATATAGGTCTTTTATGATTTCATGTGGGTTTTAATTTGTTGGGCAATGTTTAGTTAATTCAAACTTAACCAATAGAAGCATTAGAGAAGAACCACAAAGATCAAAAGAACCAGAAGCAAGAGAAATAAAGAAAAAGAGAAGAAAAGATGATCTAGAAAAAGTTAACCACTACCCTACTTTGGACACTTAGAATAAGAAATCTGTAACTCAAGCAAAGGTGTGGTCAGTTAGTTGAGCTTTACCATATCACATACTAACTCAACCAAGAAGTTTCCAGCAAAAACTCAAACCCTAACCTCTTTCAAAATCTGTCCAAAGTTTGAATCTGAAACAGAAACCATACTTCAAAATTGAAATAAGATTTTTGCAAAACCTCATATTTCTTCATAACAAAAATATGTTTGGAGTCCTTATCCAATATCTTGACAACCCACGGTGGCAGATTTCAAAAATTCAAAATTTGAATTCTTTCGGGCATTTCAACAAACACTTGGTGGGCGAAATCCAGGAAAAAACCCAGCTACTGTGGCCAACGCTGTTCACCCTGGCCCAAACCCTGTAGCCATGCTAGGGAACATCTCTTGGTCGAGCCCCAGCCTCTCCTGCCCCGACCACGGCCGTGAAACAGGGAAGATCAGAGAAGAACCACCGCCCGGACCCCTCACTTGCCCCCTCTGCACCAGACCACCCCGCCGCCTGCAAACGCGCCAGCAAGTTCCTGCAACCGTCCACAGCACCCCGCCGAAAGCCCCGACCGCCCCTCTCCTCCGTTAGCCGACACCGGCCGCGCTCTCTCCGCAGATCCCCTCGCCCCGTGCTCCCTCTCCCGTCTATAAAAAGGCCACCTCTCTTCCCTGAAAAGATTCCCCTCACCTCCCTCTACCTCCTAGACATCATCTCTTGGCTAGTTGCTCGCCGGTTCGAGCTCCCCGGAGTGGCCGTGCTCCCAGAGCGCCTCCCGTTCCCGGCGTTCCAGAGCCTCCCGCGAGCTGCCGCCTGGACGAGGTGGAGGAGGAGAAGCTCCGCAGCCGCCCTGCACCCTCGCCGCCGCTCCCCGTCGCCGCCGGTGAGCTCCCCGTCGCCGCCCTCCTCCCAGTCATCTCCCTCGTTTCCGTCCAGTAACGCTAGGAAGAAGAGGCCGAGCGTACCGATTCGGTTATAACGTGCTGACAGGCCGGGCCCCCTTGTCAGCCGAATTTATTTTTTTCCCCACGCACCAGATGCACTGCTGGGCCGTCTCAGTTCGGTCACGTCCGCTCGGCCCGTGAGTTCCCCCTCGCGCGGCCCGTTCAGGGCAAAAGAAAAAAAAGGGGGGGGGGGTTATTCAATTTTTTATTTTTCTTTCAGATGCTTTCGTACATTTAATTTTCTTGGAGATCTACCGATCCAAATCTAGCAAATGAATATGTTTTGGAAACCTTAGAACATAAGCTATCCAATAAAAGTGGTTTCAACACAATTAGAATTACATAGTAGCTGCAGTAAAAATGGCAAAACAGGAGCTTTTCCACCTTAGAAAATTCATATCAATTCAAATAAAATTCCTAAAAATATAAATCCAACTTTAGAAATTCACAATTAGTGATACCCATCTGTCTATGGCATTAGAACCCATTCTTGAACCTTTTAAAATAAATTCTATTTACCTATATGGTTAAATGGGCATTTGCCATATAGGATTTTATTAAACTCAAATCTATAATTAAAATTTTTATGGAACTCTTGTTGTTTAACCACATTTTCCAAATACCATCTGTAGGTATTGATCTTAGTCCATGTGAGCTTGTAGGAAGTATTTGGAGAATTAATACTACATAGTAGTAATTAGAAACTCAAACTTGCACACCTATCTCAAAATATGGAAATGATATGAAACCAATTCGAATCAACCACCTTTCTAAATATTAATCTATAACCCCTAATACAAGTCAACTAGGATCTATAGACTCTACTTGTAGATTCAAAGTTGATCACTAAATAGTTACAAACTAGAAATGGTTTCAATAAAAGAGAAATACTATAAATCCTATGAATCCTCTTTGGTTGAACCATGATCTTGAGTATCTACATTTGTCCATGACCTTGGTCAATAAGGACTTGCAGGAGATATTTTCATAATCCAAAATGAATAAACCCTACTTAGATACAACAACTCAATCATCTCATCCATCAGAACTCAATTATCGTCGAAACCACTCTCCATAGACTTCCTAGATCGTTTCTCTTACCCAAGTATCCTTATTATAGTGAGTATGTGTTGTTTGTGAATTGTGTGGTGATTGTATGCTTATTTACCTTCCTACGATTAGACGATAACGAGAGTAAGGAGAATGGATCCCGAAGTCAACCAAGCCATGGTGATGGAGACTACCCAACCCGAGATGAAGATGAAGAAGCCTATGACATTGCCAAGCCAGGCAAGCCATCTTTTGATCATACCATTACCCAGTTTTAGAATGCATGTTTACTTGCTTTCAAATAAAAATGCATGCTAAAATGATTGTTACCAAGTTGCAAATGAGTAGAGATGTCTTTCTTGACAAGTGCATCCAACTCTTTTTGTGGATGACATCAAGTGCATCAAGCTTAGCCTACCTTTGAGAAACCTTTCCTTAGTGGATGCTAAGTAGAGCATCAAGCTAAGCCTATCCAATATACCTACCTAGATCCTTGTGCCCTCATGAGGATCATGCTTGAGCTGAAGGCATTCATGGAAAATGACTAGGTGGGAACCCCAAGGGAGATCATGAAGATTTTGAAATGAAAACCTTGGAAAGGGGCAACCTTGCCCAAGGATGATTTTGAAATACAAACCTTGGAGATGGGCAACCTTACCCAAGGGTGACTTTGAAAACTATTTACAAAATGGTGACATGGTGAAGGTGACATGAAGGTTTGACAAAAATGATAAATGAGCGAAGTACCATACTGGACCAACCATACAGTGCGACCACATTATCCTGGTATGGGACAGGGCTTAGTGGAGTAGTTTGTTTCGCCTTAGTGTAGACCCTACAAATGTAAATGGAAGTCCGACCAGGGACTCCTTTTCCAGGGCACCCTTGGCTATGGCCGAGTTTCGCCTTGTCCTCCTCTTCATAGGTGGTTGGGGTACAAGCCGAAGAGCCCTCATTGAAAATGGACTACCGGGTGTAGGACCCTACCTCGGTTAGTGGCATTCCGGTGGGTCAAGCGGCTGGGAACTTTGCACACTCCGGACAGCTTCTTGGACTCCGGTGTTGAGGGGTACATCTCTAGGCGGTAGTGTTTATGCTAAGGCGGGCAGGTGAAACATTAATGGTCGGCTGCTTGTCGTGGCATATGTTGTTATGCGGGGAAGTTGCCCACACGATGAGTAGTCGGATGGTGTGGGTAAAGTGTACAACCTCTGCAGAGTGTAAAACTATTCGAATAGCCGAGTCCGCGGTCATGGACGGTTGGATTGGCGCTGCTTGGCCGTTATCAGGTTTTACTTTGAAAATGATTGAGAAAGGTGACTTGACAATGAATTTCGATGACCATGAAGGTGACTTGGTGAACAAAAGAATTGACATTTGGGGGATTCCATCTAGGGATTTATAAAGAGCTAAATGTTTTCTTACCATTTTAAATAAAAGATCTTTGAAAGGAAATTCTGCTTTATGCAAATGAACCTAGAGCTTAGACCACTATATGAACTATGCATTCTCTATTCTTTTATTTATAAGATGGTTTGCGAGTGCATGCAATGTACTCATGGCTCTGTCCCTGGCTATTAACTTGGCCAGACTTGAAGGAGAAAAATCAAGAAGGAAGGAATCGTTGACGACTTTGCGAATTAGGCTCGTTTCCTACTGTCGGCTCTGCCTGTGCGGTTGAAGCTTGACAATATGGACCCAAAGTGTTATTCCGCTGCATGTTGATGTAATGTAAGGTTTGGTCTGCGCAACCACCTATGTAATCCCCTTTATTTACTATTAATGTCTATGACTGCGATATCAACTACGTTATGTAAATCACAACATTGATTCTGGGATTGTGATGGATTACATAACGGGCACTTCGAATTTGTTATCAAATTTGAGGTCGTCACAAGTTGGTATCAGAGCCTAGGCTGACTCTAGGAAACCCTAGCTAGCATGGTCGTTAGAAAATGATATCTCTGATATCACCAGTTTGATATCAGGACTATCATGACCTTAGGAGACCTTAGTTAGCATGGTCGTTAGCTAAGAAAGTGATATGTTGGCACAAAAACTTATTTCTACAAAAGAAATTTATTTGCTTTGGTACCCAAAGCCCAACTTATACTCCCATCTTATTCACTTCAAATATCTTACACTCTCAACTTATACTCTCGAGAGATGTTGACAAAGAATTTATTTACCTCTTTAATTACAAAGTCTTTTCAAAGATTTGTTTTACTCTATTCCTCATCTACTTCAAATATATACTATGGATGATATACCGACCTAAGACCAAAGGACTTTTGGATGAAAAGATTAAGGACTCAACATTTTTTCACAGCTTCAACCTTGGATGTCAACTACGACCGCTACCATCGAAAGAGAGTCTCTCACCTGATCCAGAAATCTTCCAATAAGAGTCAACCCTATGAGACAAAGACTTCAAGAGCAAAGAAAGAGTGATCAAAAATGATGAAGACCCAGCAAACCTTTTGACCCACAGGATTTATAGGAAATGCTCAGTTGATTTCATTGAGCTGCCCTTACCTCCCGATTATTAAGTGTGCTTAGTGCCTTGTGTGTTTGAATGATTGATTTGTTTTGGGATGTGTTGCTCATATGCCCTCCGGCAACATGTAGCAACCACCCCAACAACTTGTTTTCTCAAAAGTGTTCTAGTAGTCTTGTTTATCTCCTTCTAAAATGAATGAGACATGTAATCTGCAAGACCCCTTATTAATGAAATTCTATGGTTTAAACCTAAAACATTTTGTTTTTGAAAAGTGTGATTGTTTGTTGAAAATGCTATGTGATTGATGAATATGTGTTTTGGCCCATCTGGCCTTATCACATTTTGGGTGTACCCAATCTTTCTACCTCGATAGGAATCAATATACACTACATCTCTTATCTGTTAATCTCATCTCTCAATCTATCTCAATCTTAACTTGTGAATCTCGGGACGAGATTCTTTTTAAGGGGGGAAGATTGTAACAACCCAAATTTTTGGGAAATAGAAATAAATGGATTTATTAAAATACCAAATTTTGGAGCCAACAAAAACTTTTATCTTGAATACAAGATTAATTTCTTGTCTTTTAAAACTTGTGAATTTGAGCATTTGCTCCCATGCTTCAAATAAAAAGAGTATGAGGCAGGTTTTAAAACAAATCCTTTGAGCCCAAAGTTTTAAATAAAGATTTTTGTTAAATTAAAATAGTTTTCTAGCTATTAAATTTGGTGTTTGGTTACATGCTAAACCCATTTGGGTCAATGGCCAAACCAAAATTTAGTCAAGCAATCACAAACAAATAGAAAAGAATCAAATACAATAACGTTTGAAACAAAAATCAACTTGGAACTCTATTTAATATTCTACCAAAGTTTGAATTCAAATAAGAGGTCATTCCCAACTCCATGTCATCTCCAAGAAAACCAACACCTTTGGACCAAGATAAAACTTTTTGCACTTCATGTTGCATGTATGCATAGAATTTCAATATAGGTCTTTTATGATTTCATGTGGGTTTTAATTTGTTGGGCAATGTTTAGTTAATTCAAACTTAACCAATAGAAGCATTAGAGAAGAACCACAAAGATCAAAAGAACCAGAAGCAAGAGAAATAAAGAAAAAGAGAAGAAAAGATGATCTAGAAAAAGTTAACCACTACCCTACTTTGGACACTTAGAATAAGAAATCTGTAACTCAAGCAAAGGTGTGGTCAGTTAGTTGAGCTTTACCATATCACATACTAACTCAACCAAGAAGTTTCCAGCAAAAACTCAAAACCTAACCTCTTTCAAAATCTGTCCAAAGTTTGAATCTGAAACAGAAACCATACTTCAAAATTGAAATAAGATTTTTGCAAAACCTCATATTTCTTCATAACAAAAATATGTTTGGAGTCCTTATCCAATATCTTGACAACCCACGGTGGCAGATTTCAAAAATTCAAAATTTGAATTCTTTCGGGCATTTCAACAAACACTTGGTGGGCGAAATCCAGGAAAAATCCCAACTACTGTGGCCAACGCTGTTCACCCCGGCCCAAACCCTGTAGCCATGCTAGGAACATCTCTTGGTCGAGCCCCAGCCTCTCCTGCCCCGACCACGGCCGTGAGACAGGGAAGATCAGAGAAGAACCACCGCCCGGACCCCTCACTTGCCCCCTCTGCACCAGACCACCTCGCCGCCTGCAAACGCGCCAGCAAGTTCCTGCAACCGTCCACAGCACCCCGCCGAAAGCCCCGACCGCCCCTCTCCTCCGTTAGCCGACACCGGCCGCGCTCTCTCCGCAGATCCCCTCGCCCCGTGCTCCCTCTCCCGTCTATAAAAAGGCCACCTCTCTTCCCTGAAAAGATTCCCCTCACCTCCCTCTACCTCCTAGACATCATCTCTTGGCTAGTTGCTCGCCGGTTCGAGCTCCCCGGAGTGGCCGTGCTCCCAGAGCGCCTCCCGTTCCCGGCATTCCAGAGCCTCCCGCGAGCTGCCGCCTGGACGAGGTGGAGGAGGAGAAGCTCCGCAGCCGCCCTGCACCCTCGCCGCCGCTCCCCGTCGCCGCCGGTGAGCTCCCCGTCGCCGCCCTCCTCCCAGTCATCTCCCTCGTTTCCGTCCAGTAACGCTAGGAAGAAGAGGCCGAGCGTACCGATTCGGTTATAACGTGCTGACAGGCCGGGCCCCCTTGTCAGCCGAATTTATTTTTTTCCCCACGCACCAGATGCACTGCTGGGCCGTCTCAGTTCGGTCACGTCCGCTCGGCCCGTGAGTTCCCCCTCGCGCGACCCGTTCAGGGCAAAAGAAAAAAAAAGGGGGGGGCTATTCAATTTTTGATTTTTCTTTCAGATGCTTTCGTACATTTAATTTTCCCGGAGATCTACCGATCCAAATCTAGCAAATGAATATGTTTTGGAAACCTTAGAACATAAGCTATCCAATAAAAGTGGTTTCAACACAATTAGAATTACATAGTAGCTGCAGTAAAAATGGCAAAACAGGAGCTTTTCCACCTTAGAAAATTCATATCAATTCAAATAAAATTCCTAAAAATATAAATCCAACTTTAGAAATTCACAATTAGTGATACCCATCTGTCTATGGCATTAGAACCCATTCTTGAACCTTTTAAAATAAATTCTATTTACCTATATGGTTAAATGGGCATTTGCCATATAGGATTTTATTAAACTCAAATCTATAATTAAAATTTTTATGGAACTCTTGTTGTTTAACCACATTTTCCAAATACCATCTGTAGGTATTGATCTTAGTCCATGTGAGCTTGTAGGAAGTATTTGGAGAATTAATACTACATAGTAGTAATTAGAAACTCAAACTTGCACACCTATCTCAAAATATGGAAATGATATGAGACCAATTCGAATCAACCACCTTTCTAAATATTAATCTATAACCCCTAATACAAGTCAACTGGGATCTATAGACTCTACTTGTAGATTCAAAGTTGATCACTAAATAGTTACAAACTAGAAATGGTTTCAATAAAAGAGAAATACTATAAATCCTATGAATCCTCTTTGGTTGAACCATGATCTTGAGTATCTACATTTGTCCATGACCTTGGTCAATAAGGACTTGCAGGAGATATTTTCATAATCCAAAATGAATAAACCCTACTTAGATACAACAACTCAATCATCTCATCCATCGGAACTCAATTATCGTCGAAACCACTCTCCATAGACTTCCTAGATCGTTTCTCTTACCCAAGTATCCTTATTATAGTGAGTATGTGTTGTTTGTGAATTGTGTGGTGATTGTATGCTTATTTACCTTCCTACGATTAGACGATAACGAGAGTAAGGAGAATGGATCCCGAAGTCAACCAAGCCATGGTGATGGAGACTACCCAACCCGAGATGAAGATGAAGAAGCCTATGACATTGCCAAGCCAGGCAAGCCATCTTTTGATCATACCATTACCCAGTTTTAGAATGCATGTTTACTTGCTTTCAAATAAAAATGCATGCTAAAATGATTGTTACCAAGTTGCAAATGAGTAGAGATGTCTTTCTTGACAAGTGCATCCAACTCTTTTTGTGGATGACATCAAGTGCATCAAGCTTAGCCTACCTTTGAGAAACCTTTCCTTAGTGGATGCTAAGTAGAGCATCAAGCTAAGCCTATCCAATATACCTACCTAGATCCTTGTGCCCTCATGAGGATCATGCTTGAGCTGAAGGCATTCATGGAAAATGACTAGGTGGGAACCCCAAGGGAGATCATGAAGATTTTGAAATGAAAACCTTGGAAAGGGGCAACCTTGCCCAAGGATGATTTTGAAATACAAACCTTGGAGATGGGCAACCTTACCCAAGGGTGACTTTGAAAACTATTTACAAAATGGTGACATGGTGAAGGTGACATGAAGGTTTGACAAAAATGATAAATGAGCGAAGTACCATACTGGACCAACCATACAGTGCGACCACATTATCCTGGTATGGGACAGGGCTTAGTGGAGTAGTTTGTTTCGCCTTAGTGTAGACCCTACAAATGTAAATGGAAGTCCGACCAGGGACTCCTTTTCCAGGGCACCCTTGGCTATGGCCGAGTTTCGCCTTGTCCTCCTCTTCATAGGTGGTTGGGGTACAAGCCGAAGAGCCCTCATTGAAAATGGACTACCGGGTGTAGGACCCTACCTCGGTTAGTGGCATTCCGGTGGGTCAAGCGGCTGGGAACTTTGCACACTCCGGACAGCTTCTTGGACTCCGGTGTTGAGGGGTACATCTCTAGGCGGTAGTGTTTATGCTAAGGCGGGCAGGTGAAACATTAATGGTCGGCTGCTTGTCGTGGCATATGTTGTTATGCGGGGAAGTTGCCCACACGATGAGTAGTCGGATGGTGTGGGTAAAGTGTACAACCTCTGCAGAGTGTAAAACTATTCGAATAGCCGAGTCCGCGGTCATGGACGGTTGGATTGGCGCTGCTTGGCCGTTATCAGGTTTTACTTTGAAAATGATTGAGAAAGGTGACTTGACAATGAATTTCGATGACCATGAAGGTGACTTGGTGAACAAAAGAATTGACATTTGGGGGATTCCATCTAGGGATTTATAAAGAGCTAAATGTTTTCTTACCATTTTAAATAAAAGATCTTTGAAAGGAAATTCTGCTTTATGCAAATGAACCTAGAGCTTAGACCACTATATGAACTATGCATTCTCTATTCTTTTATTTATAAGATGGTTTGCGAGTGCATGCAATGTACTCATGGCTCTGTCCCTGGCTATTAACTTGGCCAGACTTGAAGGAGAAAAATCAAGAAGGAAGGAATCGTTGACGACTTTGCGAATTAGGCTCGTTTCCTACTGTCGGCTCTGCCTGTGCGGTTGAAGCTTGACAATATGGACCCAAAGTGTTATTCCGCTGCATGTTGATGTAATGTAAGGTTTGGTCTGCGCGACCACCTATGTAATCCCCTTTATTTACTATTAATGTCTATGACTGTGATATCAACTACGTTATGTAAATCACAACATTGATTCTGGGATTGTGATGGATTACATAACGGGCACTTCGAATTTGTTATCAAATTTGAGGTCATCACACATGGGCCCCAACCCGAGCCCGCAGGAGCTAGCAGCGCTCCGGTTCGTTGTCCAGGAACAGAAGGATCAGATCAGCGCTGACAGACGCATCCTGGAGAGACGCAGAGACGAGGCCGACGCGTCCAGCGGGAGGCGGGCCGCTTTATCATCCCACTATTCGTCAAGTGTCCAACATAGGACACGATCGCATATCCCGCATGGAGCCAACATGCACAATGTTGCCCGAAACCTGGAAGCGAATTTTAATGAAGCAGATCTGCTACCCAAGACCAAAGAAGATGCGATCATGGCAACCGCAGCATACATTGTTGCGAACGCAGACAACGACGACGAGCATATGAGGCACTTGCGGAATTTGGCGCTCGAAGGAGTTACGGTGCTTTAGGGTACAGCTAACCAAGAGCACAAAACAACGCCGAGTAGGGCCATCCCGCCAGTCAACCAGTCAAGACACCCAGCAACAGCGCCAGCAGTCGTGCCCAGGACCCAAGTGGTGGAGCCTATCAACGGAGAGCTTCAACATGGCTTGGCTCAGAACAGAGTCGACAACGGGCGTGCACGACGCGAGGCCTGCCGCTTCAAGGAGGAGCGCGATCTGGAGGCGTTCGCCGGCAATCATGATGGGCTATGTGGAGTAGAGTGTTTTAGTCTCTTGATCCGTTCCGCGCAATTGCCGAAAGGGTTCAAGCTCAGCGATGGTGTCGTCAAGTTCAATGGGCAGCAGGACCCTCAAATTTGGCTCGATGATTTCATGACCGCCGTCACCATCGGCGGTGGATCCAGAGACAATGCTCTCCAGTTGCTATCATTGCACCTGAAGGACAACACTAGGGCGTGGCTAAACAACCTTGCCCCGGATAGCATACGCTCCTGGGAAGAGTTTCGGCAAGCCTTTATCGCCAACTTTCGAGGTACCTCACGACGGCCCACATCGTTCGAAGAGTTATGCTTATGCGTACAAAGGACCGGAGAAAACCTGAGGTCGTACATCTCACGATGGATCAGTCTCCGCAATACGGCGGAAAATATCTCGCCCGAGAGAGCTATCGATGCCTTTCGAGACGGTCTCATTCGACGGGACTTCAAGGAGGAGCTAGGGTGCTGCAAGCAGAAGATGGTTGACCATCTCATGAGCTTGGCAAACGAGTGGGCTGATGGAGAAGATTCAATCGCAGCACTCAGAAGTCGCTGACGAGCGACAGAACGTGATGTTGATGCGAAAGACCAGTTTCACAGCAGCTCCCGAAAGAAAGGTCATCGGAACCGCTATGATGATGCAGACGCACCAGGCATGGTAGCAGCAGGCTATGTACACAAGGACCGCGACGATAATTGTGACGGGACGCGATGGGGAAACAACTACTACGGAAGTAGTAGTAGGATCGCTGGCCGCGACTCGAAGCCAAGAACAGAGTGGCACCGACGACGCGATCAGCCATAGCTGTCACCAGAAGAGATGCTCGACAGGGGGTGCACAAGACACATGTACCTCGACAAAGATGGAATTCGAAGACCCGCTCACCTCCTCATCGAGTGCAGAGAATTCCTTCGTCTCAGTCGAGCGCTTCAAGAGAGGATGCAGGCCGAGCAACCGGTGGCTGGTGCGATAGCTTACAACACTCCACCACAGCCACCTAATCCGCCAGTGAACGTGGTCCAGCAGGGCCACCAAGCCACTACAATCCAGCACGGCGAGCCACGGCAGCCAGCCGACGAAGAGGAGGCGTTCCCGCCACCATGAGGATTCGTGCCCATGATTCAGAAAGGGCGCTCGATGAACAAAGTCCAGAAGAAGCGTGCAAGGGAGGTTTTCCACGCCGAACACGCACCACCTGCCACGTCGAAATACCTAAACTTGTCAGAACACCCAATTGGTTTCGACCGATCAGATCACCCACCGAAGGTCCCACGCCCTGGTCACCACGCCTTGGTCCTCGAGGCGCAGATAGGGGGATTTACCTCAAAAAAAGTGTTCATGGATGGAGGGAGCAGTCTAAACCTGATCTATGCAGACATATTGCACAAGATCAAAATCTCGATGAACAATCTCTTGCCGACGGAGACGTCTTTCCAGGGAATAGTCCCCGGGAAGCCAACGTACCCATTAGGAGCAATACACTTGGACGTCATTTTCAGCACCCCTTCAAACTTCAGGAAGGAGAAGATCAAGTTCGAGGTCATCGATTGGCCTTCACAGTATCACGCCATTCTCGGACGACCAGCGTTCGCCCGATTCATGGCGGTTCCACCCTACGCTTACCTCAAGCTGCAGATGCCCGCTAATCGAGGACCACTAACAATCAGCGGAAGCTTTGCCCACTCCGAAAACTGTGACAAGGACTTCAACAGCATGTCCCAGACCTTTGGAGTGCACGAGGAGCTCCATCACATCAGGGAGGCCACGAACATGGACATCGATCCTCCAGCGCAGCAGAACGCCCAAGAACTCTCATTCGACGCCAGCAAAGACACTCAAGAGCGCCAGATCCACCCGACAGATCCAACCAAGACGGCGCGGGTGTCAAATTCTCTCTCTCCCGCATAGGAAAGCGTGCTCGATGGGTTCCTTCGTGAGCACTGGAGGATGTTCGCCTGGTGTCCAGCAGATATGCCAGGCATCCCCAGGGAACTTGCCAAGCACGAGCTCAAAATCTTTCCGAACGCGAAGCCGGTCAAGCAATCCATGTGCTGATACAATCCGGAAAAGGCCAAGTCAATGGGCGAAGAAATCAATCGCCTCCTCGAGGCCAAGTTCATCAGAGAGATCAAGGAAGCCACATGGCTTTCGCCACCGGTCATGGTGGAAAAGAAGGACACCAAGATCTACAGGATGTGCATCGACTTCACGGCACTGAACAAACATTGCCCGAAAGACTACTTCCCACTGCCCCGAATTGACCTGATCATTGATTCTACCGCGGGGTGCGAGCGCCTTTCGTTCCTCGATGCCTACTCCGGGTACAACCAGATACGGTTGAAGGTAGAAGACGAAAACAAGACAGCGTTCATCACCCCGCACGGGGTGTACTGCTACATGACAATGCCCTTTGGGCTCAAGAACGCCGGAGCCACCTATCAACGGTGCATGCAGGCTTGCTTGAAGGAACAGATCGGCTGCAACATCGAGGTCTACGTCAACGATATCGTCATCAAAACTGCAAAAGCAGACAGCCTGCTCGACGACCTGCGGGAAACTTTTGCTAACCTCGATCGCTACAACATCAAGCTCAACCCGAAGAAGTGTTCCTTTGGGGTGCCTACAGGCCAGCTGCTGGGATACCTCATCTCTAAAAGAGGAATCAAAGGTAATCTAGAGAAAATTCAGGCCATTATCAACATGCAACCTCCAAAGACGCTTCGACATGTCCAGCAGTTGACAAGTCGACTAGCAGCACTTAGCCGCTTCATAAGCAAGCTCGGCGAAAAAGCTCTCTCATTTTATCGGCTGCTTCGGAAGACAAACAACTTCACATGGACAGATGAGGCGCAAGCGGCATTCAAAGATCTCAAGCGTCAACTTTTGACATCCCCAGTTCTCGTCACCCTTCGAGAGAAGGAGTCGATGTTGCTATACATAGCGACCACAAATCAAGTCGTCAGCTCGGTCCTCGTAGTTGAGCGTGCAGAGGAGGGCAAAGAGCACGGAGTACAAAGGCCTATGTACTACCTGAGTGAGGTCTTGTCTCCAACCAAGCAAAGATATCCCCATTACCAGAAGCTAGCATACGCCATCTACATGACGGGGAAGAAACTGCCGCATTACTTCGAGTGCCATTCCATTATAGTGGTGGCCTCGAATCTAGTGTCCAGCATCCTCAACAACCCAGATGCCACAGGACGCGTGTCACTATGGGGAATCACCTTGGGACCCTGGGAGATCACGTACCAGCGGCAATTGTTGATCAAGTCATAAGTACTGCCAGATTTCATAGCCGAATGGACGGAAGCACAAATGCCCAAACTCCCGGACATGTCGAACTGTTGGACCATATACATCGACGGGTCTAAATGGGTTTTGGGGGCAGGAGCAGGAGTGGTCCTTGTGTCGCCGCAGGGGGACAAGATGCGCTAGGTCCTCCGCATGCGCTTCCAAAATCCCTCGAACAACGATGCAGAATACGAAGCCGTCCTGCATGGCATGCGTATGGCAAAAGCGTGCGGGGCCACACGCATCAAGATCCACGGGGACTCGAACCTCATCACCCAGCAAGTCATGAAGGAGTGCGATGCGACCTATGCAAACATGATAGCATATCGCGCCATGTACGACAAGCTCGAAGGTGACTTTGAAGGGTGCGAGGTGACGCCGATCAGCAGAGAAAGTAACGAAGAAGCAGACAACATGGCCAACATGGGCTCCAGGTGCCTACCGATACCGCCAGGAGTTTTCTTCGAAGAGATATTCGAGCGCTCTGTCAAGATCAAGCCTGCCATTGACCCGGTTTTAGCAACACGCTCGGGGTCTAGGCCAACAAACTCAACCCCAGCAGCGGGAACAGAAGGCCTTTTCGAAGGCGCAGCTACAGTCATGCTCGTCGAAGCAGTCTGGACGAAGCCGTACCTAGCCTACCTAGTGCGAGGCGAACTCCCAGAAGATCCCATCCATCGTCGACAGGTCATGCGATGCTCCAAGGCCTTCACAATAATCAACGGAGAACTTTACAAACGTAGCACTACAGGTGTTCTCCAGCGATGCATAGCGCAAGAGGACGGAATTGCTCTTCTGCGAGAGATCCATGAAGGGACCTACGGACATCACGCCAGTAGTCGAACCCTCATCGCTAAAGCTTTTCGATCGGGGTTTTACTGGCTCTCGGCCCTCCACGATGCTAGGAACATCGTTCAGCAGTGCGAAGCATGCCAACTATTCACCACCAAGCCGCACGCACCTGCATCGGAACTACACACCATACCCGTCGCCTGGCCCTTCACACAATGGGGCCTCGATCAGGTCGGGCCCCTGCCTAAGTCATCTCGAGGTAACCACACGTACCTGCTGGTCGCCGTGGATAAATTCTCCAAGTGGATCGAAGCTGTCCCTGTCACCAACCAAGAGGCGACTACGGCAGTCAAGTTCTTCGAATCGATCGTCTACCGGTATGGCGTACCAAACAGCATCATCACCGACAATGGCACCAACTTCACGTCAGGCGAGTTTCAAGAGTTTGCCAAAAAGCTCGACATCAAGATCAAGTACGCCTCGGTGGCGCACCCCAAGTCCATCGGCCAAGTCGAAAAGGCCAACGCACTCGTATGTGCGGGCCTAAAGAAGCGACTCCTTTGACCCCTCAAACGCGCGGCAGGCGCTTGGGTCGAAGAACTACCGTTGGTCCTGTGGAGCCTGCGGACAACTCCAAACTCCTCGATGGGCTACACACCGTTTTCCTGCTTTTCGGAGCAGAGGCAGTACTACCTACTGATGTACACTACTGCGCACCTCACGTGGTGGCCTATGTCGAAGAAGACGTAGAAAAGGCATCGGCAGATGCCCAAGACCTGCTGGATGAGGCTTGAGACGTCGCCCTTGCCTGTTCGGCAGTTTACCAGCAAAGCCTCCGCAATTACCACAGCAGACGGGTACGCGGATGGTCATTCGAGCCAGGCAACCTCGTCCTTCGCCTCAAACAAACAAGCACGTCGAAGATGGAGCCACCATGGGAAGGCCCATATCTCGTCCACGAAGCAATCCCAGGAGGCGCGTATCGACTGCGTGACCCCAAGACAGGGAAGGACATCGACAACCCATGGAATGCACAGCAGTTGTGTCGGTTCTACCCTTAGAATCAGCACACTTCCTTCACCCCAATCTCTATGTAATTATGCGTCGGCAGCAGACCATGCTCAACCATTGTGCCCTCAGCGCCAAGCAATAAATTACACTCCCCCATATCATTGTTTAACCCACACTTGGGGGCTTCGCCTTAAAAAATTGCTCGACTTGCGCTCGGGGGCTTCGCGCTTTCGACCTGCGCTCGGGGGCTTCACCCTATCGACCCACGCTCGAGGGCTTCGCCTTTTCGACCCGCGTTCGGGGGCTTCACCCTTTTGACCCGCGCTTGGGGGCTTCGCCCTTTCGACCCGTGCTCGGGGGCTTCGTCCTACGCTCGGGGGCTTCACCCCTTCGACCTATGCTCGGGGGCTTTGCCTTTTCGACCCGCGCTCGGGGGCTTCGCCCTTTTGACCCGCGCTCGGGGGCTTCGCCCTTTCGACCCGCGCTCGGGGGCTTTGCCCTTTCGACCCGCGCTCGGGGGCTTTGCCCTTTCGATCCACGCTCGGGGGCTTCGCCCTACGCTCGGGGGCTTCATCCCTTTGACCTACGCTCGGGGGCTTCACCCCTTCGACCTACGCTCGTGGGCTCCACCCCTTCGACCTACGCTCGGGGGCTTCACACCTTTGACCTGTGCTCGGGGGCTCTGCCCTTCGGCGTACACTCAGGGGCTTCACCCCTTCGACCTATGCTCGGGGGCTCCACCCCTTCGACCCACGCTCGGGGGCTTCGCCCTACGCTCGGGGGCTTCACCCCTTCGACCTATGCTCATGGGCTCCACCCCTTCGACCTACGCTCGGGGGTTTCACCCCTTCGACCTACGCTCAGGGGCTCTGCCCTTCAGCGTACGCTCGGGGGCTTCACCCCTTCGACCTACGCTCGGGGGCTCCACCCCTTCGACCTGCGCTTGGGGGCTCTACCCTTCGGTGTATGCTCGGGGGCTTCACCCCTTCGACCTACGCTTGGGAGCTTCACCCCTTCGACCTACGCTCGGGGGCTCTGCCCTTCGGCGTACACTCGGGGGCTCCGCCCATCGACCTACATGACTCGTCAAAATTCGCACAAAATCACTCTGAAGAATCTTCAAAGATGCCTACATACACAGGAGATAAGCAAGATCCAGATGTTTAGCCAAGTCAGTGCGCTGCGATGCCCTGATTCGCCCTCTGACGATCACTTTCGGTGATAATCTGTCGAGCGATACAATCAGCCGTGTCCATGCAAGCAGCATAATGATGATCCATGTCGACACGACCACTGTGAGTTGGAGGGAGTGTCTTCAGCAGCTCCAAGTCAACCTCAGGGTAATGAACACGCACGAAGGAAAGTGCGACCAGAGCCCTGCAGCGCAAGTGTTCTCGAATGAAGGAGTAGATAGCATTGCCATTCTCGAATCGATCAAGCAGCGCAGGTAGGCCTTCGGGTTGGTTATTCAGAGGAAACATCGCCTCATGCACCAACGCAAGGGCGCTGCGGCTCATTTCGGCCAGTACTCCAGCCTGGGCAATCCTATCCTGGAGGATTGTCAACTTCAGCGCTTTCGATCGGTCAGCCCAGAAACTGTCAGCGATCGAATTGGCGTGTGTTTGAGCTGCACGAACGTGCGCATTTACGCATCGGGCCTCAGCTTCACTGTCAAGGCATACATCTATAGAGGAGAGAAGAATGTCACATCCTACAGGTTCAGACCGCAAAGCGGACCGGAAGCTCAAAAGACTCACATTTTAGGGCTTTCCCAAGGTTCTAGACCTCCTCAAGAAGGAATTTTTCGGCATCTGCAGCCCACGACGCCTTGGACAGGGCAACGTCGACCTTAGCTGTAACTGCTTTCAGTTGATGCTGCATGTTCTTAAGCTGGTCGCGCAAGGATCGAATTAGAGTTAATTCGCTCGTGGAAGGGGCTCTCCTCTCAACGGCTCTGGAAGAACTAGCAACTGTTTCATACGAAACAGTCCAAGCATTCGAGATTACAGACGAGTCCTACACAAGATGCCTCCGGTCACGCGTAGTCAAACCAAATAACAAGCAGATGCAGAATACGATGGCAAAATAGAAGCAGTAAAATTTACAGCAAGCAGTGTGCCTGAATTAAACAACAGTCTTCGACATGGTATCACAAAGTCAATTACAGACGCTCGACATAGGCATCAACTAAACTATGCTGAACTACCAGCGGCCTTGCTAGACGGTGCGCCGGAGGCACCGCGCTTTCGGGCCCGTGCCGCCACTCGCCTCTCATTCCTTTTGGCCAGGAAGCTCATCATCCGAGCAGACAAGTCGCGGGCAAGCTCAAGGTAGCCCTTCGGAGACTTATCGCGTCCATCCTTGTCTTTTGGATACGTGCCCGTGACCTCGTCGGCGTCGAATTCAACCCCGTGCATCATCAGCATAGAGAAGACAGACTCGGAGCCGATAGTTACCTGTCGGCGAACCGCAGCAACTAACGGATCCTCGCCATCCATCTTCACCGCCAGGGCTTCGAGGATGCCGGTCATGGTGTTGCTGGTCGAGTCAGGGATGGACATGTCGCGAACGCGGTCAAGCGTCGATCGCACCTTTGCCAGGAGGTCGCGGACTTCTTGACACAGGTGCTCGGCGATACCAACACTGGACTCGAGTCCAGCAGGCTCCTTCATAGCCCCAGCATCCAATTCAGCAGCGGCTTCAAGAAAGGACAAGTTCCCTAGTCAATAAGGAACTTAATCGGCACGAAAAATTTCACTCGAAGGATATCGAAGACTCACCACGTAAGGCGTCGAGAGAGGTCTGCAGACGCTGATGCAGGTTCTTTTCTCTCGATTCAGCTTCCAGGCGGCATGCCTTAGCAAGCTCCTGGGCCTTGGACGATTCGGACTTTAATCGAGCGACCTCGTCGGCCAACCCGTCGGCTTTAGCCTTCAGTCCCGAATTTTCCGCCGCAAGATCGTCCAGCTGGGCCTTCAAGGACGTCTTATCAGTAGCAGCTTGCGCTACAATCCCTGATCATTCGAGGAGTATCATATTACAAAGAAGTGAAGCGAAATCACCATCAGAACAAGATATTAAAGGAGAGGAAGCAGTACTCACGTCGCACATCCTCGAGCTGCGCGGATAACCGTTGGTTTTCTTCCTCCAGCGCAAGGAAGCTCTTGCACACCTTCGATAAATCCCTAACAACGGGCTGAGCAAGAAGAAGCAAAGATGAATCTCTGAATTATTGTTTAGAGGGCAAGCCCAAGTGTAAACACTTAGACTCACCCTCTGGGGCTACTGACAGGCAAGCATACAAGTCGAAAAAGTTAGAATCTTCGGACTTACATGGCTTTTAGAGCTGGAAGGCTCGCCGGAGGAAGAAACTAGGACGAACTCAGGCTCAGTCATCTTCTTCCCTGGAGGAGATGGCGGCTTCGGGAGATCAGCCTCGGGAGCAGTGTCTCCAGCTGTTTTGTCTTGTGAATCTGCGGTCTGTTCGAGGGCATCATCATGAGGCTGAACCTGGTATCGGTCACGGTCCCCCGGGCTCGCCGAGGTCTCCTCGGTGGAAGATCTGAAACAGATGCCGAAGTCAACATAATACAGTCAATTCAAGATGAGGTTAAATGAAAAATGAGTTGGACAAGGAAACTTATGATGCATCAAGACCAAACTTCGGAAGAGTCTTCTTCCCAAGTCGAAGAGGGGGGCGGCTGTTCAAAGGCGCGGCAGGGATCACGCTGTCGTCGTCATCACCAGAAGAGAAGTGAGTGTCGTCAAGATCTTTCGAATCCTTGACGACATCAGCAACTTGTTTCTTCTTCTTCGATACTCGCAAGGGCGATGGAGCAGCAGAGGTCGATTCTCTAGGACCTCAATAAATTCATGCCCTGGATATTCACCCACTTTGGGTTGGGGCGGATAAGACCGAGCTATCTCGACGACCTAAGCAAGAGTTTCGACCACATTCAATTCTGATCAGCAAGACTACAGTACAGAAGAAATATTCGACTAAGATGAGAAGCGTACCTCAGTGCGGGGGAAGGCCTTGCTGAAGGCCACCGCGCCAAAAGTTTTTGGCATGGCCGACTTCTTCTTGATATTGGTGACGGCGCGCACGCAGTCGTCGATCTCGGCTTCATGCAACTCATCGGGGGTAATTCGGGTCAAGTCTCGGCGGTCGCTGTAGTCCCACATGCAGTGGGCTCGAGCAGCGAGAGGTTGGATCCAGCGCTCGATGAAGGTCCGAATAAGTTGAATGCCCGAAAGCTCTTTCTTTGGAGTGGCTCGAAGCTATTGGATTTTCTCCATCAGTGGCTCTGTGATCTTCATCTCCTCATCAGAAAGTTCATGTCTCCAAGACACTTGTGGTCGAAGGACGGTGGTGGCCCAAAACTCCTCGAGCCCGAAGTCTTCGCCAGCGGAGAACTTGTCCTTGGCGTAGAACCATTTTGTGCTCCAGCCGGGGTTGTTTTCGGGCGTCTGGAGGTTGAAGTATGGCACGTCCGGGCGCGCCTGGCAGCTGAAGCCGCCAGTTTGGTAGCGCAATGGGTGCCGGACGGTGAAGATTCAGCGCCAGAGCGCCCAGTGGGGTTCGATCCCCAAGAAGCATTCACAAAGCATGATGAAACACGCAATGTGCAGAATCGTGTTGGGATTCAGATCGTGGAGCTGAATCCCATATGCGAAGAGAAGTCCGCGAAGGAAGGGATGCGGGGGAAGAGATAATTCCCGCAATAGGAAAGCCAGAAAGATTACCCGGAATCCAGGAGGAGGCTGGGGAACAATCTCAGGACCGGCGGCGAGCGATTCCGCTGGAGTGTTCTTGAGAAGACTCATCTTCTCGGCTTGAGACAGCTCCTTGTCTCCAACCTTCATCTGCACCCAGTTGCCAATGACAGAGGTGTCAGCATCCGTGGTCTTGGCCTTCTTGGCGGTGGCGCCAGCGGTGGCGCCGGTCACGGTGGAACCCCTCTTCGACATGAGGTCGGTGCACGGCAAAGGCTCTGAATGGAGGTGGATGAGAGGTGCAGCAAGAGCAGAGCGCAAGGAGGAAGACGATGGCAGTGGAGTGGGGTGAACTGTTACCCCTCTGCTGTCATTTTTATTTCATTCCTGGGAAATCATGGCAAATCTTAGCCATTCATTATGAAGTGGAAACGGCAAGGCAAATCTGGCCATCCACGCGTCAGCATCATGAGGACCGCAGCCTCCACTATGCACGATAATCAAGGAAACTGGGCAGACTTTTCTCACCCATGCACGGGATGTGCAGTCAAACTTGGTCAGCGGCCGGGGCGTGTGAGCATAAGGGCCCACAAGACGTCTGGTCTTGTCACTGTCAGCCTATCCTGGCAGAGGGTGGCATGACAACTCAAAGAATCTGTGCTTCATCATAGACGTCATAGTTCGCGGAGCGGTTCCCTTTGGAGTTAAAGGATAAGTTCGATTTTGAGGCCTTCATATTTTCGAGGTATGTATTTCCTCAAGGCTAAATTCTTTCGGAATTGGGTATTTTCTCGAAGCTTTTCTCGCCCTTTTTGAAGATATTGCCTTTCGAGTAGTTTTTTCTCATGCTTTCGAGCTTTAAGAGTTTTTCGAGTGGGTTTCTCGGCATTTTTTTTCAAAAGGTTTCTACTGCTTTTATCGGCATCGTCTTGGTATTCGAGGGGTGAGTTTTCGCTCTCGAAATATTCGCCATAGGCCAACAGAGCCTCCAGGCATTTTTGGTCGAGGTTGTCGATCATCCTAAGCTCCCGCATTCAGGCAGGATGTGTCGCTCCGACTCTCGAGCAGAGGTTTGCGATCTCTCGAATTACACTCTGGCTAGCAACGCCCTCTTATCATCCAAGTCATGGTTGTCGATTTTCGGGTCCGGCCAGCAGAGCCGCAAGTTTACCTGTATAATGACTTCGTCAGCTTATACGATTACAGTCAACATCTTGTATAACCATGGGCTTCAGTTCCCAGGTTGCTCTAGATTCAGGGCCAGCAGTGCCTCAACTGCGATTCGGGGACGGTTTTAGCCCCCTGATTCCAATTTCATACTCACACACGCCCTCAAAATTCCTGGATTCTGGTGGCAATATACCGATTCGAATGCCGTATTTCAAATACGAAGGTAAGTCCACAGTTTGCAACACCAGATGGCCCGGTATTCGTATCAAGCGCGCTCTGCCGAGTAACTTTCCATACCTTCGGTATGAAGTCTGCACCGATGGATGCATCGGGTGCCTCTCAGTGAACTGGGCTTCGACTCGGTGAGTCCAACGCGGCTCGGGTCGAGGTAGCGCCAGCCCATGCGGGTTCGAGTCGGGGGACTCGAATCTGAGTAAGCTAACCGAATGTCTTTGCGACTATGCAATTAACTGAGACCCGGCGTGAGTCTCAGGCCAGTTATGCTTATCCCCCTGCAAACCAAGCTAAACATTTTTCAAGCCTCAGCATGAGTACTACTCGAATCAGCCGCATCTGTCAAATGCATCATTTGCGTATTCGTTATGTTGTTGTGCCTTCTTAGGAAGGGCGAATATGATCTCGTGCGCTTAAAAGGAGACTCTGGTTAGAGTCCCTGCCATAGTCTTCGACTATCCCAGGCACTCGGGGGCTACTGATGAAGGAATGACAAATGGGCCCTCGATATTCGCCTACCTAGTTTTTGACCCAGGGGAGGTTATTGTCGAAGGAGCTGTAAGGCCCATAAGGGCAGCAGTTGGATGCGGTCCAGGAACTATACTTGGCGTGCAAGCAAGGATTCGAGGAGTCCAATTTGTATTAGTCTTCGGTTAGGGCTTATTCAAAACCGATCTGATCTGTCTTTTCTTGAGGGGCAATCCTGAGACCCAACCTTCGCATATAAAAGGCTGGGAGGGAAGTCCCGAAACCATGGATACTCTTTCGCCACCACACGCCGGAGCGCTCGACTCTCAGAGCTCTCTACTTCAGCTAGATCCAATCTAAGTCACCATTGTAGCATCACCATTGTAGCCACCCCATCAATAAAAGTCAGACAAGCAGGACGTAGGTCATTACCCTACCAAGGGGGCCGAACCTGGGTAAAACCTCGTGTTTCCCTGTTTTCGTCTGATCACCGTCGAGTTTGCCAGGTCCCACCATGCGTTCCCTAGATCGAAAGCCCTCGAACATGGGCATTGCTGGGGTAGAACCTCGTCAGCCACCGAAGGTCAGCCTGAGGGTTTTCATCCTGGAAATTGAGACTGCCAAGGACGAAATCCATTGGTGTCGCCGCCCCACTCCCTGAGATCATTGATGCAAGACATAGATAATTAGACACACATACTTCTCCCAATCTTCTGCGAGTACTTTCTAAAATATTCATCGACTCTTGACTCAACCTGAGCATGCAAGATGGAACCTTCGAGTGCCAATATAACCTTATAGAAACATGACTACCATGATCCTCTCTCAAACACCTAGACACCACGACAATAAAGATGTCATGGTGTACCCATGGTGAATGATGGATAGATATGTAATCTAAGGTCACACAAACCTCTGCGGTGTGGTGCACAGGCCACATCGTATCCAACGAGATCTAGGCCGGCGGTGTGCATTCTACACACATCGAGGGGCAATTGTCCATGGAAGATCAGTAGCATGGCAGTCTACACACTTCTCAAAGTTGCGGTCCTACTCAATCTTTCTGTCAAGCCACTCCTTATGCACCTTGACCCACACATGCTAGTTTGCATCACCATCAGAAGCATTGAGGTGGGCGCTTTGGCTCCAGCTCATCTAACTGGATCTACTTATTGGTCACAGCCGCCCTTGACTGCTGGTGCAACAATTGGCCCGTCCAGTGGCCGGATGTGAACCTCCGTGGCAGCTGTCACCTGAACTACCGTAGGGTGCCGGTTGGGAGCGGCGTGTCGGGTTCTTTAGTAAGGTGGACTAGGACCAGGGCGCTATTTACCAGCCACCACTCAACAATAACATTGGCGGCACCAGGCGGCTGGAAGGACGACCACGACAACCACATGGAGATTGAGGGCAGGTACGACATCCCGAGCGAGGAGCCGTGGGACGACTCTGGCGACCTCTTTGGGAGCATCGCCTACTAGGCCCTTCAGGTGATGAAGCACAATGAGGAGACATACCTGCTATCATTGCTCAGTGAAGAGGATGTGGTCAGTTTCGCCATGATTCTCTCGCAGGAGGAGGTGAAGTGCAAGTGGGCCGAATGTGATGCCACCCTCGATGAGTCCCTCTAGGAGCACCGTGATGTGTACGCACGCGTCTGTTCTTGTAGACAGTGTTGGGCCTCCAAGTGCAGAGGTTTGTAGAGCAGTAGCAAGTTTCCCTTAACTGGATCACCCAAGGTTTATCGAACTCAGGGAGGAAGAGGTCAAAGCTATCCCTCTCAAACAACCCTCAATTACGATACAGAAAGTCTCTTGTGTCCCCAACACACCCAATACACTTGTCAGATGTATAGGTGCACTAGTTTTGCGAAGTGATAGTGAAATACAAGTAGTAGTGATGATTATAAGTAGTAAATGTAATCTGAAATAAATATCGCTGCAAGCAAACATGTAACAAAACTGAAAGGAAACGGTGTGCAATGCTTGGAAACAAGGCCTAGGGATCATACTTTCACTAGTGGACACACTCCCAACAAATATAACATAATTGAACCAATAGATACTAACATCAATATGCAACTCAAAACAATTCTCCAATGCAAAACGAACACTAATCATGCGTAGGGCTACGAAGCACTCCTCAATGTCCGTATTTCCCCAGACTAGATTGTCCCACACTGTCATCGTGAACGCACTAGATGGTTCCAACAAACACCAACAATTCATAGAGACATTATCCAAAAGAGACACACATAATGCGCACACTGTCACCTTCACATCATGATACAAGGTGTCTCCGGAGTTTACAATAATAAAGCACGGGAGTAGCATAATATCTGAATAATAGCATCTACCAATTCAACTAGATACAAAGCTCACGATCACATAAAGATCACATCATGGGAGATAGAGATGAACCACATAGCTACCGGTAGAGCCCTTATCCCCGGGGGAGAACTACTCCCTCCTTATCATTGGAGGCAGCAACAGCGATGGAGATGGCGGTGAGGTCGATGGAGACGGTGGAGACGGCGATGGAGACCGATGGAGATAGCTCCGGGGGCACTTCCCCGTCCTGGCAGGGTGCCGGAACAAAGACTTCTGTCCCCCGAAATTTGTCTTCGACGGCGGCGGCACAGTGAAACTGTTCTTGGAAAAACGCCGATTGTTTTAGGGTTTTTCGTCAGGAGGCTTCTTATAGGCGAAGGGGCATCGTCAGAGGTGGACCTAGGTGCCCTCTCCATAGGTGGGCACGACCAGGGGCTGGGTCGCGCCCCCTGGTGGTGAGGCCAGCCTCTGGCCCCCCTCCGGCTCCCGTTTGGTCCTCGTCCTTTGTTCGGGAAAAATAGGTGTTTCCGAACTTGTTTTGTCCAATTTCGAGAATATTTCTAGTGTAGCTTTTCTGAAACACAAAAACAGCAGAAAATAGGGAACTGGCACTATGGCATCTTGTCAATAGGTTAGTTCCGAAAATCGCATAAAAATGTCACGAAGTGTAACGAAACACAAGGCAAATGGTGTAAAAATAAGCATGGAGCATCAAAAATTATAGATACGTTTGAGACGTATCAAGCATCCCCAAGCTTAACTCCTGCTCGTCCTCGAGTAGGTAAGTGATAACAAAAGAATAATTTTTGAGGTGACATGCACCATCACAATCTTGATCATCTATGTAAAGCATTGAGTGCTGGGATCAAAAGAACATAAACATGGGCATGAAAGATATAATCTTGATAGAAGAAACTTAGCAACCATGTTATAACATGAAAAAGAACACAAACGAAAGATCTTGAAAATGAAACAATGAAAGTCAAACGTGTGTTCAAATCATATGGAAAAACATAGCAAATGGTTTTCAGCTTGTCCTTCATGAGAGAGCAAAACATAAATGCATAGGACACCTTCAAGTTTAAGAGGGCGACTAGATACAAATAATTTAAGAACAAGTGAAACCAAAATCATGAATCAATCAATGATAAACTTTGGGACAATGTACATTATACTAAGAATGACAACTATGCTCTCTTAGACGGTGCATAAAGATAGAAGGTGGTGACTCAACATAAAAGTAAAAGAAAGGCCCTTCACAGAGGGAAGCAGTGATTAAACATGTGCTAGAGCTTTTCATTTGTAAAACAGAGAGATAAAAACTGGATTTTGAGAGGTGGTTGTCTTTGTCAACGACTAGCAATGGGGTTCTTACTATCTTCCATACAAAAAGTAAGCAAGTTTCTGAGAGAGGGATTGGCACTTTGGTGCTCTTTTATAAAGCTTGGCACTCCTCCACACCTTTTTTCCTTTCACAAACCATGGCTAACCGATTCCATCGGGTGCCCACCAACATTCACATACCATGGAGGAGTGTCTTTTTTCTTTTTCTTTTCTTTTTGGAATAAACAATATGGAAGATAGCAAATCCAACCACTACGTCCCCATGAGCTGAAAACAGTGTCACAAAACGAGAAGTATTTTGAAGGTTTTTTCAAAGGTAGCACATGAAAATTTACTTGGAATGGCTTACAAATACCATGCATAGGAATTTATAGTGGACACATTGGAACAACTTGGTTTTTAGGAGTTGGATGCACGAGTAGAGATCATACTCAGTACAAAATGAGGGCTAGTAAAAGACTGGGAGCGACCAACTAAGAGAGCAATAATGGCCATAATCATGCATAGCGATAAAACATCATTGAAAGAAGCATAAAGTGGTATCACAAGTCAAAAACCAAATGATCATAGAGGCTATAGGCGACTTATTTTGTAATCAACATGTGTAAGCATGTGCCAAGTCAACCCAAATAAAGCATCAAAGGAGAAAACCAAATAAATGCTTCCATATAATAAAAACAATGCATGATTTTTTCAAAGGCTCATTAAGCAATCTCAGTCATTTGAGACAAGTCATGCTACAGCAAAACCACTAAGCATACTATCAAAACGACATCAAGCATGGTGAAAAAGTCTAAGCCGCAGTCTAAACAAGCTCCTTTTTGTACCACTTTTTTGCATGAAACTTTTTCTCTTTTCCAACACCATTCAAACCTTTTTGAGACAACTCTTTTGATGAAAACAAACATAGACCAGAGGTCCAAATACACCTTGATACAAAGATAAAATAAGATCTGAACAAAAATCAAGGCGAAAAATGAAAGCTAAACGCAGTAGCAGAAAAAGAGAACACTCGTTGAACGATAAGAGTGAAAACTAGAGTGTTCTTGGTAATGAAAAATGAAGTAAGTCCCTCTCCAAGACAAACATAATGTGATCCAACATTTATTACAGCAAACAAAGTAAAATAAAACTGAAAGCAAAAGTGAAGACGCTCCAAGAAAAATGCATAGTGCATGAAGCAATAAAAATATAGTGTGTTGAAAGGTGACCTGATTTTTGCTGATGAAGAAGGGGTGCCTCGGGGGCATCCCCAAGCTTTGACGCTTGTACCTCTTATATATTTATTGGGGTGCATGGGCATCCCAAAGCTTGAGCTTTTGTCCATTCTTCATCTCATCTCATCATTCTCCAATCCCTACACTTGAAAACTTCCTTCATACAAAACTCAACACAACTCTATTAGCAACATTAGTGTAAGCATAAAAATGAATCAACCCCTTTTTGTTTCAGATTTCAACTCAAAACCACCACATATAAAGCATATACTAGTGTAGGAACTTTCCCAAAAGTTCCGTGATCAAAAGAACTAAAAAAGAAAGCGATAAAGAGGCAAACACAAATAGTGGCAGAAATCTGTCAAAACAGAATAGCTGACAAAGGTCGATTTTTTCGAGGGTTTTCTGTTGCTCAAATCAAAAAGTTTAAAACTAATGAAAGTTTTGATATAACCTGGGACATATGCACAATAAATCACAGGTCAAAAAGATATTCTGAGAATTTTTACGAATTTTTATGGTGCAGCATCAAAATCTGTTTCAGGACAGCAACTTCCCCAAATCTTACCTCCCTCACATTAGAGGTTTCTCTTGGCACAACAACAAAATATAAAGGATAAGGAGAGGTTATTATAGTAGTAATAACTTCCAAGACTCAAATAAAAGAAAAAGTACTGAAAGTAAAACAATGGGTTATCTCCCAAGAGTGCTTTTCTTTAACGCCTTTGAGCTAGGCGCAGTAATTTCAGAAAATGTTCACATAGGCGCCCGAAAGGAACTTAAGGCAAAGGTGCCATAAAGGAACTTGAAGCAAGAGAGAGCATCAAAAAGCAAATGTGAAACACATTTAAATCTAAACCACTTCCTATGCATAGGAATCTTGTAAGAAAATAAATCAACGAGGCACATAGTAGCAAACATGGATAGATAAAACAAGTGCCACTTCAAGATTTGCAACATAAAGAGGGGAAACTTAATGTTATTGAGATCCATCAAACCATGTTTCCCTCTCTCATAGTAACTTTCAGTAGCATCATGAATAGAATTATCAATATAACCATCACATAAAACATCCATATCATGAGCCACATGCATAAAATAATTAATACTTCCCACATGAACAATCGTAGTAGGAGTAGATCCCACAGAATAATTATTCTCATCACCATAATCATCAAAAACAGGAGGCATATTGTAATCATAACTAATTTTCTTCTCAAAAGTAAGTGAACTGAAAATATTATACTCATCATCATAGCCATCATAAACTAGAGGTTTAGTATCATCATAAGCGAGAGAACATCTATTTTGCAGAGCATATTCATCAAACATATCATCATAAGAAGGAACATGGATAGTACTAATGGTACAACAATTATTAACCTTATAATTTTCAGAATTGGTACCAAAAAGATTTTCAATATCAAAAGTAGAGTGCTTTTCCCAATCATGATCACTAACATAGGTAATAGGCATGGGAACATCATCAAGATCAGAATTATCATAATCTATAATAGGAGCAACATGCTTAGGGGAAGATACCGTTTCCTCTCGCCTTTTACTCCTCTTCTTCTTACTCTTCTTACTCTCTCCTTTAGGAGGGAGAGGCTTGAAAGGCATTTTCTCCACATAATCTGGTTTGCTGATAGGAACAACAGAAGAAACTTTGGAGGATTCCTCCTCTCTATTAATAAGATAGAAACATCTATCAGTCCTGCCATAGCTTGGCAAAACATCATGTTTTATAAGATTTTGTATGTATGTATTTGCGAGGCAATCTTTAACACAATAGAGACGACAACCACGAAGGGTGCTATTAATATCACAAACATGCATATCTACCAAAGAAGTCTTTCTAGATATCTCTTCACACCCCAAAAACAAAGTAAGCTCATCATGCTGATTGAGGGTAATCTTGTCATCACAATACAAACTTGCGGTACTCATTCGATTAGAATGGTGACAATTAGGGCCAGAGCATTGAAAATTAAAATGACCCATCTCATTGCAAAGTTCACAGAGAAAAGGATAAAGCTCACAAACCTTTTCACCAAGTTCATCTAGAGCCTTGTGCCACATTCGGGTTTCTTCATTCCCGTGGTGGATACAATAATCTTCCTTATTGTGACTCTGTTCACAAGGTCTATGTACTCCACAAAAATTAACATGCTTATAAGAAATAGGACTTTCAGAGGTTAGAGCATGTTTATTGCAATCATCAATAACAATATCACTTTCTATGGAAGTGTCTTTAAAAGGTTCATGATACACGTCCCCATTTCCTTTGGGAACATTAATATGGGAAGCAAAGGCTTTAAAACAATCAATCATAATTTGAGGATCAAGACCATATTTAGCACTAAGCTCTTGAAAATCAGCAGTTTCAGCGAAAGACTTAATGCAATCATACTCATAATTTATACCTGATCCTTTACCTTTGTTGCTATCCCAATCTTCAGTATTATTTTGAATTGTTTCAAGCAGATTCCACTTGACGTCAACATCCTTGCTTGTGAAACAGCCATCAAAGCATGAATCTAGATAGTCCTTGTAATATCCTGAAAGCCTTGCATAAAAATTATTAATAACAATATTACGGGGAAGCTCATGAATAGGACATTTGAGCATTAGTGACTTCAATCTTCCCCACGCTTGGGCAATGCTTTCTCCCTCATGTGGATGAAAATTATAAATATAATTCCTATATTTATAAACCTCACTAGAAGGATAGAATTTAGAAAAAAAAGAGGTACAATTTCCTCCCAGTCGACAGGTCGGCCATCCTTCAGTGTTTTATACCATTCCGCAGCTCTGTGCTTCAGTGATAAAGAAAATAGCTTCCTCTTAACTTGGTTCATCGACTTGAACAACTCGCATAATTCATGTATAAAGAGCAAATGATCACCAGGATGGACAGTTCCATCTCCTAAATAGCAGTTATTCATAGCACGATCAACAATTTTTATAGGTATTTTAAAAGGATGAGGAGCACAAGCATCATAAGAATTATCACATATGGGAGATAAAATATCATCAGAGCAAACTTTCTCCACTAAAGCTGGGAAACTAAAAATATCATGCTTAACAAAACCAACTTCTCCAAGCTTAGACTTTTCTATAGCATTAGCAATAACGGTGTTCAAAGCATTCATACTAACAACACTATTAGCATACAAATTAAGCTCCAAAGGTTTTTCAATTTTCTCTTCAAATCTAAACTCAGGAAAAACACTAAAGAACTCTTTACTTTCCATTAAGCCTAACTAGTGAAAAAAAAATATTATTGCAGAATCTAAAGGAAATAACTTTGAGCACTCACACAGGAGGATGCGAGTTCCTTTTACCTTACCTCCCCGGCAACGGCGCCAGAAAAGAGCTTGATGTCTACGCACACGTCTGTTCTTGTAGACAGTGTTGGGCCTCCAAGTGCAGAGGTTTGTAGAGCAGCAGCAAGTTTCCCTTAAGTGGATCACCCAAGGTTTATCGAACTCAGAGAGGAAGAGGTCAAAGCTATCCCTCTCAAACAACCCTGCAATTACGATACAGAAAGTCTCTTGTGTCCCCAACACACCCAATACACTTGTCAGATGTATAGGTGCACTAGTTCGGCAAAAGATAGTGAAATACAAGTAGTAGTGATGATTATAAGTAGTAAATGTAATCTGAAATAAATATCGCTGCAAGCAAACATGTAACAAAACTGAAAGGAAACGGTGTGCAATGCTTGGAAACAAGGCCTAGGGATCATACTTTCACTAGTGGACACACTCCCAACAAATATAACATAATTGAACCAATAGATACTAACATCAATATGCAACTCAAAACAATTCTCCAATGGAAAACGAACACTAATCATGCGTAGGGCTACGAAGCACTCCTCAAAGTCCGTATTTCCCCAAACTGGATTGTCCCACACTGTCACCGTGAACACACTAGATGGTTCCAACAAACACCAACAATTCATAGAGACATTAACCAAAAGAGACACACATAATGCGCACACTGTCACTTTCACATCATGATACAAGGTGTCTCCGGAGTTTACAATAATAAAGCACGGGAGTAGCATAATATCTGAATAATAGCATCTACCAATTCAACTAGATACAAAGCTCATGATCACATAAAGATCACATCATGGGAGAGAGAGGTGAACCACATAGCTACCGGTAGAGCCCTTAGCCCCGGGGGAGAACTACTCCCTCTGTTGATGGATTTTGTGTCGCAAGAACACGGGGTACCACGCGACGGACCCAAATATTCAAACGCAGGGGGCTGAACGTGTGAGATCTTGGATCGCAACGAAACACGGTGATGGAAGCCTCGAGACGTCGAACGCACAACACACTGTAGAGAGGGAGACGCCGAGCTTTACCCAGGTTCAGGGCCCTCGTGGTGAGGTAAAGCCCCTACTTCTTCCCTTCTTGTATTACGACGCGATACCTCACGAGGAGTACAAGGTCTTAGTTACAGAGCTCTAACTGGCCGGAGGTAGAAGAACCAACTTAGCCTAGCTAGGAGCCCTAGAGAAGAAGATCGGATCCCCTCTAAGGGGTGTCCTCCCCCCTTTTATAGCGCCCTGCTCCTCCTTCCCCTTATCATCTTGGGGAAGGGGTTGCCACACATGGCCAAGGAGGGAGGACAGCTGTCGACACGGGTCTTCTGTGGACGTAGTCTTCGTAGAGTGGTGGCACTGGTCCACGGGAGTGGGTGGAGGAAGCTGACGTCCTCCTCTGGCGCCCTACACCGTCCACCCTATTTTTAGGGGGTGGCTAACAACCACTGTGCAGCTTTATGCAGGCACGACGAAAGTTGGTCTCCTGCCTGTCGGGGGTAGCGTGGACGGTATGCAGTCTTCTACCCTTATTTTCTTGCTTAGCACAGAAACATGCCGAGCTGACATGGATGTGGTCCTTCCCTCATGAGGAACAGCTCGTGAGGAGGTCTTCTGGTCCTTAGCCGTTTAGCTGTTGTTCTCCTCATGAGGGTCTTCTCCACTGAGCTTTGGTCATCGTTCCTCCCCTGGGCCGAAGTTGGGCCATTGAAGGGGCCCAGGAGCAGGTGGACCAGGATACCCCAGTATCCAGAACACTGACAATAGCCCCCAGGAGCCTGGCCCACGAACGCGCCCTCCTGAGGGAGCAAAGGGCCAGGTGCCCCCAGAAGCTGCTGGGCCCTCCAACGGCATGCCTCAACCGTGCGGTCAGAGGACCATGTGAAGATGCAGAGGTAGCGGACGCGTGGCGCCCCTGCAGTTGGCGAGATGAAGCGGCGTGGAGATCGTGCGTAGTGGGTGGAGTAACGGGCATTTTTGAACCGTCGCATCAAGGGCGATGTTTCGGAAACCGCTCCCTGGCCACCTCCTTTAAAGCTCAGCAGAGAAGGCTCCTACTTCTCCTTCACAGCACATCGCCGCCGCCGCTTCCCTTTTCCGAAGAACTTGCGAATCTAAATCCTCTTAGCCTTCGATCCTCCCGCTGCAACTCGCCCCCAGAGCCATGGCACCGCGTAGGGCCACCGGAGCAGCGAGGTCTTCTGAGGCAGCACCGCAGCCGGCGGTGCCCCTGCTCGACTCCTGCATCAATAGCAGCCGCGAGCTCCAGACCGTCCGAGAGATGGTTGGGAGCAAGAACAGCGAGTGGGGCGCCACTCGCATCTGGCACGGCCGCGCGCCGCGGGACACTCTGCCCGCGACGGTGCAGCCCTTCTTCCTCTTCTCCATCTTCGCTGGCCTAGTGCCACCGTTCTCACCCTTCTTCCTGGTGATCCTGGAGACCTACAGGATCTAGGCCATCCACCTGCACCCCAAGTCCGTCACCCTGCTGGCGGTCTTCGCCTACGCCTGCAAGGCATGGATTGGCATCAAGCCGTCGGTGGCGTACTTCCGCCACCTCTTCTCCCTTCGGTCCTCTGGGCTGAACCAGAGCTCCGGCTGCGTCTCCTTCATCGCCACTGCCGGGACGGAGGGCGACTTCAGCGAGTTGAAGTTGATGAAGAAAGTTGAAGACTTCCGGAGCCGCTGGCTCTTCGTTGACATCCTAGAAGAATCCGAGCTCTTCCTTGTCACCAAAGTGCCTCCCACCAAGCTCACCACCTGGGCCAGCGAGGCCCTTCCTGAGGAGGCCCTGAAGATGCTCCGCCCGCGAATCCAAGATCTCCGAAGGCCGGCGTCATGGGAACCATGGTCGGGGTAGAGTTCATCACCCGACGCATCGCCCCCTGCAAGACCACCACCGGGAGATTTGGAGGCACAGGGCCGGAGACGACCTCCGGCTTCACGTCAGCGAGCTCAACGCCGACGCTCGGGAGGAGGTAATCAGAGCTTTCTTCTCTTCTGCCGCCGTCCCCGCCATTCCACACACCGCCCTGCCGATCTACAATCTGGGCGCTTGGGAGACCAGCCGCGTCACGATGGGGATCCTAAAGTTCAACGCCTGGGGCCCGTTCCTCGCCGACGGCGTCGTTCCCGGCCCTCTTCCGAGCGCACCGGTGGCCAGCTTGGAACATGACTCGATGGTGCGAGGGGCGGGGCCTTCGGCTTCTAGAGATCTTGACAATGATGGTGCCGAATCTGGCGAGCGGCTAGCCCGCCGGTAGCGCCCTGAGGGTATTGTGGTACTCTCGGACTCCTCCGATGATGAATCTGCCCAGCCTGATCAGCCCACCAGAGGGGACGCCGATGCATCCTCCTCGCGAGGCCTGGAGGAAGAGGAGTGCCACACCCGCCTGGAGGCATAGCGCCGCTCCAAGTTCAACGACGAGCGTGCTAGCCGGTGTCCTGAGGCAGGGACTTCCTATGGCAAGAAGCCGGCCAGCGAGCCCTCTGCGCCCCCACCATCGGCAGAGGAAGACCAGCCAGACCACGCCGGGCCCTGACCCGGCGTCCACTGCCACACCGGCGATGCCACCATGTGCCGCCGGAGAAGAAGAAGATCGTGCGTCCGCAGACGCGCCATCCACCACGGGAGCCACGCCGGCTCCCGGCACGAACGAGCCCCCCAGCGCAGGGGGCACAACAGAGACCACGGGGGTAGCGCCTACTGCCCCCATGATAGCCAGTGCCACACGCACCCCAGAGGCACCTTCGGCCGCACCAGCCGCGCTGACCAGAGCAAGGACAGCCCCCTCGCCGAGCGGCGAAAGGGGGGCGACCTCCACAGAGCCGGGGCCCTCCAGAGCCTCATCGCCACCCCTGCCGGAGATCTTGGGGAGGCCGCCGAGGATCGCCGTGGAACCCCACGTCGATGCAGACGACGCATGGATGGGGGTGCTCGCGGCCATGAATGGCGTTCTCCGAAGCGGGATCACCAAGGCGCGCGCCGCAGATGAAGCGTGCCTCAACAAGGGCTGGGCCCTCCTGCATCAGGCCACGGAGAGGTGCCGCCTCCTAGACCAGCGCGCGGCCAAACACCGCGAGCAAGCGAGGAAAGAGGCGGAGGAGATCCGCGCTAGCGCGGCCGAGGAGGCCGAAGAAGTCCTGGCAAACGCGAGGGAGTCGGCGAGGGAGGTCCTGGCCAGGGCGCACCACGAGGCCATGGAGATCATCTCCGAGGCGCACCAGAGGCTTCCCACCACCGTTGGGCCTTCCAACCCAGCCCTGGCTGGAGAAGAGGCGAAGCGGGCGGCTCAGCACCTCCTGGACCAAGCCAGGGCCAACGCCGACGGCCTCCTTGCCAATGCAAGGCAGAGGCTGGAGGAAGCCGAGGACCACGAGGCCCTCCTTCACGCCCGCGAGGAGAGCGCGGACTCCCACGCGGAAAGCCTGAGCCTGCAGGAGGCTGGGCTTTCCATGCGAGAGACTGAAGTTCGCGACGGCGAACGGGAGCTGCGCAGCCGAGAAGAGTAGCTCCACGCCCTCAAAGACCGGCTCAACAGGGAGTGGGAGGCCCTCGAGAGCAGGGAGGAGTTGGTCAACCAGACCAACACCGACCTGGCCCAATGTCGCGAAGAGCTGCAGCAGCGCGAGGACTCCCTCCAGGAGCGCATGGACCGAATGCTGATCCAGCGGTGGGTCACCATGGAGCAGGAGTTCGAGCGGAGGCGCACCAAGTACATCGAGTCGTGCCGCGCTGACTTCCGCTCCAAGACCGACATCGCCCTGGCTAGGTACAAGCAAGTGCGCGAGACCCTGGAGCAGAAGATCTGTGACTTCGAGGCCGAGCTGAAGGAGGCCCACGAGGTGCGCCGAGGTGCCGAGCGCACCCTGGCCGAAGCCGACGCCACGATCCGCACGCTCCAAGGAGACGTGGGGCGGCTGGAGGAGGAGAGCTCGGCGATGGTCCAACAGATCGTGGAGATCTCTCGAGAGCTCCAAGAGGCCAGGGATTCCGAAGCCAAAGCACGCATGCTGTGCAGGCAGCGCGTGCAGATGTTTCGTGAGTTCTCAGCCCGCGTCATGGAGGCGGCGCACCGCCTGGGCATCCATGGGCTGAACCTGCCCACCGTCCCCGAGGACGACGGGTCGATCATCCTCTTCTTCAGCCAACTGGCTGAACAGCTAGATGACGCATCGGCCAAGGTCTTGGAGCTCATCGACGCGGAGTGCCGGGAGCTCCTGGGGCTGGCAGGGACGCAGATCTTCTCCAACCTCCAGCGCCTACGCCCTGACCTTAACCTCGAGGAAGTCCTGCAGAGAAGGGAGCCACCGCCGCCCGGGAATCCTGATCGCGCGGTGGTAGCCAGGGTGGCCCGGCTGGACATAGCCCTGGGATGACTGCAGGCCATCTACGCCCGCCCTGGAACGTCCGCAGCCGCGGGCCAGGAGAGCTCTTCCAACGACGGCACCACGAGCTTCGGGGAGTCCAGCGGTGAAGAAGCTGGAGAGGCCGATGGCGATGATGCAACGGGGTCCAGCAGAGAGACCTCCTCAGGCTCCAGCCATGGCACTGGCGACGACGAGGGCTCCGAGGAGAACGCCCAGTGAGCTCTCCCTCCTGATTTCCTCCTGAAGTATCTGTAGCAGCTGCACACTTGGTGACCATCAGACATTGCCCTACTGGGCCCTTTTTAATTTGTAATCGCACTTAAGGCGTCTGTTCGCCAAGTTATCCTTGTTTGCACCCTTGTGAGTTTGTCCTTGCTTTGCCTTTGCCTGGGAGGTGTTCTACACCGTTCGGGGGCCAACCTCTGAGTGGGACAACAGCCTAACGCTTAGCATGCAGCTCGTGGTGCAAGGCTAGCGGGCACTGGCACTCGAGAGGTGACTATGATGGCATACATGACTATCTCCCTGCAGCCCCCCTGGCGTTCAAACACAACAAAGGCAATTCCAGGAGAAGAAACGCAAGGCTGTAGACAGGGATAGCCAGAAGTTCGCAAGATTTACACCAACTGTGCGGCTCTTGCGTGCTCACGCGCCTTCATTTGAGTGTCACTCGAGAGGAGAGAGCACCATGGACCGTATGAGGTGACTGTAGCGGGTCCCTTCCCTAGTCAGAGCTCGATCCGTTCTGGGTTTTGCGGGCCTGCTATTTTCCGGGCGAAGGCCCCAGCGCGGACACCTTGCTCCGGCTCTTTCTCAAACGGCAGACGAGCAAAAACTCATATTCGCATTAGGCCGTGATCCAACCAAATTCGCTGGCTAGAACGAAGCCAAGAATCAAAAATTTCAAGTAGTTTATGCAGATTAGGAAAGGTTGATAACAAGTGGAGTTTGCTGTTACACTTTTGTTCCTTGCGGAGCTGAAGATCCCCTTTCCTCAGCCGAGGGCGAGGGGGTGGTGACCCCTGAGCCCCCCAGCCCAGTCTTCACGCACCAGGGGACGGGGCCATCGAGGACGGCGTAGGCCTACGCGCCCTCTGGCTCAGGTCCCAGGGATGCGTACCTGTCGATGAAGCACTCGCAGAGGTCCCTCTAGGACGAAATGGACCTTGGGGGCAGCTGATACGTCTCCAACGTATCTATAATTTTTGATGCTCCATGCATGTTTTTACACCATTTGCCTTCTGTTTCATTACATTTTGTGGCACTTTTATGCATTTTCCGGAACTAACCTACTAACAAGTCGCCACAGTGCCAGTTCCCTATTTTCTGCTATTTTTGTGTTTCAGAAGTGCTACACAGGAAATATTCTCAGAATTGGACGAAACAAGTTCCTGAAGTCTTATTTTTCCCGAAAGCTTCCAGAGATCCGAAGAGGAGACGGAGTGGGGCCACGAGGTGCCCACACACCAGGGTGGCGCGGCCTGGCCCCTGGCCGCGCCCCCTATGTGTGAGGCCGCCTCGGTCCACTCCTGACGATGCCCCTTCGCCTATAAAGACCCCCCGACAGAAAAAACCTAAGTACCCCGATCAATTTTCCAGAAACACATTGCGATCCGCCGCCGTCATCGACCCGAGATCGGGAGGGTCCAGAAGCTCTTCGCGGCACCCTGCCGGAGAGGGGAATCACCACCGGAGGTCTTCTTCATCGCCATGCTTGCCTCCGGAGCGATGAGTGAGTAGTCTACCTTGGACTATGGGTCCATAGTAGTAGCTAGATGGTTGTCTCCTCCACCATGTGCTTCATGTTTAGATCTCATGAGCTGCCCTACATGATTGAGATCACCGTTATGTAGTTCTACATGTTTGGTTTGTTGGGATCCGATGAATATTGGTGTTATGATTGAGTTGCTATACTGAAATATATCTTATGTTATCTCTATGTTGTTTATGATCTTACATGCTCTCCGTTGTTAGTAGCTATCTTGGCTGAGTAGCTGCTAGTGACTCCAAGAGGGGGTATTTATGCTCGATAGTGGGTTCATGCCTCTAATTAACCTGGGGGAGTGACAGAAACCTCTAAGGTTGTAGATGTGCTGTTGCTACTAGGGAGAAAACAACATTCATATGCTCAAGGGCATATGCTTTATTTACATTACACACTTTGCTTAATGCAATTATCTGTTGTTCGCAACTTAATACTCATGGGGTGTTCGGATGATATCCCCGTGAGTGGATTATTAGTCATAGATGCAGTTGGATGGTGGTCTATGTATTTTGTTGTAATGCCCAGAGTAAATCGCATAGTGATCTTCTTGACATATCATGTTTACCTTTATTCTATCAATTGCCCAACTGTAATTTGTTTACCCAGCATGTATTATTTTATGGAGAGACACCACTAGTGAACTGTGGACCCTGGTCCTATTTCCATCATATTGCTATCACCTGTTTACTTTACTTGCACTGTTTACTTTACTCGCATACTATTATCACTTTCCACTCAATACGCTCATACCCTTTGTTTCAAGCAAACCGGTGAGATTGACAACCTCATCGCAAGTTGGGAACAACATATTTGGTTGTGTTGTGTGCAGGTTCCACGTTGCTGCTAGCAAAGCAAAGCTTGGACGAGGCACCATATATAAATTGTCTGAAGCTGTCGCGAAGCTTGCAAGCATCACCTTCAGTCATTTGTCTCTCCTCTCCTGATCGACAAACCTTGGTTTCTTAACTGAGGGAAAATCTTGCTGCTATATTCATCACACCTTCCTCTTGGGGTTCTCAACGGGCTGGTCATTTACCACGCATCAAGCATATTTTCTGGCGCCGTTGCCGGGGAGGAAGTAGAAGACTTCTGCGAGGGGAGTTTTTCGCACGCACATCCTTTACTTTGTTATTGTTTTGCTTTACTTTATTTATTTTACTTGCATCATTTTTATCAAAACCCCAAAAAAAAATTAGAATCCTTGGTAGTTGTTATTTCTTTACTTTAGTTCATTATGTTGTTCCCTAAGTATGTTTTGGAGGACCTCTCAGTAGGTAGTGGTTCAATTATTGGGAAAGATAACATTGAGGAGTTCTTTAATCACATTAGTATGCATAAAGAATTTGAGGAAAAGTCTTTGGTTGAGCTAGCTCCTAGTATTGAAGTTGCTTCTGCTTATTTAATTCACATGTTGAAAGCTAGGTTTGCTAGTCTTAATCCTTTTATTCAAAACATGTTCCTTAAGCTTCATGAAATTGAAGATCCTGAAAAGAAAGCCTTTATCTTGGAAACTTTGCGCTTAGAATTCAAAGATGTTGCTATTGAATCTAGGAAAGTTCTTAAGCGTTTTAATAAACTTGGTTCACCTATAAAGGTTATTAGTACAAACAATGATGGAACCGAAATACCTATACCTAGCAAGCTCTTGGGATTGTATGAAGCTTTCAAAAATAATTTTAATTGGATCTGTCTTGAGAATCTTTTTAGTGATTTGAGTGAACCAAAGCATGATCACAAAGGGTGTTCAAAAACTTATGTGGATGAAATACAATGCCTTATTGACAAGACCTCTGCGGTTGATCTTAATGCTTCTTCTAAAAATACTTGATTCGCAATTTTCTGCGCCTAGCTCAAAGGCGTTAAAGAAAAGCACTCTTGGGAGATAACTCAATATTTTATTCTCAGTACTTTTTCTTTTATTTGAGTCTTGGAAGTCATTACTACTGTAATGACCTCTCCTTATCCTGTTTATTTCATTGTTGTGCCAAGAAAAGCCTCTAATTTGAGTGAGGTAAAGATTTGGGTATGTTGCTGTCCTGAAACTGTATTTGGTGCTGCACCATAAAAATTCGTATAAATTCTCTGTATATATTTTAGACCTGCGATTTCTTGTGCATATGCCCCAGGTTATATCCAAACTTTTGTTAGTTTAACACTTTTTGATTTGAGCAACAAAAAACCCCTAAAAAATTCGGCCTTTGTCAGCTGTTCTGTTTTGACAGATTTCTGCCAATATTTATGTTTGTCGCTTTATCGCTTTCTTTTGAGTTCTTTTGATCATGGAACTTTTGGGGAAGTTGCTACAGTAGTATATACTTTATATGTGGTGGTTTTGGGTTGAAACCTGAAGCAAAAAGAGGTTGATTATGTGTTATGCTACACTACTGTTGCTAATAGATTTGTGTTTAGTTTTGTATGAAGGAAGTTTTCAAGTGTAGGGATTGGAGAATGATGAGATGAGTTGAAGAATGGACAAAAGCTCAATCTTGGGGATGCATATGCATCACCCCAAGAAATATCCAAGAAGTACAAGCATCAAAGCTTGGGGATGCCCCCGAGGCACCCCTTCTTCATCGGCAAAAATCAGGTCACCTTTCAAAACACTATATTTTTATTGCTTCATGCACTATGTGTTTTTCTTGGAGCATTAGTTTTTTAGTTTTCTTTATTAGTTTAGTTTGTTTGCTGCAATAAATGGTTGGACCCCAACAAATTTCTTTTGGAGAAATTGCCTTGCTTTTCATTTGCCAAGAACGCTCTAGTTTTCACTCTTATCAAAAACCGAGTGTTCTTGTTTTTCTGCTACTGCTTTTGGTTTTTTTTGCCTTGATTTGCATTCAGACCTTGTCATATCTTTTCATCAAGCTGTATTTTTGCCTCTGATCTTTATTGGTTTTAATCAAAAGAGGTGTCTTAAAAAAATTTCAAATGGTGTTGGAAAAGAGAAAAAGCTTTATGCAAAAAAGTGGTACAAGAAGGAGCTTGTGTAGACTGTGGCTTAGGCTTTTTCATGTCATGCTTGATGTCTTTTTGATAGTATGCTTAGTGGTTTTGCTGTAGCATGACTTGTCTCAAATAACTGAGATTGCTTAATGAGCCTTGAAAAAATCATGCGTTGTTTTTATCGTTTGGAAGCATTATTTTGGTTTTCTCCTTGATGCTTTTTTTGGGTTGACTTGGCGCATGCTCACACATGTTAGACTCTTACAAAGTCGCCAATAGCCTCTATGATCATTTAGTTTTTGACTTTTGATGCCATCTTATGCTTCTTTTAATGTTACTTTGTCTCTTTGCATGATTATGGCCATTATTGCTCTCTTAGTTGGTCGCTCCCAGTCTTTTGCTAACCCTCGCCTTGTACTGAGTATGAGCTCTACTCGTGCATCCAAATCCTAAAAACCAAGTTTGCCAAAGTGTCCACCATACATACCTACTAGCAATTTGCTATTCCAAGTAAATTTGACTTGCTTTTATTTTCTCTTCAAATTAAACTCTTACCAGTATTATGCAAAAATTGGTCAGTGAAGCTCTCACGAACCGGAAGGCACACTTTACCTTTTTCTTGTTCTTAAAAATTTGACATTGTGGTCTCTTATGTTGATTTGTTATGCTTGCAAGTTGTAAGTTGGATACTAGCCCAACCATGCCGTCATGGGGCAAGCTTTCAACATTGCACTTCTTATTTGAGTTGATATCGTGATCTTTTGTTTATGGATGCCCGTGGTGTGAAATAAATTGGGAATCTTGCAGGGATCATGGAGTTTGTATATGTGTTAGGGAAACGCCTGGGCTGCCAATCTAAGCCATGCATAATTCATGGTGAAAATTTGCAGCATACCCATAGTGGACATTCGACGACGCATCTCAAAATAAAAAGCCATACAAATGGTAAATAAAAGAGATGTTGAGGTGTTCATTGTCTGCTTGTCCTGTCATTTTGATGTGGGCTTGTTCCATGTCATCGGGCACGGAGGTACCCCGTTGGCGGTTCTCAATGATACACATATACTTACAATGACAAGAGCCTTGCTTGGGACTCTAAGTTGAGTAGCATGAGGTTTGGGTACTCGTATTCACTGGACATGAGGTTTTCAACTTATGATTTGTCAAGCATATGCATCATAATTGTTCTCGCATTAACTCTAACCATTTAAGATGCTTATGATGGGGGCAATAAGAGCTCAAAGCTGGTAAGTACCATAATTTTTGAAGGTTTATAAAACTTGCAATCACTGCTTACCTCCGCGAAGGGCCTTTCTTCTACTTTTATGTTGGGTCACCACCTTCTATCTTTATGCACCATTAAGAGAGCATAGTTGCCATTCTTAGTATAATGTGCATTGTCCCAAAGTTTTCATTGATTGATTCATATTGTTGGTTTCACTTGTTCTCAAATTATTTGTATCTAGTCGCCCTCTTAAACTTGAAGGTGTCCTATGCATTTATGTTTTGCTCTCTATGAAGGACAAGCTGAAAACCATTTGTATGTTTTTCCTTATGATTTGAACACACGTTTGACTTTCATTGTTTCATTTTCATGATCTTTTGTTTGTGTTCATTTGCATGTTATAACATGGTTGCTAAGTTCTTATTGTCAAGATTATATCTTTCATGCCCATGTTTTAAGTTCTTTTGATCCCAGCTCACAAATGCTTACATACATGATCAAGATTGTGTAGGTGCATGTCACCTCAAAAATTATTCTTTTATTATCACTTACCTACTCGAGGACAAGCAGGAGTTAAGCTTGGGGATGCTTGATACGTCTCTAACGTATCTATAATTTTTGATGCTCCATGCTTGTTTTTACACCATTTGCCTACTGTTTCGTTACACTTCGTGGCACTTTTATGCATTTTCTAGAACTAACCTACTAACAAGTCGCCACAGTGCCAGTTCCCTGTTTTTTGCTGTTTTTGTGTTTTAGAAGTGCTACACAGGAAATATTCTCAGAATTGGATGAAACAAGTTCCTGAAGTCTTATTTTTCCCGGAAGCTTCCAGAGATCCGAAGAGGAGACGGAGTGGGGCCACGAGGTGCCCACACACCAGGGCGGCGCGGCCAGGCCCCTGGTCGCGCCCCCTATGTGTGAGGCCGCCTCGGTCCACTCCTGACGATGCCCCTTCACCTATAAAGACCCCCCGACAGAAAAAACCTAAGTACCCTGATCAAATTTCCAGAAACACATCGCGATCCGCCGCCGTCGTTGACCCGAGATCGGGAGGGTCCAGAAGCTCTTCCCGGCACCCTGCCGAAGAGGGGAATCGCCACCGGAGGTCTTCTTCATCGCCATGCTTGCCTCCGGAGCGATGAGTGAGTAGTCTACCTTGGACTATGGGTCCATAGCAGTAGCTAGATGGTTGTCTCTTCCACCATGTGCTTCACGTTTAGATCTTATGAGCTGCCCTACATGATTGGGATCACCGTTATATAGTTCTACATGTTTGGTTTGTTGGGATCCGATGAATATTGGTGTTATGATTGAGTTTCTATACTGAAATATATCTTATGTTATCTCTATGTTGTTTATGATCTTGCATGCTCTCTGTTGTTAGTAGCTATCTTGGCCGAGTAGTTGCTAGTGACCCCAAGAGGGGGTATTTATGCTCGATGTGGGTTCATGCCTCTATTTAACCTGGGGGAGTGACAGAAACCTCTAAGGTTGTAGATGTGCTGTTGCTACTAGGGAGAAAACAACATTCATATGCTCAAGGGCATATGCTTTGTTTACATTACACACTTTGTTTAATGCAATTATCTGTTGTTCGTAACTTAATACTCATGGGGTGTTCGGATGATATCCCCGTGAGTGGATTATTAGTCATAGATGCAGTTGGACGGCGGTCTATATATTTTGTTGTAATGCCCAGAGTAAATCGCATAGTGATATTCTTGACATATCACGTTTATCTTTATTCTATCAATTGCCTAACTGTAATTTGTTTACCCAGCCTGTGTTATTTTATAGAGAGACACCACTAGTGAACTGTGGACCTCGGTCCTATTTCCATCATATTGCTATCACCTGTTTACTTTACTTGCACTATTTACTTTACTCGCATACTATAACCACTTTCCACTCGATACGCTCATACCCTTTGTTTCAAGCAAACCGGTGAGATTGACAACCTCATCGCAAGTTGGGAACAAAGTATTTGGTTCTGTTGTGTGCAGGTTCCACGTTGCTGCTAGCAAAGCAAAGCTTGGACGAGGTGCCATATATAAATTGTCCGAAGCTGTCGCGAAGCTTGCAAGCATCACCTTCAGTCGTTTGTCTCTCCTTTCCTGATCGACAAACCTTGGTTTCTTAACTGAGGGAAAATCTTGCTGCTATATTCATCACACCTTCCTCTTGGGGTTCCCAATGGGCTGGTCATTTACCATGCATCAGCAGCGTACAGAGCCACCGGTGAGGCTCTCCCTTTGTAGCCATCATGAACCAGTTGGCCATGACACGCCCATCGCCTCCCGCCGCCCGAATACCGGCCGCGTACTGCTGTAGGAACTCCACAGGATCAGAGGTCCCATCGTAACACGCACCAATATCCAGCCTAAAGCGAGGCGGCCACGTCGCGCGGTGAAGGGGCCCGGCGAGCGCCGCGAAGCCCCCGAAGCCGAGGTCGCCGACCTCCGGCTCACCCTCTCCAATGGCCTCCAGGCCATCAAGGACTTGAAGACGTCCCCGGCGACGGCATGCATAGATATCACAAAGGCATAGACGGTGATGACGATCATCACCCATGTCGACGCAGATCTTGAAGAGAACACACCACAGCCCCCTACCTGGCATGCCAAATGTCGATGGATTTCGTGTCGCAAGAACACGGGGTACCACGCGACGGACCCAAAGATTTGAACGCAGGGGGCTGAATGTGTGAGATCTTGGATCGCAACAAAACACGGTGACAGAAGCCTCGAGACATCAAACGCACAATGCACTGCAGAGAGGGAGACGCCGAGCTTTACCCAGATTCAGGGCCCTCGTGGTGAGGTAAATCCCCTACTTCCTACCTTCTTGTATTACGACGCGGTACCTCGCGAGGAGTACAAGGTCTTGGTTACAGAGCTCTAACTGGCCAGAGGTAGAAGAACCAACTTAGCCTAGCTAGGAGCCCCGAAGAAGAAGATCGGATCCCCTCTAAGGGGTGGCCTCCCCCCTTTTATAGCGCCCTGGTCCTCCTTCCCCTAATCATCTTGGGGAAGGGGTTGCCACACATGGCCAAGGAGGGAGGACAGCTATCGACGCGGGTCTTCTGTGGACATAGTCTTCGTAGAGTGGTGGCGCCGGTCCACGGGAGTGGGTGGAGGAAGCTGATGTCCTCCTCTGGCGCCCTGCACCGTCCACCCTATTTTTAGGGGGGTGGCCAACAACCACTGTGCAGCTTTATGCAGGCACGGCGAAAGTTGGTCTCGGGGGTAGCGTGGATGGTACGCAGTCTTCTTCCCTTATTTTCTTGCTTAGCACAGAAACATGCCGAGTTGACGTGGATGTGGTCCTTCCCCTCACGAGGAACAGCTCGTGAGGAGGTCTTCTGGTCCTTAGCCGTTTAGCTGTCGTTCTCCTCATGAGACGCCTCCTTGTGAGGGTCTTCTTCGCTGAGCTTTGGTCATCGTTCCTTCCCTGGGCCGAAGTTGGACCGTTGAAGGGGCCCAGGAGCAGGTGGACTGGGATACCTGGTATCCAGAACACCGACACCCTCCTCATCATTGGAGGCAGCAACGACGATGGAGATGGCGGTGAGGTCAATGGAGATGGCGGAGATGGCGATGGAGACCAATGGAGACGGCTCCGGGGGCACTTCCCCATCCCGGTAGGGTGCCGGAACAGAGACTTCTGTCCCCCAAAATTTTTCTTCGATGGTGGTGGCGCTGCGGAACTGTTCTGGGAAAAACACCGATTGTTTTAGGGTTTTCCGTCGGGAGGCTTCTTATATGCGAAGGGGCATCATCAGAGGTGGACCAGGGTGCCCTCACCATAGGTGGGCGCGGCCAGGGGCTTGGCCGCGCCCCCTGGTGGTGAGGTCAGCCTCTGGCCCCCCTCCGGCTCCCATTTGGTCCTCGTCCTTCGTCCGGGAAAAATAGGAGTTTTCGAACTTATTTCGTCCAATTCCGAGAATATTTCCTGTGTAGCTTTTCTGAAACACAAAAACAGCAGAAAATAGGGAACTGGCACTGTGGCATCTTGTCAATAGGTTAGTTCCAGAAATCGCATAAAAACGCCACGAAGTGTAACGAAACACAAGGCAAATGGTGTAAAAACAAGCATGGAGCATCAAAAATTATAGATACGTTTGAGACGTATCACACCGCTGCCCCGCGATGGCGTCGGTGAGGCTGGTGATGTCTCCGTATTGCACGCGGGAGGAGAACTGGGACATGTGGCCTTCACCATCGGGCCCTCCTGTAGGACACGAGCCGGCGGCGCCTCCAGTGCCTCCAACGCCACCAGTGCCTCCTGTCCTACTATGGCACTGGGACTTCTGCCATACATCCTCCTCGACAACATGAGTATGTTGCGGCGGCTTGGGAAACAAGGCCTAATTTTTCTAGGATTTTAGTTATTTATATTTATTATTTTTAATTTCCCTTCACTATGTAACAAGAGTTATGCATTAATGATAATCTTATAATTATGTTTGCATTTCTCTGCTAGGCGCAACCCACGACCCAAACAGATAGCACGTCCCCTTGTCCGCTGGGATGACCCAAATAGACCACATTAGACCAAATCGGTGTTTGAAATGGGTCTCCTTCCTCTTAATAATCAGTAGCGGGATCGGGCGTCCTTATAAATTCCTACACATACCTGAATCTACCAAGCAAACCTTTTGTTTGTGTGCACAATTCCCATTTGCTTTGTGGTACTCAACAAAACCTGAGGAGATACTTTTATCAATATCCTTGTGAAGCAACAACCTTATCACAATACCAAGTTAAAGTCATTATAGGTATTGTTCATGTTTATCGTTTCTGTATTTTGGTATCCTTGTGGTCATATCATGTTGTGTCTGGCCAGACAATGATGGATATCAATATATCGAGAGGGCCTGGAGAGTTTCTCTCCATCGCTAGAGAAGCAAATCCCAATCTTGAAATGTTGAGTCCATAGACATATAGAAGTACCTGAAGATTGTAGTTGTTATAATGAGCCTAATACAGATAATGTTTCAAAACCATAAAGTAAAACATCTAACATTGAAGCATTTGATATTCTCATGCTCCAATGATGTGAGTACATTTTAACACTTTTGGGATTATACTAATAATATTGTGATGATGTGATCATAGTATATCATTTGCTTGGGTATGTCCAACACAATTATTCTGCTAACGATGTGGTCTAGTTTGTGTATGTATCCTTGCTACTTTAATAATGCTCATGATTAGGAAAACATAGTCATCATGCAACACGTGTCTTACAGGGCTGATACGTCCATTTTGCATCAGTATTTTATATCATAATTTACTGATATTCATTGATATATTTCATATTTAGAGATGATACTTATGTTATTTTCTCTATTTTGCATGTTTGATCATTATTGGAGAATTCACTGCCGAAGTCAGGATTCTGCTGGAAAAAGGACTATCAAGAAACCATATTTCTAAAGATCAGCAACTCTCAGAAAATACCCATAAGTTCCTATTTGGCCAGAAGACGGAAGTAGCCAGAAGGATAGGGCGAGGTGAGCCACCAAGGACCCACACCTGCCACAGGCATGGGCCAGCCCTAGGCCGCGCCGCCAGGTGGTGTGGCTGCCCTGGCCCACCTCTGCCAGCGCCCCTTCATGTATATCGTCTCCCCAAAAACCTAAGACTGGGGAGAGGATCACATAAATACTTCGCTGCCTCTACGAGGTGGAAAACACACAGAGAGAGAAATCTCTCCGGCGTGCAGAAATCTATCGGGGAAATTCCTTCCCGGAGGGGGGAAATCATCGCCATCATCACCATCATCGAGCTGGGCTTCATCGAGATCATCATCACCATCGCCACCAGCACCTTCATCACCATCATCACCACGCCATCCCACTATAACATCTTGGGGTGAATCTTGTCTAGTTCATAGGGGAAACTTTCTTGGTGTTGATTACTACTTGTAGTTGATGCTATTGAGTGGAACCGTTGAATTAATCTTTATGTCCAGATTGTTATTCATCATTATCACTACAAGAAATGTGTTGACTAGTGACCATCTCATAGTGACCACAGAAAAATTGGTCATAGATTTATGACCAACTCGTATCAAATGGTCGTAAGCTGTTTCAGAGGGTTCAAGGTCTTAATCCTTATGACCAATTTAGTCTAAAAGGTCATAATGCTCAGACACGAATTGGTCATAACTGATATAATCGAATTTAGCATATTATTCTTAATTGATTTTCTGCCGCTTACGACCAATTTAAATGGTCATACCACTAGAATCAGTGTGACTAGACGTCCACCTCAGCAATCCTGCATACGTGTCAATGTCTAGGTGTTATCAATGCCTACGTGTCAATGCCCTGATGACTGGGACCCATTGTAATATTGACTTGTTGACTAATATGACAGATGAGTCCCACCCCCACCCCACCCCCTTACACGTGGGTCCCACCCCCTTACACGCGGGTCCCACCTACCCCCACCCCCTTACACCTGGGTCCCACCCACCCCCTAAACCCCACCCCCCACCCCCTTACACGCGGGTCCCACCCACCCCCACCCCCACCCCCTTACAGGCGGGTCCCACCCACCCCCACCCCTTACAGGCGGGTCCCACCCACCCCCAACCCCACATGTGGGTCGCACCTGCCCCACCGTCTAATTTGTGGGTCGGCCACCTGACATGTGGGTCCCACACTGACCTGGCATGTGGGTCCCACGTCATGACAAGGACCAGGAAAATAGGTGGTAGACCTCCTCATGCACACAAAGGAACGCTACCACCAGACCAAGCAACAACTTGTGATATAGGATGCGTTAGGGCCTATATATTTCATCATCTCAGCGTTGTTGGGCTTGGGCTTCACAATTTGGACACATTTTTTTAACATATGGCTCCACGAAATGGGCCAATGGCCCAAAGGCTATCTATGAGTGGATAGGACCGAAAATATGGGCTTCATTACAGTTTTAGCCCAATAAATATAGAAAGAGTTTTTTTAGAAAGTCTAAATATGTAATTTCACTATAAAAATTTCAATATAAACTCGGTGAAAAATATTTAGAAAAGGTTTAAGATTCAAATAATTATTTAATTGCAAATATAAAAGGTTTAAGATTCAAATAATTATTTAGTTGCAAATAATTTCAATAATTGATTTCAAATGTGAACCAAAAATAAGAAAGTTATCAAAAATATTAAAAATACTTAGAAAAGGTTTAAGACTCAAATAATTATTTAATTACAAATATAAAATGATGTAGTATTATTGGATATTGGGTTGGGCCAGTTATCAAAGCAATTTTTGGTAGTTGCTTCACACAAAAACCCATTGATTTCACTCATAAAATGTAAAATGAGTTTTTTGTGTAAATAAAATGAAAACCCCCTTCTGCAATATTGTTGTTCTTTCCAAATCAAACATGTTTTCATAAAATAGGATCATCTGGACAAGCAATGCCCTGATTGTGCCCATGACATTGCTCGTTTGGCTTAAAAGCCAAGATCTTTGTACATAGATCTTTTTGTATATAGGTGTGAAATCTTGCAAAACTTTTTGTAGATCTATGATAAAATAGCAACTTGTGCACCTAAAAATAATTTTTGCAAAAAATCATGAGTAAACTATGAAGCACTTGTAGTTCAAATTGGGCCCGCTTCCAGCTGAATCAGTAGAAATTTATAAAAAAACTAAAAAATCTATAAATAGTTTATTGTTCAACTAAGTGCTGAATTGTAAACCCTAAGTGGTCTAATATTTTTGGAAATTATTTTGGTCCAATTTTAAAATTGAGTTTTGGTAGCTCCTTCACAAACAACATCGATTTGTGGCACTCAGAAAATAAAAAATGACTTTTTCATGCAAAGAAAATGAAAACTTTCTTTAGCAACATTGTTTGTCATTCCGAGTCGAACACTTTTGCACAATATAGGATCATTTGAACAAACTATGCCATGATTGTGGCCATGACATTGGTCGCTTAGCTTAAAAGTAAAGAATCTTCATACACGGTAGCTCTTTTGTAGATATGGGTGGAATCTTGTGAATTTTTTTGTAGATCTATGATAAAATAGGAAGTTGTGCACCTAAAAATATTTTTTACAAAAAAATACAAACAAACTATAAAGCACTTGTAGTTCAAAATGGACCCGCTTCCAGCTGAATCGGCAGAAAGTTATCCAAAATTCAGAAAATATCTACAAATAGGTTATTGCTCAACCAAGTGCTGAATTGTAAACCCTAAGTGATCTACTATTTTTGGAGATTCTTTTGGTCCAATTGTAAAATTGAATTTTGGTAGCTCCTTCACAAAAATATCGATTTGTGGCACTCAGAAAATGAAAAATGACTTTTTCTGCAAAAAAATTGAAAACTTCCTTCAGCAACATTGTTTGTCATTCCGAGTCAAACATTTTTGCATAATATAGGATCATTTGAACAAACTATATCATGATTGTGGCCATATTATTGGTAGCTTGGCTTAAAAGCTAAGAATCTTCATACATGATAGCTCTTTTTTTGGAAACACTTTTTCTAAAATAAATTAATATTCCAAGTTTATTATTTTTCCTTGCAAATAGATCACATAACATGATGCAATGCGAAGGTTTTTATTTTTTTTGATTTTTTTGAATTTCTTATGTCAATTTTAAAAGGCGTTCAAAACAGCGACGCGACTGTTCTTAGATCGGGGTGGAATCTTTTAAAACTTTTTGTAGATCTATGAAGAAATAGCAACTTTTGCACCTAAACATATTTTTTGCAAAAAATATTGAGCAAGATATGAAGCACTTGTAGCTCAAATTGGGCCCGCTTCCAGCTGAATCGGCAGAAAGTTGTCGAAAAACTAAAAAATACCTACAAATGGTTTATTCTTACAACAATTTCTGAATTGTAAACCTTAGGTGGTATACTATTTTGGAAATTGTTTTTGTACAATTTTAAAATTTAATTTTGGTAGCTCCTTCACAAAAGCATTGATTTGTGGCAATGAGAAAATGAAAAATGAGTTTTTTATGCATATAAATTGAAAACTTTCTTCGGCAACTGTTGGGGATATACCAAATAGGTATACCAGCGACGTAGTCCTAAATCAGCAAGCCAGGGTGGCCCATCAGGGGTGGTATGGCGGATTCGCCATGCCGGGCGGCCCAGTTGCTGAAGTTGGCACGGCGGTACTGGACGCAGGCGCTTATGGCGGATCCGGAGACAGGTCCATGGCGGGCTACTAGCGGCGAGCCTATGGCGGATCCGGAAGACGGCCCATGGCGGGTGACCTTGTAGTATACGTGTAGGACCTAGTCTAGGACTCCAAGTTGTATCCGCTCCGATACCAACGTGTAGCCCACGCCAGGCGCCTTTATAAGCCCGGCGTGGAGCAGCCCTTGAGGCAACAGACCAATCTTACGGCCAATCGCATAGCGAAACAGCCAACCTCATCATTGTAACCGAGCACTTGTTGCCTTATAGTGAATTTTAGCAGCACGTAGGATCTCGCCACCGTCGCGGGATCTGAAGCTGGGTAAACTCGTGCTACCACCGTCCTGGATCGCTCCTCCGTGTTCACCCCCTTCCACAAACCGCCATACCCCTACCTCTATGGCAGATCTGTTGACGAAACCACGACAGTTGGCGCCCACCGTGGGGCTTAGCGCGTCTGTTGCGCGGATCCAGGCGGGATCTGCCTTTGCAGGCATCGGCGACACCGTCGCCATCGGGCGCGTCCTCTACGATTCCGGCCTCCCCATCGTCCCAGCGGATAACCTCTGGGTGCCGGCTAGAGAAAACCCTACTCGATTCACCGTCATCCCGATTGGAGATATCCATATCTTCATTGGAGAGACAAACCCTACCGCCGGTATGGAAACCAATTTCCGGCGGATTGGTATGGCTGAAATCCCCAAACGGACCGCTTTCGAGCTGGATACGGAGGAGGACTCATCTGATCTGGAACTTTCCAAGTTGTCCAGATCGGATCTGAAAAGTAATCCCACCCAGCCCGCCCTAGAGGTAGAGGAAGTGGTGGAAGACCACAGTGAATCCGCCATGAGTAATCTGGCGTTAGAGACACCGCGGTACTGCCTCGTTGCGTTCACAGGTATCACTTCGGGATCTACCTCCAATGGAGAAGATAGCCCAGGTGAATCCATCCTAGAGGCACTTAACGAAAGTGGTGAATCGGATGACTGGGACAGCAAAGGCTATGATTCTGACCATTACGAGGCCGCCATGAGAAAGCTCGAGGCGGAATTGGCGCAGCAGGCACTTGAAGAGCAACAAGCAGCGGCCAAGCAGGTGTTTGTCACCAACAAAGGAGATGATGCTGGGCAGACAACTGGCGATCCGCCATCTCAGGCAGTCCACGACGGAGATGCCCGCAATGAGCAGGGTAACCCGCCACCAGCCGCTGATCCCGCCGCAGAGCAACTTCCCGAGATTCATGGCGGACCCAGGCCGCTACCCGCCATCCCCGAGGACCAGCACCAAGAAGACTTCACGACCCCGCTGGATAAGGTCGTCTACGGAACTCTAGCAGATCCAATCACCCCTGACTATGTCAGAGATGTGAACGATCTCGAGAAGAAAAGGCGAGCACTCCTCAAGGAAGCAAAGCGAGTCGAGAAGATGGGCAAGCAGGTTGATGACGACATTGCTAAAGCTCAGGACACGCTGAAGCGCGCAAGGAACATGGAGGAGAAGTATGTTACTCTCATCCAGAACCAGATCAACGAGGGAGGCGACCCGCAGCTGGTACGAAACCTTGAGTTCACCATACCAACAGCGGAAACTCTGGCCAAGATGTACATCAAGAATCCGCCATACATAGACAAAAACCGCGATGAAGTTAGGGCTACGCCCATCGAGAACATCGTGGCTGCAAAGGAGCTATTGGAACATAACAAGAGCCCAGCAGCCCTAGAGACGGCGGTTAAACTGATGACCAAAGCATTAGTGCAGCAGGAGAAGGCTACGTCGTCACGGCGGCTCGAATCTGATCCTGCGCTATGCAGGTCCAGTACTGCCTCTAAAGCTCAGGGGGCTGGCAACTATGGTGCACGTCCTGACAACGAATCTCATACCGGATCCTCAGAGATCCGAAGAAGAGAAGCTCGCAATCAGAGACACGCCATCCCAATATCCTCCGATGACAAACCACATGGCAAAGGCCCGCAGAGAAACCCATCGCCACCCCGCAAGAATTACCCAGCTTACGGATACCAACAAACCACTGCTGCTCCTCGCCATAAGACCAACATGCCGCCACCAAAGCATAAGACGTTCGAAGTCCCCAAGGGAGGAATTGTCATACGCGGCAATGATGGCAAACGAGGACGAAGCCGTGACGCTGGACGCAGAGACGATCCGCCACGACGGGAAAACAGCAGGGATGGCGGATCCAAGAGAAGGGACCGATCTCGCCATGACGACGGCACGCACCGTGACGGTGACAAAGACAAGAATCGCTCCACTTGCCGTCACGATGACAAAGGGCAAGGCTCCCGCCGCCATGACGACGATCCATCTTCACGAAGAACAGAAGGAAGCCGTCGTAGCTGCAAAGATCAGTCGCAGGACGGCGAGAGTAAAATACGGCGTGACCCTTCGCCATCCCCACCAGGGAGCCCCCATGGCGGCGGTGGCGGCCGCGGCGGGCCAGCAAGGTCGCGCAACTCTCACAAGGATCCGCCGGACCAAAAGCCCTACGACGCCCGTACCCATCTAAATGAGATCGCCAAGTCTCAAACGGCCTTCTTCCTCGGCCCAAAGTGCTTTGGACAACGGATTCGTGATGAGCCCTGATACGTCTCAAACGTATCTATAATTTTTGATGCTCCATGCTTTGTTTTACACCATTTGCCTATTGTTTCGTTACACTTAGTGGCATTTTTATACGCTTTCCGGAACTAACCTATTAACGAAGTGCCACAGTGCCAGTTCCCTGTTTTCTGCTGTTTTTGTGTTTCAGAAGTGATACACAGGAAATATTCTCCGAATTGGACGAAACAAGTTCCTGAAGTCATATTTCATCGGGGAGCTCCCAAACATACGAAGACCTGACGGAGGGGGGCCACGAGGCCCCCACACACAGGGGCGGCGCGGCCTAGCCCCTGGCCGCGCCACCCCCGTGTGAGGGCCCGTGGCTCCACCTCTGACAGCCCCCTTTCGCCTACATATACCCCCTGACGAGAAAAACCTAAGGGCCAGATCAGTTTTCCAGAATACATCGCGATCCGCCGCCGCCGTCGACCCGAAGATCGGGAGGGTCCAGAAGCTCTTCCCGGCACCCTGCCGGAGAGGGGAATCGCCACCGGAGGTCTCCTTCATCGCCATGATTGCCTCCGGAGCGATGAGTGAGTAGTCTACCTTGGACTATGGGTCCATAGCAGTAGCTAGATGGTTGTCTTCTCCACCATGTGCTTCATGTTTAGATCTCATGAGCTGCCCTACATGATTGAGATCACCGTTATGTAATACTATGATGTTGGTTTGTTGGGATGCGATGAATATTGGTGTTTATGATTAAGTTGCTGCACTGAATTTTATCTTATATTATCTCTATGATGTTTATGATCTTGCATGCTCTCCGTTGTTAGTGGCTATCTTGGCCGAGTAGTTGCTAGTGACTCCAAGAGGGGGTATTTATGCTCGATAGTGGGTTCATGCCTCTATTTCACCTGGGGGAGTGACAGAAACCTCTAAGGTGGTAGATGTGCTGTTGCTACTAGGGAGAAAACAACATTCATATGCTCGAGGGCATATGCTTTGTTTACATTACACACTTTGCTTAATGCAATTATCTGTTGTTCGCAACTTAATACTTCTAGGGTGTTCGGATGATATCCCCGGGGGTGGATTATTAGTCATAGATGCAGTTGGATGGCGGTCTATGTATTTTGTTGTAATGCCCAGAGTGAATCTCATAGTGATCTTCTTGACATATCACGTTATCTTTATTCTATCAATTGCCCAACTGTAATTCGTTTACCCAGCATGTTATTTATCTATGGAGAGACACCACTAGTGAACTGTGGACCCCGGTCCTATTTTAATCATATTGCAATCACCTATTTACTATTCCCGCACTATTTACTTTACTAGCATATTACTACTGTTTTCCACTCGATACACTCATAACCTTTGTTTCAAGCAAACCGGTGAGATTGACAACCTCATCGCAAGTTGGGAACAAAGTATTTGTCTGTGTGTGTGCAGGTTCCACAAACACCTTCAGTCGTCACCGTCTCCCTTCTCCTGATCGATAAACCTTGGTTTCATAACTGAGGGAAAACTTGCCGCTGCACTCATCATACTTTCCTCTTGGGGTTCCCAACGGGCTGGTCATTCACCACGCACAAGGACGCCTGCTTTCACCAGTCAGCAGCACTTTTTCTGGCGCCGTTGCCGGGGAAGGAAGAGAAGACTTCTGCGAGGGGAGTTCTTCGCACACACATTCTTTACTTTGTTATTGTTTTGCTTTACTTTATTTATTTACCTGCATTGCTTTTTATATCAAAAACCCAAAAAAATTAGAATCCTTGGTAGTTGTTTTTACCTTACTTTAGTTTATCATGTCTAGTTTAGTTGCTACTACTATGTCCCCCGTGGACATGATCTTTACTTTTAAGCAGAAAGATGAGGAAAGCTTTAAAGAAGCTTGGTCTAGAATTTATGAATGGCATGGAAAAACTGAACCTAAAATGGCTTTGAGTTTGCTTCTTAGTAGTTTCTACTTTGGACTTTCTCTTCGTTATAGATATGCTTTGGATGCTACTGCAGAAGGAGATTTCCTTCATTGTGATGGAGATCACGCCTTCAATATTATAAGAAAGTTGATTACAATTTATAGCATGCCAACCTATTTTGATTCCTCTCTTGTGAGCATTTTAAATAGACTTAATACTCTTGAGACTCAAACTGCTAGTTTAAATTCTTGCTACAATACTTTGCGCCAACAAATACTGAACCTTCGAGCTGGTATCCTACAATAAAAATCACCATTAGTGGTGAAACTTTTCATGCTCGTTGTGATATTATGTCTGAATTTTGTCTCATGCCAAAGGATGTTTATGAATCTTTGAGCCTTTGGAAGCTTTCTGAGGGAGGAGAAGAAATTTTTCTTACTAACAATGCCACCATATCCCCCCTTGGAATAGCTGAAGGAGTCTTTACAAAAATCCTAGGAAGAATGATATCTACTGATTATCTTGTTATTGAATGTGTAGGAAAAGGACAAATCACACTTGGAAGATCCATTCTGAAGCTCCTTGGCGCCGTTATCGATGTGGGAAAAGGCAATATAACATTTACTACTCCACCTTGCAATAACCATGTTTTTCCTAGAGTCAAGAGCAAAGGTAAGAAAGGGAGAGGTAAGGCACGCTCTGATCCTAGCACTTCATCTATTGATATTACTTGATTCGCAATTTTCTACGCCTAGCTCAAAGGCGTTAAAGAAAAGCACTCTTGGGAGATAACCCAATGTTTACTTTCAGTACTTTTTCTTTTATTTGAGTCTTAGAAGTCATTACTACTGTAATGACCGCTCTTTATCTTGTTTATTTCGTTTTTGTGCCAAGAGAAGCCTCTAATTTGAGTGAGGTAAAGATTTGGGGTTATTGCTGTCCTGAAACTGTTTTCGGTGCTTCACCGTAAAAATTCGTGAAAATTCTATGTTTATCTTTTGGACCTGCGATTTCTTGTGCATATGCCCCAGGTTATATCCAAACTTTTCTTAGTTGAACACTTTTTGATTTGAGCAACAGAAAATCCCTCAAAAATTCGTCCATTACCAGCTGTCCAGTTTTGACAGATTTCTGCCAATATTTGTTTTTGCCACTTTATCGCTTTCTTTTGAGTTCTTTTTGATCATGGAACTCTTGTGGAAGTTGCTACAGTAGTATATACTTTATATGTGGTGGTTTTGGGTTGAAACCTGAAGCTTAAAGAGGATGAATATATTTTATGCTTACACTAATGTTGCTAATAGAATTGTGTTTAGTTTTGTATGAAGGAAGTTTTCAAGTGTAGGGATTGGAGAATGATGAGATGAGTTGAAGAATGGACAAAAGCTCAAGCTTGGGGATGCCCAGCACCCCAAGAAATATCCAAGAAGTACAAGCGTCAAAGCTTGGGGATGCCCCCGAGGCACCCCTTCTTCATCGGCAAAAATCAGGTCACCTTTCAAAACACTATATTTTTATTGCTTCATGCACTATGTGTTTTTCTTGGAGCGTCAGTTGTTTTAGTTTTCTTAGTTTGCTTAGTTTGTTTGTTTGCTGCAATAAATGGTTGGACCCCAACAAATTTCCTTTGGAGGAGATGTACTCGTTTTCATTTGCAAAGGATGCTCTAGTTTTCACTCTTATAAATCGAGCATTCTAGTTTTTCTGCTACTGCTTTTGGTTTTCGTTTTCGCCTTGATTTGCGTTCAGATCTTGTCATATCTTTTCATCAAGGTGTATTTTTGCCTCTGAACTTTATTGGTTTTCATCAAAAGAGGTTGTTTTAAAAATTTCAAATGGTGTTGGAAAAGAGAAAAAGCTTTGTGCAAAATAGTGGTACAAGAAGGAGCTTGTGTAGACTGTGGCTTAGGCTTTTTCATGTCATGCTAGATGTATTTTTGATAGTATGCTTAGTGGTTTTGCTGTAGCATGACTTGTCTCAAATAACTGAGATTGCTTAATGAGCCTTTGAAAAAAATCATGCGTTGTTTTTATTATATGGAAGCATTATTTTGGTTTTCTCCTTGATGCTTTATTTGGGTTGACTTGGCGCATGCTCACACATGTTAGACTCTTCCAAAGTCGCCATTAGCCTTCATGATCATTTAGTTTTTGACTTTTGATGCCATCGTATGCTTCTTTTAATGTCGCTTTGTCGCTTTGCATGATTATGGCCATTATTGCTCTCTTAGTCGGTCGCTCCCAGTCTTTTGCTAGCCCTCGCCTTGTACTGAGTATGAGCTCTACTCGTGCATCCAACTCCTAAAAGCCAAAGTTTTCCATTGTGTCCACCATACATACCTACTAGCAATTTGCTATTCCAAGTAAATTTGACTTGCTTTTATATTCTCTTCAAATTAAACTCTTACCAGTGTTATGCGAAATTCGGTCAGTAAAGCTCTCACGAACCGGAAGGCACACTTTACTTTTTCCTGTTCTAAAAATTTGACATTGTGGTCTTTTATGCTGAGTTGTTATGCTTGCAAGTTGTAAGTTGGATTCTAGCCCAACCATGCCGTCATGGGGCAAGCTTTCAACATTGCACTTCCTATTTGAGTTGATATTGTGATCTTTTGTTTATGGATGCCCGCTGTGTGAAATGAATTGGGAATCTTGTGAGGATCATGGAGTTTTTATATGTGTTAGGGAAACGCCGGGCCGCCAATCTAAGCCATGCATAATTCATGGTGGAAATTTCCAGCATACCCATGGTGAACATTCGACGACGCATCTCACAATAAAAAGCTAAACAATATAGCAAATAAAAGAGATGTCGAGGTGTTCATTGTCTGCTTGTCCTGTCATTTTGGTGTGGGCTTGTTCCATGTCATCGGGCACGGAGGTACCCCATTGGCGGTTCCCAATGATACGCATATACTTACAATGACAAGAGCCTTGCTTGGGACTCTAAGTAAACTAGCATAGTTTGGCTACTCGTATTCATGGGACACGAGGTTTTCAACTTATGATTTGTCAAGCATATGCATCATAATTGTTCTCGCATTAACTTTAACCATTCAAGATGCTTATGATGGGGGCAATGAGAGCTCAAAGCCGGTAAGTACCATAATTTTTGAAGGTTATAAAACTTGCAATCACTGCTTCCCTCTGCGAAGGGCCTTTCTTTTACTTTTATGTTGAGTCACCACCTTCTTTCTTTATGCACCATTAAGACAGCATAGTTGTCATTCTTAGTGTGATATGCATTGTCCCAAGGTTCATTGATTGACTCATATTGTTGGTTTCAGTTGTTCTTAAATTATTTGTATCTAGTCGCCCTCTTAAACTTTGAGGTGTCCTATGCATTTATGTTTTGCTCTCTTTGAAGGACAAGCTGAAAACCACTTGCATGTTTTCCTTATGATTTGAACACACGTTTGACTTTCATTGTTTCATTATCATGATCTTTTGTTTGTGTTCATTTGCATGTTTACAACATGGTTGCTAAGTTCTTATTATCATGATTATATCTTTCATGCCCATGTTTTAAGTTCTATTGATCCCAGCTCATCAATGCTCACATATATGATCAAGATTGTGTAGGTGCATGTCACCTCAAAAATTATTCTTTTGTTATCACTTACCTACTCGAGGACGAGCAGGAGTTAAGCTTGGGGATGCTTGATACGTCTCAAACGTATCTATAATTTTTCATGCTCCATGCTTTGTTTTACACCATTTGCCTATTGTTTCGTTACACTTAGTGGCATTTTTATACGCTTTCCGGAACTAACCTATTAACGAAGTGCCACAGTGCCAGTTCCCTGTTTTCTGCTGTTTTTGTGTTTCAGAAGTGATACACAGGAAATATTCTCCGAATTGGACGAAACAAGTTCCTGAAGTCATATTTCATCGGGGAGCTCCCAAACATACGAAGACCTGACGGAGGGGGGCCACGAGGCCCCCACACACAGGGGCGGCGCGGCCTAGCCCCTGGCCGCGCCACCCCCGTGTGAGGGCCCGTGGCTCCACCTCTGACAGCCCCCTTTCGCCTACATATACCCCCTGACGAGAAAAACCTAAGGGCCAGATCAGTTTTCCAGAATACATCGCGATCCGCCGCCGCCGTCGACCCGAAGATCGGGAGGGTCCAGAAGCTCTTCCCGGCACCCTGCCGGAGAGGGGAATCGCCACCGGAGGTCTCCTTCATCGCCATGATTGCCTCCGGAGCGATGAGTGAGTAGTCTACCTTGGACTATGGGTCCATAGCAGTAGCTAGATGGTTGTCTTCTCCACCATGTGCTTCATGTTTAGATCTCATGAGCTGCCCTACATGATTGAGATCACCGTTATGTAATACTATGATGTTGGTTTGTTGGGATGCGATGAATATTGGTGTTTATGATTAAGTTGCTGCACTGAATTTTATCTTATATTATCTCTATGATGTTTATGATCTTGCATGCTCTCCGTTGTTAGTGGCTATCTTGGCCGAGTAGTTGCTAGTGACTCCAAGAGGGGGTATTTATGCTCGATAGTGGGTTCATGCCTCTATTTCACCTGGGGGAGTGACAGAAACCTCTAAGGTGGTAGATGTGCTGTTGCTACTAGGGAGAAAACAACATTCATATGCTCGAGGGCATATGCTTTGTTTACATTACACACTTTGCTTAATGCAATTATCTGTTGTTTGCAACTTAATACTTCTAGGGTGTTCGGATGATATCCCCGGGGGTGGATTATTAGTCATAGATGCAGTTGGATGGCGGTCTATGTATTTTGTTGTAATGCCCAGAGAGAATCTCATAGTGATCTTCTTGACATATCACGTTATCTTTATTCTATCAATTGCCCAACTGTAATTCGTTTACCCAGCATGTTATTTATCTATGGAGAGACACCACTAGTGAACTGTGGACCCCGGTCCTATTTTAATCATATTGCAATCACCTGTTTACTATTCCCGCACTATTTACTTTACTAGCATATTACTACTGTTTTCCACTCGATACACTCATAACCTTTGTTTCAAGCAAACCGGTGAGATTGACAACCTCATCGCAAGTTGGGAACAAAGTATTTGTCTGTGTGTGTGCAGGTTCCACAAACACCTTCAGTCGTCACGGTCTCCCTTCTCCTGATCGATAAACCTTGGTTTCATAACTGAGGGAAAACTTGCCGCTGCACTCATCATACTTTCCTCTTGGGGTTCCCAACGGGCTGGTCATTCACCACGCACAAGGACGCCTGCTTTCACCAGTCAGCAAGCCCATCCCGTATGGGTTCAAAATCGAGAAAAATATCCGCCAGTACAATGGCGTCGATAGGCCTTTGACTTGGCTACAAGATTACTTCAATGCAGTACAATTCGCCGGGGGATCTCCCAATGTTGCTGTCCGCTATTTGCCCCTGATGCTATCCGGCACTGCGAGGCAATGGATCAATGACTTGGCGGAAAACTCCATCCAAACCTGGTTCGATATGCAAACTGCGTTCACCGAAAATTTCGAGGGGACTTACAAGAGACCCCACAACATTGGTGACCTCCATCGGTGCCGACGAGCCGACGACGAGACCTCCCGTACTTTCCTCGCGCGATGGCTGGATATGAAGAACTCCTGTGAAGGGGTTACTGACGAATCCGCCATCCTCGCGTTTATTGATAGTTTGGAAAGAGGCCAACTGCTCCGCCATCTCCTGTTGCGGGAAAGGAACGAAGGGAAATTGACCCTAAATTCCATGATCACCATCGCAAGCAACTACGCGGCCGCTGACGACGATGCCCGCGAATCTCTGAAGGCTTCCGCCATCCAGAACACTGGAAAGCAGAATAGCAGTAACAAACGGAAGAATCCGCCAGAAGAGCCTCAGGCCCCGGATATGGTCGCCACAACCTTTGCTGACAAGGGTCAAAACAGCCAGCGCGGCCGAGGACGCGGAGGTGGCGGTGGCCAGCCGCGGAGTTCCGCAACTCCCGCTTCGGCGCCATCCGCCCCCGTGTCCTACGATGAATACCGCGATATGCCATGTTTTGCCCATCATGACGCGTCGGGAAAGTGCAACCACACCAACCGGAACTGCAAGTTTGTCAACGACCTCAAGGCGGACCAAGAAGCTGGCTTCAAGCGCAGCCGGCGACAACGGCCTCGTGGCAAAGGAAAAGCGGACAAAGACAAGGAGTCTAGGGATGGTAGCGATATGGATGAAGACCCTGCACCCAAACCCGCCGAAAAGGCAGAGGGTGGTGCTGGCAAGGGTAACCCAATCAAGGACAAAAAGGTGCCTTTCACACATTCCTTGGACCCCCCATGGCTAAGGCACAGAGAGCTGCTATGCGCTCACTTAATGCCACCGTGCCAAAAATCCGCCAGTACGTCAGATGGTCCGAAGTACCGGTGCACTGGAGCCGCGATGATCATCCAGAGCACATCCCAGATGGCTATTACGCCATGGTGGTATGCCCCGTAATCCATGGCTATGAGTTCTCCAAATGCTTAATGGATGGCGGCAGCAGCCTGAACATCATGTACGTGGAAACTTTGACAAAGCTCGGCCTTACCAAGACCCAACTCCGCCATAGCGCGGTCACCTTTTATGGGGTGGTTCCTGGTCGCCAAGCCAAGTCCCTCGGGTCCATTACACTCAAGGTTGCCTTCGGTAGTGAGGAAAACTACAGAGAAGAGCCCATAACCTTTGAGGTTGTCCCGTTCAAAAGCACTTACCACGTGATCTTCGGGCGCCCAGCCTTCCACAGCTTTCATGCGAGGCCATGCTACATCTACAATCAGCTGAAGATGCCGGGACCGGATGGCATAATCACCGTTTATGGCATCTTCCGATAGGCAAAGGAGTGCGAGGAAGGACAAGCCACCTTCGCGGAAGCAGTGTTCTTCGGTGAGGAGTTCAAAGAAATCCACGCCGCTACGGACCCCGCGGAGATGCCGGCATCCAAGCAGGAGGTTTCCGCCTCCCCGCCCACCTTCAAGCCTACAGTCGATACAAAACAGGTGGAACTTGTCACTGGCGATGCCGCCAAGACCACCGCCATGGGGACTAATTTGTCCCCCAAATAGGAAAGCGCGCTCGTCGAGTTCCTCCGTGAGAACCGGGACATCTTCGCATGGCAGCCATCTGACATGACGGGTGTACCCAGGGAACTCGCCGAGCACGCTCTGCAGATAATTCCTGGCTCAAAGCCAGTAAGACAAGCCATGAGACGCTTCGGCGATGAAAAGCGCCGCGCCATAGCGAAGGAGATTTCCAAGCTGTTGAAAGCAGGCTTCATCAAGGAAGTGATACATACCAAGTGGGTGGCAAATCCGGTACTAGTTCCTAAGAAAAACACAAAAGTTCTGCGCATGTGTGTAGATTACACTGGCCTGAACAAAGCATGTCCAAAAGACCCTTTTCCCTTGACTCGCATTGACCAAGTCATTGACTCGACGGCGGGATCGGAGCTACTGTGTTTCTTAGACGCCTACTCCGGATACCACCAGATCAAGATGAAAAAGTCCGATCAGCTCGCTACGTCGTTCGTAACACCTTATGGCACATATTGCTATGTCACAATGCCATTCGGTCTGAAAAACGCAGGAGCAACGTATCAGCGCACCATGCAAAAGTGCCTGGCGGATCAAATCGGACGAAATATCCACGCATACGTGGATGACATCGCAGTTATGTCTAAGAAGCAAGATGGCCTTATAGCGGATTTGCAAGAGACATTTGACAATCTCAGGAAGTACAACATGATGCTTAACCCAACGAAGTGCGTCTTCGGGGTCCCAGCTGGACAACTCCTAGGATTCATCGTCTCCCACCGCGGAATTGAGGTTAACCCGGAGAAGATCAAGGCAATCCTCGACATCTCCCGGCCTATCGACCTAAAAGACGTGCAGAGACTCACAGGCTGCGTAGCAGCAGTGAGCAGATTCATCAGTCGTCTTGGCGAGAAGGCTTTGCCACTCTACAAGCTGATGAAGAAATCAGACGAATTCGTCTGGACCGACGAGGCAGATGCTGCACTTAAGGATCTGAAGAGAGTGTTATCCACTGCACCAGTCCTAGCGGCACCCGAAGACCAGGAACCCATGTTACTATACATGGCGGCAACCAATAGGGTGGTCAGCATCGTCATGGTGGTAGAGCGTAAGGAAGAAGCGCAGGAGTATGGCGTACAGAGACCAGTCTACTATGTCAGCGAGGTCCTGACGGAATCCAAGCAGCGCTACCCTCACTACCAAAAATTGGCATACGGAGTTTTCCTAGCTTCCCGTAAGCTAAGGCATTACTTCTATGACCATAAGATCACAGTGGTGAGCAAAGCCCCACTGAAGGACATCATCAACAACAGCGACGCAACGGGGCGAGTTGCGAAGTGGGGCATTGAATTGGCCTCTTTCGACATCGACTACAAGCCTCGCACCGCCATCAAGTCTCAGGCTTTGGCGGAGTTTATGGCGGATTGGAAGGAAGCGCAGGAGACTATGCCCGTCCCAGAACCAGAGCATTGGGTGATGCACTTTGATGGCTCAAAGTCGCTACACGGCTCGGGGGCTGGAGTGACACTCAAATCTCCCAAGGGAGATGAGCTAAGCTACGTTCTCCAGATTCACTTCCCCACCACCAACAACATCGCGGAATATGAAGCGCTACTACACGGGCTACGTGTCGCAAAGGAGATCGGCGTACAACACATCATGTGCTGTGGAGACTCTGACCTTGTGGCTCAACAGGTGGCTGGCACATATAAAGCTTGGAACGAAGTCATGGCGGCATACAGAGATGAAGTAGACGAGATGGCCAAAAGTTTCCTCGGCTACGACATAAAACATGTACGGCGAGAAGATAACATGGCGGCCGATACCTTGTCCAAACTGGGATCCAGCCGTAAGGCAGTTCCGCCAGGCGTATTCCTTGAGCATCTGCGCGTACCATCAGTTAAGATGGTGGATCCAGAAAATCCGAAGATAGCGAGCTCCCCTGTTATGGCGGTTTTGCCAAGCAATCCGCCATGGGCAGAGCCCTACCTGGAATTTCTGACGACCAAGAAGCTTCCCGAAGACGAAGTCCAAAAAAGACAAATCGAGCGTAGAGTCAAAGCGTACACCATCATAGATGGCCAACTCTACAAACGGAGCACCTCGGGAGTTTTCATGAAGTGCATATCCCAAGTGGATGGAATCGAAATATTAAGAGAGATCCACGAAGGCGAATGTGGGCATCATGCCGCCGCCAGATCCCTCGTAGCTAAGGCATTCCGCCATGGATTCTACTGGCCAACAGCCAAGGCAGATGCAGACCGCATTGTGGAGCTCTGCCACGGTTGCCAGATGTACTCCAAGCAAACCCATATGCCCGCCACAGCACTGCATACGATCCCTATAACTTGGCCCTTCGCAGTCTGGGGGCTGGACATGGTGGGTCCGCTAAAAACAGCACCTTCGGGATTTACGCACCTTTTGGTAGCGGTAGACAAATTCACGAAGTGGGTGGAAGCTAAGCCCATCAGAAAACTTGATGGCAAAACCGCCCTAAAGTTCGTCAAGGACATTGTGGTCAGATTCGGCATCCCACATAGCATCATCACCGATAATGGCACAAACTTGTCTCAGGGAGAAGTTGAAGAATACTGCCATCACAACGGAATCCGCCTTGACCTAGCATCTGTGGCACATCCATAGTCTAATGGCCAAGTTGAGCGGACCAACGGGCTAATCATGTCAGGGATCAAGCCACGCCTAGAAGCACCGCTACATAGAGCAGCTGGAGCCTGGGCAGAGGAGTTGCCATCTGTACTGTGGAGTCTACGGACCACGCCAAACAGATCAACCGGCCTTACCCCTTTCTTCTTAGTCTACGGAGCAGAAGCAATCTTGCCAAGTGATGTTCAGTATGATTCTCCAAGAGTAGAGGCCTACAAGGAAGAAGATGCAGAAGCGTCCAGAGAACTATCTGTGGACCTACTGGAAGAAGAGCGTGACCTAGCAGCCAGCGATCCACCATCTACCAGTAGAATCTCCGCCGCTATCACAGCAGGCGAGTTCGCCAACGCTCGTTCAAAAAGGTGACCTGGTGCTACGTCTGAAACAGCAGAAGTCCCACAAGCTATCCCCGCCTTGGGAAGGACCCTTCGTCATCAGCAAAGCTCTACTGAATGGTTCCTACTACCTCGTTGATATTCGCGAGCTAGATAAGCGACCAAGTAAGAAGCGCAAACGAAGAGACCCTGACGATATCTACGATGAGACAGATCGTCCATGGAACATCGCACAGCTATGTCCTTTCTACACTTAGCATTTCTCTAGCTATGTAACAGGCACCTCTATATGATCAATGAAATAAAGCATTTGGTTCACTCTTGATTTTTTTCTGAGTCTTTTACCTCCTTTATTGTTCATTTAGATTGTATAGAACCTTTTGCGCAATTGTGCTTTGCACTTGCGTCTCTTTTAAATCCGCCATAAGCGGTCCGCGTAGCTTTTTTATGTTTTGATCTTCATTCGATGTTCTCTGTGTGGATTCCAGAGTAGTGACTTTTTGACGATCTAAGCCGCCATCTGCTCAGGGTTCTGGACGGTTGCTATTAAGTATCGTCGCCCTAGCGGATTGTTCGTGCAAAGATTTCGCCATCTCACGAAAAGTCAAGCACAGAGAGCCGGATGGCGGATCGCATAATCCTACGCGTGAAATTTTTTCAAAGTGTTGTTTTTTGGGCATGGCAAAAACTGCAAGTTGCATAAAACTAGGCCTGGCAGTTTCTTCGCGCAATTAAACCACTTCATAAAAAACAAACTGCAAAAGTTCACAAGCATTCCACTGATCCGCCACAAGCAGATCAGTCACAGTGCAGACACATCACACGCAGTTTAAGTTTAAATTACAGACCCACTCAGGGGCCGAATTGATGCAAAGTATTTTTTCCTGCCATATTGCAGGGCACATCTCAAGAGGATGGCGGAATCTTGGAGGACACCTCATCGCCGCCATCACCACCTGCAGTTGCTGCGGAGGCGGATGCCGAAGCTTGGCTGGGCGACCCTGGCAGCTCGTATGCTTCATAGTATACGTTCAACTGAGTGCCAAGGGCACACAGTTGATCGTATCCAAGCACGCTCTGCCGGATGGCGGCCTCGTCCACCTGCGCGCCGTCCTCGCCGCTCTCAGGGATGCCGGAGGTGAGCTGGTCTAGGTCCATCTCGGGATAGTGGGCCTTCGCCAAGGTCAGCGCTGTCCTGGCACCACCCCGAGCAGAGGACAGCTTCCAGTCCGCCACCAGCCCTGGCACCAGCAGCAGCTTCTGTGTGAGCGCGATGGCGGAAAGGTTGGAAGAACCCGCTATCTGCAGGCTCCCGCATGCTTGGCGACCAGCGCTGAGAAGGCCATCAAGCTCCTTCCTCGCTGCGTCGGTGGCCATGCGCAAGCCCTCAGCGGTGTCCATCTCGCTTTGCCCCAAGGAAGCTGCATGGCGGAAAGAAGAAGATGCGTCACGGACTGCATAGCAAAAATTGAAAAACAAGTTATAAGAAGTGGTACCTAGCAAGTTGTCTTGGAAGTGATGGAGGAGCTCGTTAAAGCCTTCACGCCGCTTCTCAAAATCAGCGGCGGCTTTGCGGAGGTCCGCTATCTCCTTGTCCTTCTTCTTGCCCTGGTTCTCCTGGTCCTTCAGCTGCCTCTCGAGGGTGGTGTTTTCAGCCAGCGATTTCCGGAGCTGTTCATTCAGCCCATCCATCGCAATGGCATGGCCTTTCTTCATCCCCTCAAGTGTGGACTTGAGCTTGGCAGCGTCTGCATGGCGGAATCTTGTCAGCTCAGCATTGATTGAATAAGCATAAAGGAAACTTAAGGTAGATTACCGCTATTCTCAAGCTGCTGCCGCAAATCCACCACAAGAGCGCTTTTCTCCGCCAGCTCCTTCTCCTGCGAGCTGACGACCTGGACCAGGTCCTCCACCACCTTCTTGTAGTTCTGGCAAAATTTGAAGTGTTAGTCACTCTTAGAGCACCATGATGGATATAATCCGCCATTACGCTCGGGGGCTACTCATGTTGATTTTTTAGTCACTCTTAGAGCATCCTGATGAAGGATTATCCGCCATGATGCTCGGGGGCTACTTATGCTGATTTTTTCTCCTAAGAGCTTTCTGCCGGATAATTATCCGCCATAACGCTTGGGGGCTACTCGGTGTGAAATTTAAGTTCGTTCTCTATAGAGCACTGTGTGAACTACCAGCGCTCGGGGGCTGTACTATTCAAAAACTTACAGAAGTCAATCTTGAAGCCCCATAGCGGATCGAGTCTGCAATCCGCCATGGCGCTCGGGGGCTACTGGGAGTACATACCTCTTTAACAAAACTGGTTCTCTGAACGAATGCCGCCATTGCAGTTGACACATGGTTACTAGCCTCCTCTTGCATATTGTCAAGGCAGAAAAGAGCTTCTGCTTTCTTCTTCCACTTTGAAGCCTCCCCAGCTCCTGTATCCGTCTGGATTCCTTTTCCGCTAAAACTCACCTTCTTGGCACCTTTAGCGGGGCGATATGATGGTCCAGCACTTTTTTCTGGAGCATCCGCCACCTTGCTGGTATGCTGAGAAGAGGTGGAAGGCCCAGTTGGGCGAGCAGGAGCGTCTGGTGTAGGTGGAATGGCAGCAGGAGATGGCTTGGCTCTTGGAGGTTTCTGGCCAGAAACCTTTCTTCTTCTGTGCGCAGAAGAGACAGATTAGAATAATTAAGTTATGCATGGTATGAAGGCGAGTTATGATTATACTTACTTCCGCTCTGGTAGATTTATAGTGGCGGAATGTTCTGGCACGGTGTCCAGATGGCCGCGAAGGGCAGGGGATGAATGGCGAGAGATGACTCTTTTGCCCATTCCACGAATGCGCCCGCCAGCACCGCGAACGCCACGTGGAACCGCCACTACAGGTTCATCCGCCACTACCTCTTCCTCCGCCACCTTCTGTCTTTTGGGAGACGAGGATGTCTCGTCCTCATCGTCAGCAAGATCTTTCGTTCGAGGATAGCGGACGAGACCGCTCAGTTCAGAGGGTGGCAGGGAAGAGAGCTGCGGAGAAATGTGAAGTTATTAAAGGAAAATTAGCTGTTATGGCGGAATAAGGAGAAGCACTTACCTTTGGACAACTGCCATTCTCATACATAGGGATTTTTAGCTTCAGAGGCTCATCTCGCCCCACCTTAATGATGTTGCGGATCCGAAGCTCGATCTCTTCAGCGGACAGTTCCTCCTTGGAATAGCGCTGGGGATCGTCTATTCCGCTATACTCGCACATCAGGGTTGGGCGATATTGAAGAGGCTGAATCCGCCGTGAGATCCAGCAGTAAATGGTGTCAGCACCTGTCAGTCCAGAGAAGACAAGTTTCGAAATCCGCCGTGAGCATAATTGGCATTCATCATCCATTGTGAAGTCATCCATGACACCCCAGCTATCCTGCTCCTTGGCGGGGCCATCAGTAAAAGACCACAGGCCGAACTTCCTCTCAGGAGGGGCCTGGTTAGCCAGATAGAAGAAGGAACCCCGCCATCCCTTAGCAGAGTTGTGAGGGACAATGTAGGGGTAGGATTTCCCGTGCCGAGGAACAAAGGAGATCGACCCGCAATTGCGAGGATTCCCGTTCGCGTCCCGGTTATGGCGGATGTTAAAATATAAGCGGAATAAATCTCCGCGTGGGCTGATGCCTAGATATCCTTCACATAGCGCGACAAAACCTGCTAAAGCAGTGAAGCTATTCGGAGCAATGTGGTGCAGCTGTAACCTGTAATGACGGAGAACTTCCCTCAGGAAGTAGGATGGCGGAAGGCTGAGGCCACGATCAATATGGGACTTCAGCATAACGACCTCTTCATCTGAAGGAGTCGGCATCGCTTCACCAGGCTCAACCCGCCATCTGGAGGTTTCCTTAGCAGCTATGCGGCCTTCCCGCTCCAAGGAAGATAGAATTTCCTCGTTCAGATTGCAGGAGTCCCAGTCTCCTCCTGAGTTTTCGGGTATGGCGGACTCGGTATCCGAGGACCGCACCGAACCTTCAGCAGCCTCGGACTTGGAGGCTTCACGAGGTGATTCAGGCTCCATGGCGGCAAGTGGCGTGGCGGTAATGACTTCGAGGATCTCGAGCGAGGACGAGGAAGACGATGCCAGTTTGTGGCGGAAAACACTACCGGCGGCGAGGTCTTCCGCGGCGGCTCGTCGGAGATCACGAAGCTCTCGTGGCGGCGCTAAGGAGAGAGAGTGCGACGGGGGTGAATGAAGGGGTGACCGGCCGGGGGTGAGAGGCCGGGGTATATATACACCCCGGGCCTCGAGATTCGTGCCCGCCATCACCACCGCTCATCCTAATCGCAGAAACCCTAATCTGGTGACACGTGTCCAAGGGTAAAAAAGTAACTTGGTAAATCTTACCCTAGAAGGAACTATGTGCCGAAATTTACGGCGGATTTCAACGGTATGATCCAACGGATCCTAAAAATCTCGCTAAGATAACTACGTCGCTTGATCCGTTATTTACGGCGGATTGATAGATGGAAGAAGGAACATCAAGATGACCGCCATCCCAGCAAAAAAGAGCTATGGCGGAAATGACCTAACAAGAACAAGCATGGCGGATGTAGATGGCAATCTTGAAGTTCCCTGGGGGCTACTGTTGGGGATATACCAAATAGGTATACCAGCGATGTAGTCCTAAATCAGCAAGCCAGGGTGGCCCATCAGGGGTGGTATGGCGGATTCGCCATGCCGGGCGGCCCAGTTGCTGAAGTTGGCACGGCGGTACTGGACGCAGGCGCTTATGGCGGATCCAGAGACAGGTCCATGGCGGGCTACTAGCGGCGAGCCTATGGCGGATCCGGAAGACGGCCCATGGCGGGTGACCTTGTAGTATACGTGTAGGACCTAGTCTAGGACTCCAAGTTGTATCCGCTCCGATACCAATGTGTAGCCCACGCCAGGCGCCTTTATAAGCCCGGCGTGGAGCAGCCCTTGAGGCAACAGACCAATCTTACGGCCAATCGTATAGCGAAACAGCCAACCTCATCATTGTAACCGAGCACTTGTTGCCTTATAGTGAATTATAGCAGCACGTAGGATCTCGCCACCATCGCGGGATCTGAAGCTGGGTAAACTCGTGCTACCACCGTCCTGGATCGCTCCTCCGTGTTCACCCCCTTCCACAAACCGCCATACCCCTACCTCTATGGCAGATCTGTTGATGAAACCACGACAGCAACATTGTTTATCGTTTAAAATTGGATACTTTTGCATAATATAGTATCCTTTTATCAGCCACAAACGCCCCAATTTCCATGTATTTATTTTTGCCATTTATAAGAATATGGTCAAAATTCAATTTATGGGTTTTCAGCCAATCAGAGAACAGATCCACCCAAACCACGGATGACCACACCAAAGCAGGCCTGAACCGGTCAGATCATCTCCATCCAACGGTCCAGATTCTCCTGCTAGCCCGGGCTCATCCATGGCCATATTTTTATCGCGCCCGTGAAATCTGAAATTTGGCGCTATGTCTTCCCAGCCTGAGCCAACCTCATCCACAGAAACCCTGGCCCCTCACCTACCCCCTTGCAGGTCACAGCGCCTCCTCCCTCCTCCCTTCTCATTTCCTCCACCGCCGCCGGTGTAGATCTTGGCCAACTCCGGCCACTCCCTGTCCCGCCGACCAGTCCCCAGAGCCCCCTTTCCCCACTCTGTGTATTTCACATCTTGGAACCACCAAACCGCACCTCCAACAGAAACCCTAGCCCGGGATCTCGGCTGTACAGGGAGGAGCAGGAGGTCCATGGCGACGTGCAGCACCTCAGCAGATGCCATTTTAGCTCTTTCGCTGACCATTGCTGAACCTGTAAAAATATGAACTGTCGATTCAGGAACATGGCACGGGCGGAGCGGAGTTCGGCTCTGGTTGCAGCGACGTGCGGTGGATTTTTCATTCGCGAGGTATGGTACTTTGTGCGGTTCGTTCCTCTGGTTTCTGTCATGGAAAATCACACGATTTCATGAGATATGGCTGGTCGGCTGTTTGCTGCACACTTTTTTCTTCTTAAAATAAAATAAATTACAGTGTCTATTATAGTGTCAATTGGATTTGTTAAACGCCTGCTACTGCTTTACTCTGCTTAAGTGGTTGCATTTTAGCTTTGGTTTCTAGATTTAGTACTGGTGAGTCGGCAGTTGATCAGTATTCTTCAGTCTGAGGTAGTTGCTGGAGTGATTCATATTGCTTTAGAGGTAGTGGAAGTACTAATCGAGTCATGTTTCTGATGGTAGGCTGTTGCCAAGACCTGTTTTGCATCTACCGCATGTATGAGTATGACTAAGAAATGAAGCGAGCTCCTCCTATCCGGTGACAGCTGAGCATGCACCGGTGATCCTCCAATCTGATGCTAATTAGTATAACTTCTAACTGCTTAGAAATTACCACAGCAGCATGTGATCGATACACCGCAATTTGGTCTCTCTTCCATTAACACAACTTTTTATCCTGGTAGGGAAGCACCTATATTATCTTCAGTTGCATCAACTTATTCTGAATTATATTGTCTTGAAGTAGTACATCTGTACTTCTGAATTTTCTGTACTCTAGTGCTGCTAGTGTTGCTACTAGTCCTACTTGCTGAAACTTACTGAAATAAATAAAATTCCAGCGAATAAACTTTTTGTAGTAATTAGGAACTTCATGAAATATACACTAGTGAATATTTTCTTGCTGGTTATTGGAACATTCATGTATTTACAGTTACATTCTCATCCATCTACTTAGTGATCCCATTATGTTACCATTAGAATTCTGTAGTATGACTAAAGAACTGTTGCAAGCGTCCAGATTCCACTATAACCTTAACAAACCGAGTGGTTCAGCTTTACTGCAATGCTTTGGGACCATGATCTTCATTACTAGATTAATAATAACTAGCATTAGTAGCTCCAGTATTCCAATTACCTACTGTTTGTTAAATAAAGGCTGAACTTATGATCTGGTACCTTACCATACACCCGAATGGTCTTTGCTATATGATTTCTCCTACTTGATTAATTTGTGTCTTGTTTTTTCTGTGTATGTTTTTGATACATTCATGTCTGTGGCCTGGACTACTGCAAACAACCTCGTCCGTGCGTCATGGACGGTCCCAGCTCTGGCCAGCCCGCCTCCTCGCGTTCGCAATTTCAGGCCAACCTCCACCATCATGGTCGTCCCCCTCTTCCCCTATCTGCCTCGAGCACCAGATCGATGTTGACCTTCTCGCGTCTGACTGCCGCCTGCCTCCCTCAGGTACTTTTCCGTTTCTTCCCAGGTGTATGTGTGTGTTATGTGCTATGTGCTATGTGCCTGACTGCATGTGTGTGTGTGTTGGTGGCTTAAGGGCTCCATCTAGGGCTTCTACTGCTGCTATAGCTGGCTAGATTGCTGCTTGATCTGCGTGTTATTGCTTTATCTGCTCAATCTGTGTGTGTTGGTGCTCGATCTGCTGATTGCTTCTGTAGATGGTCTGTTGTAGATGGTTAGGTTAGCTATTGCTGCTGTTGTAGATGGTAGCTGCTTACTTGTCTTGCTTGTATATTTCAAACTGCATTGTTGGTTTTATGGAGACACATCTTACACTTGTAATAGTTGCTTTGTTTTACTTCTGCAATTTGACCGCCATATGAGTGGTATTTCCTATAATTTATATAAACCCAAATGTTTGTATATTTTTTTAAAACCTGTAGCTTAGAGATGGACAAGTTTGACAAGTCTGATAGTGCTGTATGCTGATCATATCCATATACTGCCTGTAGACAATTATGTGCAATTTTCATTTCATTTCCCCATCAATTTGCACCTTAGTTCATCCTAATTTCTTAACTATCATGTGTGTACTTATTTTTCTAGTGTCTGGCTTTGTTGATCATTGATTTTGTCTCTTAATATATAGATATATACAAGGGTTAATGAAGCAGCTTGGCCTTATTCAAGAAGATGCCAGTGGGAAAATATTTGGCCACTAGTGAGGTAGCCTCTCTTGTACATCTTTTATTCTACTGGTGGTATATGCTTAGCAAATGAGGTTCCTTGCTTTGTAAGGTTGGAGTCGTAGCCTGTGACTCCGTTTTATCCGGTTGAGTTGTTTCGTGTTGTTCCTGTAGCAGAAAACACCATAGTATCCTGTGTATATGGGCTTCCATAGTGCCGATAACATTGTTTCTGCTGCTCTTTTTTGTCTTAAACTTATGCTATCAGTACTGTTCTCTGCAAATTTCACCGTATATTTGCATGCCTTTTTGGCCACTATAAGTATTCTCGTTGTTGTAATCTCTTGGTACTATCTTAGTGTAATACACATTTCTGGTTCTGTTCTACTCTTTCTGAATTTTTGTCTTATTTATGCTCTGCACTGCAATATTCTTTTGTAGGAGCATGGTATGTATAACAGAGCAGGACCTGAAGAAGTTTGAAGACAACGCAAAGCAAACTTAGGAAATAGTTAGGAAAACATAGTGTAGCTACCATATTGGTAGCGTTAGGTATATTGTGATTGCTTGTGTATCTGTATAATGTAATAGACTGATTATAGCTGTTATCTGAGGCATTATGTATGTTTTCCTATTCCGATTTAAATATTGACTATTCATTTACTGCCAAATTTGATATTTAGAACATGACCAACTGAAAAATTGAACCTGACTTGTGGGACCTACAACCAAAAACTCTGACATTGGGACTGACAACCAGAAAATACTGACAGTTTGGACCCACCTACTCTACAATTGACAATTGGGACCTGCTGGACCTGACAAGTGGGACCTCGTTTAGCCAAAAAGGCCATGGCCCAAAAGTAAGAAGGCTGAAATGTTGGACTTGGCCCATCTAGCTTACTAGAATTGTCAAATTTAAAAATAAAATATGCCAAAATTCGGGCTTGGCCCATGTAGAACAACACAACTGGACTGGGCTAAATTTGAATTACGACTATTTGGTTTGGTCACAATCCTGCCACGTAGGATTGGCCATGTAGGATCCGACGTGGCATGGCCAAATTGCCCGTGACCAATTTTTTGGTCATAATGCTTATGACCATCTATTTTGGTCATAATCGTCTATGACCAATTAGAAAAATTGGTCGTCGTAGGCGGTCAGTGACGCTCAACTGCCGACCAAGTGTTTTTGGTCAGAAGAGGGTCATAAGTTGAGCAACAATGACCATCTAGTGACCAAAATGAAGGGTCACTAGTCAACAGATTTCTTGTAGTGTATTTCATCTCTGATCATGATCCATATGATTTCTTGTGAGTAGTTCATTTAGTTCTTGAGGACATGGGAGAAGTCAAGATGTTAGTAGTGGAACTATGTTGAGTAATATTTAATGGTTTGATATTTATGTTGTGGTGCTATTCTACTAGTGGTGTCATGTGAACGTCGACTACATGATACTTCTCCTTTATGGGCCTAGTGGAATGCATTGTATATTTGGCTACTAATTGTGGGGTTGCCGGAGCGATAGAAACCTAAACCCCCATTAGGAAACCAGTCCACCAAGGAGTGTAGGATCTCAGAGTTTAAGGCTGTGGTTAGATTTATCTTAATTACTTTCTTGTAGTTGCAGATGCTTGCAAGAGGTATAATTACAAGTGTGTATTAGTCCAAGTTGGGTAGTGCATTAGCATAGGTTCATCCCCATAACACCTATCAAACCAATGAAGATTAATCAACTGTGTGAAGCGAAAGCACTTGACGAAACTCCCATGTGTCCTCATGAACGTTTGGTAATCATAAGTAACACAACCGGCGTGTCCTTTGCTCTAAAAAGGATTGGGCCACTCGCAGCAATTATTATTACTGTCTTTTATTTACTCATATTTTATATATCTGTACTATCAAATACCCCTAAAAACCCGTTTGCTAGTATTTACAGTGATTCCTTGATCAAAAATTCTTGTCAACACCTTCTGCACCTCGTTGGGTTTGACATTCTTATTTACTGAAAGTACTACGATACACAACCTATACTTGTGGGTCATCAGGACTATTTTCTGGCGCCATTGCCGGGGAGTGAAGCGCTATTGAAGATTGGAATTGATAAGGGAAACTTTTATTGTGAGTATTGTTTTTATTTCTGTCTTTTATTTTATTTTATTATGGAGAAGTCTCCATTTGGTTCCCTATTTGGGAATACTACTGCCATTGTTACAGTAGTAGATGAACCACCGCCTGCTCAATTGGATCCTTTTAAAATACCTATGAAAATTGTTGAACGTGTTATGTATAAATGCTATTCAGGAGATGGAACTGTCCATCCGAGTGATCATTTTCTCTTTATACATGAATTATGCGAGTTGTTCAAGTGTGCAGGTATTTCATCAAGCCAAGTTAAGAGGAAGCTATTCTGTTTATCACTAAAGGGTAGAGCTGCGGAATGGTATAAGCTGCTGAAGAATGGCCAATCTATTGGCCGGGAGGAAATTGTACCTCTCTTTTATTCTAAATTCTATCCTCCTAGTGAGATTCATAAAGATCAGAATCAGATATATAATTTCTGGCCGCATGATGGAGAGAGTATTGTCCAAGCGTGGGGGAGATTGAAGTCACTAATGCTCAAATGTCCCATTCATGAGCTTCCCAGAAATATTGTTATTAATAAATTTTATGCAAGGCTTTCTCTTCATGATAAGGATTTATTTGATGCTTCTTGTTCTGGATCATTTACACGTATGAAAGAAGAAGCTAAATGGGATCTTCTTGACCGTATTCAGGAAAATACTGAAGGATGGGAGAATGACAAAGGAAGAAAGTCAGGTATAAATTATGATTATGAATGCATTAAATCTTTTATGGGATCTTTCATAAATTATGATTATGAATGCATTAAAGTCAGGTATAATATTAGTGCTGTTTATGGCCTTGATTCTCAAATACTTGCCACCTGTTTTAAGGCCTTTGCCTCTTACCTTGATGTTCCAAAAAAATGGAACAAGTACCATGCGCCTTATAAAAAGATACTGTTAATTGTATTCCTGCTAGAAATATCGAAGTTTATACTGTTGATCGTATTTTTCCTGAACCTTATTTTGAGAAAACACCTTTCCCTGCTAAGGTGAAGGAGTATTCTATGTTAACTAGTGTGATTAACAAAAGTGCAATGAAAGCTTTAGAACCTGATGAACAAATAACTGTTAAACCTGCAATACAATAGTAAAGGATCTTGTTACTAAAAATGTAGAAGATGGACACATTATCTTTTGTGAAGATGCTTCTAATATTATCAGCATGCTATTAATATGGAGCCAGATGCAAAGCCAATTGTTGAACATCAACGCCGTTTAATTCCTAAGATGAAGGAAGTGGTAAGAAATGAGGTATTGAAACTCCTTGATGCTGGTATTATTTATCCTATTGCTGATAGTAGATGGGTTAGTCATGTTCATTGTGTTCCTAAGAAAGGAGGAATTACTGTTGTGCCTAATGAAAATAATGAGCTTATTCCTCAAAGAGTAGTAGTTGGTTATAGGATGTGCATCGATTTTAGAAAGGTCAACAAAGTTACTAAGAAAGATCATTATCCTTTACCGTTTATAGATCAAATGTTAGAGATATTATCTAAGAAAACTCATTTTTGTTTTCTTGATGGTTATTCTGGTTTCTCTCAAATTGCTATTAAAAAGTAAGAGCAAGAGAAAACCACTTTTACTTGTCCTTATGGAACTTATGCTTATAGACGTATGCCTTTTGGTTTATGTAATGCTCCTGCTATGTTTCAAGGATGCATGTCTGCTATTTTTCATGGATTTTGTGAAGAAATTGTGGAGGTATTCATGGATGATTTCTCCATCTATGGAACTTCTTTTGATAACTGTTTGCACAATCTTGATAAAGTTTTACAGAGATGTGAGGAAACTAATCTTGTTCTTAATTGGGAGAAATGCCACTTTATGGTGAATGAAGGAATTGTTCTTAGACATAAAATTTCTGAACGAGGTATTGAAGTTGACAGAGCAAAAGTTGAAGCAATTGAGAAAATGCCCTATCCTAGGGATGTTAAAGGTATTCGTAGTATTCTTGGTCATGCTGGTTTCTATAGGAGGTTTATTAAAGATTTATCTAAAATTTCATAGACTCTTACTAATCTTCTTCAAAAAGATGTACCTTTTGTTGTTGATGATGATTGTAAGGAAGCTTTCAAAATTCTGAAGAAGGCTTTAATTACAGCTCCTATTGTCCAACCACCTGATTGGAATTTACCCTTTGAAATTATGTGTGATGCTATAGTGATCTTGCTGTAGATGATGTCCTTGGACAACGAGTAGATAAGAAGTTGAATGTTATTCATTATGCTAGTAAGACTCTTGATGCTGCTCAAAAGAATTATATTGTTGATTCAAAAGTTACTATTCATACTGATCAAACTGCTATTAGGTATCTTATGGAAAAGAAATATGCTAAGCCCGGGCTTATTAGATGGGTGTTGCTTTTACAAGAGTTTGATTTGTATATTGTAGATAGGAAAGGTGCTGAAAATCCTGTTGCCGATAATTTGTCTAGATTGGAAAACATTTCTTATGATCCTATTCCTGTTAATGATAGTTTTCTAAATAAACAGTTGGCTACAATAAACGTGACCTCACGAGAGAGTCCTTGGTATGATGATTATGCTAACTTTATTGTTTCCAAGTATTTGCCTCCAACCTTTATAGCTCAGCAGAGAAGGAAATTCTTTTATGACTTGAGGCATTATTTTTGGGATGACCCACATTTATATAAAGAAGGAGTGGATGGTATTATGCAAAGATGTGTTCCAGAATAGGAACAACTAGAGATATTGAGGAAATGTCATGGTAGTGCTTATGGAGGATAGATAGAACTGCACAAAAGGTTCTACAATCAGGTTTTTATTGGCCTACCCTTTTTAAAGATGCAAGAAAATTTATTTTATCTTGTGATGAATGTCAAAGCGTTGGTAATATTTCTAGTTGCAATGAAATGCCTATGAATTATTCTCTTGTTATTGAACCATTTGATTGTTGGGGATTTGACTTTATGGGCCCTTGATACGTCCATTTTGCATCACTATTTTGTATCATAATTTACTGTTATTCATTGATTTATTTCATATTTAGAGATGATACTTATGTTGTTTCCTCTACTTTTGCATGATCGATGATATTTGGAGGACTGCCGGAGTCAGGATTCTGCTGGAAAGGACCGTCAAGATACCTTGTTTTGGAAGATCAGGAAATTCTAGAAAAATACCAAAAAATTATATTTTGCCGGAAGACTGAAGAAGCCAGAAGGAGGAGAAGGGAGGAGCAGCAGGGTGGGCTCACCACCAGGTGGCATGGGCCCACCCCTGGCCGTGCCACCCTATGGTGAGGCCACCCTAGCCCACGACTGCCATCGCCCCCTTTCGTATATCGTCGTCCCCAAAAACCTAAGTCAAGGGGGGCCATTAGAGATAGACTCCGCCTCCTCTGTGGGGCGGAAAACACGAGAGAGAGAAAAGCTCTCCGGCGGGCAGGAATCTGCTGGGGAAATTTCTTCCCGGAGAGGGGAGATCATCGCCATCATCATCGCCATCTCACCGGACTTCATCGGGATCATCATCATCACCACCATCACCAGCACCTTCATCTCCACCATCACCACGCCATCCCGCTGTAACATCTTGAGTTGAATCTTGTCAAATTCTTAGGGGAAACTTTCCCGGTGTTGATTACTCTTGTAGTTGATGCTATTGGGTGGAACCGTTGAATTAAGGTTTATGTTCAGATTGTTATTTACCATTATTTCACCTCTGATCATGATCCATATGATGTCTTATGAGTAGTTCGTTTAGTTCTTGAGGACATGGGATAAGTCAAGATGTTAGTAGTGGAATTATGTTGAGTCATAATTTAATGGTTTGATATTTATATGTTGTGGTGCTATTTCACTAGTGGTGTCATGTGAATATCGACTACATGATACTTCACCATTTATGGGCCTAGTGCAATGCATTGTGTATTTGGCTATTAATTGTGGGGTTGCTGGAGTGACAAAAACCTAAACCTCCGTTAGGAAACCATTGCACCAGGGAGCGTAGGATCTTAGAGTTTAAGGCTGTGGTTAGATTTATCTTAATTACTTTCTTGTATTTGCGGATGCTTGCAAGGGGTATAATCACAAGTGTGTATTAATCCTAGTAAGGGTAGTGCACTAGCACAGGTTCACCCCCATAACACTTATCAAACCAATAAAGATTATTTAGCGGCATGAAGCGAAAGCACTTCACAGAAACTCCCGTGTGTCCTCGAGAACGTTTGGTCATCATAAGTTACACAACCGGCTTGTCCTTTGCTCTAGAAAGGATTGGGCCACTCGCTGCAATTACTATTACTGTCTTTTATTTACTCATACTTTAATTATTTGCATTACCAAATACCCCTGAAAACCTATTTGCTAGTATTTACAGTGAAACCTTGATCAAAACTGCTTATCAATACCTTCTGCTCCTCGTTGGGTTCGACACTCTATTTATCGAAAGTACTACGATACACCCCCTATACTTGTGGGTCATCAAGACTATTTTCTGGCGCTGTTGCCTGGGAGTGAAGCGCTATTGAAGAGTGGACTTGGTAAAGGTAATCTTCGCTGTGAGTTTTGTTTTTATTTCTGTCTTTTATTTTATTTTGCTATGGAGAGTTTCCCATTTGGTTTCCTATTTGGGAACACTACTACCACTGTTGTGGTTGTGGATGAACCACCACCCGCTCAATTGGATCCTTTTAAAATACCTATGAATATTGTTGAACGTGTTATGAATAACTGCTATTCAGGAGATGGAACTGTCCATCCTCTTTATACATGAATTATGCGAGTTGTTCAAGTGTGTAGGTATTTCATCAAGCTAGGTTAAGAGGAAGCTATTCTCTTTATCACTGAAAGGCAGAGCTGAGGAGTGGTATAGGCTGCTAAAGGATGGTCCATCTATTGCTTGGGAGGAAATTGTATCTCTCTTTTATTCCAAATTTTATCCTCCAAGTGAGATTCATAAAGATCATAATTGAATATATAATTTTTGACCTCATGATGGAGAGAGTATTGCCCAAGCGTGGGGGAGATTGAAGTCACTAATGCTCAAATGCCCCACTCATGAGCTCCCCAGTAATATTGTTATTAATAATTTTTATGCAAGGCTTACTCTTCACGATAAGGATTTATTGGATGCTTCCTGCTCTAGATCATTTACATGCATGAAAGAAGAAGCTAAGTGGGATCTTCTTGATCATATTCAAGAAAATACTGAAGGATTGGAAAATGACAAAGGTAGGAAGTCAAGTATAAATTATGATTATGAATGCATTAAAGCTTTTATGGGAACCGATGACTTTCATAATGTTAGCACTGTTTATGGTCTTGATTCTTAGATACTTGCTAACTGTTTTAAGGCCTTTGCTTCTTATCTTGATGTTCCAAAGAAAGATTGGAACAAGTATCATGCACCTTATAAAGATTCTATTAGTTGTATTCCTGCTAAAACTACTAAAGTTTGTACTGTTGATCGCATTTTGCCTGAACCTTATTTTGAGAAGACGCCTTTCCCTGCTAAGGTAAAGGAGCATTCCACTTTGATAAGCGTGCTTAATAAAAGTACCAAGAAAGCTGTAGAACGTGATGAGTAAATTACTATTAAGTCTCCTATAGCTATAGTGAAGGACCTTGTTACTAAAAATGTAGGAGATGAACATATTGTCTTTTGTGAAGATGCTTCTAACATTATTTCACATCCTAGTAGGTGTAGGAAAACAAGTGTTCCTGTTATTTCTGGCAGGATTGGTGATCATTGCTATTATGGTTTATGTGACATCGGTGCAAGTTCAAGTGCTATTCCTTTCGAGCTTTACAAAGAAATGATGCATGAAATCACCCCTTGTGAACTTGAAGATATTGATGTGGTTATTCAGCTGGCTAACAGAGAGACTGTCTTGCCGATTGGTATTGTTTGAGATGTGGAAGTTCTATGTGGTAAGACTAAATATCTTACTAATTTTATAGTACTTGGTAAGGAAGCTAGTAAAACTTGTCCTATTATTTTCGGTAGACCTTTTTGAATACTTGTGGTGCTGTTATAGATTGTAAGAAGGAGAAAATTTTGACTAAGTTTGATGGAGAATCTTATGAGTTTAGTTTCTCTAAGTTCGCTAAAACTCCTTATGAAAATGAATTGCCTAATGAAAATTTTCGAGTTGAACAGCTTGCTTCTATTGCTCTTACTCCTAATAATGCTTTGCAGCAATTTATGGAGGATCATGAGAGTGATATTTTCAGGAAAGAAAGAGAGGAGATTGACGATATTCTTCTTCATCAACCACCGTTGATTAAGCACAATTTACCTGTGGAGGATCTTGGTACGACTTTGCCACCTAAGGAAGATCCTGTTTTTGATTTAAAACTTTTACCTGATGATCTTAAGTATGCTTATATAGATGATAAGAAAATATATCCTATTATTATCAGTTCTAAACTTTTAGGAAAGGAGGAAGAAAGGTTATTGGAAATATTGAGGAAACACCAAGGAGCTATGGGATATACTCTTGATGATTTAAAAGGGATTTCTCCTACTACATATCAGCATGCTATTAACATAGAGCCAGATGCAAAGCCAGTTGTTGAACATCAACGCCGCTTAATTCCCAAGATGAAGGAAGTGGTAAGAAATGAGGTATTGAAGCTCCTTGATGCTAGTGTTATTTATCCTATTGCTGATAGTAGATGGGTTAGTCATGTTCATTGTGTTCCTAAGAAAGGAGGTATCACTGTTGTGCCTAATGAGAATAACGAGCTTATTCCTCAAAGGGTAGTAGTTGGTTATAGGATGTGCATTGATTTTAGAAAGGTCAACAAAGTTACTAAGAAAGATCATTATCCTTTACTGTTTATTGATCAAATGATAGAGAGGTTATCTAAGAAGACTCATTTTTGTTTTCTTGATGGTTATTCTGGTTTCTCTCAGATTGCTGTTAAAAAGCAAGATGAAGAGAAGACCACTTTTACTTGTCCTTATGGAACTTATTCTTATAGACGTATGACTTTTGGTTTGTGCAATGCTCCTGCTACTTTTCAAAGATGCATGTCTGCTATTTTTCATGGATTTTGTGAAGAAATTGTGGAGGTTTCCATGGACAATTTCTCTGTCTATGGAACTTCTTTTGATAATTGTTTGCACAATCTTGATAAAGTTTTGCAGAAGTGTGAAGAAACTAATCTTGTTCTTAATTGGGAGAAATGCCACTTTATGGTGAATGAAGGAATTGTTCTTGGACACAAAATTTCTGAAAGAGGTATTGAAGTTGACAGAGCAAAGGTCGAAGCAATCGAGAAAATGCCCTGTCCTAGGGATGTTAAAGGTATTAGAAGTATTCTTGGTCATGCTGGTTTCTATAGGAGGTTTATTAACGATTTCTCTAAGATTTCAAAGCCTCTTGCTAATGTTCTTCAAAAAGATGTACCATTTTTTTTTGACGATGATTGTAAGGAAGCTTTCGAAACTCTTAAGAAGGCTTTAACAACAGCTCCTATTGTTCAACCACCTGATTGGAATTTACCCTTTGAAATTATGTGCGATGCTAGTGATTATGCTATGGGTGTTGTTCTTGGACAGCGTGTAGATAAGAAGTTAAATATTATTCATTATGCTAGTAAGACTCTTGATGCTGCTCAGAAGAATTATGCTACTACTGAGAAAAAGTTTCTTGATGTTGTTTTTGCATGTGATAAGTTTAGACCTTACATTGTTGATTCTAAAGTTACTATTCATACTGATCACGCTGCTATTAGATATCTTATGTCAAAGAAGGATGCTAAGCCTAGGCTTATTAGATGGGTGTTGCGTTTACAAGAATTTGATTTGCATATTGTAGATAGGAAAGGTGCTGAAAATCTAGTTGCTGATAATTTATCTAGATTGGAGAACATTTCTTTTGATCCTATTCCTGTTAATGATAGTTTTCCGAATGAACAGTTGGATTCAATAAATGTAACTTCGCGAGACCTTCCTTTGTATGCTGATTATGCTAACTTTATTGTTTCCAAGTGTTTGCCTCCAACCTTTACAGCTCAGCAAAGAAGAAAATTCTTTTATGACCTAAAGAATTATTTTTGGGATGACCCACACTTATATAAAGATGGAGTTGATGGTATTATGCGAAGATGTGTTCCAGAATATGAACAACAAGAGATATTGAGAAAATGCCATGGTAGTGCTTATGGAGGACATCATGCTGGAGATAGAACCGCACAAAAGGTTCTACAATCAGGTTTTTATTGGCCAACCCTTTTTAAAGATGCTAGAAAGTTTGTTTTATCTTGTGATGAATGCCAAAGAGTTGGTAATATTTCGAGAACGTAATGAAATGCCTATGAGTTACTCTCTTATTATTGAACCATTTGATTGTTGGGGATTTGACTTTATGGGTCCTTTTCCTCCTTCAGAAGGTTATACTCATATACTTGTTGCTGTTGATTATGTTACTAAGTGGGTAGAAGCCATACCTACGAAGAGTGTCGATGGCGAGACCTCATTGAAAATGCTTAAGGATGTTATTTTTCCTAGGTTTGGTGTACCTAGATATCTTATGATTGACGGAGGTTCTCATTTTATTCATGGTGGTTTTAGGAAAACTCTTGCTAGATATGACGTTAATCATAGAATTGCTTCTGCTTATCATCCACAAACCAGTGGGCAAGTACAGCTATCAAATAAAGAGATCAAGTCTATCTTGCAGAAGACTGTCAATAGATCTAGGAAAAACTGGGCTAGCAAGTTAAACGATGCTTTATGGGCTTATAGAACTGCTTATAAGAAGCCCATGGGCATGTCTCCTTACAAAATGGTTTACGGAAAAGCGTGTCACTTGCCTTTAGAATTAGAACACAAAGCTTTTTGGGCAGTGAAAGAGCTTAATAGGGATTTTAAACTTGCCGGTAAGAAAAGGTTGCTTGATTTGAGTTCTTTAGATGAGTGGAGAAATGAAGCTTACGAGAATGCCAGACTTTTCAAAGAAAAAGTCAAGCAATGGCATGATAAGAGAATTCTTAAGAGAGAGTTTCATGTTGGTGAAAAAGTTCTTTTGTATAGGTCTCGTCTCAGATTTTTTGCACGAAAATTACTCTTGAAATGGGAAGGACCCTTTATTATTGAAGAAGTGTATCATTCAGGTGCTATAAAAATTGCTTCACTTAAAGATAACACTACGCAAGTGGTGAATGGGCAAAGACTCAAACATTATATTGCTAGAGATTCTTATAATGAAGACATTGATGTTTTTCAAATGGTGACTCCGAAAGAATTCAACCAAGACAATATGCAGGAACCTGCAGAGTTCGTTTTTGAATAGGTAACAGTTTTAGTCAGAAAAGGTTCGCGTTAACTTTTCCATTAATATTTTTGCTGTTTTTACTAAATATGAAAAATCACGAGACAAAAACGAGTTGGAAACGGAGCTCCAAGGCCCCACACCACCATGTGGCGTGGGCCCCCTCCTGGCCGCGCCACCCTGTGGTGAGTCCACCTTGGAACTCTTTTCCGTCCTGTTTTCCTAGTGTGACTTTGTTTCGATGTTTAATTCGCCTATATAACCCCCCGGATTACCCGAGGTTTGTATATCGTGTTTTCGTCATGTTTTCATTTCGAGCTGTTTCTATCAGGAGTTGTTCTCAGTTTTGGAGCCGCCATGTCTTCGTCTGGTTCATCCGAGGAGAACCCTCTTGCGGACATCCTTAATCTGCACATGAGGGAGCTGAAGTTGTATCCAAAGGAAATGTCGCTCAAGGATGGGAAGTTGCAGATAGAAGATGTTCAGGGCCCTACAGAAGAAGGAAGTCTCGACGCCAGGATGGAAGCGCTGGAACAAGAAGTTTTTAAATACAAGAAGATGGCGGAACGCGAGGTAGACATCATCTATGGGATAAATTAAGAGCTCGTCGCCAAGCACAAGAAAGAGACTATAGAGCTCTAGGATGAAATTTTGTCACTCCATGAGACCACCAACAAATTACAAGCACAATTCTACGACTTGCAAAACCAAAACTGTGAGTATGAGGCTAGGTTTAAACAAATGAGTGCTGCTGCCAGTTTCAGGGTATTGGAGACAAAGTCATCCTTTCTTGATGGGGAACCTCTACCTTGGAAGTCTGATGATGACAAAGATGCACCACCACCACCGAAGGAGTAATTCGTCATTGGTTTTGGCATCCCCTCGGCTTGTTCCAAGCTTGGGGGAGTGCCGCGGTATCACATTATTATCTTTTACTCATTTACTTTTCAAGTAGAGTCATATCATGTATAGAGAAGTTATCTTCATGCAAACTTCCTTGTAGTGTGGAAGTATCCTCCTTAGTTGGTTATCTATGTATCCCTTGGTGTGAGTTGCGGTAATGAAATATTAATGAGAAGTCCTATCATTTACTTTCCACACACTTTATTTCAGTTTGCAATTTTTCTTATATGATTAGTCTTGTTGATTAGTATTGATATCACTTTGGTAGCATGAGTAAATCTAGTTGGTTTTGGGAAACTTAGTTTGGTCAGTAGCAACATTACCTTGAGGTTTGAGTAGAAAAAGAAGGAAGTGTCAGTAGATACATCATTTCAGTTTTCCTTCATGATTGGCTTATAAGCATTAGTATTCTCAAGTTAAAATCATGTGTGCCTTCAAGGAAGTTTGCATGATTGTTTTCTATTACATATATGTATGTTTGTTTCATGCAACTCTTATGCCTGCTATATAGCCTTGCTAGCCAAAAACCTGTACTGAGAGGGAATACTTCTCGTGCATCCAATCCCCTAAAACCAAGTTACTTCCAAAGAGTCCACTATAAATTCCTATGCATGGTATTTCAAGCCATTCCAAGTAAATTTTTATGTGCTACCTTTCAAAAACCTTCAAATACTTCTAGTTTTGTGCCACTGTTTTTAGCTCATGAGGACGTAGTGGTTGGGGTTGTTATCTTCCATACTAAATGAAGTACCCCTCGACTAGGTAGCTTCATCTGCTCGTCATTAATTTTGCAAGGGAGCTGGTCAGACCATTGTAATCTAAAAAGAGAAAAAAGGGCACTCCTCCATGGTATGTGAAAGTAGGTGGGCACCCGATGGAATCGGTTTGCCATGGTTTGAGAAAGGAAAAGGTGGGGAGGAGTGCAAAGCTATAAAACAGCACAATTGTGCCAATTAATCAACATCTCGGAACCGCTCTCACTTGTTTAGTATGGAAGATATCAAGAACTCCGTTGCTAGTCGTTGACAAAAGCAACCACCTCTCAAAACAAGTTTTACCTCTGTTTTACAAATGAAAAGCTCTAGCACATGTTTAATCCCTGCTTCTCTCTGCGAAGGGCCTATCTTTTACTTTTTATGTTGAGTCAACCTATTCCTCTCTATCTCAAGCAAGCATTTGAGTTGTTATGTTTCAGTCATCCATATATTGATCTGTTCAATCATGTTTACTATCTTCCTTTGTTTAGTACGATGCTTTTATCTGAAGGAATATATCTGAAGGAATATATCTTTGAAAGCTTTCTATGATTGCAAAGAGTTTGTTTCGTTGAGCATATGTTTTTGCTATATTAGCTCTGTTATAAAAGGCTTCGTTCAAAAATAAGTATAGTTTGTTCATTGTTCTCTGACCAAGAACTAAGGTTTGCTATCACCAATTATGATTTACCTTGTGCATCTTTATTTGTGATTCCCTTTTACTTATTGCAAGTCTATATATATGAAGGGAAGTTGCTGTCTATTATAATTTGTGCCTTGGTGAATGTGATGCTTCTTGTCCGTATTTTGTTTATTGACACTTCACTCCATAAACCCGTGGTCATGTTTACCGAGTTTAGTTTTCGCTTGGGGACAAGCGAGGTTTAAGCTTGGGGGAGTTGATACGTCCATTTTTCATCACTATTTTGTATCATAATTTACTTTATTCATTGATATATTTCATATTTAGAGATGATACTTATGTTGTTTCCTCTACTTTTGCATGATCGATGATATTTGGAGGACATGCTGCCGGAGTCAGGATTCTGCTGGAAAAAGGACCATCAAGACACCATGTTGCGGAAGATCAGGAAATTCCAGAAAAATACCATAAAATTATATTTCGCCGGAAGACTGAAGAAGCCAGAAGGAGGAGACGGGAGGAGCAGCAGGGTGGGCTCACCACCAAGTGGCGCGGGCCCACCCCTAGCCGTGCCACCCTATGGTGAGGCCACCCTGGCCCACAACTTCCATCGCCCCCTCGCGGAGTGTACACTAGTGAAAGTATGATCCATAGGCCTTGTTTCTAAGCATTGAAACACCGTTTACAACCAGTTCTGCTACATGTTTGCTCACAGCCATTTATATTTCAGATTGCAATTACCACGTATAATCATCCATATTACTTGTATTTCACTATCAATTCGCCGAACTAGTGCACCTATACACCTGACAAGTGTATTGGGTGTGTTGGGGACACAAGAGACTTCTTGTATCTTAATTGCGGGGTTGCTTGAGAGGGATATCTTTGACCTCCTCCTCCCTGAGTTCGATAAACCTTGGGTGATCCACTTAAGGGAAACTTGCTGCTGTTCTACAAACCTCTGCACTTGGAGGCCCAACACTGTCTACAAGAATAGAAGCATTCGTAGACATCAAGCTCTTTTCTGGCGCCGTTGCCGGGGAGGTAAGGTAAAAGGTACTCACATCCTCTGGCTACTAAGCTTTCTTCTAGTACTGTTGCTGGTGTGTGAGTGCTCGAAGTTATTTCCTTTAGATTCTGCAATTATATCTTTTTGTTTCTTGTTTTTATTTTCACTAGTTAGGCTTAATGGAAAACAACAACAAAATTCGATAGCTTTATTGTATTTATCTTGAGTTAGGATATGAAGTGTTTGAAGAGAAAATAAAAAAAAACTATGGAACTTTATTTGCATGCTAATAGCAATGTTATTAGTATGAATTCTTTGAACACCATTATTGCTAATGCTATGGAAAAGTCTAAGCTTGGGGAAGTGATGTGTGGTAAATAACCAACCCGTTGGGAACCCCAAGAGGAAGGTGTGATGAATATAGCAGCTAGTTTTCCCTCAGTTAAGAAACCAAGGTTATGTCGATCAGGAGAAGAGCAGACAATACGACTGAAAGTGATGCTTGCTAGTTTGCGACAGCTTCGGACAATTTATATATGGCGCCTCATCCAAGCTTTGCTTGCTAGCTGCAACGTGGAACCTGCACACAACACAACCAAATACTTTGTTCCCAACTTGCGATGAGGTTGTCAATCTCACCGGTTTGCTTGAAACAAAGGTTATGAGCGTATCGAGTGGAAAATAGTAGAAGTATGCGAGTAAAGTAAACAGTGCGAGTCAAGTAAACAGGTGATAGCAATATGATGGAAATAGGACCGGGATCCACAGTTCACTAGTGGCGTCTCTCCATAAAATAAATAACACATGCTGGGTAAACAAATTACAGTTGGGCAATTGATAGAATAAAGATAAACGTGATATGTCAAGAAGATCACTATGCGATTTACTCTGGGTATTACAACAAAATACATAGACCGCCATCCAACTGCATCTATGACTAATAATCCACTCACGGGGATATCATCCGAACACCCCATGAGTATTAAGTTGCGAACAACAGATAATTGCATTAAGCAAAGTGTGTAATGTAAACAAAGCATATGCCCTCGATCATATGAATGTTGTTTTCTCCCTAGTAGCAACAGCACATCTACAACCTTAGAGGTTTCTGTCACTTCCCCAGGTTAAATAGAGGCATGAACCCACTATCGAGCATAAATACCCCCTCTTGGAGTCACTAGCAACTACTCGGCCAAGATAGCTACTAACAACGGAGAGCATGCAAGATCATAAACAACGTAGAGATAACAAAAGATATATTTCAGTATAGCAACTCAATCATAACACCAATATTCATCGGATCCCAACAAACCAAACATGTAGAATTACATAACGGTGATCTCAATCATGTAGGGCAGCTCATGAGATCTAAACATAAAGCACATGGTGGAGGAGACAACCATCTAGCTACTGCTATGGACCCATAGTCCAAGGTAGACTACTCACTCATCACTCCGGAGGCAAGCATGGTGATGAAGAAGACCTCCGGTGGTGATTCCCCTCTCCGACAGGGTGCCGAGAAAAGCTTCTGGACCCTCCCGATCTTCGGGTCGACGGCGGCGGCGGATTGCGATGTGTTCTAGAAAATTGATCGGGTACTTAGGTTTTTTCTGTCGGGGGGTCTTTAAAGGCGAAGGGGCATCATCAGAAGTGGCCTGAGGGGCTCTCACACATAGGGGGCGCGGCCAGGCCCCTGGCCACGCCGCCCTGGTGTGTGGAGGCCTCGTGGCCCCCCTCCAACTTCTCTTCAGATCTCTGGAAGCTTCTGGGAAAAATAAGACTTCAAGAACTTGTTTCGTCCAATTCTGAGAATATTTCCTGTGTATCACTTCTAAAACACAAAAACAGCAGAAAATAGGAAACTAGCACTGTGGCGACTTGTTAATAGGTTAGTTCTGGAAAATGCATAAAAGTGCCACGAAGTGTAATGAAACAGTAGGCAAATGGTGTAAAAACAAGCATGGAGCATCAAAAATTATAACAAAAGAATAATTTTTGAGGTGACATGCACCTACACAATCTTGATCATATATGTAAGCATTTGTGAGCTGGGATCATGAGAACTTAAAACATGGGCATGAAAGATATAATCTTGACAATAGAAACTTAGCAACCATGTTGTAAACATGCAAATGAACACAAACAAAAGATCATGAAAATGAAACAATGAAAGTCAAACGTGTGTTCAAATCATAAGGAAAGACATACAAATGGTTTTCAGCTTGTCCTTCATAGAGAGCAAAACATAAATGTATAGGACACCTTCAAGTTTAAGAGGGCCACTAGATACAAATAGTTTGAGAACAAGTGAAACCAACAATATGAATCAATCAATGAAAACTTTGGGACAATGCACATTATACTAAGAATGACAACTATGCTCTCTTAATGGTGCATAAAGATAGAAGGTGGTGACTCAACATAAAAGTAGAAGAAAGGCCCTTCACAGAGGGAAGCAGTGATTGCAAGTTTTATAGACCTTCAAAAATTATGTTACTTACCGGCTTTGAGTTCTCATTGCCCCCGTCATAAGCATCTTGAATGGTTAGAGTTAATGCGAGAACAATTATGATGCATATGCTTGACAAATCATAAGTCGAAAACCTCGTGCCCCATGAATACGAGTACCCAAACCTCATGCTACTCAACTTAGAGTCCCAAGCAAGGCTCTTGTCATTGTAAGTATATATGTATCATCGAAAACCGCCAACGGGGTACCTCCGTGCCCGATGACATGGAACAAGCCCACATCAAAATGACAGGACAAGCAGACAATGAACACCTCGACATCTCTTTTATTTGCCATTTGTTTAGCTTTTTATTGTGAGATGCGTCGTCAAATGTCCACCATGGGTATGCTGCAAATTTCCACCATGAATTATGCATGGCTTAGATTGGTGGCCTAGGCATTTCCCTAACACATATACAAACTCTATGGTCCCCACAAGATTCCCAATTCATTTCACACCGCGGGCATCCATAAACAAAAGATCATGATATCAACTCAAATAAGAAGTGCAATGTTGAAAGCTTGCCCCATGACAGCATGGATGGGCTAGAATCCAACTTACAACTTGCAAGCATAACAACTCAACATAAGAGACCACAATGTCAAATTTTTAAAAATAGGAAAAAGTAAAGTGTGCCTTCCGGTTCGTGAGAGCTTTACTGACCAATTTTCGCATAACACTGGTCAGAGTTTAATTTGAAGAGAAGATAAAAGCAAGTCAAATTTACTTGGAATAGCAAATTGCTAGTAGGTATGTATGGTGGACACTTTGGAAAACTTTGGCTTTTAGGAGTTGGATGCACGAGTAGAGCTCATACTCAGTACAAGGTGAGGGCTAGCAAAAGACTGGGAGCGACCAACTAAGAGAGCAATAACGGCCATAATCATGCAAAGCGACATTAAAAAAAGCATAAGATGGCATCAAAAGTCAAAAACTAAATGATCATAGAGGCTATTGGCGACTTTGTATGAGTCTAACATGTGTGAGCATGCGCCAAGTCAACCCAAATAAAGCATCAAGGAGAAAACCAAAATAATGTTTTCGTACAATAAAAACAACGCATGATTTTTTCAAAGGCTCATTAAGCAATCTCAGTTATTTGAGACAAGTCATGCTATAGCAAAACCACTAAGCATACTATCAAAAAGACATCAAGCATGACATGAAAAAGCCTAAGCCACAGTCTACACAAGCTCCTTCTTGTACCACTTTTTTGCATAAAGCTTTTTCTCTTTTCCAACACCATTTGAAATTTTTATAGACACCTCTTTTGATGAAAACCAATAAAGATCAGAGGAAAAAATTCACCTTGATGAAAAGATATGACAAGGTCTGAACACAAATCAAGGCGAAAACGAAAACCAAAAGCAGTAGCAGAAAAAGAAGAACACTCGGTTTTTGATAAGAGTAAAAACTAGAACGTTCTTGGCAAATGAAAAGCAAGGCAACTTCTCCAAAAGAATTTGTTGGGGTCCAACCATTTATTGCAGCAAACAAAACTAAGCTAACTAAGAAAACTAAAAGAACTGACGCTCCAAGAAAAATACATAGTGCATAAAGCAATAAAAATATAGTGTTTTGAAAGGTGACCTGATTTTTGCCGATGAAGAAGGGGTGCCTCGGGGGCATCCCCAAGCTTTGACGCTTGTACTTCTTGGATATTTCTTGGGGTGCTGGGCATCCCCAAGCTTGAGCTTTTGTCCATTCTTCAACTCATCTCATCATTATCCAATCCCTACACTTAAAAACTTCCTTCATACAAAACTAAACACAATTCTATTAGCAACATTAGTGTAAGCATAACATATAATCAACCTCTTTTTGCTTTAGGTTTCAACCCAAAACCACCACATATAAAGTATATACTATTGTAGCAACTTTCCCAAAAGTTCCATGATCAAAAGAACTCAAAAGAAAGCGATAAAGCGGCAAAAACGAATAGTGGCAGAAATCTGTCAAAACAGAACAGCTGACAAAGGCCGAATTTTTGAGGGGTTTTCTGTTGCTCAAATCAAAAAGTGTTTAACTAATGAAAGTTTGGATATAACCTGGGGCATATGCACAAGAAATCGCAGGTCCAAAAGATATACAGAGAATTTTTACGGTGCAACACCGAAAACAGTTTCAGGACAGCAACATCCCCAAATCTTTACCTCACTTGAATTAGAGGCTTCTCTTGGCACAACAATGAAATAAAAAGGATAAGGAGAGGTCATTACAGTAGTAATGACTTCCAAGACTCAAATAAAAGAAAAAGTACTGGAAATAAAACATTGGGTTATCTCCCAAGAGTGCTTTTCTTTAACGCCTTTGAGCTAGGCGCAGAAAATTACGAATCAAGTAACATCAAGAGATGAAGCATCAAGCTCATAATTTGCTCTAAGAATAGAGTCAAAAAGTAATTTCTTTCTTTTCCTAGGGAAGTGTTCCATACCTTTCTTTAGTGGGAATTGATATTTGATAGTGCCTTCTCTCATCTTCTATATCTAAGTACCAATCCCCCACTACCATATTTTCTTGCCTTCCGGTGAGTCCACGTCATTGCTGTTAATTTGTGAAGCCTGATCATAAGATCTAGCGACACGTTACAAGACCTATCGTCTGAATTATTCCCCCCACTGACCGATCTTGGTCCGTAAATCCCGTTTCCTCTTTATCTTCTCAATCAATGCAAAGGAGACGGATGGATTTCCTCCCTCCTCTACTATTCCCACTACTCTAAAACCGATGGGGACGAGGTCTCTCCATTGTGCCGGTGACGAGGAATTCGAAGCCCCCTGACCACTGCCAAAGAGCTCGATGACGCGGTGCCTACAGATAGGATGCACTCTGTGGCGGATGTCTTGTTGTCGTCTCCACGGCGGGTGTCTTACCGTCGTCTTCGTGGAGGATGTCTTGCCGTCGTCTCCGCGGCGGGTGTCTAGGCGTCGTCTCAGCGGCGGATATCTAAGTACCAATCCCCCACTACCATATTTTCCTGCCTTCCGGTGAGTCCACGTCATTGCTGTTAATTTGTGAAGCCTGATCATAAGATCTAGCGACACGTTACAAGACCTATCGTCTGAATTATTCCCCCCACTGTCCGATCTTGGTCTGTAAATCCCGTTTCCTCTTTATCTTCTCAATCAATGCAAAGGAGACGGATGGATTTCCTCCCTCCTCTACTATCCCCACTACTCTAAAACCGATGGGGACGAGGTCTCTCCATTGTGCCGGTGACGAGGAATTCGAAGCCCCCTGACCACTGCCAAAGAGCTCGATGACGCGGTGCCTACAGATAGGATGCACTCTGCGGCGGATGTCTTGTTGTCGTCTCCACGGCGGGTGTCTTACCGTCGTCTTCGCGGAGGATGTCTTGCCGTCGTCTCCGCGGCGGGTGTCTAGGCGTCGTCTCAGCGGCGGATGTCTTTGCGTCGAGCCCGCATATTTCGCGGGTACATAGACAAGCCCCTCTACTTCGATGCTGCTGAGGACATCCACCTGTACGGAGGTAGCTAACACCTTAATCCCCGCTTAATCACCAGATTTACCTTGCCGTGTTGTTAATTTGGCTTCCTGGATGGTTTGTTTCTGCTCATACAGGCTTTGCTCGAAGGATCGAAGTTGGAGTCCCTTTCTCCTGCACTACATCATGGCGTTACACAGTCATCGCATGATTCAGCCTGCAGTGCGTTCCCCTCAGCGGATCTGATCATACTGTTTCCGGTTCGTACGTTCCTAATCCTCCTCTACTATCTTGCTACTCACCATAATGTTATCATACGATTGTTTATTATTTTCTGTCATGCCTTCCGTAAGAGTACTCCTTTGATTATATATGTTCATAGATGAGTGACTGGGCGCATTATTTGCCATATCCATGAACCATGATGCATGTTTACTGGTTTGTATTCTGAAACTTTATCAAATAATCTGTCAAATTTCCTATATCACAAAGCTTAGTGTCATGATGCATGGAGGGTTGGACTTATATAATTTTTACTGAAAATGTTAGGAAATCATCCTACCGCAAATAAACTAATCATCGAAATGTATTTAAACCATGAAAACAAGAAACGGATTACAGCATAATGTGAAGTAATCCTTCAGCACTATAATTATCTTAGCACTATGTAAAAAGCCCATGACTGAAAGTTTTAATGATTGTCCAAAGCACCTTTTTGCCCACCATCGCAACCTCAATTTCACCAGGTGATCTTGGAGCCCCCACCCACACATTATAGTGATCTTGATGGACTTATGAACAAAATTATTCACCATAACGATGAATAGTGCAGTCTCCCACTTTTTCTAGCCATTTTCCCAAAGATTTTTCATATTTCAGATCCTCTAAAGGCTATTTTAAATTCAGCTTCTTCCAAGATTGCCAAACACAACGTAGGGATGTAACAAACGGTTGTGTTTTAGTTTCTGAAAGCATAAAATGCTAGCTGCCTGTTGACGTCAATAACTTGAAGTCGTACATTAACTACCTACATGAATCATTTGATTAATGTAAATACATAACTCACAAATTATATCACTTTTGGAATCTGTTATCCAGTTATTTCTATAAAACTGGTGGAAGTATCATAGTCAGCAAAGTTTTGTAGGCAAGGGACAACTATAAGATTTTTAGAAATATGTCTCATGCCATAATGATCACTTCCCTGTTTTTGTGTTTCTGTTTTACTTCTACCTCCATACATTACAACTTCATTCACAATTTTTAGAGCTAAATAACTATACAATGACTTCCAATGTTAAGAACATATATATCACTTGGCTGTTCACTACGGCCATATGCATCGTTTTGATGCAGAGGCTGGGGTTTTAACCCCCATTTTGGAAAAAAAAAATCAGTTGGCTGTTCACATCTTGCTTGGTGACTCGATGACTAAGTTCTGGCTGCGTTTTATTCTTATTTCTACATTTCTTTTTTCAAGTGCTTAAGACTTGGTTTCACACGAATTCCAACATTTGAATACAGGTGAAAGAATATTATTTCGAAGCCACTATAAGCCAATGGAGTGTACTACAATTATTTCGATGCATTACAAGCCATTATTATAAGTCTTCATAAGTTTGTAACAAAGTGTAGTAGTGGTTTTTTAATGTATATATCGATATTTCATTGGATTCTTAATAACCATATTTTCTTTTCTTTTATTTAGAGGTACTTCTTCATTATGGTTACTCACAGGAAGCAAAAAAATTCCGCCGCAACGCGCGGGGTATGATCTAGTATCAATAATGGCACCTACAGTTCGAAGAAAGGGTCTTCCCAAAATAATAGGACATGAAGCATGGCATTCAACGTCCATAACAAGAAAATCAACGGGAACAAGGTTATTGTTAACCACAATAAGAACATCATTAATCCTTCCCAAAGGTTTCTTCTTAGCAACATCAGCAATAGGAACATCATAATAACATTTTTCAAGCGGTGGTAAATCAAGCATGTCATAAATTTTTCTAGGCATGATAGAAATACTAGCACCTAGATCACATAAAGCATGGCAATCAAAACCATTAACATACATATCAATAATGGGTTCCCAACCATCTTCTAACTTCTTGGGAACAGAAGCTTTTTGCTGCAACTTTTCATCCCTAATTTTCATGAGAGCATTGGTAATATGCTTAGTAAAAGCAATATTTAAAGAACTACCATTGGGAGTCAAAGCAAGCTTTTGCAAGAACAAAATAACTTCAGATATATTGCAGCCATCAACATCAAAATCATTAAAAGAAGTAGAGATATCATCTCCTACACTCCGAAAAATTTCAGCACTCTTTTGAGAAAAAGTTTTGGCAGTTTTAGGCTTTTTAACACAAGGAGTGGGAGTTTTCTCTACACCAATCAAAGTAAGAGGATTGCTAGCATTAGGAACAACATCATTAGAGGTAGTAATAGTACAAACTTTTATATTCCTAGCAATCTTATCCTCTCTTTCCCATCTAGCATGCAATTCTGCTAACAATCTAAGATTTTCATCAATTCCAACTTGAATAGCATTAGCAGTAGCAAAAACATTGTTCTCTTTCACATCATTAGGGAACACTTTTAATTTCAGAAGTTCAACATCATGAGCAAGGCTATCAACTTTAGAAGCAAGAATATCAATTTTGCCTAACTTTTCCTCAACAGACTTGTTAAAAGCACATTGTTTTACCATGAAGTCTTTGAGCATGACTTCAAGTTCAGAGGGCACGGCCCTAGTGTTGTTGGAGGAATTACCATAAGAATTACCATAACCATTACCATTGGTAGAAGGATATGGCCTATAATTGTTACTAGGAAAATTGTTCCTATAAGCGTTCTTGTTAAAATTATTGTTTCTGATGAAGTTCACATCAACATGCTCTTCTTGAGCAACCAAAGAGGCTAAAGGAACATTATTAGGATCTACATGAGTCCTATCATTAGCAAGCATAGCCATAATGGTATCAATCTTATCACTCAAGGAAGAGGTTTCCTCAACAGAATTTACCTTCTTACCTTGTGGAGCTCTCTCGGTGTGCCATTCGGAATAATTTACCATCATGTTGTCAAGTAGCTTTGTTGTGGCGCCCAAGGTAAGCGACATAAAAGTGCCTCCAACAGCTGAATCAAGTAGGTTCCTCGAAGAAAAATTCAGTCCTGCATAAAAAGTTTGGACAATCATCCAAGTAGTCAGTCCATGAGTGGGGCAATTCTTTATCATAGATTTCATTATTTCCCAAGCTTGAGCAACATGTTCATTATCAAGTTGACTAAACTTCATAATATTGCTACGCAGAGATATAATCTTAGCAGGAGGATAGTATCTACCAATAAAAGCATCCTTACACTTAGCCCATGAATCAATACTATTCTTAGTCAAAGACAGCAACCAATCTTTAGCTTTTCCTCTCAAAGAAAAAGGAAACAACTTGAGCTTAATAATATCACCATCAACATTCTCATACTTTTGCATCTCACATAGCTCAACAAAATTGTTGAGATGAGCTGCAGCATCTTCAGTACTAGCACCAGAAAATTGCTCTTTCATAACAAGGTTCAATAAAGCAGGCTTAATCTCATAAAAGTTTGCAGCGGAAGCAGGTGGCGCAATAGGAGAGCAGATAAAATCACTATTGTTTGTGCTAGTAAAGTCACACAACTTGGTGTTTTCAGGAGTAGCCATTTCTGCAAAACTAAAGTAGACAAGTAAAAACAACTACCAAGGATTCTAATTTTTTGGATTTTTGATATAAAACGATGCAAGTAAAAGTAAAGCAAAACTTAAAACAAAGTAAAGGATGTGTGTGCGAAAAACTCCCCTTGCAGAAGTCTTCCACTTCTTCCCCGGCAATGGCGCCAGAAAAAGAGCTTGATGCGTGGTAAATAACCAGCCCGTTGGGAACCCCAAGAGGAACGTGTGATGAATATAGCAGCTAGGTTTCCCTCAGTTAAGAAACCAAGGTTATGTCGATCAGGAGAAGAGCGGACAATACGACTGAAGGTGATGCTTGCTAGTTTCCGACAGCTTCGGGCAATTTATATATGGCGCCTCGTCCAAGCTTTGCTTGCTAGCTACAACGCGGAACCTGCACACAACACAACCAAATACTTTGTTCCCAACTTGCGATGAGGTTGTCAATCTCACCGGTTTGCTTGAAACAAAGGTTATGAGCGTATCGAGTGGAAAACAGTAGAAGTATCCGAGTAAAGTAAACAGTGCGAGTAAAGTAAACAGTGCGAGTAAAGTAAACAGGTGATAGCAATATGATGGAAATAGGACCGGGATCCACAGTTCACTAGTGGTGTCTCTCCATAAGATAAATAACACATGCTGGGTAAACAAATTACAGTTGGGCAATTGATAGAATAAAGATAAATGTGATATGTCAAGAAGATCACTATGCGATTTACTCTGGGCATTACAACAAAATACATAGACCGCCATCCAACTGCATCTATGACTAATAATCCACTCACGGGGATATCATCCGAACACCCCATGAGTATTAAGTTGCGAATAACAGATAATTGCATTAAGCAAAGTGTGTAATGTAAACAAAGCATATGCCCTCGAGCATATGAATGTTGTTTTCTCCCTAGTAGCAACAACACATCTACAACCTTAGAGGTTTCTGTCACTCCCCCAGGTTAAATAGGGGCATGAACCCACTATCGAGCATAAATACCCCCTCTTGGAGTCACTAGCAACTACTCGGCCAAGATAGCTACTAACAACGGAGAGCATGCAAGATCATAAACAACATAGAGATAACAAAACATATATTTCAGTATAGCAACTCAATCATAACACCAATATTCATCGAATCCCAACAAACCAAACATGTAGAATTACATAACGGTGATCTCAATCATGTAGGGCAGCTCATGAGATCTAAACATGAAGCACATGGTGGAGGAGACAACCATCTAGCTACTGCTATGGACCCATAGTCCAAGGTAGACTACTCACTCATCGCTCCGGAGGCAAGCATGGCGATGAAGAAGACCTTCGGTGGCGATTCCCCTCTCTGGCAGGGTAACGGGAAAAGCTTCCGGACCCTCCCGATCTTCGGGTCGATGGCGGCGGATCGCGATGTGTTCTGGAAAATTGATCGGGTACTTAGGTTTTTTCCGTCGGGGGGTCTTTATAGGCGAAGGGGCATCATCAGAAGTGGCCCGAGGGGCTCTCAGGCATAGGGGGCACGGCCAGGCCCCTGGCCACGCCGCCCTGGTGTGTGGGGCCCTCGTGGCCCCCCTCCAACTTCTCTTCGGATCTCTGGAAGCTTCCGGAAAAAATAAGACTTTAGGAACTAGTTTCGTCCAATTTCGAGAATATTTCCTGTGTATCACTTCTAAAACACAAAAATAGCAGAAAACAGGAAACTGGCACTGTGGTGACTTGTTAATAGGTTAGTTCCAGAAAATGCATAAAAGTGCCACGAAGTGTAACGAAACAGTAGGCAAATGGTGTAAAAACAAGCATGGAGCATAAAAAATTATAGATACGTTGGAGACGTATCAGGAAGCTGGTTTTGATGAGTGACAAGGGTATAGCTAATAGAGCCCACTAGTTGAGTACCCCTGAGGCCCGTTAAGCTAGGACCAATTGTAATAATAGTCGAGATACGAGTTCTTACCGTATGTCGATATTGTAATCTGTATCGGATCCCACCCGATCCTCGAGACCTGGCCATCTATATATAGGGGCTAGGAGGGGATGGGGTGGGACAGATTGAAAGCAAGCAAGGTTCAACACCCAAGTTTACTTTCGATATACACCTGTTTTGACTAACTTTACCTTCGAGTTCATCCGACGCCCTATCTCCCCAATCCTAAGTCCTTCATCTAGGACATTTGTCGAGTTAACCCTCGTCAATTGGCGCCGACCGTGGGGACTCTGGGTGTTGGAATCATGAATTCGACGGCTTTTTCGCTTTTAGCCAATAGCAGTGCAGGAATCGATGAAAATCAAGAGATGGAGTTGACAATCAGAAGTCTAAGCATCTTCATCGGGCCTTCAGGTTCGACTCGCCTTTCAGATCCGGCGAAACCAGATCCGTCGGCAAGTGAGCCCGAAACAGTAGCAATGATGGAATATTCTGAAGGCCCTTCCAGTGAGGTAAACTCGCCGGTCAGCTTAGGAGAAGCACAAAAAAGAAAAATCGCAGAAGGCGACGAAACAATAGAAAATTTTGACTTAGGGGTCCAACTCGAAGATATCGTGATTTGCCACGACGATATCTCAGACAAGTCAACAGATACGTGGAAGACAGGGTTAGAGCTATCTGAAGATGATGACTCGATCTTCTCAAGCTTTAATAACAAAATTGGCAAACAGTGCCAGGTGCTCGCCATTGTAGGAGACAATTCAGAAGAATTCGACGAAAACAACAATCCAGTGCTAAACCCAGCAAATATTGATAGAGGAGCAAATCATCTAGCAGAAGGACAAACAGCAGAATCCCTCGCAACCAGGGAAAAAATTCGACTATCAGCCGACGAATGGAGAGTAATAAGGGAAGCCGCCGATACCATCAAATTCCAGCAAGGATATGCTCCTGGGGTATCACTATGCCCTAAGGCAATAGGCAAAACAACTAGCAAAGGAGAAAATAGAGATACAAAAAAGAAAAGACTTAGCCATTGCAGCTAGCAACGCCGCTCGCAGAGCACGAAGCGACGCATCACATACTAACGCAAGGAGGAATCGTCGACATGGTTCAAGGTACGAAAACCTCGAGTACTCAGAAAGGCAAAGCATCTCCAAAAATCTCGACTCGTCCTTCCTATCGGTCGACGAGCAGGGAAACATCATACCAAAAACCCCCGAAGCAGCACTAGTGGCAGCTCAAGCGTATCTGTTTACAACTCGACCAAGTCCAGGGGACCCTAGGGAACATATGCACAGAGCAGCGCTGAACGGACTAAACATGGTGGGCAACAAGCTATCAGCAAAAGAAGAGGAGGCATATCACAACAAGGAAACACACAAGCCAAGGTCACCTCGCCGTCACAATAGTCCTCGGCACAGAAGCAGTAGTCAACGATCTCGATCGCCATCACCAAGACACCACGGGAGCCCAAAACATGGAGGAACCCGAAGATCTCGATCTCCAAACAGAAAGTGCGGCTATGAAGACGATGAAAAGGAGATGGGAGCATCATGCTTTACCCGCAGGGTTCGCACTACGCCAGTACCCAAGGGGTTCAAACTACCTCATGATCAACAAAAGTACGACGGATCACAGGAACCACAGTTGTGGCTCTCAGACTATCTACAAGCAGTACAAATATTGGGAGGAACCAAAGAAACAGCAATGCAAAGTTTGCAACTACACCTCACCGGCGCAGCAAGGTCATGGTTGAGCAAACTAGAGAAAGAAACTATTGGAAGTTGGGAAGATCTCACGAAGCAATTTACAAGCAACTTCAGGTTGACATACAAGCGGCCGGCATCGATAGAAGAAGTCAAAGCGTGTGTGCAACAACGCAAAGAAACCTTAAGGGCATATATCCAAAGATGGAGTCTTATCAAAAACTCAGCAATTGAAGTTTCAGATGAAAGAGCAATAGACGCGTTCATAATTGGATTAAGGCGAAAAGACCTAGTCGAAGAGATGGGCAGAATCAAGCCGAAAATAGTGTCAGACCTCATGGACGTAGCAACAGATTTGCAGACGGAGAAGACGCATGCAACAACAAGCGAATGCGATCGCCAGAGGATGATAGAAGAAACAGATATGGAAGCCAAAGAAGAAGGTCCCGCAATTACGACAACTACGGCTCCCACAGCCAAGTAGCCGCGGGATATAAGGACAACATCTACCAAGGGAGTGATCGCAGAAGCTCGGGATATCGAAGCTACAGAAAAGAGGACTATAAAAAGTTTCCCACAAGAGAATCCAGAGAGTATAACCCATCGCCAGAAGACATGATAAACGGGCCTTGTCATATACACTCAGTGTTCGTCGATGGAAAGCGAGTGTCTAGGCATGCAATGAAAGATTGCACAACATTCTTGAAGCTACAAGAAGCAGCATTAAGTAAGCAAACCGAAGCAAAGCGACAAGGATACAAAGGAAACAACAAGCCTCCCACAAATCAACAAGGGAACAATGGAGCTCCTCAAGGACAAGACCAGCCAAGCCAGGGACACGATGACGACGGAGGGTATGTTCCATCTAAGGGGCACATCACAGCAATGATACAACCCGTGCCCAAGTCGAACAAAGAAGAAAAAAGCATTACCCGGAGGTCAATCTAGCAGTTACTTTGCCTCCAGCTACAACAGAATATCTACACTGGTCAGAACAACCAATCGAGTTCAACAGAGAAGATCACTCTATAATAGTACCTCGGCCGGGAAACGCGCCCTTGGTACTCAAAGCTCAAATCGGCGCGTATGATGTCGACAGAATATTCATGGACGCGGGAAGTGGAATCAATTTAATATATGCAAAAACGCTCAGAGCAATGCATATATCACTAGAGTTCCTGAAGCCAATAGACTGTTCCTTCCATGGGATCGTACCAGGAAGTGCCAATTATCCACTAGGTTGGATAGCACTCAATGTTTGCTTCGGCAACCGACAAAACTACAGAAGAGAAAAGCTAGACTTCGAGGTCATGGACTGGCCATCTCAGTATCATGCGATCCTCGGGCGACCCGCATTTTCATGATTCATGGCAGTACCTCACTATACATATCTAGTACTCAAGATGCCAGGACCAAAGAGAATCATCACAGTAAAGGGAAGCTTCGAGGTTTCAGACCTATGCGACAAGGAGTTCCACAAGATGGCGTAAAACTTTGGCATGATAGCCAACTATGCAGAGAAGGTGAAAAGCACGACTACGGAAGGCGACAAGCTTCCCGAAGGACGTGCTGCGGAGCCAGAGATGAAGAAACCACGAGTAGAAGCATCAGGAGAAGACAAAGTTACAGAAGAAGAAGAGACGGCCACGACGGCATAAGCATCAAGAACAACAAAGTAGAGTAGAAGAATAAGGCTGTAAAAGCCACGAGTCATCCTAGGGCAATGCCCTCTAGATCCAAAACACAGGTCATAGGCGGATCTCTTGGGTCACCCCATGTATCTTACATTACAAGTATAATAAAGACAAAACGTTCCTCATATTCGAGTTTACGAGTCTCTCAAAAGAAAAATGCGGCAAACGCACGAATCATACAAAATGCTCTGAGAACAAATTTCAGACATACAGTCGCGAAATAAGAAACTCTCGCGTTCCACATATACACAAGCATTACAGCATCGGGTTGTCAGAATCGTCTACACCTAAAGGATCTAAATAGTGATACTCACGGAAAAACATGGCATCCTCCCGTAACAGCCTAGCTATAATCCTTCGAGCAGGCTGCAAGGTATTCTCCAGATGTACTCGCAGACTAGCTCCACCTGAGGGATAGCTCAGCGACATAGAACTATAATTGAGTCTTAGGTGCCACTTACGCATCCACCCAAGAGCAAAATTGGCACCTGCCACTAAGTTCAGTTTGATCAACCGATGAATATGCTGACTGGATCTGAAAGCACCGAGTAGCAGCGGAAAACTTCTAGGCAGAGGATTGCGAGGAAGCATGACAGAGTACATGGTTATGAGAGCTCTTCGGCAACCGTCAACTGACTCCGATATGTTGGTCGCGGTCCTGAAGCAATACGATAGCAAGGCGATGGCGAGGATCAGACCACAAACTATCAATACCCGCTGACATTTTCTCCAGAGCCGTATTTCGCTCGGCAACCCGTTGATCTTCAGCAGCAAAATCCAAGCAAGTGCCTAAGATGACAAAGGATATCACAAAGCAGCAATGGAACAAAAGGGAAAAAGAGAAGTCACAAGGAATCTTACATCGCAACATCTCGCAGGTAGAGTCGATAATGCCGATGACAAAAGAGTCGCATTCTTCATGATGCACAACCTTCGCCATCAGACTAGACACCTTATCGTCGAGAATAGATATCTACTTCATCAAAGCACAAGTTTTGCTAGCTTTGTCTATAGTCATCTGCCCTTGGCGTTTGGCTAAAGTCAAGCGATTCTCAAGATCCGAAATCCTTGAAGAATATTCAGTGCATTGGCAGCAACGGCGAGGAGGCGACGAAACGTTATAATCAAAAGCACCGGCAGAAGATGGAGCCTGATCGCGACTTGAAGGTTCACCAATACACATAGACTGGAAGCCAAAAGAAAGGAAAGGAGAAGCATTTTAGAAGCTAACATGATATATCAAAGAAAGGAAACATATTCACATAGATATATAAACCCTTTGACTAAAGTTCTCGAGTTGCACATGACTAAAGGTTTTTACATGAAAAGTAGAAATTGAAAATTACAATAAGAGGCCGAGTGTATGCCACCTCAGCATTCTGCTCCGTGGCAAAGGAAGGCATGGCAGAAGCAATGCCAGCAGTTGAAGGAGGCACGGGCTCTTCCGTCGCTGGAGTCAAGGAAGTTGGCGTAGTAGAAGCCGTGGAAGCAGCTGAAGGAGAAATAATCGACACGAGGGCGGGCGCAAACTTCTTCGCCTTCTCAAAGAAGGCCTTTAGCTCTGAGCGGGTGCGGCCATGAGGAGAGCTAACCTTTTCCCAATCGAAATCTGCACCATGTGCATAGGAAAGGGCGATAGAACCCTCAGCACCTCGCTTCAAAGAAAGCCCCTTCAGTTGGAGGACGGGATCATTAGTAGTATCGAAGGCTTCGGCGAGTTTCTTCAAGTCACTGTTCGAAACCTCCGCCTTTTGCTTGGGCCACAACCCGACGAACATCCGCGTAAGAACGCGGTTCACCAACTCAAAGATCTCCTGGACAGATATCCAGTTTGCTCCGAGTAAGTTAACCGTGGCCATAAGAGGATCATCACCCGGTTGCAGAGTCGACAAAGACACCTCGGTAAATTCTGTACAACAAAGGGGACAGAAAAATAGCAGGAAAAGAAAATATCAGCAAGAACAAAAAAGCAATAGTAGCAGAAGAAGAGGACAAGACGAGTGTGTACCGCCAGCAGCAGCAGACATCATGTGAAGCCGCTCAGCCACGGCTTGCTCTTGTTGGAGATGCTCTTTGTTAGCATCAGCCAAGGCCTTCTCCGCTTTCTTCGCCTTAGCCAGTGCTGATTTATGCGACTTCTCAGCATTTGCCTTGGCAGCGGTCGCAACATCATAAGCCTTCCGCGAAGCACTGAGCTCGGCTTCCAGTGATGCAATGCGGGCATCGGCTAATGCTAAAGCATCTGCAGCCCAACAAAGAAAGGAAAGGAGAAGTCAAACAAAAAGCAAAGAGAAGCATACAAGACAAGCAAAGATAGGACAAAGAATTTACCTTCAGAAGCTTTCGCAGCCTTCAAATATTCAGTACACTCAGTGCCCAAGGCGACGAATTTCTTCATCAAAGCCTGCCAAGGGAGGAACACATAAGTATGTGGAAGGCGCAAGAAAGATAAGTATAGTGCAACCACTCACATTATCAGGGGATCCTGTTGGCTTGTGTGCTTCAAGGGAAACTTCAACATCCTGGGATTTCTTCGACCGCTTGGTACTTCGGGATGCATCAATCTTCTTGGTAGAAGCTCTGGTGGCCCTCGGCGCCTGCACAGCCAGCTCAGTCTCTTGTGCGGAAGGCTCATCGGTAATTACATCCTGAGCAGAAGGAGCAGCCGCAGCATCCCTTTTCGGCTCCTCATCATCACTACAAGAGGAAATAGGTTTTATACAACTCAAAAGAAAGAAGGCAAATACAGTGAAATCCTAGAACTCGAAGAACACTTACGATGCTAGGAGGTCAAAAAATTCAACATCTTCTTCTAGGACAGGGGCTTCATTAGCCGCAGTTCTCTGCACGGAGGTACTCGATGAAGTAAGCTCATCGATACGCTTCCTCTTCTTGTCCGCACCAGTGTCTTCAGAAAGAGCAGGAGGAGGCAATGTCGTCAAGCTGGTATCTTCTTATGATTCTTCAGCATCATCTCCATCCTGATTTTCTTCAGCCTCGGGGGTTTCAGAAACAGTAGAGGCCAGATCAGCCGGAAGAGGCCCTTCCTCTAGAAGAGGAGGGCATGAAACAAGGAATTGGTGGTCCTACAAATGAATAAGTCAGAAAAGTAATCGATACAGGCATAAACACAGACGGAAGCCGATGAATTCGACAACAAGTATACAATGCAAAAAATATGTACCTTGGGTAGGGGGTGCACAGAGTCGAAATAATCAGCGGCCAATTCTGCAACCGCATGATCCTTGGTGAGCTTGGTGAGGCTCCTAACTCGCTTGTCAACTTCCTGCTTCTCCATTAGATCTCCAGAGATGCGAGAAGGATCCACCAAGCCAGAATAGCTCCAAAGCTTGGAAAGGCGATGCTGCAGGGGTTGAACTCAACGTTGCACAAAGAACGCCATGAGTTGAATACCCGACAAAGCGCATCCTTTACCTCCTTTCAGAGCTTGGATGCGGGTCAACAGCGGAGCAATCCCCTCCATCTCAACGTCTGTGGGAGGCGAATCCCACGATGCCAATTCCTTCAACTCTTTGGAGGCATCAAAGGGGGCTAGGCCATACTCGTCTTCGGAGGAGGCCTTACGGTCTTTGATGTAAAACCATTTGGTCCTCCAACCTTGGACCGATGCAGACATGGAAAACTCCAAATACTGCACCTCGGGGCGCACAGAGACGACAGCCCCACCCAGCTCAGGCTTATTCGCCAAAGAAACACTGGGGCGGAGGCAAAAGATGGATCTCCAAAGAAGAAAGTGGGGTTCGATCCCCAGGAATGACTCGCAAAGAGTCACGAAGCAGGCAATGTGAAGGATAGAATTAGGTGTGAGCTGGTGAAGCTGCACACCGTAAACATAAAGAAGCCCACGAAGAAATTCATGGGCAGGAAAAGAGAGTCTGCGGAGAAGAAAAGAAAGAAACATCACCTGATAGCCACTCGGGGGCTTGGGGATCCGTTCGGTACTTGGAAACTTGATGGAGTCGCTGCTGGAGATGAGACCATCTGTCTTGGCCTTGTCCAGCTCCTTCTGCATGGCAGCAGAGGGCACCCAGCTAGTCGTGGAGCTCGTTGCCTTCCGCTTGGCCATGTTGTTCTTCACTGCCAGGTGTTTCACGCGCATCTACAAATCTATGCTCGGGGGCTATGCACGCGAAGAGCAGGGCGCAAGGATGGGCAATGGTGGCGGAGGCGGAGACAAGGAGCTGGTAAATAGTACAAATCCCCAATCTCCCCCTATATACCTTCTCTAAGAAGGAACGTGGGCTGAGACATGGCGTAAGGAGAGGAAGCGGCAGCCCACTAACGGGCGGAAAAATACAAAATTACCACGCTACCCACGAAACGGTTCGCGCCCAACTAAAGTGACGTATAGAGAAATTTGGCCAATGACATCATGGAGAAGATAAAAGATCAAAAATCAACTCGACGGATGCATGTACTCAACAAGTATCGCATATGGTGAATTCCAGATAAAGAAGGGCAAGGTAAGGAAGGCACAAGATTGACGCCGACAAATACAAAAATCAATTGAGGAGACTATACCCAAAAACATTCGACTATAGCCTTGGGGGCTACTACCATCGGGAGCGCTGAGTGCGCACCTGACGAAATTATCGCTAAACTATTTTGAGTTGAAGCATGATGATGGAGTACACTATATTTGAGCCTATACTCGACAAAAAGTTCTATTCGACTATAGCCTCGGGGGCTACTACCATCGGGAGCGCTGAGTGCGCACCCGACGATGTTTATTAACGAGCACTAGAGCACGGAAAGCGAAGGAATATGCGATGAAACGTTGTTACTACCATCGGGAGCGAGTTTTTATGGTTGTATAACCCGAATATTTTCAGTCAAAATTTGACTGCGACATGTGATTCTCGAGTTGCGTTATCGCAACGAAACTCGAATGCCGTGATTTATCACGAAGGTAAGACCCCGGGATCCGTCCTGTGTGGCCTGGTATACGCACATGGATGCGCTCTGCTGGTATGTATCCGTGTCTACGACGCGAAGAAAATCCTGGTGGACGTACTGGGTACCCTGAGAACTACTGGGATTCATTCTTTGTAAGTCCTAAATGCGGCAAAAGAGTGGGTTTGACTGGTCTTCTAAGTTCAAGTCCAAGGGGATTGAATTTGAAGTAGGTGGCAAGTATCTGTTCCGACAGTTAACTGACCTCTTGATCCGTCAGAGTTGTTAGGCTTGTTCATCAAAACCCCTTGCGAGATATTATCATGAAGATAAGTCGAAAGACCAAATCGAAGATTTGAAGATGTGAAGAAGCCGAAGAATTGATCAAGTCGAAGATTTAAAGATTAGAGATTCAACCCGAATCTGCAATTCTGGTTGAATCTCAAGGGCTACTGACAAGGGTATAGCTAATAGAGCCCGCTAGTTGAGTACCCCTGAGGCCCATTAAGCTAGGCCTAATTGTAATAATAGTCGAGATACGAGTTCTTACCGTATGTCGATATTGTAATCTGTATCGGATCCCACCCGATCCTCGAGACCTGGCCATCTATATATAGGGGCCAGGAGGGGACGGGGTGGGACAGATTGAAAGCAAGCAAGATTCAACACCCAAGTTTACTTTCGATATACACCTGTTTCGACTAACTTTACCTTCGAGTTCATCCGACGCCCTATCTCCCCGATCCTAAGTCCTTCATCTAGGACATTTGTCGAGTTAACCCTCGTCAATGAGTATGATATTTTTATTCCACCTACTATTGAGGAGAAAACTAATTATGATTCCAATATTAATCCTACATTTGATGATTATGGTGATGAGAATAATAATGATAGCTATTTTTTTGAATTTGCTCCCGCTACAATTAATAAGAATGACTATGTTTATGTGGAGAGTATTAATTCTTTTAAGCATGTGGCTCATGATAAGAATGTTGTAGGTGATAGTTATATTGTTAACTTTATTCATGATGCTACTGAAAGTTATTATGAGAGAGGGAAACATGATTTTATGCATCTCAACAATATTAAGTTTCCCCTCTTTATGTTGAAAATCTTGAAGTTGCACTTGTTTTGCTTTCCTATGCTTGTTGCTTTGTGCTTTCATGACTTGTTTATTTACAAGATTCTTTTTCATAGGAAGTGGGTTAGACTTAAAAGTGCTTCATATTTTCTTTTTGATGCTCTCTTTTGCTTCAAGATCTTTTATGGCGCTTACGTGAGCATCTTTTAAAATCACTGCGCCTAGCTCAAAGGCGTTAAGGAAAAGCACTCTTAGGAGATAACCCATGTTTTATTTCAGTAATTTTTCTTTTATTGAGTCTTGGAAGTTTTTACTACTGTAATGACCTCTCCTTATTATTTTTATTTTGTTTTTATGCCAAGAATAACCTCTAATAGGAAGAAGGTAAGATTTGGGGAAATTGCTGTCCAGAAACAGATTTCTGCGCTTCGCTGTAAAAAATCATGAAATATCCCAGAACACCGTATTGATCTGAAATTTTTTATGCACATGCCCCAGGTTATTATCTAACTTTCATTAGATTTGTACTTTTCTATTTGAGCAACAGAATATTTTCAAAAAAATCGATCTTTACCTGCTGTTCTATTTTGACAGATTTCTGCTACTATTTGCATTTGCCTCTTGATCTCTTTCTTTTTGAGTTCTTTTGATCACGAAACTTTTAAGAGAAGTTGCCATAGTAGCTAATGTTTTAATAGATGTTGTATTTGAGTTAAAGCTGAACCAAAAGTGGATCTACTATCTTGCATAAACTAATGTTGCTAATGTGTGAAGTTTTGTATGAAGGAAGTTTTCAAGTGTAGGGAAAGGAGAATGATGAGATGAGATGAAGGATGGGCAAAAGCTCAAGCTTGGGGATGCCCATGTCACCCCAAGAAATATCCAAGAATTACAAGCGTCAAATCTTGGGGATGCCCAAGTCACCCCCTTCTTCATCAACAAAAATATCATGTCATCTTTCACGACACTATATTTTTATTGCTTCATGTGCTATGTGTTGTTCTTGGAGCATTAGTCATTTTTGTTTTCAGTTTTGTTTTGTTTGCTGTAATAAATGGTTGGATCACAGCATATTTGTGTTGGAGAGAGACATGCTCCGTTTTCATTGCCTAGAACACTCTAGTTTTCACTCTTATTGTTCTGCGAGTATTCTCTTTTGCGAGTATTCTCTTATTGTTCTTTGTAGTTAGGTGTGTTTAGACCTCTGGTCTTTATTGATTTTTATCTTTGAGAGTTGTTTCAAATAAGTTGATTGGTGTTGGAAAAGAGTAAAATATTTCATGCTTATAGTGGTGCAAAAGGAAGCTTGTTTAGACTGTGGCTTGGACTTTAGCATGTCAAGCTAGATATTATTTTGATTATATACTTAGTAGTTATTGTTGTATCATGACTTGTCTCAAATGACTGAGAGTGCTTAATGTGCCATTGAAAGAATCATGCGTTGTTTTTATCATATAAAAGCATAATATTATGGTATTCTCCTTTGATACTTTATTTGGGTTGACTTGGCGCATGCTTACACCATGTTATGACTATGAACCAGTCACCTTATGCCTCTATGATCATTTAGTTTTTTGACTTGTAATATCACTTTATGCTTTGATTAATAATGTTTTGTCGCTACGCATGATTATGGCTGTTATTGCTCTCTTAGTTGGCCGCTCCCAGTCTCTTGCTAGCCTTCACGTGTACTGAGTATGAGCTGTACTCGTGCATCCAACTCCCAAAAACCAAATTTATTCCAATGTGTCCACCATATCTACCTATTAGAATTTTTGCTATTCCAAGTATATTTATCATGCTTTTATCTATCTTCCAAATTAATTTTTTTGTTATGAGAAACTTAGTTAGTAAAGCTCTCACAAATTTGATGGCACATTTACTTTCTTGCACTTAATAAACTTGACCATTGTGATTCTCTTACGAAGTTTATATGCTTGCAAATGGTAAGTTGAGAATTAGCACATCCATGCTTTCATGGGGCACGTTTTCAACATTGCACTTATTCCTATTTAGTTGATATCATGATCTTTTATTTATGGATGCCTAGAGATGTGAAATAAGTTGGAAACTTGTGAACTCATGGAGTTTGTATATGTGTTAGAAAAACGTCTGGGCCGCTAATCTAAACAATGCATCATTCATGGTGGAAATTTACAGCATAACCATAGTGGACATTCGACGACACATCTCAAAATAAAAAGCTATACCCATTGGTAAATAAAAGAGATGTCAAGGTGTTCATTGTCTGTTTGTCCTATCATTTTGATATGGGAAAGCTTCCATATCATCGGGCAGGAGGTACGCCATTGGCGTTCTCGATGATACATGCATGCTTACAATGACAAGAACTTGCTTGGGACCTAAGTCGAGTAGCATGCGGTTTGGGTACTCGTATCCACGGGACATGGGATTTTCAACTTATGATTTGTCAAGCATATAACTCGTACCTTGTTATCACTAACCTTAACCACTCAAGATGCCAATGATAGGGGCAATGAGAGCTCAAAGCTAATAAGTACCATAATTTTTGGAAGGTTTACAAAACTCGCAATCACTACTTCCCTCTGCGAAGGGCCTTTCTTTTACTTTTATGTTGAGTCTTCATCTTCTATCTTTATGCACCGATTAAGAGAGCATAGTTGTTATTCTGAGTATAATGTGCATAGTCCCAAAATTTATTATTGATTGATTCATGATTATGGTATTGCTTGTTCTCAAATTTTTTGTATCTAGTCACCCTTTTGAACTTTGAAGGTGTCCTATGCATTTATGTTTTGCTACTCCATGAAGGACAATCTGAATACCACTTTGCTATGATTTCTCTATGCTCCAAACAAACAAATGACTTTCAATGTATTATTATTCATGATCTTTTGTGTGTGTTACTTTTCATGTTGTAACATGGTTGCTAAGTTCTATGGTTAGAATTATATCTCTTATGCCCATGTTTAGAGTACTTTGATCTCAGCTTACAATGCTTTACATTGATTTGATCAAGATTGTGTTGGCTGCATGTCACCTCAAAAATTATTATTTTTTGTTATCACTTACCTACTCGAGGACGAGCAGGAGTTAAGCTTGGGGATGCTGATATGTTGCAAACGTATCTATCATTTTTGATGCTCCATGCTTATTTTACACCAATTGCTTTATGTTTTGCTTACACTTCGTGGCATTTTTATGCATTTTCTAGAACTAACCTATTAACAACATGCCATAGTGCCAGTTCTTGTTTTCTGCTGTTTTTGTATTCCAGGTTTTTACCAAAGGAAATATTCTTGGAATTGGACGAAACAAAGCCCAAAGTCCCTATTTTACTGTCACGTACACGGAGTCCAAAGAGGGAGACGGAGAAGGGCCAGGAGGCAGCCACACCAGGTGGTGGCACGGGTGCCCCTGATTGCTATAGATGGCGCGGTGATGAATGGTGCCAAAGTGTTGGCGTGTAGTTGATGAAGTAAATGACTGACCAGTTGGGAAACCCCAAGAGGAAGGTATGATGAATATAGCAGCAAGTTTTTCTCTCAATAAGAAACCAAGGTTTGTCGGTCCAGTAGGAAAAAGACAAACTCAAGAAGGTGATGCTTGCTAGCCTAGTGACACTCAAACAAGGGCACCATTTACGACACTTGTTAGCGCATCTTCAACTAGTAGCAACGTGGAACCTGCACACAACACAACCAAATACTTTGTTCCCAACTTACGATGAGGTTGTCAATCTCACCGGTTTGCTTGAAACAAAGGGTATGAGCGTATCGAGTGGAAAGTGATAGTAGTATGCGAGTAAAGTAAACAGTGCGAGTAAAGTAAACAGGTGATAGCAGTATAATGGAAATAGGACCGTGGTCCGCAGTTCACTAGTGGTGTCTCTCCATAAGATAAAATAACACATGCTAGGTAAACAAATTACAGTTGGGCAATTGATAGAATAAAGATAACGTGCATATGTCGAGAGGATCACTATGAGATTTACTCTGGGCATTACAACAAGATACATAGACCGCCATCCAACTGCATCTATGACTAATAATCCACTTGTGGCGAATCAATCCGAGAACTCCACAAGTATTAAGTTGCGAACAACAGATAACTGCATTAAGCAAAGTGTGTAACGTAAACAAAGCATATGCCCTTGAGCATATGAATGTTGTTTTCTCCCTAGTGGAAACAGCACATCTACAACCTTAGAGGTTTCTGTCACTCCCCCAGATTAAATAGAGGCATGAACCCAACTATCGAGCATAAATACCCCCTACTAGGGAAACCCTTATCTGTGGCGCACCTATTTGGGCTTCAGTGGCGCACTAGTGGTGCGCCACGCATATCAAGCCACTGGTATTTATTACCAGTGGCACATGCCCACGTGCGCCATGGTTAAGTGTACTATCCGTGGAGCACCAAGGAGGGGTGTGCCACGCATAATATCTGCGGCGCACCCAATTGGTGCTCCACTGGTATGTTTTCTATTTGTATTTTTTTCGAGAATACAATAGAAATACATAGTATAGAGCACAAAAATATACAGTATACAGCAGAAATGCAAAGATATACATATCAGTAACACTGGAATTCACCAAAATACATCAATATGAAGTCAAGTGTCGAAAGACATCAATATAAAGTCAAGTGTCAAAATACATCAATATGAAGTCAAGTGTCGAATCATTACACAAGTTAAGTACAACTTTGATCATTACATACATATCACCTAGACTACTATATGAACGAATAGATCACACTGGCGACGGCGATGAGCAAGATCGAGACCATGATCAAGAACTTCATCCGATTCTTCATCCGATTCTTCTTCCACACGTGTCTCCTCCACTTGGAGACCGCGAGCTCTCTTGTCTTGTACCCTTTGTAGCAGTTGCCGTTGAAGTTGGTCACCTGTGCCTGGCAGTCCTCCCACACTCCTCGTAGACTCCTGGAACCCGACCACTGTACACCACGTACCACTTCGCCATCTCTCTATAGACATGTAGTATATATGTTATGCAACGAAAGGAATGACAAAGTGCAAAAACATGCTTGCATGATCACAAATACTATGGCAAGGATTCATAAGCCTAGAATAAAACATAGCATGGATGACGATCGATCATATATAAGCAAGTCCAACATCGATCGTCAAGGCATTACGAGCCTCGGCAAGTTAAGGTTTACACACACATGTCCAACAATAGTTCGGAAACAACACTAGGATAGTAAAGTTTATGATACATCGACCCAACACCGCTAGCTAGCCACAGACATAATGTAGTCCTCGCCGGGAATGGGCGCACGCCCTCTCTCATCATGAACGTCCTTGTGTCGCGCTGCCTGTCGAGGCGTCCTTCGATCTCGCGGTTAGTCAACGCTACGCCACAATGCATGATCCCGCCGGTTGAGTCGACGTCTTCATGAAGGACTTGCGCGATCTAAGTCTAGATGCGCTAGAAATCTTCCATAAGGTCTGCATCATTGATCGCCGCAAACTTTTCGGCCCATGGTCGAAGATTAGATGGTAGCTCCCTGATCCGCGAATCCCGGACGATCCCCTTCAGGTGATGGAGGGTGTAGAACGCCTCCTTCACACTGCCAGGCGGCTGCTTGACGCATGGAAACTTTGTCTGGTGCATGAAGATATGCTTGCCATTCTTGACTCTCTCGCCACCCTTGGTGAATTTGCCCCCCTTGTCGGCGTAGAATTGTAGAGCTTCATCGAGCACACTCTTGATTCGGCCATAGTTCTTCATCGGCTTCATTTCACTTGATGAGTCAAAGTACGTCGCTTGCGACCACCTTGGGCAAATGGATATGAGTGAGCAGTATATGCCTCTGCGCAGCACAATTGAAAAATAAATTGTTGTAGGAGGACCAACCGGAGAATCTAAGAAAGAAGTTTTCACGGCGGTGTTCACTTACTCGGGAAAGCAAGGCAGAAGAATGGAGTCGATGGTCGGGTTCTCCACAAAGATATTCCCACAGAACTCCTTCACCGTTGCCTGGTCCGCCTCGTTCACCAAGGCAACATCACGCATGAAGTAGGGGTCTACTATCATGATGCCCTTGGTCTTCTCCCTCTTTGCCTTCAACGCCATATGAAGCATGTATAGACGAACCAAGTTATAGTCCAGGCGGTTGGAGTGCAGCAGATTGTAGATGTCCTTGTACCGCATGAAGAAGATTTCAGCGGGTGATGTATCGACGAAGCCATGGCCCTCCGGCACCTTGATTGTGTAGACCGGGTACCCGGGATTCTTTTCTTGGAGAAGGCGCTCCTCGAGATACTGGATGCTATCGTGCAAATTCACGATCGCTCCACCCGCGTTGGCGAGCATCTCCTTTGTCAGCATCGGCCGACCCGCTATGTGCCTGGGGAAATCACTGGGCTCTTCTTGCACGCCGTCCTCAGCCCGGAGTATCTTCCTCGGAGACAGCTGGCTCGAAGCCTTCTTGCTCCGGCTATGCTTCCGGCCCTTCTTCTTCTCCTCGACAGGAGCTGTGGATTGCAACTTATCCGGCATGGGAGCAGCGGATTTCAGCTGCTCATTGTAACGACCCGGGAAAAAAATCCCCTATTAGATAATTGATTGTTATTTTTCTTTTTAGTGTCATGCATCATCATGCATACTTTCACCTAGCATGTTTTGTGAAATAAAATTATTTTTGTTAAAAACTATTATATTATTTGGCTTGTATGGTTGTATAATAACCTTTTTCCTTCTTTTCTTCATGTTAAATAAATCTCAAACTAGAATAATTAAAATGTTTTGTTTGTTGTTGAAAATATTGTTTCAAATAAATATAAACCTTTCAAAATTTAAATTGTTTTAAATCTCCTTTCAAATATTTTCCAAACCCTTTCTAGTTTCTCTCCTTAATTCAAAATAGAAGAAGAAGAGCAAGATCTGAAGAAGAAATAAGCTCAAGTCGGCCCAGCTTTTACCTGTGCGCAAGGAGACGCTGGTTCGTCTCGTCGTCTTCTTCAGGAAAGCAAGCACGCAGGAGGCGTGCGCCTCCTTTTCAACCACCACACCTTTCCCCTCTACAAGAACCCCACTGAGGCACTTCCCTGGAAACCCTAGCCGCTTTCCCCTCCTGCCGCCGCCAGCAGCATGCGCTGCAGCTCCTGAACCCCGCCTCCATCCCGCCGCCGTTTTCCACTGCTCCGCCAACGACGCCCATGGCCGCCGCCTCGCGCGCGAGTTTGTCACCGAGCTGCGTCTCCGCCCGCTGGACTTCGTCGTCCCTGACGCCAAGGTCACCTTCTTCACCTCCGTCCTCTCGCCATGGATGCTGGATGCGTCTCTTCCCGCCAAGCATCATCGACGCCTCGCCACTCGCTCGTTCGCGTCTGCTTCATGCCAACAAGAGGTCGAGTTTTCTGCAATTTTCGTTGACTGAAACTCTGCAATCTTTAACTGTCTGAAACTTCTATGTTTTGTTCAGTATTTCAACATCGCCGGTGGTCCATGTCCGGAGCCAGCCGGTTCCCCATCTCCCGCCTAGCACAGCAGTGCGTTGGCCGACTTGAACTCATCGACAGCAAATTCAGCTAGCACCGCATGCACATCTAATCTATTCACCTGCTTGAGCTGCTTGCTACCTAGCTAGCACGTACACGCCACTCCACTTCCCTGTTTATTCAGCTAGCCATTAACAAATCGATCCACCTTTGTGTGTGTGCTGGGCTTACGAATCTATCCATTCAGCAGCTTGCTAACTTGGCTAGGTAGCTCATTTCGGGACTACTCAGTTTGATCTCTGTGTTGTTGTCGGAGCTGCCGTGTCGCCCGCGCACAAGTGCTGCCCCGCCGTTTTCCGGAGTTTGTCTGTTCGCACTTCACTGCATGCCTGCCTTGTGTTCGATAAAATTCCTGCAAGTGGGGCAGTCTCTGTTTGGTCTGTCCGGTGACTTCGTCCAATGATTTTTCATCAACGACTACATCCTCGACAAGATCTACTTCCACGACGCCGCTTCTTCCGCTACTTCAACATCTACCCGAGTTCATCTCTCCGATCCGGACCGTGAGACCCTGCCTAAGCCTATATGTTTTTGAATATCTATCTTTTATATGCAAAATCATTCATGTGGCATTGCATATCATCTTTGGGGGAAAATAGGAATCATCTAATATTTAAATATGGAATATGCGGGAATGCTATATGTCTATATCTTGTCCCGGTTCCATTTAATTTTGTGTAGCTCATCCATATCTTGTCTTTGCCATGCTAATCAACATTTAATTTTGCCGAGTAGTAAAACAACTTGAACCATATATGTGTGCCGGAATTCCAATCCCGCTTAATTTGGATAAGTTGCATTGCATCATAATTGCCATGCCATGCATACCCTCACATGATCATGCCGATTCTTTTGCCATAGTAGTAAGTGTTGCATCCATTGTTTGTTGTAGCATTTTGCTTCTTCCCGGATAGGACGCTTCGTGGTGCTGTGAGCAACGACGAGTTCTTCAGGTGTTCTTCGACCATCTTTGCAGGCGAGCCCTTTTCTCTCTACCCATTTAACACTTTTGCTCTCGCTAGCTCTATATTCTAACCTTGTGTCGCGATGCTTTGTTTGAGTCACGTGTCCTATCCACATGTTTATCCAAAGCAAAGCCATAGAACCTTCCATACATCCTATTACCCGTGTGCTTGTTGTTCGAGTTGGCCTTGCGAGTCGTAGGCATCTTCAGGTTGTTGGAGTTGTTTTATCTTATCGGGTTGGGAAAGTTATCACATGCTCTACTTTATGGATATATGTTGTTGGAGATAATCATGGCTTACTTTATTATTAATACTTAAAATTGAATTAAGCAGAGGCATCGGTGAGTCATTTTGCCAGTTTTATGACGGCTCACTTGTGTTCCCTAGGACCCCGAGATCGCATGAACTGTTCTGAGACTGAGCGCTCTAACCAAGCGTGGGTACGTTTACGGGCCTCCCCTCGATCACTGCCGGAATCTACAGACTTGTCCAGTGGCCACAACTAGTTCGATGTGTTTCCATTTGGTTCTTATCGGGCATGCAGCCTGTATCTTATGGTCCGATTTACTTTGGGGGAAGCCCAAGAGTGCCTTGTAACCCCTTTGTTTCTACACGCTCGTGTAGGTGCGGGACGACTGCAGGTGGGCACCCTCCCCAGAGCGAGGTTCCAGCCCATTATGCAGCGCCGGCGCAAACAGCTAAGTCCGTTCGGAGATTCGGCCGGCCTCTCGATACGGGTTAAACTTAGTTAGGTGGCTTCCTGGACTTGTTTGTAGTGAAGGAGAGTGCGAGTCGTGACTATCCTGATGGCGCACCCGTTTTTATTAAGGGTGCGAGATTTGCCGGAAGGATTGATCGAACGTTTGGGTATATTTGGGCACCCCTGCAGGGTTAAATCTTTTCGAAAAGCCGTGTCCGCGGTTATGGACGACTTGGAGCTGTACTACTCGATCATAGAACAACTTGCACCTGCTATTTCAATATTAATAAACTTATGTAGTAAGCTAGCACAACTACAATAATAAACCTGCAATAAAATTTGGTAACCGTGTGAGTGCCTTTGATACTTGCTTCTACGTTTGGTCACGAGGAGGTGATTCATCGGCTGGGTTATGTTTGGTGTTAGTTTCTAGTTGGTTCTTTTGTGCGCTCTCTTATCTTATTCTATTTAGACGAAAGTTATAGTGTGTCTCTGTAGTTTAGTGCTTTTGTTGCCGCTAAGTCCACCATATAGCCTGTAGGCGAGCATAGCTGAATTCCAGTCTTGCGAGTACGTGCCTCGATACTCACCCTCATTTTTTTTTCCTTTTTCTCTTTCTCCCTCCTTGTTCGGCAACCTTTGGCCCGACGATTTTTGACAGGTATGGGAGCGCCGACGTTAGCAAGGTTACCCTTCCGGCTTGGCCTGGGCAGAATTTGGACGCCATCGTTTATCTTCAGGCCTCTTAGGCCCATTTATACTCTTATCCGTACTCGGATACTATTTGCTTTATGTATGATTTGGATCTTTGTATGTATATTTGGATATTTTGCCTCGTGGAGTCTTCTTGGTTATTATTTATTCTTTTGTGGGTTCCATCGTGAACTTGTGTAACTGTTGCTACTCGATTCCACCCGCATCACGTGCACGCTCCAACGTGCACGAGGCGCTTGGTGGTGCGTTTCCGAAGCGACATCATGTAGATTGTGGCGTGATGGCTATCATCTGTAAGGTGTCGGTTTTGGGGCGTTACAAGTGGTATCAGAGCCAGGTTTTGTCGATACCCACGGGTCCAGTCTGCCTGTAGGATAACCTTGCCAACGGACGTTGTTGAGTTTAGTGTCAAAACTATTTTACTAAAAATGCGTTGGATAGATCTAAGTAGCTCTGCATTTTTCTCCTTACCTTCTATGCTTCTCTGCTCTTACCTTTACGAGTTTTGTGTTCACTCTCTTATCCACTTATTTGAGTTTAGGTTCCTACGTGGGTGGACGATCTCTATCCTTCTGTCCTAATAGGTTCGTTCTTCAGAAGTTCTTTGTCGTCAACGCGAGTAAGAATCCTTTGTTGGTGGTGGCGAGAAAAAAACTGCTTATTAGTGGTGTCGCGGAGTTCTACATGGCGCAAGAAGATCCGATAGTTTACCCAACTCCCCCTCCCCCGTCTTAGCATGGATCTCGGGGCGAGATCCCTTGTTAGTGGTGTCGATTGTAACGACCCGGGAAAAAAAAAATCCCCTATTAGATAATTGATTGTTATTTTTCTTTTTAGTGTCATGCATCATCATGCATACTTTCACCTAGCATGTTTTGTGAAATAAAATTATTTTTGTTAAAAACTATTATATTATTTGGCTTGTATGGTTGTATAATAACCTTTTTCCTTCTTTTCTTCATGTTAAATAAATCTCAAACTAGAATAATTAAAATGTTTTGTTTGTTGTTGAAAATATTGTTTCAAATAAATATAAACCTTTCAAAATTTAAATTGTTTTAAATCTCCTTTCAAATATTTTCCAAACCCTTTCTAGTTTCTCTCCTTAATTCAAAATAGAAGAAGAAGAGCAAGATCTGAAGAAGAAATAAGCTCAAGTCTGCCCAGCTTTTACCTGTGCGCAAGGAGACGCTGGTTCGTCTCGTCGTCTTCTTCAGGAAAGCAAGCACGCAGGAGGCGTGCGCCTCCTTTTCAACCACCACACCTTTCCCCTCTACACAAGAACCCCACTGAGGCACTTCCCTGGAAACCCTAGCCGCTTTCCCCTCCTGCCGCCGCCAGCAGCATGCGCTGCAGCTCCTGAACCCCGCCTCCATCCCGCCGCCGTTTTCCACTACTCCGCCAACGACGCCCGTGGCCGCCGCCTCGCGCGTGAGTTTGTCACCGAGCTGCGTCTCCGCCCGCTGGACTTCGTCGTCCCTGACGCCAAGGTCACCTTCTTCACCTCCGTCCTCTCGCCATGGATGCTGGCTGCGTCTCTTCCCGCCAAGCATCATTGACGCCTCGCCACTCGCTCGTTCGCGTCTGCTTCATGCCAACAAGAGGTCGAGTTTTCTGCAATTTTCGTTGACTGAAACTCTGCAATCTTTAACTGTCTGAAACTTCTATGTTTTGTTCAGTATTTCAACATCGCCGGTGGTCCATGTCCGGAGCCAGCCGGTTCCCCATCTCCCGCCTAGCACAGCAGTGCGTTGGCCGACTTGAACTCATCGACAGCAAATTCAGCTAGCACCGCATGCACATCTAATCTATTCACCTGCTTGAGCTGCTTGCTACCTAGCTAGCACGTACACGCCACTCCACTTCCCTGTTTATTCAGCTAGCCATTAACAAATCGATCCACCTTTGTGTGTGTGCTGGGCTTACGAATCTATCCATTCAGCAGCTTGCTAACTTGGCTAGGTAGCTCATTTCGGGACTACTCAGTTTGATCTCTGTGTTGTTGTCGGAGCTGCCGTGTCGCCCACGCACAAGTGGCTGCCCCGCCGTTTTCCGGAGTTTGTCTGTTCGCACTTCACTGCATGCCTGCCTTGTGTTCGATAAAATTCCTGCAAGTGGGGCAGTCTCTGTTTGGTCTGTCCGGCGACTTCGTCCAATGATTTTTCATCAACGACTACATCCTCGACAAGATCTACTTCCACGACGCCGCTTCTTCCGCTACTTCAACATCTACCCGAGTTCATCTCTCCGATCCGGACCGTGAGACCCTGCCTAAGCCTATATGTTTTTGAATATCTATCTTTTATATGCAAAATCATTCATGTGGCATTGCATATCATCTTTGGGGGAAAATAGGAATCATCTAATATTTAAATATGGAATATGCAGGAATGCTATATGTCTATATCTTGTCCCGGTTCCATTTAATTTTGTGTAGCTCATCCATATCTTGTCTTTGCCATGCTAATCAACATTTAATTTTGCCGAGTAGTAAAACAACTTGAACCATATATGTGTGCCAGAATTCCAATCCCGCTTAATTTGGATAAGTTGCATTGCATCATAATTGCCATGCCATGCATACCCTCACATGATCATGCCGATTCTTTTGCCGTAGTAGTAAGTGTTGCATCCATTGTTTGTTGTAGCATTTTGCTTCTTCCCGGATAGGACGCTTCGTGGTGCTGTGAGCAACGACGAGTTCTTCAGGTGTTCTTCGACCATCTTTGCAGGCGAGCCCTTTTCTCTCTACCCATTTAACACTTTTGCTCTCGCTAGCTCTATATTCTAACCTTGTGTCGCGATGCTTTGTTTGAGTCACGTGTCCTATCCACATGTTTATCCAAAGCAAAGCCATAGAACCTTCCATACATCCTATTACCCGTGTGCTTGTTGTTCGAGTTGGCCTTGCGAGTCGTAGGCATCTTCAGGTTGTTGGAGTTGTTTTATCTTATCGGGTTGGGAAAGTTATCACATGCTCTACTTTATGGATATATGTTGTTGGAGATAATCATGGCTTACTTTATTGTTAATACTTAAAATTGAATTAAGCAGAGGCATCGGTGAGTCATTTTGCCAGTTTTACGACGGCTCACTTGTGTCCCCTAGGACCCCGAGATCGCATGAACTGTTCTGAGACTGAGCGCTCTAACCAAGCGTGGGTACGTTTACGGGCCTCCCCTCGATCACTGCCAGAATCTACAGACTTGTCCAGTGGCCACAACTAGTTCGATGTGTTTCCATTTGGTTCTTATCGGGCGTGCAGCCTGTATCTTATGGTCCGATTTACTTTGGGGAAAGCCCAAGAGTGCCTTGTAACCCCTTTGTTTCTGCACGCTCGTGTAGGTGCGGGACGACTGCAGGTGGGCACCCTCCCCAGAGCGAGGTTCCAGCCCATTATGCAGTGCCGGCACAAACAGCTAAGTCCGTTCGGAGATTCGACCGGACTCTCGATACGGGTTAAACTTAGTTAGGTGGCTTCCTGGACTTGTTTGTAGTGAAGGAGAGTGCGAGTCGTGACTATCCTGATGGCGCACCCGTTTTTATTAAGGGTGCGAGATTTGCCGGAAGGATTGATCGAACGTTTGGGTATATTTGGGCACCCCTGCAGGGTTAAATCTTTTCGAAAAGCCGTGTCCGCGGTTATGGACGACTTGGAGCTGTACTACTCGATCATAGAACAACTTGCACCTGCTATTTCAATATTAATAAACTTATGTAGTAAGCTAGCACAACTACAACAATAAACCTGCAATAAAATTTGGTAACCGTGTGAGTGCCTTTGATACTTGCTTCTACGTTTGGTCACGAGGAGGTTATTCATCGGCTGGGTTATGTTTGGTGTTAGTTTCTAGTTGGTTCTTTTGTGCGCTCTCTTATCTTATTCTATTTAGACGAAAGTTATAGTGTGTCTCTGTAGTTTAGTGCTTTTGTTGCCGCTAAGTCCACCATATAGCCTGTAGGCGAGCACAGCTGAATTCCAGTCTTGCGAGTACGTGCCTCGGTACTCACCCTCGTTTTTCCCCCTTTTTCTCTTTCTCCCTCCTTGTTCGGCAACCTTTGGCCCGACGATTTTTGACAGGTATGGGAGCGCCGACGTTAGCAAGGTTACCCTTCCGGCTTGGCCTGGGCAGGGTTTGGACGCCATCGTTTATCTTCAGGCCTCTTAGGCCCATTTATACTCTTATCCGTACTCGGATACTATTTGCTTTATGTATGATTTGGATCTTTGTATGTATATTTGGATATTTTGCCTCGTGGAGTCTTCTTGGTTATTATTTATTCTTTTGTGGGTTCCATCGTGAACTTGTGTAACTGTTGCTACTCGATTCCACCCGCATCACGTGCACGCTCCAACGTGCACGAGGCGCTTGGTGGTGCGTTTCCGAAGCGACATCATGTAGATTGTGGCGTGATCGCTATCATCTGCAAGGTGTCGGTTTTGGGGCGTTACACTCATTGACCGCCTTGTGGAGTGTGGTGGGGCTGATAACATTGACCGGATTGGGTTGAGTGGCTACGGCTTCCGGAGGCGTCTCCTGAGAACCGTCGCCGAACCGCAGACGCTGCGTGCATGACAGGGGACGACCGGCTTGTTGACCACGGGAGGCTGGATCTCCAAGAGGAGGCATGTAGATTCCTTCGTTGGCCCCGATGTCGAGGAAGCCATCAATTTCATCGCGGGGATCATCGCCGCGGTTAGGTGGAGCGTCGTCCACGTGCTCGGGTGGAGGCGACGGCGTGTGCGCGGCTAGCTGCTGATGCCTCTTGGTGGCGGGGACGAACACCGGTGGCCGTGTCTTTTTAGCGGGGGCAGCCGTGGGGCGCTGATCATCCTTTGCAAGGCGAATCTGTGACTTCGGCCATAGCAAGGGCCAGCCGACGCAACCTCCAAGAGAGTAATGCTCATCGGCTCCATGAGGTTGCATGGGAGGATCAACGCCTTCGCAACCCTTCAAAGGACGCACCAGGGCGACCCTGAACATGCCAGCAGGGATAGGCAAGTTGTGCATCAGGGGGTTCTTCGGTTGGCATATGGTACCCTTGCCTACATCCTTCAGCACGCCATTCACATAGTGCAGCAAGGTGCAACTAGTGTCCTGTGGGAGAATGATACGTCTCCAACGTATCTATAATTTTTGATGCTCCATGCTTGTTTTTACACCATTTGCCTATTGTTTCGTTACACTTCGTGGCACTTTTATGCATTTTCCGGAACTAACCTATTAACAAGTTGCCACAGTGCCAGTTCCTTGTTTTCTGCTGTTTTTGTGTTTCAGAAGTGATACACAGGAAATATTCTCGGAATTGGACGAAACAAGTTCCTGAAGTCTTATTTTACCCGGAAGCTTCCAGAGATCCGAAGGAGAGTAGGAGGGGGGCCACCAGGGCCCCACACACAGGGGTGTTGCGGCCAGGCCCCTGGCCACGCGAGCCCCGTGTGAGGGAGCCTGGCTCCACCTCTGACATCGCCCCTTCGCCTATAAAGACCCCCCGACGGAAAAAACCTAAGGGCCCAATCAGTTTTCCAGAACACATCGCGATCCACCGCCGCCGTCGACCCGAAGATTGGGAGGGTCCAGAAGCTCTTCCCGGCACCCTACCGGAGAGGGGAATCGCCACCGGAGGTCTTCTTCATCGCCATGCTTGCCTCCGGAGCGATGAGTGAGTAGTCTACCTTGGACTATGGGTCCATAGCAGTAGCTAGATGGTTGTCTTCTCCACCATGTGCTTCATGTTTAGATCTCATGAGCTGCCCTACATGATTGAGATCACCGTTATGTAATTCTACATGTTTGGTTTGTTGGGATCCGATGAATATTGGTGTTTATGATTGAGTTGCTGTACTGAATATTATCTTTTGTTATCTCTATGTTGTTTATGATCTTGCATGCTCTTCGTTGTTAGTAGCTATCTTGGCCGAGTAGTTGCTAGTGACTCCAAGAGGGGGTATTTATGCTCAATAGTGGGTTCATGCCTCTATTTGACCTGGGGGAGTGACAGAAACCTCTAAGGTGGTAGATGTGCTATTGCTACTAGGGAGAAAACAACATTCATATGCTCAAGGGCATATGCTTTGTTTACATTACACACTTTGCTTAATGCAATTATCTGTTGTTCGCAACTTAATACTTTTGGGGTGTTCGGATTGATATCCCCGGGGGTGGATTATTAGTCATAGATGCAGTTGGATGGCGGTCTATGTATTTTGTTGTAATGCCCAGAGTAAATCTCATAGTGATCTTCTTGACATATCATGTTTATCTTTATTCTATCAATTGCCCAACTGTAATTTGTTTACCCAGCATGTGTTATTTTATCTATGGAGAGACACCACTAGTGAACTGTGGACCCCGGTCCTATTTCCATCATATTGCTATCACCTGTTTACTTTCTCGCACTGTTTACTTTACTCGCATACTTTTACTGTTTTCCACTCGATACACTCATAACCTTTGTTTCAAGCAAACCGGTGAGATTGACAACCTCATCGTAAGTTGGGAGCAAAGTATTTGTTTGTGTGTGTGCAGGTTCCACGTTGCAGCTAGCAAGCAAAGCTTGGACGAGGTGCCATATATAAATTGTCTGCTGTTGTCGCAAACTAGCAAGCATCACCTTCAGTCGTTTGTCCCTCCTCTCCAAGAACGATAAACCTTGGTTTCTAAACTGAGGGAAAACGAGCTGCTATACTCATCACACCTTCCTCTTGGGGTTCCCAACGGGCTGGTCATTCACCACGCATCAAGCTCTTTTTCTGGCGCCGTTGCCGAGGAGGAAAGAAGACTTCTGCAAGGGGAGTTTTCGCACGCACATTCTTTACTTTGTTATTGTTTTGCTTTACTTTATTTATTTTACCTGCATTGTTTTTATCAAAAACCCAAAAAAATTAGAATCCTTGGTAGTTGTTATTTCTTTACTTTAGTTTATTATGTCTAGTTCAGTTGCTACTACTATGTCGCCCGAGGATATGATTTTCACTTTTAAGCAAAAGGATGAGGAAAGTTTTAAAGAAGCTTGGTCTAGAATTTATGATTGGCATGGAAAAACTGAACCTAAAATGGCTTTGAGTTTGCTTCTTAGTAGCTTTTACTTTGGACTTTCTCTTCGTTATAGATATGCTTTGGATGCTACTGCAGAAGGAGATTTCCTTCATTGTGATGGAGATCAAGCCTTCAATATTATAAAAAAGTTGATCACAATTTATAGCATGCCAACCTATTTTGATTCCTCTCTTGTGTGCATTTTTAATAGACTTAATACTCTTGAGACTCACACTGCTAGTTTGAATTCTTGTTACAATACTTTGCGCCAGCATTTTGATTATGTGCCAATAAATTCTGAACCCTCGAGTTGGTATCCTACGGTAAAAATCACCATTAGTGGTGAAACTTTTCATGCTCGTTGTGATATTATGTCTGAATTTTGTCTTATGCCAAAGGATGTTTATGAATCTTTGAGCCTTTGGAAGCTTTCTGAGGGGGGAGAAGAAATTTCTCTTACTAACAATGCCATTATATTTCCCCTTGGAATTGCTGAAGGAGTCTTTACAAAAGTCCTAGGAAGAATGATATCTACTGATTATCTTGTTATTGAATGTGTAGGGAAAGGACAAATCACACTTGGAAGATCCCTCTTGAAGCTCCTGGGCGCCGTCATTGATGTGGGAAAAGGCAATATAAGATTTCTCTCTCCACCTTGCAATAACCATGTCTTTCCTAAAGTCAAGAGCAAAGGTAAGAAAGGAAGACGTAAGGCACGCGCTGATCCTAGTGCTTCATCACTTGATATTACTTGATTCGCAATTTTCTGCGCCTAGCTCAAAGGCGTTAAAGAAAAAGCACTCTTGGGAGATAACCCAATGTTTTCTTTTCAGTACTTTTTCTTTTATTTGAGTCTTGGAAGTCATTACTACTGTAATGACCGCTCCTTATCCTTTTTATTTCATTTTTGTGCCAAGAGAAGCCTCTAATTTGAGCGAGGTAAAGATTTGGGGATGTTGCTGTCCTAAAACTGTTTTCTGTGCTTCACCGTAAAAATTCGTATAAATTCTCTGTTTATCTTTTGGACCTGCGATTTCTTGTGCTTATGCCCCAGGTTATATCCAAACTTTTGTTAGTTGAACACTTTTTGATTTGAGCAACAGAAAACCTTTCAAAAATTCGACCTTTGTCAGCTGTTCAGTTTTGACAGATTTCTGCGAATATTTTGTGTTTGCCACTTTATCGCTTTCTTTTGAGTTCTTTTGATCATGGAACTTTTGGGGAGGTTGCTACAGTAGTATTTGCTATATATGTGGTGGTTTTGAGTTGAAACCTGAAGCAAAAAGAGGTTGATTATATTTTATGCCTACACTAATGTTGCTAATAGAATTGTGTTTAGTTTTGCATGAAGAAAGTTTTCAAGTGTAGGGATTGGAGAATGATGAGATGAGTTGAAGAATGGACAAAAGCTCAAGCTTGGGGATGCCCATGCATCACCCCAAGAAATATCCAAGAAGTACAAGCGTCAAAGCTTGGGGATGCCCCGAGGCACCCCTTCTTCATCGGCAAAAATCAGGTCACCTTTCAAGACACTATATTTTTATTGCTTCATGCACTATGTGTTTTTCTTGGAGCGTCAGTTGTTTTAGTTTTCTTATTTGGTTTAGTTAGTTTGTTTTCTGCAATAAATGGTTGGACCCCAACAAATTTCCTTTGGAGGAGATATACTCGTTTTCAATTGCAAAGAATGCTCTAGTTTTCACTCTTATTAAAAATCGAGCATTCTTCTTTTTCTGCTACTGCTTTTGGTTTTCATTTTCGCCTTGATTTGCGTTCAGACCTTGTCATATCTTTTCATCAAGGTGTATTTTTGCCTCTGATCTTTATTGGTTTTCATCAAAAGAGGTGTCTTTAAAAATTTCAAATGGTGTTGGAAAAGAGAAAAAGCTTTGTGGAAAATAGTGGTACAAGAAGGAGCTTGTGTAGACTGCGGCTTAGGCTTTTTCATGTCATGCTTGTTGTCTTTTTGATAGTATGCTTAGTGGTTTTGCTGTAGCATGACTTGTCTCAAATAACTGAGATTGCTTAATGAGCCTTTGAAAAAATCATGCATTGTTTTTATTGTATGGAAGCATTATTTTGGTTTTCTCCTTGATGCTTTATTTGGGTTGACTTGGCGCATGCTCACACATGTTAGACTCTTACAAAGTCGCCAATAGCCTCTGTGATCATTTAGTTTTTGACTTTTGATGCCATCTTATGCTTCTTTTAATGTCGCTTTGTCGCTTTGCATGATTATGGCCATTATTGCTCTCTTAGTTGGTCGCTCCCAGTCTTTTGCTAGCCCTCGCCTTGTATTGAGTATGAGCTCTACTCGTGCATCCAACTCCTAAAAACCAAAGTTTTCCAAAGTGTCCACCATACATACCTACTAGAAATTTTCCATTCCAAGTAAATTTGACTTGCTTTTATTTTCTCTTCAAATTAAACTCTTACCAGTGTTATGCGAAATTCGGCCAGTAAAGCTCTCACGAACCGGAAGGCACACTTTACTTTTTCCTGTTATAAAAATTTGACATTGTGGTCTCTTATGTTGAGTTGTTATGCTTGCAAGTTGTAAGTTGGATTCTAGCCCATCCATGCTGTCATGGGGCAAGCTTTCAACATTGCACTTCTTATTTGAGTTGATATCGTGATCTTTTGTTTATGGATGCCCGCGGTGTGAAATGAATTGGGAATCTTGTGAGGATCATGGAGTTTTTATATGTGTTAGGGAAACGCCGGGCCGCCAATCTAAGCCATGCATAATTCATGGTGGAAATTTGCAGCATACCCATGGTGAACATTCGACGATGCATCTCACAATAAAAAGCTAAACAAAAGGCAAATAAAAGAGATGTCGAGGTGTTCATTGTCTGCTTGTCCTGTCATTTTGGTGTGGGATTGTTCCATGTCATCGGGCACGGAGGTACCCCATTGGTGGTTCTCAATGATATGCATATATTTACAATGACAAGAGCCTTGCTTGGGACTCTAAGTAAAGTAGCATGAGGTTTGGGTACTCGTATTCACGGGGCACGAGGTCTTGAACTTATGATTTGTCAAGCATATGCATCATAATTGTTCTCGCATTAACTTTAACCATTCAAGATGCTTATGATGGGGGCAATGAGAGCTCAAAGCCGGTAAGTACCATAATTTTTGAAGGTTATAAAACTTGCAATCACTGCTTCCCTCTGCGAAGGGCCTTTCTTTTACTTTTATGTTGAGTCACCACCTTCTTTCTTTATGCACCATTAAGAGAGCATAGTTGTCATTCTTAGTGTGATATGCATTGTCCCAAAGTTCATTGATTGATTCATGATGATTGGTTTCACTTGTTCTTAAATTATTTGTATCTAGTCGCCCTTTTAAACTTGAAGGTGTCCTATCCATTTATGTTTTGCTCTCTTTGAAGGACAAGCTGAAAACCATTTGTATGTTTTTCCTTATGATTTGAACACATGTTTGACTTTCATTGTTTCATTTTCATGATCTTTTGTTTGTGTTCATTTGCATGTTTACAACATGGTTGCTAAGTTCTTATTGTCATGATTATATCTTCATGCCCATGTTTTAAGTTCTTATGATCCCAGCTCACAAATGCTTACATATATGATCAAGATTGTGTAGGTGCATGTCACCTCAAAAATTATTCTTTGTTATCACTTACCTACTCGAGGACGAGCAGGAGTTAAGCTTGGAGATGCTTGATACATCTCCAACGTATCTATAATTTTTGATGCTCCATGCTTGTTTTTACACCATTTGCCTATTGTTTCGTTACACTTCGTGGCACTTTTATGCATTTTCCGGAACTAACCTATTAACAAGTTGCCACAGTGCCAGTTCCCTGTTTTCTGCTGTTTTTGTGTTTCAGAAGTGATACACAGGAAATATTCTCGGAATTGGACGAAACAAGTTCCTGAAGTCTTATTTTACCCGGAAGCTTCCAGAGATCCGAAGGAGAGTAGGAGGGGGGCCACTAGGGCCCCACACACAGGGGTGGCGCGACCAGGCCCCTGGCCGCGCGAGCCCCGTGTGAGGGAGCCTGGCTCCACCTCTGACATCGCCCCTTCGCCTATAAAGACCCCCCGACGGAAAAAACCTAAGGGCCCGATCAGTTTTCCAGAACACATCGCGATCCGCCGCCGCTGTCGACCCGAAGATCGGGAGGGTCCAGAAGCTCTTCCCGGCACCCTGCCGGAGAGGGGAATCGCCACCGGAGGTCTTCTTCATCGCCATGCTTGCCTCCGGAGTGATGAGTGAGTAGTCTACCTTGGACTATGGGTCCATAGCAGTAGCTAGATGGTTGTCTTCTCCACCATGTGCTTCATGTTTAGATCTCATGAGCTGCCCTACATGATTGAGATCACCGTTATGTAATTCTACATGTTTGGTTTGTTGGGATCCGATGAATATTGGTGTTTATGATTGAGTTGCTGTACTGAATATTATCTTTTGTTATCTCTATGTTGTTTATGATCTTGCATGCTCTCCGTTGTTAGTAGCTATCTTGGCCGAGTAGTTGCTAGTGACTCCAAGAGGGGGTATTTATGCTCGATAGTGGGTACATGCCTCTATTTCACCTGGGGGAGTGACAGAAACCTCTAAGGTGGTAGATGTGCTGTTGCTACTAGGGAGAAAACAACATTCATATACTCAAGGGCATATGCTTTTGTTTACATTACACACTTTGCTTAATGCAATTATCTGTTGTTCGCAACTTAATACTTTTGGGGTGTTCGGATTGATATCCCCGGGGGTGGATTATTAGTCATAGATGCAGTTGGATGGCGGTCTATGTATTTTGTTGTAATGCCCAGAGTAAATCTCATAGTGATCTTCTTGACATATCACGTTTATCTTTATTCTATCAATTGCCCAACTGTAATTTGTTTACCCAGCATGTGTTATTTTATCTATGGAGAGACACCACTAGTGAACTGTGGACCCCGGTCCTATTTCCGTCATATTGCTATCACCTGTTTACTTTCTCGCACTGTTTACTTTACTCGCATACTTTTACTGTTTTCCACTCGATACACTCATAACCTTTGTTTCAAGCAAACCGGTGAGATTGACAACCTCATCGTAAGTTGGGAGCAAAGTATTTGTTTGTGTGTGTGCAGGTTCCACGTTGCAGCTAGCAAGCAAAGCTTGGACGAGGCACCATATATAAATTGTCCACTGCTGTCACAAACTAGCAAGCATCACCTTCAGTCGTTTGTCTCTCCTCTCCAAGAACAATAAACCTTGGTTTCTAAACTGAGGGAAAACGAGCTGCTATACTCATCACACCTTCCTCTTGGGGTTCCCAACGGGCTGGTCATTCACCACGCATCAGAGAACATGTTGGGCATCATTATCAGATGGTACTCATCAAAAAAGATGGCAGAGTATGAAGTCGAGCCTACGATTAGTTACCTTGGTAAGGGCGTCGAGGTCGGCTAAGGTGGATACGCGAGGCTGCGTGGGCTGCGGTGGAGGCGGCGGCTGCACGTTGGTGTTGGGCGGCGGCCGCATGTTGGTGTTGGGCTGCGGCGGAGGCGGCGGCCGTGTGTTGGTGTTGGGCTGCGGCGGAGGCGGCGGCCGCGTGTTGGTGTTGGGCTGCGGCGGAGGCGGCGGCCGCGTGTTGGTGTTGGGCACCGACGCCGGCTGCGCGTTGTTGTTGTCGGCGGCCAATGGGCTCAGCCCCGCGAAGGGGTCTGCCGATGGGTAGGAGGGCGGGGTCACCACGTTCGGCGACATGTGTTGCGCCGAGTTGCTTCCTGTCGATGGATTTCGTGTCGCAAGAACACGGGGTACCACGCGACGGACCCAAAGATTCGAACGCAGGGGGCTGAACGTGTGAAATCTCGGATCGCAACGAAACACGGTGACGGAAGCCTCGATTGTCGAACGCGCAACGCACTGCAGATAGGGAGACCGAGCTTTACCCAGGTTCAGGGCCCTCGTGGTGAGGTAAAACCCCTACTTCCTGCCTTCTTGTATTGCGACGCGACACCTCGCGAGGAGTACAAGGCCTTGGTTACAAAGCTCTAGCTGGCCAGAGGTTGAAGAACCCGCGTGCCCAGCTAGCCGCTTGAAGAAGATGAAGATCCGATCCGACCTCCCCTAAAGGAGGGCTTCCCCCCCCCCCTTTTATAGCGCCAAGGTCCTCCTTCCCCTTATCTTCTTGGGGAAGGGGTTGCCACACACGGCCAAGGAGGGAGGACAGCTGTAGATTACACTCTTCTGTAGACTCGGTCTTCGCAGGGTAGCGGCGCCGGTCCACAGGAGTGGGTGGAGGAAGCTGATGTCTTCCTCTGGCGCCCTGCACCGTCCACGCTATATTTAGGGGGGTGGCCAACAACCACTGTGCCGCTTTGGGCAGGCACAGCGAAAGTTGGTCTCCTCCCTGTCGGGGGTAGCGTGGGCGGTACGCGGTCTTCTGCCCGTTAGCTTCTTGCTCCGCACGAAAACGTGCTGAGCTGGCGTGGGCGTACCTTCTCTCCTCACCAGCAGGGGCTCGTGAGGAGGTCTTCCGGTCCTTAGCAGTTTCCGTCGTCGTTCTCCTCACGAGGCGCCTCCTCGTGAGGGTCTTCTCTGTGACTTGTACCGTTGATTATCTCCTGGGCTGAAGATGGGCCGATGACGGGGCCCAGGAGCAGGTGGACCGGGATACCCCGGTATCCAGAACACCGACAGTAGCCCCCGGGAGCCCGGCCCATGAACGCACCCTCTTGAGGAAGCGAAGGGTCGGGGGCCCCCGAAGCTGCTGGGCCCTCCAACGGCACGCGTCAACTGCGTGGTCAGAGGACCATGTGAAGGAGCGGAGATCGTGGGCACGTGGCATCCTTGCAGTTGACGAAGCAAAGCGGCGTGGGGATCGTGCGTAGTGGGGTAACGGGCGTTTTTCGAACCGTCGCGTCAAGGCCGACGCTTCGGAAACCGCGCCCTGGCTGCCCCCTTAAAAGCTTGGCAGAGAAGGCTCCTTCCTCCTTTCCCACAACACACCGCCGCCGCCACCTCCCCTCTGAAGATCTTGTGCATCCAAATCCTCCTAGCCTCCAATCTTCTCGCCGCAACTCGCCCTCTCCAAGAGCCATGGCACCACGCAGGGCCATTGGGGCGGCGAGGTCTTCCGGAGCGGCGCCGCGACCGGCGGCGCCCCTGCTTGAATCCCGCATCAAGAGCAGCCGCGAGCTCCAGACCGTCCGAGAGATGGTCGGGAGCAGCAAAAATGAGTGGGGCGCCACCCGCATCTGGCACGGCCGCGCGCCGCGGGACACTCTGCCCGCGACGGCGCAGCCCCTCTTCCTCTTCTCCGTCTTCGCCGGCCTGCTGCCGCCGTTCTCCCCCTTCTTCCTGGCGATCCTGGAGACCTACAGGATCTAGGCCATCCACCTGCATCCCAAGTCCGTCACCTTGCTGGCGGTCTTCGCCTACGCCTGTGAGGCCTGGATCGGCATCAAGCCGTCGGTGGCGTACTTCCGCCATCTCTTCTCCCTCCGGTCCTCTGGGCTCAACCAGAGTTCCGGATGCGTCTCCTTCATCGCCACCGCTGGGACAGAGGGCGACTTCATCGACCTGAAGTGGATGAAGAAAGTCGAGGACTTCCGGAGCCGCTGGTTCTTCGTCGACATCCTCGAAGAATCGGAGCTCTTCCTCGTGACGGGGATCCCTCCCGTCAAGCTCACCACCTGGGCCAGCGAGGCCCTGCCGGAGGAATCCCTGAAGACGCTCCGCCCGCGGATCCGAGATCTCCGGAAGGCCGGTGTTACAGGGACCATGGTCGGGGTGGAGTTTGTCACCCGACGCATCGCCCCCCTGCAGAACCACCGCCGGGAGATCTGGAGGCACAGGTCCGGAGACGACCCCAGGCTCCACATTGGCGAGCTCAACGCCGACGCTCGGGAGGAGGTAATAAGAGCCTTCTTCTCTTCCGCTGCCATCCCCGCCATCCCGCGCAATGCCCTCCCGATCTATTCCCTGGGCGCTCGGGAGATCAGTCGCGTTACGGCGGGGGTCTTGAAGTTCAATGCCTGGGGTCCGTTCCTTGCCGATGGCGTCGTGCCTGGTCCCCTCCCGAGCGCGCCAGCGGCAAGCTCAGAGCAGGGCTCGGCAGCTCGGGGAGCGGGGCCCTCGGCCTCAGGAGACGACGACGACAGCGACGACGACGCGGAGTCCGGTGGGCGGCTGGTCCGCCGAAGGCATCCTGAGGGCACCGTGGTGCTCTCAGATTCCTCCGACGACGACTCCTCCTCACCAGACCAGCCCACCGGGGGAGATGCCGACGCGTCCTCCTCACGAGACCTGGAGGAAGAGGGGCGCCGAGCCCGCCTGGAGGCGGAGCGCCGCTCCAAGTTCAACGATGAACGCGCCAGCCGGAATCCCGAGGCCGGGACCTCCCGAGGGAAGAAACCGGCGGGCGAATCCTCCGCGCCCCCGCCCCCACCTCCCTCCCTCCCGAGCAAAAGAGGATGGGTGGAGCGGGACGCCTCGTGAGTATTCCTGCACAAAGATCTTACCTTTTGCCTTACCTTTCTCTGACCTCATTCTCCCCCTTCCTCTCCAGGGATGCCGAGGAGAAGAAGGACGAGAAGAAGAGGAGGAAGAAGAGGAAGACCAGCCAGACCACGCCGGGTCTTGACCCGGCCGCCACAGCCACACCGACGACGCCGCCGCGTGCCGCCGGAGAAGAAGAGGATCGTGCGTCCGCGGACGCGCAGTCCGCCCCGGGAGCCACCGTGGCTCCCAGCACGACCGAGCCCCCTAGCGCAGGGGGCACACCAGAGACCACGGGGGCAGCTCCTGCTGCCCCCTCTGCAGCCAGCACTTCCACTACTCCGGAGGCACCTCCGGCAAGGACCGCCGCACCGCCCAGCTCGGGAACAGCCCCCGAGCCCAGCGGCGAGAAGAGGACGGCTTCCACCGCGCCGGAGCCCTCCAGGGCTACATCGCCTCCCCTGCCGGAGATACTGGGGAGGCCCGCGAGGATCTCCGCCGAGCCCCACGCCGCAGACCCATGGGCGAGGGTGCTCGCGGCTGCCACCGGCGCCCTCCGCGACGAGGTTGCCAGGGCGCGCTCTGCCGAGGAGGCGCGCATCGAGGAGGGCTGGACCCTCCTACACCAAGCCACAGAGAGATGCCGCCTCCTAGACCAGCGCGCCGCCGAGCGCCGCGAGCGGGCGAGGAAGGAGGCGGAGGAGATCCGCGCCAGCGCGGTCGAGGAGGCCGAGGAAGCTCTGGCGAACGCCAGGGAGTCGGCGAGGGGAGTCCTGGCCAGGGCGCATGAAGAGGCCATGAAGATTGTCTCCGAAGCGCGCCAGAAGATTCCCCCCACCGTCAGGCCTCCCAACCCAGCCTTGGCTGGGGAGGAGGCCAAGCGGGCGGCTCAGCACCTCCTGGACCAGGCCAGGACGAACGCCGACGGCCTTCTCGCCAACGCCCAGCGGAGGCTGGAAGAGGTCTAGGACCGGGAGGCCCTCCTCCACGCTCGTGAGGAGAGCGCGTACTCCCGGGCGGAGAGCCTGAGCCTGCAAGAGGCTGGGCTCGCCGTCCGAGAAGCAGAGACTCGCGAGCGCGAGCGGGGACTTCGCCTCCGAGAGGAGCAGCTCCAAGCCCTCGAGGACCGGCTCAACAAGGAGCGGGAGGCCCTGGAGAGCCGGGAGGTGCTGACCAGCCAGACCACCGCCGAGCTGGCTCGGCAACAGGAGGCGCTGAACCAGCGCGAGGCTGCCCTCCAGGCGAAGATGGACCACATGCTGAACCAGCGACGGGTCAACATGGAGCAGGAGTTCGAGCGGAAGCGCAAAGAGACCACCGAGGCATGCCGCGCAGACTTCCGCTCCAAAAACGACGCCGCCCTCCTAATGTACAAGCAGAAGCGCGAGGCCCTGGAACGCCGGGTCCGCGACATGGAGGTCGAGCTGAAGGGAGCGCAGGAGGTGCGCCAGGGCGCCGAGCGCGCCCTTGCTGAAGCTGATGCCACCATCGCCTCGCTTCGGCGTGACGTGCAGAGGCTGGAGGAGGAGAACTCGGCGTCGGCTCTGCAAGGCGTGGAGATGGCCGGAGAGCTCCAGGAGCTCAGGGACGCTGAAGAGGAGGCAAACGTGCTGCGGAGGCAGCGGGTGCAGATGTTCCGCGGGTTCTCAGCCCGCGTCATGGCGGCGGCGCACCGCCTGGGCATCCACGGGCTGAACCTGCCCACCGTCCCTGAGGACGACGGGTCGATCATGCTCTTCTTCAGCCAGCTGGCTGAAGAGCTGGACGGCGCGTCGGCGAAGGCCTTGGATCTCATCGACGCCGAATGCCGGGAGCTGCTGGGGCTTGCGGGGACGAGGATCTTCTCCAACATCCAACGCCTCCACCCCGACCTCAACCTGGAAGAGGTACTGCGGAGGCCGCCACCCCCGCCGCCTGGAACTCCTGACCGCGCGGCGGAAGCCAGGGCAGGGCGGTTGAACTTCGCCCTTCGACGGCTGCAGGCCCTCTACGCCCGCCCTGGAGCGTCCGCCCCGAGCTCCTCTAGCGGTGAGGCCTCCGGCTCCACAGAATCCGACAGCGAAGAGGCGACGGACTCCAGCGAGGGGACGTCCTCAAGCTCCAGCGATGGCGCCGACGACGACGGGGGCGACGCAGCGGTCGCCCAGTAAGCTCCTCTTAGACCTTCCCCAAAAGAACTAGGTTAGCTGCACACTTTGCAGCTGTCAGACATTGCCCTGCTGGGCCTGTTTAAGTTGTAATCGTACTTAAGGCGTTGATCGCCAACTGGTCCTTGTTTGCACCCTTGCACATATTTCCTTGTCTCGCCTTTGTCTAGGGAATGCTCTACGCCGTTCGGGGGCCAGCCTCCGAGCGGGACAGCAGCCTAACGCTTAGTATGCAGCTCATGGTGCAAGGCTAGCGGGCACTGGCGCTCCAGAGGTGACTGTAATGGCATACAGGACTATCTCCCTGCAGCCCCCCAGGCGTCCAAGCACAACAAAGGCGATCCCAGGAGAAGAGACACAAGGCCGCAGACAGGGACAGCAGGAAACTTAGAGAAATCTACACAGATTGTGCGACTCTCACGCGCTCATGCGCCTTCATGCGAGTGTCGCTCGAGAGGAGAGAGCACCATGGATCGTATGAGGTGACTGTAGCGGGTCCCTTCCCGAGTCAGAGCTCGATCCGTTCTGGGTTTTGCGGGCCTGCTATTTTCCGGGCGAAGGCCCCAGCACGGACACCGTGCTTCGGCTCTTTCTCGAAAGGCAGTCGAGCGAAAACTCATGTTCGCGTTAAGCCGCAGTTAGCCGATCTCGCGAGGTCGGTGAGACCAGAACTCACGATTTCCAGCAGTTTCTACAGATTAGAAAGGATTAATGGCGAGTGAAGCTGCTGTTACACTTTGTTCCTTGCGCAGATGAAGTACTCCGTTTCCTCGGCGAAGGCAAGAGGGTGACGACTCTTAAGCCCCCTTGCCCTATCCTCACGCTCCTGGGGACGGGGCCATCGAGAACGGCGTAGGCCTACGCGTCCCCTGGCTCAGGTCCCAGGGATGCGTATCTGTCGAGGAAGCGCTCGCAAAGGTCCCTCCAGGACGAGATGGACCTTGGCGGTAGCCCGCAGAGCCACCGGCGAGGCTTTCCCTTTGTAGCCATCATGAACCAATTAGCCATGACACACCCATCGCCCCCAGCCGCCCGAACACTGGCCGCGTATTGCGGTAGGAACTCCACGGGATCGGAGGTCCCATCGTAACGCGCATCAGTGTCCGGCTTGAAGCGAGGCGGCCATGCCGCATGACGAAGGGGCCCGGCGAGCGCCGCGAAGCCCCCAAAGCCGATGTCGCCGACCTCTGGCTCGCCCTCTCCGATGGCCTCCAGGCCATCGAGGACTTGGAGACGTTCTCGGCGACGACTTGCGTAGACAGCGCGAGGGCGAAGACGGTGATGACGATCGTCACCCATGTCAACGCAGATCTTGAAGAAGACACACCACAGCCCCCTACCTGGCGCGCCAAATGTCGATGGATTTCGTGTCGCAAGAACACGGGGTACCACGCGACGGACCCAAAGATTCGAACGCAGGGGGCTGAACGTGTGAAATCTCGGATCGCAACGAAACACGGTGACGGAAGCCTCGATTGTCGAACGCGCAATGCACTGCAGAGAGGGAGACCGAGCTTTACCCAGGTTCAGGGCCCTCGTGGTGAGGTAAAACCCCTACTTCCTGCCTTCTTGTATTGCGACGCGACACCTCGCGAGGAGTACAAGGCCTTGGTTACAAAGCTCTAGCTGGCCAGAGGTTGAAGAACCCGCGTGCCCAGCTAGCCGCTTGAAGAAGATGAAGATCCGATCCGACCTCCCCTAAAGGAGGGCTTCCCCCCCCCCCCTTTTATAGCGCCAAGGTCCTCCTTCCCCTTATCTTCTTGGGGAAGGGGTTGCCACACACGGCCAAGGATGGAGGACAGCTGTAGATTACACTCTTCTGTAGACTCGGTCTTCGCAGGGTAGCGGCGCCGGTCCACAGGAGTGGGTGGAGGAAGCTGATGTCTTCCTCTGGCGCCCTGCACCGTCCACGCTATATTTAGGGGGGTGGCCAACAACCACTATGCCGCTTTGGGCAGGCACAGCGAAAGTTGGTCTCCTCCCTGTCGGGGGTAGCGTGGGCGGTACGCGGTCTTCTGCCCGTTAGCTTCTTGCTCCGCACAAAAACGTGCTGAGCTGGCGTGGGCGTACCTTCTCTCCTCACCAGCAGGGGCTCGTGAGGAGGTCTTCCGGTCCTTAGCAGTTTCCGTCGTCGTTCTCCTCACGAGGCGCCTCCTCGTGAGGGTCTTCTCCGTGACTTGTACCATTGATTATCTCCTGGGCTGAAGATGGGCCGATGACGGGGCCCAGGAGCAGGTGGACCGGGATACCTCGGTATCCAGAACACCGACACTGCCGGACACGCTAGGCACCGGTATCGGCCCAACTCCACCAGCGGCATTTCACGCCGCTAGACCCTCCCACAGTTGAGGAGGAATGACCTGGCGCAACCTTGCTTCGAACTTCTCCTCCATCTGCGCCGGCAGCGCGGCCACTTGCGCCTTGAGATCTGCAATCTCCAGCCTCTGCGCCTCCTCCACCTTGCTTCTTCTCTCCTTTCTAGCCTTTGATTCCTCTTTGAAGTGGACGCCGACTTTCGTGGTCAGCCCAAAGCCGGAAACACGCCCAGCGGACGTCATCTTCTTGTGCTTGGGCCTCTTCTTCATAATATTTGTCGCCCTGTTGAAAGGAGTGTCCCAAGGCTCCGATTGCCCTTGGGTGGAGCAAGCTGCCTCGGCGGCTATTTCAGCTTCCTGCAAAAGGATTCATGAACCCAATTAGAATCATTGGTTCATTATTGATTGCAAATCGACTTGAGATCCGCGGTAACTTGCTTACCACGAATTTCTCAAACTCTTGCATAGCATTCGCTGAGGTTTTGAATTCCTTTGTCTTGGGGCACAGGTAGTAGCAGGCCCGCACAAAGTTCCGGACCTGCGAGTCCGTGAATTTGTCGAACATGTTGGGCTTGCCAAGACGAATAAGCTCGGCGTCCTCCTTGTCCCACACTTCCTGGATTCCTCTGTAACCGCCACTCCCAAGATGGTGGTGACCTAAGTTCTGTTCATACATCTTCTTCCCCAACGCCGACAGAGCTTTGAAGGTATCGGTCTCCAACTTCTCCTTGAAAAGAAGATAGTCATCGTGATCTAGAAGTGGCTCATGCTTCTTGATCTCTTCCCAGCTTTCGTCCTTGTCAATCCGCTTCTTCACCCGGGTTCTCCAGCTAGCCAAGGCCATGCTCATCTTCGTAAGGGCCTGCTGGTTCACCTTGTTGTCTTTGAGGTTTAGGTTCTTGTACTCCACCGGGAAATCGTATCGCTCGTGAAGCTTCTGTAGTAGGAGCTGCACAAGATGCGCATTGCCGGGATCTCGGAGGTTCCTCGTGTTGATCGTCACGGTCTCCCGCACGATGCAACCGATCTGCGTCCCGTATCCCACGGCAAGGGCTTTAGGCTCCACGGGTATGCTGTTTTCATTCACGGCGGTGAAATCCTCGCATTTTGTGCCAAGCGTCGGCGGGTTCCGATCCTTACTGATGGCCTTCTTCTTCTTAGCAGCCGGGGCAGATCCACCATCGGTGGTGTCATCCTCGGCGCCATCGGTGCGCTCGCCGCCAGCATCGGTGGTGGCATCGGAGTCTCCGTCTTCTTCTCCACCCTCGGAGTCTCCGTCTCCACCCTCAGAGTCTTCGTCTCCACCCTGATCATCTCCACCTCCGTCTCCGTCCATGACGTCTATTTCCTTCTCCTCAGCCGCCCTCTGGGTTTGCATCCAAAACGGCCAGTTGGCCGCCCGGGCTTGTTCTTCGACACTCATTTGGTTAGAAGGGCCAGCGCCATCGTTGACGTGTTCGATCGACATGTTTGCACCAAACAAAAGGAGAAAAATGTTTAGTACAACAAAAAATTGATCAGAAAATTTGACAGCACCTCCCCTATAAATGGCTACCTAGGAGTGCCTATTTCTCACCGAAACAGAAATCAATCAACATTTCGGGAGTAATAGGCACTCATTTTCAAAAACCTGTAAACAATTCACACAAAAAAGCACAAAATGTGCCTTTCCAACACAGATTTGTCGACAACATGTCGACAACATGCTCACAGATTCATCATCAAAGATTTATCATCACAGTAAAAAGTTCACAGATTCATCATCACAGTAGCTCACAGTAATAACATCATCACATATAAAATGAGAGAACATATGAAAGAGCATAGCTCCAGAAGTAGATCTTGAGCATAGCTCCATTATCTAAATAATAAGCAAGTATATCTTGAACATGTGTATATTATATAATTAACCATCTATCATAAAATGAGTTCATAATGGTAATTGAACAAAACTCTAGCATGGTATGCATCCCAAACAGCCTTCTCCATTCCAAAGTAATACAAGCTAAACAAAAAAAAACACTACAGAACTACCAGGGGAATTTCATTTGCAATAGTAGGCAGCAACGTCCTACAATCCTAGCACCAGCAGCAAACATCAGAAGCATGTGGCAAATCACAATCCTAGACAAGCATTTACTAGGAGAGATTCAAGCATGTCGACAACACATCAGTAGCATCAAGAAGGATCACAACACCATCACGTCAGTGGCAGCAAACATAAGGGGAAATGCATATTTCCATGACAACAAAAGAATATCTTGTTTTGTGAGACCATGGTGAATTAGCGCACCAACAGAGCAAGCTAGATGCAGTAACCATCAATAGAAATCACCACTTTCACTCATTTGAGAATCAGTGAGAAGCTAACTGAATTCAGTTAAGCAAGAAGCTAACAAAAATTATCTAAATTATATACTTAACCATCTATCAAAATTAATTTTAAGCTAAGCTTGGACAAGACTTTCAAGTACTATTATTAATTTCACTCAATTTTTAGTATGCAATCGCAATGCAACCAAGCAATCTGAAGCAGGAAACGTTGGCCATGTAAATTACTTGCTTCCTTGTTAGATATTATCACACTTTTTGACACTTTTGTCAAAATCTGGTCATGCCACAAAGCTAAAGTACTTTAATTTTCTCTACCAAGAACAACAAATATCACATATTTGGATAAACAACATGGAGTTCGATTATGAATATCTCACTAACTTATAATACACTATGACACAATAAAAGTTTTAACAACTAGAATCTCACCAGCAAACACCAATCAAAGCAAGAATAGAGGAATGGGGAAGAGGAAGCAGGAGGCGCTCACCCCGGGGTCGTCGGTGAAGAGACGAAGACGTCGATGACCTCTGGGGAGAAGACGGCGAGGACCTTCAGGAAGAAGATGGCGCGGTCGAGGAAGGTGTGCTAGAGGACAGCTAGGGCGGGGAAGACGTGGCCGTCGTCGTTGAAGATCCGCGCGGCGGGACCTTCTCTGCAACCTCCAGGAAGAAGAGGGGCAGCGGCTCCGGGGAGAAGAGGGGCGGCGGCTGGGGCTGTTGATGGTGAGGTCCTCGGGGAAGAAGGGCTCGGGCTCTGGGAAGAAGGGCTTGGGGCAGCGGCTCCGGGAAGAAGGGCACGGGGCGGCGGGCTCCTAGCTAGGGTTCGGGGAAGATGGGCTTGAAAGGAATATGCCCGAGAGGCAATAATAAAGTTGTTATTATATTATTCCATGTTCATAATAGATGTTTATTTTTCATGCTAGAATTGTATTAATCGGAAACATTAATACTTGTGTGATTAATAAACTAAAAGGGTTCCTAGTAAAGCCTCTCTTTTATACTAGCTCGTTGATTAACTGATGATCAAGGTTTCCTGATCATGAACATTGGATGTTGTTAATAACGGGGTCATATCATTAGAAGAATGATGTGATGAACACTCACACCCATAGTACGAATAGCAATACAATCAAGTCATCGAGTTCATTGCTATATCAAACTCATGCGAAGTAGTTCTAATCCTTAGACCATGAGATCATGTTAATCACTGATACCGGAAGGGTACTTTGATGATATCAAACGTCACACCCTAATAGGGTGATTATAAAGGTTGATTTGGGTACTCTGAAAGTATTAGTTGAGGCTCATGGATCAAGAGTGGGATTTGTCCATCCGGATGACGGAAAGATATTCTCTGGGCCCTTCTCGGTGATATTGCATTGGAATAGCTTGCAAGCATGTGACTAGGTCATGGGAATGCATTATCACGGAACGAGTAAAGAGACTTGTCGGGAACGAGATCAAACTAGGTATGGTTGATACCAAATGATCGGATCTCGGACAAGTAATAATATCACGAGACAAAAGGAATTAACTATGTTCGTTACTGGTTCACATGATCACTAGTTCATCGTTGAGTAAGTGGGTGTCATCATGGATTTCTAGATCCCGCTGTTGATTATTGATCAGAGAGGAGTCTCGATCATGTCCACGTTATTCGTGAACCGTAGGGTGACACACTTAAGGTTCCCCGTCGTTTTGAGTGGATATGATACTCCGATCGAATTACAGGATAGCATAAGGGTTATTTCAGAAAAGCACCGAAACTGTTTCGGGATATCGAAATAACTCAAGGGTGTATTTGTAAATGTTTGTTAATTGAATGAATTAACAAATATTAAAGAAATAAAAATGTTTTATTAAATCAATAAGTGTGAATTCTAATTAGCATGAATGTCATACAAAATTAAAATGGGGGTTACCTCATGTTGATGAGGGGGTTACCACCATGAAGGGAATGAAGAGGGGGTTACCACCATGAAGAGGAGGAGGGCCTCCTTGGCCGGCCACCCCTTGGGGGCTGCCCCTCCTCCCCTATATAAACCCCTCCCTCTCCTCCATGTGACACACTTCTTGATCCTCTCCTCCCTCGCATAGTTGCTGCGCAATATCCGTCTCAGCTTAGCGAAGCTCTGCCAGAATTGTAGTTCGTAGTTCATACACTTGGAGAAGTGTGTGGAGGAGTGTCCAGCGGATCCCTTCTTCCGCTGCCCCGCTGGACCGAGGGCATGGAGGAGTCGACGATGAGTTGTACGTGTGACCGAGCACGGGGGCGCTGCCACTTGTGGCGCCGTGTACATGATCTTGTGATCGTCAAGCGAACCACTACGTCGACTATGTCAAGTGAACAACTACGTCGACTACGTGCGTCTTCATCGACTCTCCATCGTCAACATTTGTGCGGGAACGTAATCCCCGCTTACGGTCATCGAGGGTTAGTCTCTGTTGCTACCACCTCGTAGAGTATCTTGGCTAGTTTATGTGTTCTTGCGTAGGAATTTTTTTGATTTCTATGCTGCGAACCCATCAGTGGTATCAGAACCATCTCTATGCGTAGTTGGTATGCACGGTTAGAACATATGTGGATGTGGGCGTTGATGATCATGTTATTGCAATTCTTTGGTATTTTGGATCATAGTGGCATAGTGGGATTGAAGCTGCCCGAGACTAACCTTACGTGACCGCGTTCACGAGACTTGTCCCACACTTGACATGCTTCGGCATATGTGGCTTTGCGGGTGCACGTTTCTCCCACTATAGTTATGATCTATTTTACAAAGAGTTGTTAATACTATTTTTATCACCGTTGTGGTTCTTGTTCGTAGGTAAGAACGGTTCTTCCTAGAAAGCCCCAAACCACGTAAAATATGCAAGACAAATTAGAAACGTCTAACTTGTTTTTGCAGGGCATGTGATGTGATATGGTTAAATTATTTATGTTACAAATTGTATGCAATGATCCTTTTTGTAAGTTATAAACAACCGGCAGGAGCCATATGGTTGTCTTTACATTTAAATGGCCTGTGTGCCGAATATGTATATCCAAGTGATATATTGTAATGGAGGAAGACAACCAAGGTGGCGCGCCATGGACCTTGGTGCTACGCCGGTGGAATGATGGACATCATACCATGACGCACAAGATGGAGATCGAATGCGTGAAGGACCATATCATATCACATTATATATGCATGTGATGTTTATCCTTTTATGCATCTTATTCTGCTTAGATTTGATCGCGCGGTAGCATTATAAGATGATCCCTCTCACATAAATATCAAGATAAAAATATGTTCTCCCATAACATGCACCGTCAAGAAAGTTTGTCATTTTGAGACACCTCGTGATGATCGGATGTGATAGACTCTACGTTCACATACGACGGGTGTAAGACAGTTTTACACACGCAAATGTTATGGTTCTACTTGGCGAGCCTAGCATGTACAGACATGGCCTCGGAACACGAACCGAAAGTTTAAGTATGAGTCGTATGGTTGATATGATGAACATGGTGATATTCGCCTTTGAAACTATACCGTTGCACGTGATGATCGGTTGCGGTATAGTGGATTTGGTTCGTGTAGTCACTTAAGAAAACTAGGAGGGATGTTGTTTTTAAGTGGGAGTTCACATAGAATTTGATTTAACCTGAACTCATTCTATTATGAACTTAGTCTAAATTCACTTTGCAAATAATTTGTAGATCATGGCACCACCTGCTCTAAATTTCAATGCGTTCATGAAGAAAGAAAAACTAGCCACCAACGGTAGCAACTTCACCAACTGGGCACTTAACTTGAGGATCCTCCTCAATGCCTCTCAAAAGGGCTATGTGCTTGAGGCACCGCTAGGTAACCCGCCTGCAGAAGATGCTCCCGATGAAGAGAAAAATGTTTTTCTGACTCATAAGGAGGACCACAGTTTAGTTCATTGCGGCATACTGTATGAACTTGAGCCGGAGCTACGAAAACGTTTCGAGAACAGCAACGCTTATGATACAATGGGAGAGTTGAAACTGATTTTTGACTCCCATACTGCCGTAGAGAGTTATGATGCTTCAGAAAAGTTCTTTAGCTGCATGATGGAAGAGAACAGCTCCGTTAGTGAGCATGTACTCAAAATATCTGGGTACGCCGATAAAATCATCTCTTTGGGAATAACGATTCCCAATGAGTTGGAAATACATCGGGTTCTCCAATCTCTCCCACCTAGCTTCAAAGGCTTTGTGATTAACTACAACATGCAGGGCATGAGGAAGTCTCTCCCCGAGCTTCTCTCAATGCTTAAGACTGCAGAAATGGAGATCAAAAAGGAACATCAAGTGTTGATGGTCAATAAGACCACTAGTTTCAAGAAAGGTAGAAAGGATAATAAGTCCAAGGGTAGAAACAAGAAGGATGGCAAATCTGTTGCCGGTTCTGAGAGGAAACCCAAGGCTGGTCCTAAACCTGAAACTAAGTGCTTCTACTGCAAGGAAACGGGGCACTGGAAGCGCAACTGCCCAAAGTATCTGGCGGATAAGAAGAACGGGAAGATTAACAAAGGTACATATGATATACATGTTATTGATGTGTACCTTACTAGTAGTCGCAATAGCACCTGGGTATTTGATAATGGTTCGGTTGCTCACATATGTAACTCGAAACAGGGGCTAAAGAATAAGTGACAACTTGCGAAGGATGAGGTCACGATGTGCGTCGGCAATGGATCAAAAGTTGATGTGATCGCCGTCGGGACGCTGCCTCTACATTTACCATCTGGATTAGTTTTAAACCTGAATAAATGTTATTTGGTGCCTGCCTTGAGCATGAACATTATTTCTGGATCTTGTTTAATGCGAGACAATTATTCATTCCAGTCTAAGAACAATGGTTGTTCGATTTATATGAATAATATCTTTTATGGACATGCACCTGAGAAGAAAGGTTTATTTCTTTTGAATCTTGATAGTAATGAAACACATATTCATAACGTGAATGCCAAAAGAATTAAGTCAAATGATGATATGGCCGCATACATGTGGCATTGCCGTTTAGGTCATATTGGTGTTAAATGCATGAAGATGCTTCATTTGGATGGACTTCTGGAATCACTTGATTATGAATCATTTGTAACATGCGAGCCATGTCTTATGGGCAAGATGACTAGAACACCGTTTTCTGGTTCAATAGAACGGGCGACAGACTTATTGGAAATCATGCATACTGATGTATGTGGACCTATGAGTGTGCCGGCGCGTGGTGGATATCGTTATTTTGTTACTTTCACTGACGACTTAAGTAGATATGGGTATATTTACTTAATGAAACACAAGTCTGAAACGTTTGAAAAGTTCAAAGAATTTCAGAGTGAAGTAGAAAATCATCGTAACAGAAAGATTAAATTTCTACGATCTGATCGTGGAGGAGAATATCTTAGTTACGAGTTTGGCACACATATGAGAGAATGTGGAATAGTTTCACAACTCACTCCCGCTGGAACGCCACAACAAAATGGTGTATCCGAATGTTGTAACCGTACTTTATTGGATATGGTTCGGTCTATGATGTCTCTTACCGATCTGCCACTATCTTTTTGGGGTTATGCGCTAGAAACAACCGCTTTCACATTAAATAGGGCTCCATCTAAATCAGTTGAAACGACACCATATGAATTATGGTTTGGAAACAAACCTAAGCTGTCATTTCTAAAAGTTTGGGGATGCGATGTTTATGTGAAGAAACTTTAGCCTGATAAACTCGAACCCAAAGCGGAAAAATGTGTCTTCATAGGATACCCTAAAGAAACAGTTGGGTACACCTTCTATCACAGATCCGAAGGCAAAGTGTTTGTTGCTAAGAACGGATCCTTTTTGGAGAAGGAGTTTCTCTCGAAAGGTGTGAATAGTAGGAAGGTAGAACTTGATGAGGTTATTGAACCTCCTCTTCATGAATTGGCGAGTGGCGCAGCGCCGGAAACCGTTCCAGTTGTGACTTCACCAAATGAAGTGGGAGCTAATGATGAAGATCATGAAACTCCAAAAGAGGATACTACCGAACCTCGCAGGTCGACAAGAACACGTGTCGCTCCTAAATGGTATAGTGATCTTGTCGTAAATGCCATTGTTGAGAACGATGACCCTACGACGTATGATGAAGTGATGATGAGCCCAGATTCCAACAAATGGCATGAAGCCATGAAATCCGAAATGGAATCCATGTATGAAAACCAAGTATGGACTTTGGTGGAACTTCCCAATGACCGAAAGGCCGTTGAGAATAAATGGATTTTCAAGAAGAAAACAGACGCTGATGGTAATGTGACCATCTATAAAGCACGACTTGTCGCAAAAGGTTTCCGACAAATTCAAGGAATTGACTACGATGAGACTTTCTCACCCGTAGCGATGCTAAAGTCTGTTAGGATTATGTTAGCAATTGCTGCATTTTTTGATTACAAAATTTGGCAGATGGATGTGAAAACCGCGTTCCTTAATGGTAACATTGAGGAAGAGTTGTACATGGTACAGCCCAAGGGTTTTGTTGATCCTAAGGATGCTGACAAGGTATGCAAGCTTCAGCGATCCATTTATGGACTGAAGCAAGCATCTCGAAGTTATCAAAGGGTTTGGATTTGTCAAAACTTATGGAGAAACTTGTATTTACAAGAAAGTGAGTGGGAGCTCTGTAGCATTTCTAATATTATATGTGGATGACATATTGCTGATTGGAAATGATACGGAACTTTTGAAGAGCGTAAAAGATTACTTAAATAGTAAGTTTTCAATGAAAGACCTTGGTGAAGTGGCGTATATTTTAGGCATCAAAATCTATTGAGATAGATCGAGATGCTTAATTGGGCTATCACAAAGTACATACCTTGACAAAATTCTAAAGAGGTTTAGAATGGAAGATAGTAAGAAAGGGTTCTTACCTATGTTGCAAGGAAAGATATTGAGTAAGACTCAAGGTCTGGCTACAGCTGAAGATAGAGAAGAAATGAATAAGATTCCCTATGCCTCTGCCATAGGCTCTATCATGTATGCCATGTTATGTACAAGACCGGATGTGGCACATGCTATTAGTTTGACTAGTAGGTACCAATCTGTTCCAGGTTTGGAACACTGGACGGCAGTCAAGAATATCTTTAAGTACTTATGAAGGACTAAGGATATGTTTCTCATATATGGCGGTGAAGAAGAGCTCGTCGCAAGTTGTTACGTCGATGCTAGCTTTGACACTGACCCGGATGGCTCTGAGTCTCAATCCGGGTACGTATTTGTTATGAATGGAGGAGCGGTAAGCTGGAGGAGTTCCAAGCAAAGCGTGGTGGCAAGATCAACTACAGCGGCGGAATACATTGCTGCTTCAGAAGCGGCAGAAGAAGCAGTTTGGATGAAGGAGTTCATATCTGAACTGGGTGTGGTTCCGAGTGCATTGGATCCAATGGTTATCTATTGTGACAACAATGGTGCCATAGCCAATACTCAGGAGCCAAGGTCTCACAAGAAATTCAAGCATGTAAAGCGCCGATTTCACTCCATCCGTGAACATGTTGCGGATGGTGATGTAAAGATTTGCAAAGTGCACACGGATCTGAATGTGGCAGACCCGTTGAGTAAAGCTCTCCCCAAGGCAAAACATGATCAGCACCCGAACTCAATGGGTGTTAGATTCATCACTATGTAATCGAGATTATTGACTCTAGTGCAAGTGGGAGACTGAAAGGAATATGCCCGAGAGGCAATAATAAAGTTGTTACTATATTATTCCGTGTTCATAATAGATGTTTATTTTTCATGCTAGAATTGTATTAATCAGAAACATTAATACTTGTGTGATTAATAAACTAAAAGGGTTCCTAGTAAAGCCTCTCTTTTATACTAGCTCATTGATTAACTGATGATCAAGGTTTCCTGATCATGAACATTGGATGTTGTTAATAATGGGGTCATATCATTAGAAGAATGATGTGATGAACACTTACACCCATAGTACGAATAGCAATACGATCAAGTCATCAAGTTCATTGCTATATCAAACTCATGCGAAGTAGTTCTAATCCTTAGACCATGAGATCATGTTAATCACTGATACCGAAAGGGTACTTTGATGATATCAAATGTCACACCATAATAGGGTGATTATAAAGGTTGATTTGGGTACTATGAAAGTATTAGTTGAGGCTCATGGATCAAGAGTGGGATTTGTCCATCCGGATGACGGAAAGATATTCTCTGGGCCCTTCTCGGTGATATTGCATTGGAATAGCTTGCAAGCATGTGACTAGGTCACGGGAATGCATTATCATGGAACGAGTAAAGAGACTTGTCGGGAACGAGATCGAACTAGGTATGGTTGATACCAAATGATCGGATCTCGGACAAGTAATAATATCGCGAGACAAAAGAAATTAACTATGTTCGTTACTGGTTCACACGATCACTAGTTCATCGTTGAGTAAGTGGGAGTCATCATGGATTTCCAGATCCCGCTGTTGATTATTGATCAGAGAGTAGTCTCGATCATGTCCACGTTATTCGCGAACCGTAGGGTGACACACTTAAGGTTCGCCGTCGTTATGAGTGGATACGATACTCCGATCAAATTACATGACAGCATAAGGGTTATTTCAGAAAAGCACCGAACCTGTTTCGGGATATCAAAATAACTCAAGGGTGTATTTGTTAATGTTTGTTAATTGAATGAATTAACAAATATTAAAGAAATAAAAATGTTTTATTAAATCAATAAGTGTGAATTTTAATTAGCATGAATGTCATGCAAAATTAAAATGGGGGTTATCTCATGTTGATGAGGGGGTTACCACCATGAAGGGAATGAAGAGGGGGTTACCACCATGAAGAGGAGGAGGGCCTCCTTGGCCGGCCACCCCTTGGGGGCTGCCCCTCCTCCCCTATATAAACCCCTCCCTCTCCTCCATGTGACACACTTCTTGATCCTCTCCTCCCTCGCATAGTTGCTGCGCAATATCTGTCTCAGTTTAGCGAAGCTCTACCAGAATTGTAGTTCGTAGTTCATACACTTGGAGAAGTGTGTGGAGGAGTGTCCAGCGGATCCCTTCTTCCGCTGCCCCGCTGGACCGAGGGCATGGAGGAGTCGACGACGAGCTGTACGTGTGACCGAGCACGGGGGCGCTGCCACTTGTGGCGCCGTGTACACGATCTTGTGATCGTCAAGCGAACCACTACGTCGACTATGTCAAGTGAACAACTACGTCGACTACGTGCGTCTCCATCGACTCTCCATCGTCAACGTTTGTGCAGGAACGTAATCCCCGCTTACGGTCATCGAAGGTTAGTCTCCGTTGCTACCACATCGTAGAGTATCTTGGCTAGTTTATGTGTTCTTGCGTAGGAAAATTTTTGTTTTCTATGCTGCGAACCCATCAGGGGTCGGGGAAGAAGTGGGAGAGAAGGGGGCCGGCGCAGGCCGTTTTACCCCTAAGTCACACATATGCGTAGCGCATCCCGCAGAGGTGCACTACGGATAAGCTATGCGTGGCGCACCATATTGGGGTGCGCTACGCGTATCTCTGTCTAGTCCAAAACCAACCGCAGTGCAATGTTGATAGCAACCTGCACATAGCCCAGTGGTTCTGCTGGCTGTTTGATACTGGGAGGTGCCAGGATCGAAGCCTGGACCTCCCACTTTTTTTGTTTTTACAAAAACCATATTTCATAAAGTTTAAAAGTACTATATTGCAATAAATAAAATTTGCTTATTCTAAAAATAATAATTTATAAATAGTACCAGTCCGACATGTATATATCATTGTTACAAAAAACCATATGAATCATATATCATATATATGATCATTGTTACAAAAAATCAAAAATCATTTATATGATTGTTCCTCCAAAAATGACACATGTTGGCCGATGTCGATTCCGAACGAGCTACCATCGTCGACTCATCACGATCTTCTTGCCCTTCTTCGTCGCGGTTGAATAATTAAGCCCAGGCATCCTTTAGCGGGTAGGGTGGTCTTCCTTCTTCCAGCGGCATCACTAGGCCTCTCAAAGTACTTGTCGAATTCCTCTTCTATCTTGGGATCGCTGTACTTATCGAAGTCTTGCTCGGTGGCACTCCCTCCATTCCGATGATGCTCCTTTTTCCCCTCCTAACGACAACGCGGCTAGGCCTTACCGGGTCGGTAATGATCAACCTGGCTCGCCAGTACCCATGATGTCGTACGCCTGATAGGTCCTCACGTTCATCGCGGTGGGGGCTTGGAGTGGGAGGTAGGGGAAGATGGCACCTTTATTATGGTGGTAGGTACGACATATCCATGGCGCACCTCAAAATGGTGCTCCACAGATATATATACCCGTGGCGCACCTCTAAGTGGTGCTCCACGGATATGTCTGCCACCTTTTTCAGAGGGTGGGCCCACACATATCCGTGGCGCATGTATATGTGGTGCGCCACGGGTATCCACACTATACGTGGCATACCCCCGATGCATGCGCCACGGATATGGGGGCCTGACACCCCAGGCCCTGGTGCTTGGTGGGGCCCACTTATCCATGGCGCATCTCCTTCACGGTGCGCCACGGGTAAGATGATATCTGTGGAGCACCTATATGTGGTGCGCCATGGATACTTATCCGTGGAGCACCGAAACGTAGTGCGCCACAGATAATGGGCCCATGGATAAGGGTTTCCCTAGTAGTGGCCTCTTGGAGTCACTAGTATCTACTCGGCCAAGATAGCTACTAACAACGGAGAGCATGCAAGATCATAAACAACATAGAGATAACATAAGATAATATTCAACACATCAAATCAATCATAACACCAATATTCATCGGATCCCAACAAACACAACATGTAGAATTACATAACGGTGATCTCGATCATGTAAGGCAGCTCATGAGATCTAAACATGAAGCACATGGTGGAGAAGACAACCATCTAGCTACTACTATGGACCCATAGTCTAAGGTAGACTACTCACTCATCGCGCCGGAGGCAAGCATGGTGATGAAGAAGACCTCTGGTGGCGATTCCCCTCTCCGGCAGGGTGCCAGGAAGAGCTTCTGGACCCTCCCGATCTCGGGTCGATGATAGCGGCGGATCGCGGTGTGTTTCTGGAAAAGTGATCAGGTATTTAGGTTTTTCCCGTCGGGGGGTCTTTATAGGCAAAGGGGCTTCGTCAGAAGTGGACCGAGGCGGCCACACACATAGGGGACACGACCTAGCCCTGGGCTGCCCCGCCCTATTGTGTGGGCCCCTCGTGGCCCCACTCCATCTCCTCTTCGGTTCTCTGGAATCTTCGGTGAATTTCTGGATGTTTGGCTTTTGTTTTGTCCAATTCCGTGAATATTTCCTGTGTATCTTTTCTGAAACACAAAAACAGCAGAAAACAGGGAACTGGCACTGTGGCATCTTGTTAATAGGTTAGTTCCAGAAAATGCATAAAAATGCCACGAAGTGTAACGAAACACTAAGCAAATGGTGTAAAAACAAGCATGGAGCCTGAAAAATTATAGGTACGTTAGAGACGTATCAGCATCCGCAAGCTTAACTCCTGCTCGTCCTCGAGTAGGTAAGTGATAACAAATAAATAATTTTTGAGGTGACATGCACCTACACAATCTTGATCATCTATGTAAGCGTTGTGCGCTAGGATCAAAAGAACTTAAAACATGGGCATGAAAGATATAATCTTGATAGAAGAAACTTAGAAACCATGTTATAACATGAAAAAGAACACAAATGAAAGATCATGAAAATGAAACAATGAAAGTCAAACATGTGTTCAAATCATATGGAAAAACATACAAATGGTTTTCAGCTTGTCCTTCATGAGAGAGCAAAACATAAATGCATAGGACACCTTCAAGTTTAAGAGGGCGACTAGATACAAGTAATTTAAGAACAAGTGAAACCAACATCATGAATCAATCAATGAAAACTTTGGGACAGTGAACATTATACTCTGAATGACAACTATGCTCTCTTAGACGGTGCATAAAGATATAAGGCGGTGACTCAACATAAAAAGTAAAAGAAAGGCCCTTCGCGGAGGGAAGCAGTGATTTCAAGTTTTATAAACCTTCAAAAATTATGGTACTGACTAGCTTTGAGCTCTCATTGCCCCCATCATAAGCATCTTGAATGGTTAAAGTTAATGCGAATACACTTATGATGCATATGCTTGACAAATCATAAGTTGAAAACCTCGTGTCCTGTGAAGTACGAATACCCAAACCTCATGCTACTTTACTTAGAGTCCCAAGCAAGCTCTTGTCATTGTAAGTATACATGTATCATCGAGAACCGCCAACGGGGTATCTCCATGCCCGATGACATGGAACAAGCCCACATCAAAATGATAGGACAAACAGACAATGAACACCTCAGCATCTCTTTTATTTACCATTGGTATAGCTTTTTAATGTGAGATGCGTCGTCGAATGTTCACTATGGGAATGATGTAAATTTCCACCATGAATTATGCATGGCTTAGATTAGCGGCCCAGACATTTCTCTAACATGTATACAAATTCCATGATCCCGCAAGATTCCCAATTAATTTCACATCGCGAGTATCCATAAACAAAAGATCACGATATCCACTCAAATGAAAGATAGTGCAATGTTGAAAGCTTGCCCCATGACGCCATGACTGGGCTAATTTCCAACTTATAACTTGCAAGCATAACAACTCAACATAAGAGAGCCACAATGTCAAAATTTTAAGAAAAAGAAAAGTAAAGTGTGCCATCAGGTTCATGAGAGCTTTACTGACCAATTTTTGCATAACACCAAAAGAGTTTAATTTGAAGGATAGATAAAAGCAAGTCAAATGTACTTTGGAATAGCAAATTGCTAATAGGCATGTATGGTAGACACATTGGAACAACTTGGTTTTTAGGAGTTGGATGCACGAGTAGAGCTCATACTCAGTACAAAACGAGGGCTAGCAAAAGACTGGGAGCGACCAACTAAGAGAGCAATAACGGCCATAATCATGCGGAGCGACAAAGCGACATTAAAAGAAGCATAAGATGGCATCAAAAGTCAAAAACTAAATGATCATAGAGGCTTATGGCGACTTTATATGAGTCTAACATGTGTGAGCATGCGCCAAGTCAACCCAAATAAAGCATCAAAGGAGAAAACCAAAATAATGCTTCCAAATAATTAAAACAACGCATGATTTTTTCAAAGGCTCATTAAGCAATATCAGTCATTTCAGACAAGTCATGCTACAGCAAAACCACTAAGCATACTATCAAAAAGACATCAAGCACGACATGCAAAAGCCTAGGCCGCAGTCTACACAAGCTCCTTCTTGTACCACTTTTTTGCATAAAGCTTTTTCTCTTTTCCAACACCATTCAAATTTTTTTGAAACAACTCTATTGATGAAAACCAACATGGATCAGAGGTCAAAATACACCTTGATAAAAGGATATAACAAGATCTGAACACAAATCAAGGCGAAAAACGAAAGCTAAACGCAGTTCTAGAAAAAGAGAACACTCATTGAAACGATAAGAGTGAAAAACGGAGTGTTCTTGGCAAATAAAAAGCAAGGCAACTTCTCCAAAAGGAATTTGTTGGGGTCCAACCATTTATTGCAACAAACAAACTAAACAAAACTGAAAACTAAAAACAACTGATGCTCCAAGAAAAACGCATAATGCATGAAGCAATAAAAATATAGTGTGTTGAAAGGTGACCTAATTGTTGCCGATGAAGAAGGGGTGCCTCGGGGGCATTGATGGCGCGGTGCTGATAGTATGAAAGATGTGTAGTAAATGACCGGCCAGTTGGAAAACCCCAAGAGAAGGTTTTGATGAATATAGTAGCAAGTTTTCCCTCAGTTAAGAAACCAAGGTATGTCGATCAGGAGAAGAGCAAACAATACGACTGAAGGTGATGCTGCTAGCTTAGCGACAGCTTCAGACAATTTATAGGGCGCCACGTCCAAGCTTTGCTTTGCTAGCTGCAATGCGGAACCTGCACACACACAACCAAGTACTTTGTTCCCAACTTGCGATGAGGTTGTCAATCTCACCGGTTTGCTTGAAACAAACGGTATGAGCATATCGAGTGGAAAGTGATAATAGTATGTGAGTAAAGTAAACAGGTGATAGCAATATGATGTAAATAGGACCGGGGTCCACGGTTCACTAGTGGTGTCTCTCCATACGATAAATAACACACATGCTGGGTAAACAAATTACAGTTGGTCAATTGATAGAATAAAGATAAACGTGATATGTCAAGAAGATCACTATGCGATTTACTCTGGGCATTACAATAAAATACATAGACCGCCATCCAACTGCATCTATGACTAATAATCCACTCTCGGGGATATCATCCGAACACCCCATGAGTATTAAGTTGCGAACAACAGATAATTGTATTAAGCAAAGTGTGTAATGTAAACAAAGCATATGCCCTCGAGCATATGAATGTTGTTTTCTCCCTAGTAGAAACAGCACATCTACAACCTTAGAGGTTTCTGTCACTCCCCCAGATTAAATAGAGGCATGAACCCACTATCAAGCATAAATACCCCCTCTTGGAGTCACTAGCAACTACTCGGCCAAGATAGCTACTAACAACGAAGAGCATGCAAGATCATAAACAACATAGAGATAACATAAGATATATTTCAGTATAGCAACTCAATCATAACACCAATATTCATCGGATCCCAATAAACCAAACATGTAGAATTACATAACGGTGATCTCAATCATGTAGGGCAGCTCATGAGATCTAAACATGAAGCACATGGTGGAGGAGACAACCATCTAGCTACTGCTATGGACCCATAGTCCAAGGTAGACTACTCACTCATCGCTCCGGAGGCAAGCATGGTGATGAAGAAGACCTCCGGTGGCAATTCCCCTCTCCGGCAGATGCCGGGAAGAGCTTCTGGACCCTCCCGATCTTTGGGTCGACGGCGGCGGTGGATCGCGATGTGTACTAGAAAATTGATCGGGTCCTTAGGTTTTTTCCATCGGGGGGTATTTATAGGCTAAGGGGCATCGTCAGAGGTGGACCGAGGCGACCTCACATGTAGGGGGCATGGCCAGGGCCTGGGCCGTGCCACCCTGGTGTGTGGGGCCCTCGTGGCCGCCCTCCGACTCCTCTTCGGATCTTTGGAAGCTTCCGGGGAAAATAAGACTTCCGGAACTTGTTTCGTCCAATTCTGAGAATATTTCCTGTGTAGCTTTTCTGAAACACAAAAATAGCAGAAAACAGGGAACTGGCACTGTGGCGACTTATTAATAGGTTAGTTCCGGAAAATGCATAAAAGTGCCATGAAGTGTAACGAAATAGTAGGCAAATGGTGTAAAAACAAGCATGGAGCATCAAAAATTATAGATACATTGGAGACGTATCAAGCATCCCCAAGCTTAACTCCTGCTCGTCCTCGAGTAGGTAAGTGATAACAAAAGAAATAATTTTTGAGGTGACATGCACCTACACAATCTTGATCATATATGTAAGCATTTGTGAGCTGGGATCATAAGAACTTAAAACATGGGCATGAAAGATATAATCTTGACAATAGAAACTTAGCAACCATGTTATAACATGAAAATGAACACAAACAAAAGATCATGAAAATGAAACAATGAAAGTCAAACGTGTGTTCAAATCATAAGGAAAAACATACAAATGGTTTTCAGCTTGTCCTTCATAGAGATCAAAACATAAATGTATAGGACACCTTCAAGTTTAAGAGGGCGACTAGATACAAATAATTTGAGAACAAGTGAAACCAACAATATGAATCAATCAATGAAAAGTTTGGGACAATGCACATTATACTAAGAATGGCAACTATGCTATCTTAATGGTGCATAAAGATAGAAGGTGGTGACTCAACATGAAAGTAAAAGAAAGGCCCTTCGCGAAGGGAAGCAGTGATTGCAAGTTTTATAACCTTCAAAAATTATGTTACTTACCGGCTTTGAGCTCTCATTGCCCCCATCATAAGAATCTTGAATGGTTAAAGTTAATGCGAGAAAAATTATGATGCATATGCTTGACAAATCATAAGTCGAAAACCTCGTGCTCCGTGAATACGAGTACCCAAACCTTATGCTACTTTACTTAGAGTCCCAAGCAAGGCTCTTGTCATTATAAGTATATATGTATCATCGAGAACCGCCAACGGGGTACCTCCGTGCCCGATGGCATGGAACAAGCCCACATCAAAATGATAGGACAAGCAGACAATGGACACCTCGACATCTCTTTTATTTGCCATTTGTTTAGCTTTTTATTTTGAGATGCGTCGTCGAATGTCCACTATGGGTATGCTGCAAATTTCCACCATAAATTATGCATGGCTTAGATTGGTGGCCCAGGCATTTCCCTAACACATATACAAACTCCATGATCCCCGCAAGATTCCCAATTCATTTCAAACTGCGGGCATCCATAAACAAAAAATCACGATATCAACTCAAATAAGAAGTGCAATGTTGAAAGTTTGCCCCATGACAGCATGGTTGGGCTAGTATCCAACTTACAACTTGCAAGCATAACAACTCAACATAAGAGACCACAATGTCAAATTTTTAAGAATGAGAAAAAGTAAAGTGTGCCTTCCGGTTCGTGAGAGCTTTACTAACCAATTTTCGCATAACACTGGTAAGAGTTTAATTTGAAGAGAAAATAAAAGCAAATCAAATTTACGTGGAATAGCAAATTTCTAATAGGTATGTATGGTGGACACTTTGGAAAACTTTGGTTTTTAGGAGTTGGATGCACGAGTAGAGCTCATACTCAGTACAAGGCGAGGTCTAGCAAAAGACTGGGAGCGACCAACTAAGAGAGCAATAATGGCCATAATCATGCAAAGCGACAAAGCGACATTAAAAGAAGCATAAGATGGCATCAAAAGTCAAAAACTAAATGATCATAGAGGCTATTGGCGACTTTGTAAGAGTCTAACATGTGTGAGCATGTGCCAAGTCAACCCAAATAAAGCATCAACGAGAAAACCAAAATAATGCTTCCAAACAATAAAAATAACGCATGACTTTTTCAAAGGCTCATTAAGCAATCTCAGTTATTTGAGACAAGTCATGCTACAGCAAAACCACTAAGCATACAATCAAAAAGACATCAAGCATGACATGAAAAAGCCTAACCGCAGTCTACATAAGCTCCTTCTTGTACCACCTTTTTGCATAAAGCTTTTTCTCTATTCCAACACCATTTGAAATTTTTAAGACACCTCTTTTGATGAAAACCAATAAAGATCAGTGGCAAAAATACACCTTAATGAAAAGATATGACAAGGTCTAAACGCAAATCAAGGTGAAAATGAAAACCAAAAGCAGTAGTAGAAAAAGAAGAACACTCGGTTTTTGATAAGAGTGAAAACTAGAGCGTTCTTGGCAAATGAAAAGCAAGGTAACTTCTCCAAAAGAAATTTGTTGGGGTCTGAACATTTATTGAAGCAAACAAAACTAAACTAATAAAGAAAACTAAAACAACTGACGTTCTAAGAAAAACACATAGTGCATGAAGCAATAAAAATATAGTGTTTTGAAAGGTGACCTATTTTTTGCCGATAAAGAAGGGGTGCATCGGGGGCATCCCCAAGCTTTGACGCTTGTACTTCTTAGATATTTCTTGGGGTGATGCATGGGCATCCCCAAGTTTGAGCTTTTGTCCATTCTTCAAATCATCTCATCATTCTCCAATCCCTACACTTGAAAACTTCCTTCATACAAAACTAAACACAAATCTATTAGCAACATTAGTGTAAGCATATCATATAATCAACCTCTTTTTGCTTCAGGTTTCAACCCAAAACCACCACATATAAAGTATATACTACTGTAGCAACTTCCCCAAAAGTTCTGTGATCAAAAGAACTCAAAAAGAAAGCGATAAAGCAGCAAAGACAAATAGTGGCAGAAATCTGTCAAAACAAAACAGCTGACAAAGGTAGAATTTTTAAGGGGTTTTATGTTGCTCAAATCAAAAAGTGTTCAACTAACAAAAGTTTGGATATAACCTGGGGCATATGCACAAGAAATTTCAGGTCCAAAAGATATACAGAGAATGTTTACGAATTTTTATGGTGCAGCACCGAAAACAGTTTCAGGACAGCAACATCCCCAAATCTTTACCTCACTCGAATTAGAGGCTTCTCTTGGCACAACAATAAAATAAAAAGGATAAGGAGAGGTCATTACAGTAGTAATGACTTCCAAGACTCAAATAAAATAAAAAGTACTGAAAAGAAAACATTGGGTTATCTCCCAAGAGTGCTTTTCTTTAACGCCTTTGAGCTAGGCGCAGAAAATTGCGAATCAAGTAACATCAAGTGATGAAGCATCAATTACCTCAGTAGGCTCTTTGGAAGTTCCCGAAGATGATTCAACCTGAAAGTCACCCTTAGTGGAACTAAAAGTCTTACCAATTTTAAGAACATGTCGAGGTTTAAGCGCAGAAACCTTGGGAACATACATAAATTTTTGCCCTTTTCCAACAAACACTTTCTCTTTCTTAAATTTGAGAGAAGAGAAGATTAAACTAAGAGTTTCCATAGACTCCTCTAGTTTACCGATCCTTAGGTTTTGATTATCAAGAGTAGTGCTAGCCTCTAAAGCGATGGTTCGCTTACCAATATTCTCTATTGATTCATTGACTCGGCTAGCATTTTCAAGGATACTTGGCAAACTTTTCTCTAAAGAGCTAAGCTTTTCTAAAACTTCCTCTAAGGTGATCTTAGTTTTAGCAACATGAATAGGTGGTATTCCCACTAAGCTTTCAATTAAAGTGCATGCTTCTCCAGCGGGAGTACCAAAAAATTACCTCCTGTAAGAGTATCAAGAACATACCTATTCCAACTAGATATACCAACATAAAAATTTCTAAGGAGGATCGTGGTAGAGTGCTTTTTGGTACACGTACGATGAGCATTGTTAATTCGATACCAAGCATCTTTTAAACTTTCTCCCCCTTGTTGCTTAAAACTATGAACTTCTACTTAGGATTACTCATTCTAACAAGACTAAAAGCAAGCAAGTAAAAACAACTATCAAGGATTCTAATTTTTTTTTGGGGTTTTGATATAAAATGATCCAAGTAAAAATAAATAAAGTAAAGCAAAACAATAAAACAAAGTAAAGGATGTGCGTGTGAAAAACTCCCCTTGCAGAGGTCTTCCACTTCTTCCTCGGCAATGGCGCTAGAAAACTTGTTGATGGCGCGGTGATGATAGTATGAAAGATGTGTAGTAAATGACCGACCAGTTGGAAAACCCCAAGAGAAGGTTTTGATGAATATAGTAGCAAGTTTTCCCTCAGTTAAGAAACCAAGGTATGTCGATCAGGAGAAGAGCAAACAATACGACTGAAGGTGATGCTGCTAGCTTAGCGACAGCTTCGGACAATTTATAGGGCGCCTCGTCCAAGCTTTGCTTTGCTAGCTGCAACACGGAACCTGCACACACACAACCAAGTACTTTGTTCCCAACTTGCGATGAGGTTGTCAATCTCACCGGTTTGCTTGAAACAAAGGGTATGCGCGTATCGAGTGGAAAGTGATAATAGTATGCGAGTAAAGTAAACAGGTGATAGCAATATGATGGAAATAGGACCGGGGTCCACAGTTCACTAGTGGTGTCTCTCCATAAGATAAATAACACATGCTGGGTAAACAAATTACAGTTGGGCAATTGATAGAATAAAGATAAACGTGATATGTCAAGAAGATCACTATGCGATTTACTCTGGGCATTACAACAAAATACATAGACCACCATCCAACTGCATCTATGACTAATAATCCACTCTCAAGGATATCATCCGAACACCCCATGAGTATTAAGTTGCGAACAACAGATAATTGTATTAAGCAAAGTGTGTAATGTAAACAAAGCATATGCCCTCGAGCATATGAATGTTGTTTTCTCCCTATTAGCAACAACACATCTACAACCTTAGAGGTTTCTGTCACTCCCCTAGATTAAATAGAGGCATGAACCCACTATCGAGCATAAATACCCCCTCTTGGAGTCACTAGCAACTACTCGGCCAAGATAGCTACTAACAACGGAGAGCATGCAAGATCATAAACAACATAGAGATAACATAAGATATATTTTTGTATAGCAACTCAATCATAACACCAATATTCATTGGATCCCAACAAACCAAACATGTAGAATTACATAACGGTGATCTCAATCATGTAGGGCAGCTCATGAGATCTAAATATGAAGCACATGGTGGAGGAGACAACCATCTAGCTACTGCTATGGACCCATAGTCCAAGGTAGACTACTCACTCATCGCTCCGGAGGCAAGCATGTCGATGAAGAAGACCTCCGGTGGCGATTCCCCTCTCTGGTAGGGTGCCAGGAAGAGCTTCTGGACCCTCCCGATCTTCGAGTCGATGGCGGCGGTGGATCACGATGTGTTCTGAAAAATTGATCGGGTCCTTAGGTTTTTTTCGTCGGGGGTCTTTATAGGCGAAGGGGCATCGTCAGAGGTGGACCGAGGTGACCTCACACGTAGGGGGCGCGGCCAGGGCCTGGGCCACGCCGCCCTGGTGTGTGGGGCCCTCGTGTCCCCCCTTTGACTCCTCTTCGGATCTCTGGAAGCTTCTAGGAAAAATAAGACTTCAGGAACTTGTTTCGTCCAATTCCGAGAATATTTCTTGTGTAGCTTTTCTGAAACACAAAAACAGCAGAAAACAGGGAACTGGCACTGTGGCGACTTGTTAATAGGTTAGTTCCGGAAAATACATAAAAGTGCCACGAAGTGTAACGAAACAGTAGGCAAATGGTGTAAAAACAAGCATGGAGCATCAAAAATTATAGATACGTTGGAGACGTATCATGCATCCCCAAGCTTTGACGCTTGTACTTCTTGGATATTTCTTGGGGTGACATGAGCATCCCCAAGCTTGAGCTTTTGTCCATTCTTCAACTCATCTCATCATTCTCCAATCCCTACACTTGAGAACTTCCTTCATACAAAACTAAACACAATTCTATTAGCAACATTAGTGTAAGCATAACATTGAATCAACCCTTTTTTGCTTCAGATTTCAACTCAAAACCACCACATATAAAGAATATACTACTGTAGAAACTTCCCCAAAAGTTCCGTGATCAAAAGAACTAAAAAATATAGCGATAAAGCGGCAAACACAAATAATGGCAGAAATCTGTCAAAACAGAACAGCTGACAAAGGTCAAATTTTTAGAGGGTTTTCTGTTGCTCAAATCAAAAAGTGTATAACTAATGAAAGTTTGGATATAACCTGGGGCATATGCACAAGAAATCGCAGGTCCAAAAGATATTCTGAGAATTTTCACAAATTTTACGGTGCAGCACCAAAAACTATTTCAGGACAGCAACATCCCAAAATCTTACCTCACTCAAATTAGAGGCTTCTCTTGGCACAAAAATGAAATAAAAAGGATAAGGAGCGGTTATTACAGTAGTAATAACTTCCAAGACTCAAATAAAAGAAAAAGAACTGAATGTAAAAAACATTGGGTTATCTCCCCAAGAGTGCTTTTCTTTAATGCCTTTGAGCTAGGCGCAGAAAATGTGAATCAAGTAATATCAAGTGAATCATTAAGATCAACTGCAGAAGTCTTTTCAATAAGGCATTGTATTTCATCCACATAAGTTTTTGAAGACCCTTTGTGATCACGCTTTGGTTCACTCAAATCACTAAAAAGATTTTTGGGACAGATCCAATCAAAATTATTTTCAAAAGCTTCATACAATCCCAAGAGTTTGCTAGGTATTGGTATTTCGGTTCCCACATTGTTTGTACTAACAACCTTTATATGTGAGCCAAGCTTGTTAAAATGCCTAAGAACTTTCCTAGCTTCAATGGCCACATCTTTAAATTCTATGTGCAAAGTTTCAAGGATAAAAGCTTTCTTTTCGGGATCCTCAATATCATGAAGCTTAAGAAACATGTGTTGCATAAAAGGATTAAGGCTAGCAAACCTAGATTCTAACATGTGAACTAAATAAGCATAAGCAACTTCATATCTAGGAGCAAGCTCAGCCACAGATTTTTCCTCGACATCTTTATGCATACTAATATGATTAAAGAACTCCTCGATGTTACTTTTCCCAATAATAGAACCACTACCTACTGAGAGGTCCTCCAAACGTACTTAGGGAACAAGATAATGAACTAAAAGTAAAGAAATAACAACTATAAAGGATACTAATTTTTTTGTATTTTTGATAAAATGATGCAAGTAAAAATAAAGTAAAAGAAAAACTAAAACAAAGTAAAGGATGTGCGTGCGAAACTCCCCTTGCAGAAGTCTTCTTTTTCCCCGGCAACAGCGCCAGAAAAAGTCTTGATTGCTATAGATGGCGCGGTGATGAATGGTGCCAAAATGTTGGCGTGTAGTTGATGAAGTAAATGACCGGCCAGTTGGGAAACCCCGAGAGGAAGGTATGATGAATATAGCAGCAAGTTTTTCCCTCAGTAAGAAACCAAGGTTTGTCGGTCCAGTAGGAAAAAGCCAAACTCAAGAAGGTGATGCTTGCTAGCCTAGTGACACTCCAACAAGGGCACCGTTTACGACACTTGTTAGCGCGTCTTCAACTAGTAGCAATGTGGAACCTACACACAACACAACCAAATACTTTGTTCCCAACTTACGATGAGGTTGACAATCTCACTGGTTTGCTTGAAACAAAGGGTATGAGCATATCGACTGGAAAGTGCTAGTAGTATGCGAGTAAAGTAAACAGTGTGAGTAAAGTAAATAGGTGATAGCAGTATAATGGAAATAGGACTAGGGTCCACAGTTCACTAGTGGTGTCTCTCCATAAGATAAAATAACACATGCTGGGTAAACAAATTACAGTTGGGCAATTGATGGAATAAAGATAACGTGCATATGTCGAGAGGATCACTATGAGATTTACTCTGGGCATTACAACAAGATACATAGACCGCCATCCAACTGCATCTATGACTAATAATCCACTTGTGGCTAATCAATTCGAGAACTCCACAAGTATTAAGTTGCGAACAACAGATAACTGCATTAAGCAAAGTGTGTAATGTAAACAAAGCATATGCCCTTGAGCATGTGAATGTTGTTTTCTCCCTAGTGGCAACAGCACATCTACAACCTTAGAGGTTTCTGTCACTCCCCCAGATAAAATAGAGGCATGAACCCAACTATCGAGCATAAATACCCCCTCTTGGAGTCACTAGTATCTACTCGACCAAGATAGCTACTAACAACGGAGAGCATGCAAGATCATAAACAACATAGAGATAACATAAGATAATATTCAGCACATCAACTCAATCATAACACCAATATTTATCGGATCCCAACAAACACAACATGTAGAATTACATAACGGCGATCTCGATCATGTAAGGCAGCTCACGAGATCTAAACATGAAGCACATGGTGCAGAAGACAACCATCTAGCTACTGCTATGGACCCATAGTCCAAGGTAGACTACTCACTCATTGCGCCGGAGGCAAGCATGGCGATGAAGAAGACCTCCGGTGGCGATTCCCCTCTCTGGCAGGGTGCCAGGAAGAGCTTCTGGACCCTCCCAATCTTGGGTCAATGACGGCAGCGGATCGCGATGTGTTTCTAGAAAAGTGATCGGGTATTTAGGTTTTTCCCGTCGGGGGGTCTTTATAGGCAAAGTGGCATCATCAGAAGTGGACCGAGGTGGCCACACACATAGGGGGCGTGGCCTAGCCCTGGGCCATGCTGCCCTGTTGTGTGGGCCCCTCGTGGCCCCACTCCGTCTCCTCTTCGGTTCTCTAGAAGCTTCGGTGAATTTCTGGATGTTTGGCTTTTGTTTCATCCAATTCCGAGAATATTTCCTGTGTATCTTTTCTGAAACACAAATACAGCAGAAAACAGGGATCTGGCACTGTGGCATCTTGTTAATAGGTTAGTTCCGTAAAATGCATAAAAATGCCACGAAGTGTAATGAAACACTAAGCAAATGGTGTAAAAAACAAGCATGGAGCATCAAAAATTATAGATACGTTAGAGACGTATCACCCCCTGGCTGCGGCACCCTGTCGTGTGGCGCCCCTGGGTGCCCTCTAACATCGCCCTTACGCCTATAAATTCCCTCCAACGGGAAAACCCTAAAGAAATCAGCATCGATCCACAAAAAGTTCGGCAGCACCGCTGCCATCAAAGACTAATTTGGGGGACAGAAGTCTCTGTTTTGGCACCCTACCGGGATGGGGAACTGCCCCCAGAGCCGTCTCCATCGACTCCACCGCCATCTTCATCATCGTTGGTGTCTCCCATGATGAGGAGGGAGTAGTTCTCCCCCAAGGTTGAGGGCTCTACCGGTAGCTATGTGTTCATCTCTCTCTCTCATGGTGTGATCTTTATGTGATCATGAGCATTGTAATCTAGTTGAATTGGTAGATGTTACTCTTCATCTATTATGCTACTCAAGTGGTTTTATTAAAGTAATCTCCGGAGACACCTTGTCCCACGATGTGAAATTGACAGTGTGTGCATCGTGTGTGGCTCTTAGGCTAAATTTTACAGTAATACTTATCATCAGTTATGATTTGAGGTGGATGTCTCGATGAATTGTGGTGTTTGTCTAGAACCGTCTAGTGCACTCAAGGTGACAGTGTGGGGTAATCTAGATTGGGGAATGCAAACTTTAAGGAGAGCTTTCATAGCCCTACGCATGATTAGTGTTTGTTATCCAACCAGAGAGTAGTTCAGGGTAGCATAGTGAAGAAAGATATTTATGTGTTTAATTATGTTATAATTGTTGAGAGTGTCCACTAGTGAAAGTATGATCCCTAGGCCTTGTTTCTAAGCATTAAAACGCCGTTTACAACCAGTTCTGCTACATGTTTGATCGCAGCCATTTTTATTTCAGATTGCAATTACCACATATAATCATCCATATTACTTGTATTTCACTATCTCTTCACCGAACTAGTGTACCTATACACCTGACAAGTGTATTGGGTGTGTTGGGGACACAAGAGACTTCTTTGTATCTTAATTGCAGGGTTGCTTGAGAGGGATATCTTTGACCTCCTCCTCTCTGAGTTCAATAAACCTTGGGTGATCCACTTAAGGGAAACTTGTTACTGTTCTATAAACGTCTGCACTTGGAGGCCCAACACTGTCTACAAGAATACAAGCGTTCGTAGACATCACTGGCCACCTATAAATAGGGGCCAAAAGAGGCTGGCCAGGGAGATTGAGCCAATTGACTACTAGCTTATACTCAAACACGTACCTAGTTTCGCCTTGTTTTTCTGAGTCTTTACCTTCAAGTTCATTCGACGCCCTCTTCCTCCAATCCTAAGTCCTTCATCCAAGACATTTTCTGAGTTAACCCTCATCACCAACCATCGCCCAACATTGTGCAATTGAAAAAACCCTAAATAGGAATTTTTAGCATTAGTTCTCTCTAGCTCTGATGTCATCATAGCCAAGGGAACATTTCCTTGCAATGGAGTAGTAGTGTGCATCTATGAATACACCAAAGACAACTAAATTGTATTATATATATCATCAAATAACAAGGTTGCAACTCGGGGATCACAGTGCATAGCGTGCATGATCTAGTTGTTTGCACACAAACACATCACTTGTATCCTCAGGGTGCAGGGGTGATGAACTTCAACGCGGCCAAAGAAGTTCAAGCGCAAGCGCAATATGCAAGACAATCTAGCCAACTCTTTATATGATCCAAAATCCCATTTTCCCGGAGGTATTTGTTGGTGCGTAGTCTTGACTACTAGTTAGGGACCCCAAGAGGAAGGTATGATGAGCACAATAGTAAGTTTTCCCATGGTAAGAAACCAAGGTTTAATCGACTAGTAGGAGAAAGAAACCACTTCTAAAGGTTAATGCTAGCTGGCTTTTGGCAGGGTGCACTACCGGCTCCAGCAGCAACGTGGAACCTGCACACAACACAACCAAGATACTTTGCCCCAACTTGCAGTGAGGTTGTCAATCTCACTGGTTTGCTGAAAACTGTTAGATGTATATTTGTATATTGTAATTTTCCCACTTGTTAGGGGGTTTCCTGCATATTTGCACACCTATACATGTACTATATATGTGGCCTTTGGCCCCTATGGAATACAACAAAGTCTATTCCTAACATGGTATCAGAGCGGGTAGGGTTCCCACGCCCACCATCCTTCTCCTATCCTGGACCCTTCTTGGAGCACTGTCGTTGGTCTCCCGTCTTCCACTGCTTCGTCTGCCGCCGTCAGCCTCCTCCTTTTTCCCTGCCGCCATCGGCCTCCTCTTTTCTGGCCTCGATCCATCTATTGGCCGCCCCCGTCCTGGCTCGACCTCGGGAAGAAAGGCCCGTCTGGTGGCCGCCCCGTCCCGTCTGGTGGCCACCCCGTCCCCACCCCTGGCCTGCACCCGGTTGCCCCGTTTCCCGCCCCTGTCTTCCATCTGGTGGCCGAATCGGTTGCCCTGTCCCCATCTGCATCGATTTGTGTCGCCTCCCGCCGGAGCTTGACCGCCGCCCCGTCGGGAATCCGCCGCCACTGCCATAAATCGACCAACGGCACCGGGAATTGCTAGCTGCCAGCTGGAATTGGCTGCCAGCGGTCGTTGGTCACCGGTGTTGGCTGCTCCTGCGAGTAATTTGGCTGCCGTCCCTGGTGTCTACTCAAGTTCCTAAGCGTTGATCGGATCTGAGAGATCCAGTTCGGATTCAGTTCAAAAAAAAGAGAGAGACGTCTTCTTCATCGGGCTATGTTGCGATTCCCACTGTCCGGTGATTTTTTATGGCGCGAATTACCCTGATTTCGCTGCCTTTATGCGCGTTCACATGCGCAGTCTCCGTCTATGGGGTGTGCTCTCTGGCGAGGTCTCCTGTCCGCCGTGCCCCACTGCTCCTCTAGCTCCTATTCCATCGACGCCGCCTATTCTTGGTGATGATGCTACTCAGGCTGACAAGGATGCTGCTGAGACTGCTGATAGGAGTGATGTGGCTACATATGAGCTGAAGTTTCAGCAGTACTCTAGTGCACTTGAGACCTATCGGCTGGATCTGACAGCCTACACTCAGTGGATGGATGAGGATGCTCGTGCTGCAGCTGTTGTCACTTCTAGTGTTCTGCCACAGTTTGCCTCTGAGTTTATGGGTCTTCCTACTGTTGCTGACATGTGGGCTCATCTTTGTCAGCGCTATCAGCCATTTGGGGATGCTCTTTATCTGTCTGTGGTTTGTCAGGAGCATGCTCTTCAGCAGGGTGAGTCTACTATTGATGAGTTCTGCACTCAGAGTGCTACTATCTGGTGTCAGCTTGACTCTTTCGCACTGCGGTTTGTGGCACCTGCCCGTGTTGTCGAACGGTGCGCTCAGACTTGGAGTTTCAGCGCGTCTATGAGTTCTTATCTCGGCTCCACAAGGAGTTCGATCCCCACTGTGCGCAGCTGCTTGCTCGTGGTCGTGTTCCAATTTCTGAGGTGCTATCTGAGCTTCGGGCTGAGGAGACTCGCCTCTGTGGTGCTGGTTTTCTTAAGGTTCCTTCTGTGCTTGCTGCTCGTGGTCCTCCTCCATTGCCTGCACCCTCATCTCAGTTGCGGTCGCCAGCTCCGTCGATTTTACCCACTCCTCAGGGTCAGGGCTCGAGTCAGCATCAGAGTCAGCACCAGCAGCATCGTGGTCACGATCGTCGTCCTGCTCGCCACTGCACCTACTGCAACAGGGATGGACACACTGTGTCCAACTTTTATACGAGGGATCCCAGTTTGCATCGCCAACAACAGGATCGTGTGCCTTCTGGTTCATCAGGCTCTTCTACAGTTGCCCTCACTGATCAGGATATTATCAGTCATCTTCGTGGTCTGCTCGCCGCTATAGGTTCTCCTTCAATGAGCACTGCTGGTTCTGTGACTGACTCTCCTGGCACTGCGTGACCACCACCTTCTACACCGTGGTATCTGGATTCTGGAGCTTCCTTCCATATGACTTCTGATTCTTCTATTCTGTCTGCTCTTTGCTCTCTCTTTTCTCCTTTTAATGTTCTCACTGCTGATGGTACCTCTCTTCCTGTTTCTAGTCGAGGCACCCTTTCTACTTCCTCCTTTTCTATTCCTGATGTTTCTCATGTTCCTCATCTTAAGATGAACCTATTTTTTGCTAGCCAGCTCACTGATTCTGGTTGTCGCGTCATTCTTGACGCGGATTCTTGTGTTGTTCAGGATCATCACACACAGGTCCTAGTTGGAGCTGGCCCTTGCCGCCGTGACTCTTCGGGGCTTTGGGAGTTAGACTAGCTTCATGTTCCTTCTGCTACCACCTCTCCTGCTAGTTCTCCTGTGGTCATCGCCTCCGTCACCGGCTCTTTTCAGCAATGGCATCATCGTCTTGGTCATCTTTGTGGCTCTCGTCTATTATCGTTAGTTCATCATGGTCTTCTGGGGTCTGTCTCAGGAGATGTGTCTTTAAACTGTCAGGGCTGTAGGTTGGGCAAACAGATTCAGTTACCCTATCCTACCAGTGCGTCTATATCTCAGCGACCTTTTGATTTAGTTCATTCTGATGTTTGGGGTCCGGCTCTTTTCGCTTTGAAAGGGGGCCATCAATACTATATTCTATTTATAGATGATTTTTCCTGGCACACTTGGTTGTATTTTATGCGTTCTCGCAGTGAGGTGCTCTCCATATATCAGCATTTTGCGGCTATGGTCCTCACTCAATTTTCTACACATATTTATGTGTTCCGTGCTGACTCTGCTGGTGAGTATATCTCCAAGCAGCTGCATGGTGTTCTTGCTGAGCAGGGCACTCTTGCTCAGTTCTCCTGTCCAGGCGCCCATGCTCAGAATGGCGTTGCTGAGCGTAAGCATTGTCATCTTCTTGAGACCACTCGTGCTATGATGATTGCTTCTTCTCTTCTGCCGTATTTTTGGGCTGAGACTGTCTCTACATCAGTTTATCTCATTAACATTCAGCCTTTTGCCGCCTTACAGGGTGGTATTCCTCTTGAGCATCTCTCCGGTCGTTCTCCTGATTACTCGACGCTTCCTTTGTTTGGTTGCGTTTGCTATGTTCTCCTTGCCCCTCGCGAACGCACCAAACTGACCGCTCAGTCTGTTGAGTGTGTTTTTCATGGATACAGTGATGAACATAGGGCTATCGGTGTTGGGACCATGTTGGTCGTCGGATGCGCATTTCTCGCGATGTCACGTTTGATGAGACACGTCCTTTCTATCCTTGCCCCACCTCCTCGACCTACCCGATGGAGGATATATCTTTTCTACTTTTTCCTGACACACCTCCCCCTATTTCTATTAATCCTCCTTCGGGACCCATTATTGTCGATGCCTCGCCTCCGACCCCGTCGTCCTCCTCATCACCTGATTCTCCTTCTTCCTCTTCTGAAAGCACATCCACCTCTCCTTTGTCTCCTTTTCCCTTTCATTATTCTCGGCGTTCTACTGTTCCGGATACTCCTCCTGATGCCCCTTCTACCTCTTCTTTCGATGTGTCTTCTTCTTCTGATGAGATTCCCTCTCCTCTTCCTTCTTATCAGTGTCGTCCACCTGATCGTTACTCTCCTAGTCAGTACGGTCTTTCTATTGCCCTCGAGTCAACTTCTTATCAGGATGCTGAGCGTCATCCCAAATGGCAGCTTGCCATGGCTGAGGAGATTGCTGCGCTTGAGCGCACTGGCACTTGGGATCTTGTTTCTCCTCCTCCCGGTGTTCGTCCCATCACGTGCAAGTGAGTCTACAAAATTAAGACTCACTCTGATGGATCTCTTGAGCGCTATAAAGCGCGTCTTGTGGCTTGTGGCTTTCAGCAGGAACCGGGCCGTGACTATGATGAGACTTTTGCTCCTGTGGCTCATATGACCACTGTGCGCACTCTTCTTGTGGTCGCCTCTGTTCGCCACTGGTCTGTGTCTCAGCTTGATATTCGGAATGCCTTTCTCAATGGTGAACTGTGTGAGGAGGTTTATATGCAGCCTCCTCCAGGGTATTCTATTCCTGATGGGATGGTCTGCCATCTTCGGCGCACTCTTTATGGCCTAAAATAGGCCCTTCGCGCCTGGTTTGAGCGTTTCGCCTATGTGGTGACTGCTGCTGGCTTCTCCCCTAGCGCTCATAATCCAGCGCTGTTTGTTCACATTTCTCCTCGTGGACGCACTCTTCTTCTCCTCTATGTTGACGATATGATCATCAGTGGTGATGATTCTGAGTATATTGCCTTTGTGAAGGCCCGTCTTCGTGACCAGTTTCTTATGACTGATCTTGGTCGTCTTCGCTACTTTCTTGGGATTGAGGTTTCCTCTAATTCTGATGGTTTTTATATCTCCCAGGAAAAGTATATTCAGGATCTTCTTGCTCGTGCTGCTCTTGGAGATGAGCGCACCGTTGAGACTCCTATGGAGCTCAATGTCCAGCTTCGTGCTAGTGATGGTGATCCTCTTCCTGACCCGACACATTATCGTCATCTTGTTGGGAGTCTTGTCTATCTTGTTGTAACTCGTCTCGACATCTCTTATCCTGTTCATATTCTGAGTCAATTTGTCTCGGCTCCTACCACTGTTCACTATAGTCATCTCCTCCGTGTTCTGCGCTACCTTCGTGGCATGATCACTCATCGTCTTTTCTTCCCTCGCTCCAGCTCTCTCCAGCTCCAGGCCTACTCGGATGCTACGTGGACGAGTGATCCTATGGATCGCCGTTCGCTTTCTGCTTACTGTGTGTTTCTTGGTGGTTTGCTCATCGCATGGAAGACGAAGAAACAGACCGCAGTTTCCTGTTCGAGTGTAGAGGCTGAGTTGCGAGCTATGGCCTTGTTGACTACTGAGGTGACCTGGTTGCAGTGGTTACTTGGTGACTTTGGGGTCTCTGTTATGACACCCACTCCACTTTTGTCTGACAGTACATGTGCTATCATTATTGCACGTGATCCGGTAAAGCATGAGCTTACCAAGCATATTGGTGTAGATGCCTTTTATACACGTGCTAGTGTGCATGATCAGGTGATTGCGCTCCACTATGTGCCTTCAGAGTTGCAGTTAGCGGATTTCTTTACAAAGGCACAGACTAGAGCACAACATAGTTTCTTTCTCTCCAAACTCAGTGTTGTGGATCCACCATGAGTTTGCGGGGGGGGGGGGGGGGGGGGGGGGTGTTAGATGTATATTTGTATATTTTAATTTCCCCACTTGTTAGGGGGTTTCTTGCATATTTGCACACCTGTACATGTACTATATCTGTGGCCTTTGGCCCCTATGAAATACAACGAAGTCTATTCCTAACAAAAACAAAGGATTAAACATATCGTGTGGAAAAATATATTTGTTTGCAGTAAGTAAATAAATAATGCTTGCGGAAAGTAAACGATGCTTGCAGTAGATGGTAATATATATGTAAAAGAATGGACCAGGGTCGATAGTTTACTAGAGGTATCTCTCCATAAAGATAAATAACATGCTGGGTAAACAAATTACAGTTGGGCAATTGACAAAATAAAGAATGCATAACAATGCATGTACATGTCATGAAGATCACTATGAGATTTATTTGGGCATTACAACATAATACATAGACCGTAATCCAACTGCATCTATGACTAATAATCCACCCGCGGGATATCATCGGAACAACCCTTGGGTATTAAGTTGCAAGCAACAGATTATCGCCTTAAGCAAAGTGTGTAATGTAAACAATACAAATGTCCTTGAACAAAAGATTGTTGTTTTCTCCCTAGTAGCAATAGCACATCTACAACCTTAGGAGTTATTGTCACTCTCCCAGATTACTAGAGGCATGAACCCACTATCGAGCATAAATACTCCCTCTTAGAGTCACTAGCATCTACTCGGCCAAGATATCTACTTGCAACGGAGAGCATGCAAGATCATAAATAACATAGATATGATAAATCAACAATCAACTTGACATAGTACTCAATATTCATCGGATCCCAACAAACATAACATGTAGAATTACATAACGATGATCTTGATCATGATAGGCAGCTCACAAGATCTAGACATGAAGCACATGGAGAAGAAGACAACCATCTAGCTACTGCTATGGACCCATAGTCTAAGGTAGACTACTCACTCATCACTTCAGAGGCTGGCATGGTGATGAAGAAGGCCTCCGGTGATGATTCCCCTCTCCGGCAGGGTGCCGGGAAGAGCTTCTGGACCCTCCCGATCTCGGGACGATGACGACGGTGGCTTGCAGTATGTTTCATGGAAAAGTGTTCGTCTCCCTTAGGATTTTCCCGTTGAAGAGAATTTATAGGCGAAAGGGCGATGTCTGGGGTGGACCAGGGGTCCACACCACCTGGTGGCGCGGCCAGGGGGTGGCCCGCGCCACCCTATGGTGCGGCTGCCCTCTGTCCCTCCTCCGTCTCTCCTTTGGAATCCGTCTTCGTGTCAGGAAAATAGGAACTTCGGCTTTCGTTTCGTCCAATTCTGAGAATATTTCATGTGTAACTTTTCTGAAACACAAAAATAGCAGAAAACACGAACTGGCACTGTGGCATCTCGTTAATAGGTTAGTTCCAAAAAATGCATAAAAATATCAGGAAGTGTAAACAAAACACAAAGCAATTGGTGTAAAACAAGCATGGAGCATCAAAAATTGTAGATACGTTTACGGCGTATCAGTATTGCCAGGGGTTGTAGCAGCTATGGGCTATGCTAGACCGATTCACTCCGGTAACTAGCACATTTTTTGTAAGTAGGTGAAGAATGGTAGCAAGACGAAATGGTGTAAGGTAAATTTAGCTTGTATTAAAAAAGGGTTTTGCTACTTCGGTGGACCGAGAATTTGTTACTTCTCAGTCGATGAGATTAGCCATCCGATATTCCTATCGATCAATTTTTTTATTGTGGCTAATGTTTTCGTACATCGTAGCGCCGCCCAAACTATTTTGGGCTGCTTCTATATTGACAGGTCCCATATTGGACTGTCTGTATTTACGACCTAGGCTGTGGGCTTGCAGGCCTTTTGTGTTTCTATTTTCTAGTAATCTTTTTAGTTCATACTTCAGTTATCCAATTTAGCTATTTGCTCTGCCCTTGTAATTTTATATTTCTCAAAAGTGCAAACAACAAATGGTTTTTTAAATGAGTTGTATTTTTCTCAAGAAAAAATGTGCAACTTGCAATAAGTTTTGGGTCGTGAGTTGCACTTTTCGCAAGATGTGTGCAACTTTAACCTATGGCGGACAAGTGTTGCAATTTTCAAAAAAAAAATGTAATTAGCAATTAGTTTTTGAAATGAGTTACAGTTTTCTATAAAAATTTGCAATTACCAATTATGTTTGAAAACAAGTTACACTTTTCTCAATAAATTGTGCAATTAGCTAGCAATTAATTCATGAAATGAGTTGCACTTTTTTCAGGATATATGCAAGAGTTTTGTTACAAGTTGCACTTTTCTAGACAATTTTAGCTGTTTTTAGAAAAAAGTTCAATTAGTTTTCAAATGAGTTGCACTTTTCTCAACAAATTGTGTAATTAGCACATAATTTTTAAAATGAGTTGCACTTTTTTCAAGATATATGCAAGTAGTAACCGAATTTTGATACGAGTTGCACTTTTGTGAAAAAAAATGTGTAAGTTCAACCATTTTTCGAGAAAAGTTTCAACTCCAACCAATTTTTTGAAACAAGCTGCACTTTTTCTCAATATATGTGCAACTCCCACCAGTTTTTCAAGAAAAGTTGCAATTTTCTTAAGAAATATGCAACTCTAACCGTTTTTTCGAAACAACTTGCGCTTTTCTCAGGAAATATGCAATTGGTAGATACAACTTCATGCTCGATACTTCTGTGTTGAACTTCTTAACACATCGTAGTTTAATTGGGTTTCATATATTTTATACCTCAAAACACAAAGGGAAAAAACATGAAACAAAACAAACTAGACCAGATTTTTGTGTCTACCGTATTAAATAACAAACCATAGTAGCAAGCCCGAAGAAGCTCAACAAACAAGAAACTATTGCAAAGCCCATAAGTTGCCTGCGTTTGGGGAGGGTGATCGATCGATGGGCGCCCTAGTTGCCTCGTCGACTGAGGCATAACATTTTCTGAGTCGACTGAGGGTCAAGCGTAGGCGGCCCCATTAAAAAAATAGTTCGAATGGTTTGGTTTGCCTAAACTCTTAGATTTGCATTTCCAAAACTATCATACGTGGCATTTTATGACTTGCAACAATGTATTGTTGCATTGGATTGGTGAAGCATTGTAGATGTACAAAGATAGGTTGCACACACGATTTTTTGGTATGAACACCGGACCACTCTAAGAGTCTGTAACTCGATTCTAAAAAAAAAAAGTGTATTCTCGGATGCAAGGGAACAAATATACATACGAGTGATGTGTTAGCGAGACATTGACATTGTGAGTCGGACGAGGGTGAATTGATCGAGAGCCGAGAATGTCACCGCCATTTCCTTGATCGGAACGATCGGCAACAGAGCTACCCGGCCCACTAAGCCATCCTCTCCTGGGCACCTATAAAATAGGGTTGTGTCGCATCGCCATCCCCATCTCCAACCCTCCCTTCCTTCCTAGCGCCACTCCACCACCAACTCACCAAACCGATGGCGCTCAACCCCAACCTCAGCGGCGCCGGCAACCTCGACCCGCCACCGGAGCTACCTGCTCACGAGTGGATCTCGTGCGCGCTGGACCTAAGCCGCCTGCCTCCCGTTGGTTCCAGGGTCGTCTACTTCCTCCAGGGCGACTTCGGGCAGTGGGCCGCGCATCTCCCCGCTTCGGCCGCCGGCCACCGCCTCTCCTTCCCCTGCACCGTCACCTCCCTTGAGGTCTTCACCGCCGCGCATGCTCCTTACGCCCTCGTCTCCCTCACCGCCGTTCCCGACCACGAACTCGGCGCTGCTCCGGCCGTCGTCGCCAGCCCAAGACCTACCACCTTCCAGTACAACTTCAAGAGCTTAAGCAACACCGATAGTAGCTCGGCTTGTCTTTTCCTCCCAAAATCCATCGAAGAAACCGTCCTCCCCAACTTCGCCGAACAGGAGCTCCAGATGGTAGACATAAAGGGCCAGCCTTGGAGCTTCACTCACCGTCGCACAGATGGGCTCCGGGGTGACTGGAGGAAGTTCAAAGGCGCCAAGGCGGCCGAAAAGAAAGACGAGGTTTACCTTTTGCGCCGCGAAGACGACCAGCTGTTCATCGAGCTCCGAAAGACCAGAGACTCCGTCCAGGCCACTGCCGAGCGCCGCGACGCGCCAGCGCCACCGCTGCATATTGCGGGAGAGATTGCCGTTACGGATGAGTTGGCCAAGAATCATATGGAGTTCACTGCAACATACTACCCTCACAAGGGCCTTGGTAAGTTCGTTGTTCCACCGCAGGATGTCGAGGACGCCATGTCCATCCAATGGGTGGCTGGAATGGAGGTTCGTCTGCGCAAGGACGTGGTGCAGCACACCACAGACCCCCTCTACACCTCCAAGCATCTCACGGGCACTGTCAAGGATGTGAAGGACACCGTCTGGCATGGCCTTGAGGTAAAAATGCTGAATTTTTTCATACCCCTGTTCTTTGTTTGCTATTGCGATGTCCCTGTGTTGCCTTGCCTCCCTCAGAATGGCTGATTGCTGCCATACATTGCAGATCCAATGGGATAACTCAACAACGTCTATGACTAGCGCATGGGAAGTGGACGTCATCAGCGATCCCCCTAGCAAGAAGCGCAGGGTTGATGTTGCTGGACCAAGCAAGCCGCCCGTTGATGTTGCTGGACCAAGCAAGCCGGACCTCGCCGTCCCTCCAGCGTGAACTCCGGCCACAGGCACGATCGAATCTCATGGTCTGGGGAAGCTTTGTTACATTCTTCTCTGAATCTCTAGCATTATACATTGTTCGCATGTCGGCCTTTACTTTGCTTTGCTGGTTCGGTGACTCGAGAGTGATCAATGGCTCAATAATTGTGATGTGAGAGAACCATTTTCTGAACGGGATAACAATCTATGGTCATTTGATCTTTGGCTCAAATGCTCAATGTGTGTGTGCGCGTCTTTTCTGAATTGCAGATTTCTCAACATACGCAGTTTAGTTGTTGGTTGCTGTTGCCTGTTGGTATGCATGACATTTTCAGGAAAGTTTAGACATGGTTCTCTGATGAGATGAACTATATCTCAAGAGTCAAGAGCTTGGCAGGTAAGCATCATTCGCTGAATTTTGCAGATTTCTGAACGTACGCAGTTTATACTGTTTGCTGCTGCCTGTTGGTAAAAATTCTGAATCGTATATATGCTCCATCGGCTTTGCTTGCTATTGGAATGTCCCTGTTTTGCCTCCAAATGGATGGTTTTTACTATTGCAGATCGAATCTCTAGCATACATTGTTCGCATGCACGTCGGCCTTTACTTTGCTTTCCTGGTTCGGTGACTTGAGAGTTGAGAGTGATCAATGGCTCAATAATTGTTATATGAGAGAACCATTTTCTGAATTGGATAACGATCTATGGTGATTTGATCTTTGCCTCAAATGCTCAATGTGTGTGTGTGCCTGTGTTTTTCTGAATTGCAGATTTCTGAACATACGCACTTTAGTTGTTTGTTGCTGTTGCCTGTTGGTCTGCATGACATTTTCAGGAAAGTTTAGACATGGTTCTCTGATGAGATGAACTATATCTCAAGAGCTTGGCAGGTAAGCATCATTCGCTGAATTTCGCAGATTTCTGAGCGTACACAGTTTATATTGTTTGCTGCTGCCTGTTGGTAAAAATTCTGAATCTTGTATATATGCTCCATGGGCTTTGCTTGCTATTGGAATGTCCCTGTGTTACCTCCAAATGGATGGTTTTTACTATTGCAGATCGAATGGGCTGACTCAACAAGACAACAACGTCCATGGCGATTAGAGAGAGCTATTGTCTGAACCTTAGAGTACACCTTTCACATGTCAGCCTCTACTTCGTTTTGCTGATTTGGTAACTTAAGAATGATCAATGGCTCAATGGTGATTTGATCAGTGGCTCGGTCACTCAATGTGTGTGTCTGTTTTTCTGAATTAAATAGTTTAATAATACATAATTTATTTTGTTTCCTCTTGCATATTGGTAAGCATGACAAGTTCAGACATCTTGCACTGATGAACTATGTCTGAACTTGTAGCGAGCTTGGCACATTGCAGTGGTCGCATTTTTTTTATGATTTTATTGTCTCTCCTAGCACAAAGGCAAGCATCGATTTCGATGAATTTCGGTGGCAGCGGCTGAGCCCGAGACTGACGGCAGAGACCAGGCATCCACATATGCAGCCTGACGCACAACTCGTTCTCTTCTCAACTTGACTACAAAGTTGCAATTTTTGCTCTCTTCTTAATATGATGACACTGTCGACACAGTTGACACTGAAAGTGCAACTTCCAGCTACTCTACCGGCAGCAGGGCCAGTTTCAGGGCCAGTTTCAGGACCTTCTCGGGAACGCTGCCACCACGAACTCTGGCAGTAAACTGTCGTCTCCAAACATGCCCGGAAGTAGACCACGTTGCCAGTTGCAGCCACAGCGCAAGAATTTCAGCCACAGCCAGCAGCAGATTGTAGAGGCCGAAGTCGCCGATGTAGGCGGCATGTCATCGCCAATGAGGACGTTCGCCGCGACGGCGATTTCCATGGCCATGTCGAGCCTCCATATTCCCGAACAAGCTCGAGCCGCCACGCTTGCGCTGTTGCGCACGTTAGCAGGCCCCGGCTGAAGCAGTCTGTCCAGGATGTACTCGCCGCCGGCGAGTTCTTGATCTTCGACTTTCTCTTGGGCGACCACTGGAGAATTATGGGTAGCGCGATCACGAGGAACAAAGTGGGCGCCTCAAGTGGAACCCGTCGTCCCGTGGCTCGCATGGCGGCAGCCCAGCTGAAATTAACTGAAACTGCAACGTCCAGCTGCTTGACGGTCATGATGGCCTGTTTCCAGAACCCGCGATGAGGTTCTTGAGGCGAGCGTGATCTCCAAAGCTGCAAGCGTCGCCAGCGGAAGACACAACGCAAGAGTTTCAGGCTAGCGATCTATGGCCAAGGACAGAGCGGCGCCGATGATGGGCAGCCCGGCTGCCATGGCGGAAGCCAGAGGACGCTGTTGTCGCCCATCTTGAACCCGGTCGCTGGCATGGCGCAGCGGGATCGGATGTTCCATCGAGCTCGTTGCCAGGAGCACGGTGTGATCGCTGGGGCGAGTTGCCACCAGTGCGTCTCCAGTCTCCGCTAGCAGCAACAGAGTGCAATGCCACTGGTGTCCATGCTGAACGTGATTTTTCTAGCAGAGCTGTTCCCTAGCGGACAAGCTACTTTGTGAATTGTGATTCGTGTTGTTTCAGGGTATATGGATTTTCCATTTTGGTACAAAAGTAGGCAGATTGATAGGTGTATGTTGTATCTACTAAATACCACACATTAACTCATCTACTCCTCCGTTTCAAATATGTTAGGTATAATTGTTAGCCGAAGTTAAATCTTATTAATTTGACCAAATACATAGCAAAAAAATATCGAATCCACTATCGAATATCTAAACTAATAATACGGCTTGAGGACGTGATGGTTAGAAAACCGTGGTAGGTAAAAAAAACCAGCAACTCTTCGTCCGTCACAATGATCGGCCCGTCCGTCCGGTACGTCAAAAAAATCAGTCAACGACCGGTCCTGGATCAGAGCATCCGCAACCCCACATCATCCTTCTCCGCTTCGAACTGCGCTGCAGGGGAAAGCACTAGCATGAACGCTTCGTTGCTGCTCGTGTTTTCCCTCCTCTTCCCGCTCTCCCTCGTGCCCCGAGCCATGCCTTCTTCCTCGATCGCCGGCCAGCATGGATAGAAGGGCTCGTGCCTCCGCAGAGTGCGCGCCCGCGAGAGGCGCCACGACCAGTCGATCGGCGGGACACCGCGGCGCGTCTGCGTGTACACACACGGTCTTCAGGTGTCTGGATGACTGGATCCACGCTGACGCTATGTATATTCACATCATGAGCACGAGTGCACGACAACTTTACCGTCCGGCGTTGCTTGCTTGTACAGTTGTACTTGTCTGAACATGAATGCGAAGTGCTCGATCGAAATCCCCATCACAATGCAGAGCACGAAAGTGTTACCTGTCAGTGATCGCTTGCACCCGTTTGTAGATGAATACAAGTGCTGAGCATGTGCGCATGGACCTGCCCAAGAACCAGGTGACGGATGTCAGCACCAAGGACGCCAAGGTTCTTGTTGTAAACTGAACTTGGTATTGACCATGCTCTTGTGTAGTAGCGTGGGGAGTTGACACTTGACACTAGGCTGCATCTGTTACAGCTGGTAGTCAGAAGTAGGGTTGCATCTGTTGCAGCTGGTAGTCAATCTTTGTCTCATCTGCATTTTTTCTTGCCTTTGCATTTCCTCGAACACTTCCTGAACGTCGTGAGATCCACCAAACAGAGCGTGGACTGGAGTTCCAACTGACACCGGAGATGGTCGGCAAGAGCGCCCCGTTGACGGGGTGTCCAGAGGAGCGCACCGAAGGCCTCCCCGGGCAAACACACGTCTCCAAGCCGTCCGACCGTGTTGGCTCGCACTGCCGCCCGCCGCAGTTGGCCATGTCATGGCTGCCGAGGACCGGACGCGGGAAAGACAGACTCGACGATGAACAAGTCCTGTCGCGTCGATTAATTCCGCAGGAAGAACGACCGGGATGAGACTGAGCGAAAGGGCAAGGTCTAGGAGCTCGGATAGGCCAATAGGCAATAGCGGTGTAACAACGAACGGCGGCGGCAAGAATGGGACGCCGGCGCGCGTTCTCGCTGCACTAATCACGCGGACGAGCACGACATGGATGCGGCTTTACTTGCTCTGCTGCTCAATGTTGGCATGTCCGTTCGCGTGTGCGTCGTTTCGCGACGACGGCGACTTGTCCGCCGGCGTTGTGCAAGAGAGGCAGGAAGAAGAAGAACCGAATCCAGCAAATAAGACGGGGTCATTTTGCAAAAGAAAATTATCTGTAAGTGTTTTTCTGTAAGGATTACACAGCTCAAGACCCGCACTGCCACTGTCACGCGGGTCCCATGATGCTACATCATCAAATACGTAGCTGGAGTGTATGGAGTGACCGTATAGTGACCCAGCATTGCGTCTTCAGTGACCGTAAGTTCAACTTTTCTAAGTACAAGGATAAATGTGATTTATACGGACAAGTTCCGTTGCTTCTGATGTATTTTACTCCTAAAGCAATAATGAACAACTCTTTAGGTTTCTGACTGAAAGTTGTTTGTGGTTGTAATCCATATACTATGCAATAAAGTCTAGATTGGTCTGAAAAATCACTGGCATATAGGCTACACCTTACATAAATGTAAATGAATAATACTAGACTGACTACACTCTGCTTCTAATTCAAGGATCACAATCGTAAAAAAAATTCAAGGATCACAATATTTGTACGTCTACAAACGATGGAGTACTTTAGAACTGAGACCCTCAGTCAATTAAAAAGAATACTACCCCTGTACCGGTCTAATCAACGCGACTGACAACAACAACAGTGCCAAATAGACATCGATTAAATCAGAGTGGGGGGAGTACACGAGATTGAAAAATTACGAGCACATGACTAGAACCCTGACGATGGGCCCGTCTCCAATCCAATTAGTAGCCCGTCGGGTCACATCGATACTAGCATCGACGTTAGAAACTTTTTTTGCAAGTAACAAACATGGCACTACCCCAGAACCTGGCTGAGGAAGGAGGCCATAGCTCTTAGCCTAGATGCCCAGTTTTTGAAGTTTGATGAGCCACGTCGCTTGGGACAGTGAAGACGACCCCCCGCCCGGATCCGTCGTGCAAATCTTCGATGGTTTCTCCTTCTTCTTCGACGTCCCCGCTGTCTAATATACCACACAAACACACACAATGTCTCTGTCAACTCAAACATGTACAAGGTGGGACTACCAGGGGCGGAGCTGCGCCCGGTGCCGTAGCACCGGTCCAGCTGAATAATCCATGGAAGCAAGTCTTAGCGATTCAACCAAAAATCCCAAATACGTACTCCACCAGCTTTTGTGTGCAATATGTTAGCAGTTTAGCACCACCTTATCTCTGTTTTTGGCTCCGCCACTGGGGACGACAACAAGAAAGTGATAGCCTCTTCTTTTCCACAGGGGACGGGTAGGTGGAGGCGCGGGTGGAATTTGCCGTCCATGGCAAGTGCTCGTTTACTCACCAGGGAATCGGTTGAACTCTCAAGGTTACAGAAGGGATGGGAATGACAAAACTTGTGGATTCGATTATCATGCATATTTGGAGGTTTTTTCTCGAGACGTGTTGAGACATGTGTGGAGACAAACGCATGAGAGACATATCTTTTGGCTAATTTGACGGACGACCATGACATGATCAAGGCAAAACCGACCCCTAGACCTAATGTCACTTGAGCTTGCATATAGCAGGGGCAATGCATGTGGAAGCTACTGCTGTAGAGAACGGGTAGGTGAAAGCGCGGGTGGAAGTTGCCTTCTACGATAAGTGCTCGTTTACTCACCAAGAAATCGGTTAAACTCCCGCTGTTATAGAAGAGATGGGCATGACAATACTTGTGTATTCGATTATCCTGTATATGTGTAGGGTTTTTATGGAGTCTCGTTGAGACATGTGAGGAGACAAGCACATAAGAGTCATATCTGACACAGTTGGCTAATTTTACGGATGACCATGGCATGAGCAAGGTGAATCTTATCCCTAGACATAACGTCACTTGAGCTTGTACATAGCGGGGGCAATGCATATGAAAACTATTGCTTTAAGGAGTCTCTAGGATACGAGAAAAGTGAAATCGTTGTCAATTATGTTGTCAAATTATAGCTTATATCAAGTTGCATTTGTGTGGAGATTTATTTCTATGCACGTCAAATTTAGGTGTCTTATTTTAACTATAATTTATTTATATTTCAATTATGTTTGCCGCAAGAAAAGAAATTAGATGGCCCGTAGCAACGCACGGGCATTCAACTATCTAATCTAAACTAATAATACGGCTTGAGGACGCGATGGTCATAAAACCGTGGTAGGTCAAAAAACCGGTTAAATCACTTGGTACGTCAAAAAAAATCGTTGGTTGATACGTCCGTGCAGCCGATATAGGATGGTTTTCCGCTGTGGGACAAAAACGTGCAATTGGTGGCGCGCTCCTGAATCGGCCTGTGGGATGATTTTCTGCCAGAAGGTATATTCGATCCAAAGCAATAGCCCACGCTTGCTCTAGGCCTTTTAGTCCAGAATGAGCCCATGTACGCCCGCGTTCAGGATACCACCGCTCGCCGAACAAATACGCTCGACTTGCACGATGCGTGTGTGTCTCCAATTCTGCAGAGGATCCGCTCCAGAAAAAGAAGCATCACAGTTTACTGTGATAGAAAGCTAGCCAATCAAAATCAGTTTGAATGTAAGGCAAGAAAGCAGTCCGGTAGTCCGGTTGTACCAGAGTTCTATTCTCTTACATACGATTATGTGAGAGCTGATGTCAGCAAACCTATAATTTGTTCTCGTCCGTCTTTGGTTTCGTCCGTCATACCAATATACCATGTTTATGAACGTACGTCGTCCAAACTCCTAGCCCTTGAACAATCTCGTACGAAAAACCGGAAGAATAATATAAAGAAGCGCCAGAAAACTAGAGAGTGGGAGGAAAAGGGAATAAGTGCAACACACGCCTTCCTCCTACCCCGGTAAAAAAAATCGGAGAACGAAGGCGATGCGATGGGCTGCCTAGGGTTTCCGGCGTCAGGGCGGCGCCGCCACCAGCCTGGCCTCTCCATGCCTCCGTGTTCGGTTGCCATGGTCACCGACGGCATGCTCGCCGACGACTCCTTCGGGGTCAGTTGGCATGCTTGCCGTCACCTAGAGGGAGCCCCTATCGTCTCCCACAAGGTTCACGTTCAACGTCATAATCATCCTGACGCGGTACCCTGGAATTCCCTGATCCATGGGTACACGCATCACGTGGAGATGAACATGGTGTTGTAGGCATACATCGATTTATACTTCTGTAGGTGCAAAGTGTAGACTCCTATATATACTTGGCCGCAGAGAGTCGCCATCCTACAATCTCGGGCCGCCTCCAATTCTGAGCAAATTGCTTTTCTTCCTTTGGGATATTTTAACTTCTTGTGTGTGGCTGACATCTAGGGCCGAGGATGATTAGAAAGGTCATGCGCGACGTCGTGTGGCTGACATCTGTGATCGAGGCTGATTAGGAAGGATACGCGCGGATGTCATGTGCTATTCGTGGTGACACATCCCACACTCAAATTTGGGCCGTGTTTGCGTCGAGCCGCTGGGATAGGTTTTTCCTCCCTGGTCATTTTTGAATCGATTCAAACGGCCATGATCCGAATGCGTTAGGTCACTGGAGATGCCCTAACCAGGAGCAAGTAAATATTACGTCAGTAAGTTGAGACACGTGTCCTAGGTGTTGCAAAATTGACTCACGTTTATAATGCTAGGCAGTGATTGATTATTTGAGTAAATATGTTAAACAAAATTTGAGTATAAGTTGGAATGTGTGAAATAATTATGTGAGACCATGATACTTTAATATTGTCCAATTTGATATTCTCTTGGATTTTGTTGTTGTTTATGCTTTGTTGGAGGAGATAACAAAAAGAGGCAATTGATTTTGGCGCAGACTTTGGTTGCCCCAAAGTTATTTATTCAATAATAAAAAAATTATCCGTTGCAAAGCACGGGCAAATTTTCTATCTTAATAGTATAGGTTGTGTGTGTCCCATGTGTTTGATAAAATGCACAACTGCCAGGCCATTGAGCGAGCTCCCCGGTTCATTAATTGATGCAAGTTGGTTCATATGCATTGCGAATCAATTAATTGCATCATATAATGTTCTTTTATTATAACTAGCATTTATCCTAGGTGTTGTATAACTTTAATTTTAGTACTCCCTCCATATCGGATTATAGGGTAATTACACACTTCGAGACAAACTTTAACCTTTAATTTTAGTTAAAATAAGATATATTAAATAAAAATTATATCATTTGATTCATATTCAAAATATATTTCCAATGGTATAATTTTTATGTCAAATATCCTTGATTAAAATTAATAGTTAAAGTTTATCTTAAAATACATAATTGCCTAATAATTTGGTATGGAGGGAGTAGAACTTCCAAATAATAATATATAACCATATATTCAGTCTATTCATCTTTAACTAGCAATAAGTATCATGTAATACTAATTTCATATTTTTAAATTTATGTGGATTGTGTTTAGATGCTCATGTGACAAATCTTAACAACGTAGATGACAACATGAATCACATTGATTGTTTGTGCACCGTTAGCTCCACATTCTTGCTATTTGTTGGATGTTTCTGTATGGGCTTTTTTGTATGGCTCCCATATCTTGGAAGTAATTTATTAAGCTTAGCGGGTCTATTCATGCTTTAGATTGCAATCGGCAATTTTAAGTGCTTGGTATAATAGCTTGAATATAAATAGGCCCTCCTCATTGTGCGTGTTTTTTTGTGTCTTTCTAGGTGTTCTATCTCTGACTAGGAGGTGAGGAAATATCATCATATTAAGGAAGCAGGCATAAGGTGATATTGGTCGAAACAACCAAAAGTGGCACAAAAATACATGTATGTGAATTACAATAATGTTTTGATTAATATCTCTATTTTTTTCCATGACAACATCATGGAATTTAAATAGATTTATAAGAAATTATCAAAAGCCCGTAGCAAAGCACGGGCATTCAACTAGTATATACAATATAAATGGATCTATGATTCTAATAACATTGATTTGGTATGGTAGAAGTTAATATATTTTGCTATATACATGATTAAATTTGATAAAGTTATGCTACATAATTTGGGACACAAAGAGTGTGATCACACTCTATGACATGTGGGCCTATTTGGTTCCTGCCCACATCGTAAGTGACTGGTGGGTATGTTTGCATTGAGAAATGCAACATACTTCATCCGTTCTAAAACATAAGATGTTTTAGCCATTTCTAACGCGCATGTATCTAGACATTTTTTTAGTGTGTAGACTGAAAGCAAAATATGTAAATTTATGCGTTAGAAAAAAGCTAAAACATCTTATATTGGAATGCATGGAGTAAGTGTCAACCCACCCATCCTTTTTAGTTTGTTTCTCAAAATTGTATCGTTTTTATCTTTTAAAATAAAAGTCCACTTTTAATGTTTTGATATTTGAGTTCCCAGTGATTATATTTTCAAAACAAGATCAATCTTGGATACATTTTGAAAAAGATAAAATTTCGAATTTTGAAATTCTAAAAGAATTGTAATGAAAATTTATAGAAGCTAATTTATTATATTCACTTATTTCATATTGATACAATATATTTTGTAATACAATACATGTTTCATACATATTTTTGTTATGGTTATTGTGATAAGAAATATATTTCATAAATTCCTACATATATCGAGTTCTATCATATTTTGGACATACATCTTACAAATTTACTTAAATTAAGATGGAACCTCATTGAAACTTGTAAAATATACTTGACGAGTGGTGCTTCGATGGTAATTAATTAAAATTGGCCTGAAATAATCCATTTGTGTGTGTGCAGTCTACTTGAAATGTTTCTAAAATTTATGTGTGTATTTTTTAAAAATTATGTGAAAATAATTCGAAACAATGAAATATCAACGAAAAAATCAAGGTAAAAAATGTCATTGATTTTTCAAATCAAAATAAACCTTAAAATTTTGTGAACTATTTTCAAAAAGTATTCCCGGGAATCCTAAGGACAAAATTATTTTATAATTTATGGATAAATATTCTTTTTAGATGAAATACATCATATATACATTAATACTAGTCAAAATACGCACCATGGTATATCAATATATACGATTATAGGTGGCAGCTCATAATTTATTTTGTGCATGCCCTCTAGGACGCGACATTAGAAATGACTTTTCGCGTCCATGCTCATGTACTACATACGTGTGAGAAGCCCTACGCCAGCTTGCCTCGTCGTCGATCCCGTCTGCATCTGCATGGGCACGAAGAAGATAAGCCACTCTCGCTCCTCGCGTCGCCTCCTCTGAGCGACCGGTGAGTGAAAACCTAATCCCTCCTAAAAGAGCATGTGCCCCTATATGTGGTTTTGGTAATTAATGATAATTCCTATGGACTAACGTTTGCATTGAGTTATATTTGTAGGACTATAACAAGTATGATATTCTATGATGCACATTCAATGACGATGAAGTGAAAAAATATCATATTTTTCACTAAAACGTCACAGTTCTAGTGATTCTCTGACGTTTTTTGACAAATTGTCACATAATGAGCGTCATATAATATCACATTTGTTGTAGATCCGTAGACAATGCTTGAGCCATATGTTGGTTTCAAGGTTGTAAGAAGATGAAAATAAAGAAGATTATTCAATGACCAAGGTCTTATTCAAGGAGTAATCCAAAGATTGGTCATAAGGGAGTTGAGCCTATATAGAGTGTGTCTTGATGAATATTATGGAGTTAGCTCTCATGTGCATTCTCAAGACATCATCATTGTAGAGAAAAAAGAATTGTTTCAAGGTTTGATCAGGTCGAAGCGCAACTTCAAGATTGACATCTAGAAGATATCATATGCTTGAAGCTCGGTGCCCATTTGGTGATAATGGACACATGACGATATTTCTACTAGAATCTCTCCCATAGTGGAATATGGGAGACCAATCCACAAGACTTCACCGAGCAAGCGCAATAAGAAAGATGGTCCAACTTGAGGGAGAAAAGATCATCATCATCAAGCTCAAGTAGAATGCATAAGGCAAAAGTTTGTTCTTGATAGGTTTTCTCTTCTACCGGTCTCACGTGTTAGTTTGGAGATCGGGTTATAGCTTGGTAGCTGTACTATCAAGAGGGGCTCTCGAGTGAGTAACCTAGTCGTATCGCTCGGAGAGAGATCAAACCTTTGCATACTCTGCATCGTCTTTCTTGGCTCTTATTTGGCTTTTCTCTATGTGAGGTTTTATAGCTTTTGGTCATCTTCACGGTAATCTCAAGCTCATTAAAAATAGATTTCGTATGGAAAACTTATTGTGTTTTTGGTATTGAAGGTTTTACCGATTTGTGTTTGAAGAGAGGTCAAACCTTTCTTCATTTGATTTTATCCTCCTTTATTGGACTATGATGTTTCTATGGATGAAGTTGTAGAGCTCGTTGTGGTAATTCTAGATGGGGGGCGAATGGAGTCCGAATGAAAAAGTTATCACCGTTTTCGTATTGCAATTTCTTCAAGCTCAAATTTCTGATAAGGACTTTTGTGCCCGTCAACCAGATGGGGGGCTGGATATTTTGGCCAGTTTTGGCCGAATAATCCGCCGCCCGGATATTTTGGCCAGTTTTGGCCAGATTATCCGGCCTGGAATACTATAACGGCCATTTTTATGGGAGGGGGTATAAATACCCCTCCCCTTCTTCTTCCTTGGACAGCTCGTTTTTCCACTCTCTCTCCCTCCATTGTTGACCTTGGAAATCTTGCCCATCTCTCAATTCCTCCCATGATTCTTGCATATCTTTGAGTGAAAATAGAGAGGAGATCTAGATCTATATTTTCACCAATCACTTTCTCCTCTTTGTGAGGGGAACTCATTGCATCTAGATCTTGGAGTTCTTTGTGGATTTCCTCCTTTGTTCTTCCTCTCATACCTCTCCATAGCATTAGTTGCTTGGGTAGGATTTGAGTGAGAAGGACTTGAGCACTTGTGTTCTTGCCATTGCATTGGTTGCATCGGTTTGAGTTCTCCTCGGAGATTCGGTGGCAAAAAGTTTGTTAAGCTTATTACTCTTGGGTTCTTGGAACCCTAGACGACTTAGTGGCTTAGTGGATTTCTTGGGGACCTCCAATTAAGTTGTGGAGATCTTCCCAAAATTTGTGGTGCCTCGGTGGCAATTTCTTGGGGACCTCTAATTAAGTTGTGGAGATCTTCCCAGGCTTTGTGGTTCTTCAGTGGCAATTCTTGGGAGCCTCCAATTGAGTTGTGGAGATTACCCCAAGCTTTGTACGGGTTCGGTGACCGCCCTCAAGTGTCCCATAGTGATTGGGTCTTCCATCTTGGTGGGAGGGCTCAAGGAGATTACGCTGAGCCTGTATGGCGTTTGGGGAGCCTTGTGCCTCCACACCGCTCCAACGAAGATTAGCATCCGCAAGGGTGTGAACTTCGGGATACATCATTTTCTCCGCATGCCTGGGTTATTTCTATACCCGAGCTCCTTTACTTATACAATTTACTTTGTGATATCCATCGTGCTTGAAGTCTTATATATCTTGCTATCATATAGTTGCTTATCTTGTTTAGCATAAGTTGTTGGTACACATAGGTGAGCCTATTTTATTTAGGTTTTGTTTGCTTGGCAAATTAAACGTTAGTTTTATCCCGCATTTGTCAAAGTTTTAAATCGTCTATTCACCCTTCTCTAGGCGACATCCGTGTCCTTTCACCTCCCCCCCCCCCGCCGCCACCCTATCCCCTGCTTCCTCCCCTCGCCGCCTCCTGAGGCCACCACCGGAGAAAGCCACGCGGCACCGGTGAAGGGGGCGGCAGGGTTCTAGATCCTCTCAGTTCTCAGCGCCACGGCTTGGAGGAAGGCTGTCTCGCAGGGTATCGGAGGTCGTCGACGGCACGGTGGCAGTGCAGCCTGGAGGAAGCAGGTGGCGCGGCAAACATCGGGCAGGGCGATGCGGTGGTGATGGGAGAGGCGGCCAAGCAAGTGGCAGACGGCGCTGCCGGCGGCTGTGCAGGCTCGATCTGGGCCTGTTCTAGGCTGTCAGGGCGGCGTCACGGGTGAGCAGGTGGAGGCAGTGTAGTGTGGCAATCCTGTCCGCACGGAGTTGGCGGAGGCCGACCTGACTAGCTATGGAGGAGGGGAAGGTGATGCGGTTGGCACTGCACATGTGCGGGGTCGATGTAACGATGACTTCTTTTTTCCTTTTGATGCTGCATACACAAAGCGGTGGTGCTAATGTAGGCCGACAACGGTGGTACCGACCGACGGCGGTGCTACATTCGTCAGCTGTGTCGCTCCTATCTTCAGCTGAGGTGCTACAAACAGCACAGAGCGATGCTACCAACGGTGCTCGGGGTTGCTTCCGACGGTGCTCTGTTAGCGAAACCGGGTTTTCAAGATTTTGATAAGGCAAGCGAAAATTTTGCTACATTCCTATATTATTTTGGTACTTCCCATCTGTTGTTTTGCTACAATAGTATAATTTTTTTGCTACAATATCTCCGGCAGTATCTCTAGTGAACTCTGTTTTAAAACGATAGCACACTTTTTTCTGCTCCGGTGATGTCTCCGGTGAGGTCGGTTTTTGCTCCAATAGCAAATATATTTTGCTACAATGTCTCCGACGAGGTCTCCGATGAGGTCTCCGGCGAGATTGGTGTGTTTAGTGAGTGAACCTTATTTTTTTGCTACAATCGCCGTTGGTTTGCTCCGAACGAAACATTTTTTGCTATATTGATACATTATAAAAGCAAAAGTGGGATTTTCTGAGATTTTGATAGGAATATATTTTGCTCCAAGCGAACCGTTTTTTTTACTATATTGGTACTTTATGGAAGCAAAAGCGGGATTGATGGGGCTAGGTGGACACGTGTCAGTGTCTGGACCCGATGGATTTGGGGGTTTTATCCCCCGGGAACGCTCAGCACTGCTTCCTAATACATACAATTTGCTATATATAGCAGTGGTCAAAATCATGCAAAGTCAAGTGTGCCTTATGTTTTTAGATGAGTGGAGTTACATCGAACTGATTCAACGGCTAGATACATCACGTTATCACAGCAGACGGCCTATAAGCTGAAAACTACATAGCACCACAAGCTCTAGTTTGAAAGGAAACACAATGCACCACAAGGTGGGCTAGCTAGTCGTGAGACGGTGAGAGGGTCAACACCGAGAGTCACGGCAATCCTCAAGAGTGGAAGACAATCAGTACATATTGGTATGCATATGCATTGCAAGATTTGATAGCATTGGCCGCGTGGTACTAATTTCGGCATAAAACATTGGATTTTGAGCAAGTCTATCTCACCAAAAAAGGAATACGGGCATACGGCAATAAGAAAAACCAATACATGTTCCATTCATATATGTAAAGAGTACTATGAAAACTTGCAAAGAGTACTATCAAAACTCGCAAGCTTCTTCGAACATAAGCATACTAGAACACTAGAAAACTATATATCTCACGTCCTCCGATCCATATTACTTGTTAATATGGATTTATCTGGCTTATTTTAGTGTCCAAATACATCCATACTAACAACAAATAATATGGATCAGAGAGAGTAAAAAATATAATGCAGTAATTTAGCAACTAATTTCCTAAAAAAAGAATTAGCTAGCAACTAAAGCTAACGCCCAAAAGTAGGCATCGTCCATTGTATATTTGTGTGGCAGTTGAAGAAGATCAAGGAACATAGTCCCGGTCAAGGAACTCCTTCAATGGCTCTTCTAGCGCTTTCATCACGGCCTTCCACCCGGCATTGGTCGGGTGCATCTCGTCCCAGTAGAAGAACTTGTCGGGATTTTCACACAGGTCATAGAGGCGCTCTCCTGAAGGGCTGCGCTGTCCACAGTACCCTGTGTCGTAAGCGCTCACGCAGCACGGGGCCAGCTTGCTACTGAACTTCTTGGCATCATCCGACAGTCCACCTGCACGCACAAGGAATTTGTATATATGTTGAGATGCAATTTCAGGTGCTGAATCATATTCATGAATAGCCTATAATCATGCACTTACGGGAGGCGTGATTGACGATGTCCGTGAAGGTGGTGTAGAGGTCGATGATGTGGGCGTTGTTCTTCCTGCCCATCTGCTTCTCCAGGTTGCTATTGTGCAGAGACGCGCCGTAGTTGCCGAGAAGGTCGCACGTGGTGTAATTGCTCGAGCTGGATTGCAATGGCGTGCAGCCAATGGGGTGCAGGTTGTTCACCAGCACCTTCCTCACGCCGAGCCTCTGCAGCCGCTCCACGTTCTTGACGATCTCGTTGGTCACACCCGCAATGTAGGTATTCATCTGCAGGAGAGATTATAATTAGTAAGTATATAAGAGATGTACTGATGGTCGGTAAGTAGTGTGAGATAGCCTGCTACTACTCACGTCGTTGAAGTTACTCAGGTGGGCGTCCCCGACGTCGGCGCCATTCTGGTAGTCGTTGCCGGAGACGGCGATGAGGGCGACGGAGTGGCGGAGCTGGTCCTTTGAGATGACCCCGTCGTTGACAAGGCTGGTGAACATGTTGACCTGCGCGGCGAGGGTTGGCGCGCTCTTGGACACCGTGTGCACGCCGGCGCCGCCAAAGGCAAAAGTCATGCCCGACGGGTCGATAGATTGATCTGGGGTGAGCAAGTACGCCGGAGGAGCTTCGGTGAGGCCCAAGATCCTCGCTGCAACGACGACAAAGCGAGATATGTTAGGAATACTGTGGATACACTTGGATGTACTACGATTGTGTATGTATACTGCACCAAACATTCGATAGCAAAATAGTGTAAGATGGATTTTGCGTACCGATGAAATCTGATTGAACGTGGTAGTTGGAGAAGCGTCCGGTTGGAACAGGGGTTGGTCCCCGAGAGTTGAGATAGGAGCCGTAAGGGTAGCTCCATTGACGGGAGGTGTCTTCACCGATGGAATCAGATTGAGTCTGGCCGCGCTTCAGCTTGGGGAGGTTGCCGTTGTCGGCGAAGTCGTCGCCGAAGACGAACATGCTGGTCCACTGGCTCCCTGAACCCTGACCCGAAGGTGTGCCTCGGGCCTCCACAAGAGCACCTGTAGAGGAATAAGATCACGTCAGTTGCATGCAGAAGATGATCAATTAAGTATCCAGGTTGAGGAAGTCGTAACCGCAGCAGAAATTATCGATCTACTAAAAGAATAGCAAGGCAATAGGAAATATCGATCGTACGTACCATCGAAAAGGAAGATGAGGACAAAGCAGCAGACAATGGCGGCCGGAAGAAGCTTCATGGTTGCTACCTGCCCGGCGCCCGATTTGGTATGATCGTACCTACTCGTAGGTAGCTATATTTATAGAAGAAAGTTAACCGCCTTGCACAGTCCTGGTCCTGGTACCCAGAAACTACGCACGCACTATGCTAGGACATAGATATGGACTCCGCAAGCATAAGCTCCCGCTAGACTTGGACGTGAACTCTATACACACTCCCGTGCGTTTACAGGCTTGGCCATAGATACCAAAAAAAATGATCGACTCAACGCGTGCAGCAGTCAAGCCGTGCGACATATGGCCGGGAGAGACCGTGTCATCTGTGTATTAGCGGCTGTCCGCCGGACGCCGTCTAAACAGGGCGAGGCTAGCTAACGTACGGTCACCCGTACCTCCGGTCGATTTTCCGATCGACACTGTAGCACGAGCGCAAGTCAGAGCGAGCCGCAACGGAAGAAGAAGAGAAGGAACCGCCGACACACTCCAGATCCGCCGCCGCAGTGAATGTCAGCTCCACCACCGCGGCCACCGCTGGCCAAAACCGCATGCCACCGGCGCCCCGCCCTCTCAACTCACGGCCTCCGCCAGTCCGCCGCCATCCCCGGACATCCCCTCTAAGCCCCCACTCCCCCCAACACCCTAAGGTCGCCGGCGCACCCTCACCCCCCACCCTAGGGAGAGGAAGGGATCCATGGCGGCGGTGGTTTGCCTGTGTGTCACACCTCACACGAAAGAAGGGGCATGGGGAGGGAGATACGGGGAAAAGATTAGGATGAGAGGTATTAGTGCGGGTGGGACCCACTCAGAGATAGCGCGTGTCATGCTTCAACCATAGACACGGTCACGCGGTAATGAGCTCCTTCAGTCTAAACATTATGTACACAAACGAACGAAAGTGGACGTCCCATTATGCCAGACGGACAAAAAAGACACCTAGTGGACACCCACGGCAAAACCTATACGCTGACCAGGTTGGACGTTACCGCGCGCCGCACACCCATGGCCGCGGTATGGGTCAGCCTAGATGTCCCGTTTTCACTTCCCTTTCTTTGTTTTTGTTTTTGTTTCATTTTATTTTTCATTTCTGTTTTCTTTTTTGTCTTTTCTTTTACAACATTTTTTATGACTTTGAATTTTGTTCTGATTCAAAAAATGTTTGGATTTTAAATTTTGTTCATATTTATAAATTTGTTCCATTTTTAATTTTTTTTTTATCTGTTATTTTTTTAAAATTTGTTTCAATTGACATTATGGTCCGATTTAGTTTTTGTTGTAATTCGAATTTTGTTCGGTTTTATAATTTTGGGTGTTGGCAAAGTCGTTTCACAAATTAAATCTATTAATCAATTTGTATTGAAATGGCATCGCTTATAGCATCACCAAAGATCCAAGACTAACATACTCTTACCAGACAAGTTTATGGAAAATATTTCTTACATTAAATTCTTACGTGAGTGAGGGGGCAATTGCCCCTCCCCCAACCGTAACTAAAAAATAGTACTATTCTGATCCATATTGGTAGTCGTTGCTAATATGGACTAGAGATCTTATATTTTTATTTCGCCATACACCAAAATTTTGAACCATCCTCCGCCAGGCTGAACCACCTGCATGGACCCTACTCGACATCCTCGAAGGATCGCATGTCGACGGTCCTTGGAGCCGGACTCGGCATGGTCGAGTATGTCCTCTATGTGGGCATCGGCTCTCCACCGTTCCGCCAGATGGTCATCCTTGACACAGGCAGCGACTCGGGCCTCCGGATTCTACATGCGGTTTGCTTGCCCCTCCCGCCCTCCGTAGAGTGCGAACGAAGGCAGCGACATCTCAAACGTTCCTGCAGCTATCCAGGCCCAACAACAGACAAATCCCAACTCTGTTGACATTCCCGCTAGCTAGGACCAACTGCAGCGCATGCATGCGCAGGAATGTCAACCGGAGTTAGGCTTGGACTGCAGTCTTCTGTACATGTCCACTGTAGCACTTTGGTAACGGAAAGGGCGAAAACTCTAAAATAGGAAAAGCTTTGTAAAGGTCTATTCATACGCATCCTTGCATGACACGTGGTGCATTGTGGATTCAATAACCTTGGAATTAGTCTCCTTGCTTGCCACTTGTCATAGTGAGAAGCAAGCAGAGGGTGGGTTTGTCTCACTTTTCTGTTTTTTACATTCGTTCTTTAACTAAAAATATCTTGAGAACTGTTCGTTTAAATTACGGATCGTTTTTCTTTTTGAGATCCTCGCGTTGAGATCTTCAAAACTAGATCCCATATTTATAGGTGTTGTCAAGCTATTTTTTTGGTTGTACTTACTAAACTACTATCATTGTACTTTTAACTTGGGCTTAGGTGGAGTTGTACTTTCTATTGGTAAGTACACCGCATGTATTCAAAAGTACAACCGTGATTAAAGTACAATCACAATTCGGTGCATTTTGGGAGGACAATTGTGAGAAAAATACATCTAAAAAGTATGATGCGGTGCATTTTAAAAGTGCAACCATGAGCAAAAATACATCCAAAAAATATTAAAAGAAAATACATAGCAGTGGGCCGGGTATTATAACAGAAACCATGATTTAGTACATTTGCACTTTGCACTAAAATGATGTACTTGTACTTGGTTTTATCGTCGTTTGCACTACTGAGATACAAGAGATAGCTAGCCAGTTGACACCGATGGAAGGAATAATGAGAGCTGCCCTACGCGTGGAGTCGCTGCTGCCTACATGCGAACGGTTTGTAAGCGTGGAGGCTGGTCGATGTATGCCTACATGAGTAATCCATGTCTGACATGTGTCGTTACATGAGTGTGAGAGAATAACGAGATTGGTAGGGTAGGGCTCGATGCCTCTAGGGCTCGGCCGGTATCATGTATTTATATTAGAGTTACAAGGGTACAAGGGTGAGTTCGGTTTGGTTTACAATACAACTACACAAACCAACTCATATACAAGTTAGGTATCGTACAGGTATGTTTATCAGAGTGTACCGTGAACTGTCTTTTTCTCTTTATAATGGTCAAACATTTTTTAATGGTATCCAAGAAAGGAACGACGTAGTTTGACTATACTAGTACTTGAATTCAAGTGAGACAATAACGCACTAGTTGATTATTGTTGTTAGCTGGAGGGATTATATCAGATATTGGTGTGTATGTGAAAATACATGCCGAGACGGCCGGTTAGTTCACCCAATGAAAACATTGGAAACCCGACGATCATGTTATAGTCTGCATATGTACAATTACGCCATTGCACAATGTGTGAAATTAAAGATGTCTTGTGTTTCTCTATATATACATTGATCAAACTCAACAGTAGGGTCTTTGAATTTTTCAGATAACTAGTGAGCGTGCACATCTCCAATATCGAACACAAAATCTTGAAAAAAATTTAAAATTTAAAATTTAAAATTGTATGATAATTTATGTGTCGATATGTGCTAATCGACATGAAAAAGGGAATATTGGAAGGAAATGGATTTTATTTCGATGGCTCATGTTTGAATGGGAAAACACCATTACTGAATATATATTCTTATGGTCTGATGGTGCTTATATATGTTTGGGAAAAACAAGCAGCAGGCACAATCTGATTTCTGACCAAGTTCAGCAGTGGCCTCAACTCGCCCGCGGTTGTTGTTCCCAAATTTCTTTAGAACACGATGTATAAGAGGTTCATGGAGTATCAGAGATCATTTTTTCCTAAGTTTTGCTTAAGGCCCTACACTTGCATTTGCATCGTCGACTCACTTTCATCTCAATGTTCAAATCACTTATGCAAGTTTCAGACATGGATTCTGCGGATATTTCATTCACTGCTAGATATTATGAAGACTCCTAGAAAAGCTTAGTGTACTATGACACCATTATCGTGTGAACTGCTTACAATATAATAAAGTGCCATGTCCCTCCAATTTTTTTCAGGTTCTGCTCTCCTTTCCGATTGATGTGCTGCTAGGTCGTTTGGAAAAACAGATGCTTCATCAGTCGACAACTTTCAGTTTATACACGATGGTGATGGCGTTGACATCAGAAGAATTTCTCTTGAACCGCTGATTTTGCCCCCCAGACTAGAGGGAATTAGTTTGATTTCAGTGACATAAGTTGCAATAGGTAATTATGACCTCATCGCTCCTGTCATATTATTTACATTGTGAAGATTCTTATGCACTATGAATGTGCTTGCGGAGACATGTGCTTGCCTTTTCCCCCCAATTCTGGATGTATTTACATCATGGTGGCTTTCTGACGATGATAAGGCAGAGTTTACCCAAGAGAAAATCACTTCATGTCTGCATCGGGTGGACATAATAGTCAGTTTATCTTGCAAATGAAGTGGAAAAAATCAGGACTCTCATTTGGTTGTGTGTGTGTGCGTGATCTGAAATATCATTATCTAACTTTTTTTTGTGATTGCAGGTTGTTGCCTTCACAGGCTCCTAGGGTGGTCTCTGCTGCTGTCAGCCATCTGTTTGCTTCGGCTGCCACACCTGTTGGTGGCTCCTCGTTGTCTGCTTCGTCTCATGTTGTTCCGGATATTAGTATGTATGTTGTTTTGTCTGAGCCTCTGAGGGGGTGCTTCTATCGTGCACACATCAGGCAGAAGCAGGTAGTTACCGTTTCCCTATATTCTATGCTTTTGTTCCTTGCCGGTCTGTTCTTCTTTTTTCCCTCTCTGCTGCCCATCTTCGACTATCAGCTGGCTGTGTTTATCCTCCGTTTTTTGGGGTGTTTTATTGAGACGATATGTCAGGTGGTTTGTATTTATATTTCTTTTCTTTCGTGATTTTGGTCGAGCCTACATAAGTAAACATTTCTTCAGCAACGAGTTGGGGATTCCAGCTATACATACATTTTGTTGTGTTTTCTTCAAAATCTTACAAATGAGGTTATAAATCCCAAGTGAGCAAATATAGCATGTAGTGTTATTGTGTACCATGTTTTCTAAGATGAGATGACGCAAGAACTTGGGTTTGATAAAGGAGCAAAGAGAAAACTCAAATTATTTCTCCCAGCACTTAAATGTAGGATTTGGTTCAGAAATATTGGTAGCGGGAATGAGTATTCCGAAATCCCAAGTAGTAGGCCATAGAGGCTCTGAATTTGTGAAAGCACTCAAAGTTGAATGCAGAAGGATCGATTGGGTACACCGACAGAGAACAAATCCAAGTAATTTCTATAAGCTTGAGTGCTAATTAAAAGTATAGCTGACCCTTAGCTTTCTTTAACTATATTATACACCTACCACTATTAATTTTCACCATTTAAAACTGTATTTATCATATTAGATAGTTATATTTTCATAGGCTGATGTTATGTTTTGATACAATGCCCGAAACAGAGGTAACAGTACTCTACAAACTTGAAGATAGGAATTGTAGGAATTGTATTCTCTAACAGTACTCTGCGAACTTGCCAGAAGATAAGAATTTTATTTTCTGCAGCTACGGATTGGCATCTAGCGCCAGGATGTACAAAGATATTTCCCAATATGTATATCTGCTAATAAGATGAATTAGAAACTATTTATTAGCAACTACAAAGTTAATTTATGTTAGTATCAGCTTATGACTGCTAATAAGATGAATTAGAAACTATTTATTAGCAACTACAAAGTTAATTCATGTTAGTATCAGCTTATGACGTGCAATGAGAAGGTAGCACAACCGCCCATGAAGTTTTCTTTTCTTTTGGTGTTTGGCAAGAAGAAATTCAGCTACTTCCCATTGAAACCATTCAGTTGAAAGGATACAGAAGAACTAGAAACGAACTAGAAAGCACTTTTGCTGGAGATTTACAGTTGCTGGAAGCCTGGAGCCAGGATACTTACTTCATTCTCTAACATATAAGCATGTTTATTTGCAGGTCCTTATATACAACCTTTGTCGGATATGGCTTATCCAGTTGTGTTTGTGGAGCCTTAGTCATTTGATTTGCTCGCTGCCTAGCTACATCCACACAATGGTGCTTGATGTGGGCATTGGTACACTACCTATGTACATAGGAGAAGGAGAAGCAGGTCCCTCCTGGCTTTCTATACCCTCTGACATGGTATTCACGTTGACCTCTAGCCATATTATTGTTATAGTTAATACCACCTATGACTCATTTACTGAAAAATATTCTTATACTTCATACTTAGTACATCAGCAATAGTTTGTCCTACCAACAACGGAGCTAATGCGAGCGCCACGTTGGGTTTGTTGGGTTTCCTCTTAGACGACGTGATGGCGACGCCGCGGGCGATTCGGTGATTCCTGGGCGCAGATGGCGCTTGGGATGCCGTCGGCGACGGCGGAGCGGTCTCCCGTCTCCCCGCAGGTGGTGGGGGACTCGGGGTCCCTTTGTGGCCGGCGCTGGGCCGACGTGGCCGACGAGGTTGACGCCGAGGAAGCGGCGTTGGCCGAGCTCGCCGCGTGGTGCTGGCCTCCTGTGAAGCCCTCCCTCGCCGATTTCGTTGCGGTGGCGCGCCGTGACCTGCGTCAGCGAGGTAGGGGGAGCCGTGGAGGCGCTGTGCGTTCGCCGCTGAGGGCCTCGGCGTCCCCGCCGGTGCGTGGGGGCTTGTCGTCCGGGTGGTGCGGCCCCAGGTTGGGGGCTTCCTCCGTTCTGGCTAGCAATGGTGGGGCGGTTCTGGGGCGCGACCTCGCCTTGGAGAGGAGCTCCGAGGTGACGGTTCCGCCGCTTCCGTCCATGGCCATCACTGCGCCAGGTGAGGTGCCGCCGCCGCCCCCGACCTCCTCTGCACCGGAGCAGTGTGGCTCTCTGGGTGCCTTAGTGGGCCCGGGTGGGCCGGAACTCGGTGCGGAGGCCCATCATCCCCTGGCGTAGCCAGGATGCTCGGTCGCGGGCTGGGCCGCCTGAGCCTCTTCGGCCCGTTGGTGCCTGGCTCTGGCTCCTGAAGGGGGCGAGCTCGCTCGAGGTAGGGTTCCCAGCCCCCGCCGCCCACGTCCGACGCCACGCATCGAGCGCCCGCTGCGTCCGCCTGCACCCGCCGCCGCCGCCGCTTCGCCGGAGCTTCGCCGACGCCCTGATGAAGAGAGGCCGGAGCCCTTCCCCGAGCGAGTCTCCACCGCTCCAGCATCCCCGCCGCGTGCGCGCGGTCTCCCCCCGGCTGGCCGCCCCCGAGCCCTACCGGCCGCCGGCACGCCGCCGCTCCCCCGCCCTCCGCAGCCCGTCGTGTCACTCTGGGCGGGACTCCGACCGGGCGCCCGTCCACCTCGCTTCCCCTGCCCGCCGCGCTTCTCCTGCCCGCCGCGCTTCCCCTGGCCACCGTGCCGCCTCTGGTCGTCGCGAGGAGCCGTCCGCCCGTGGCCATCACTGCTCGCCTCCGCGCCAGTCTCCGCGGGCGAGGTCGCCTGGCCTCCGGGCACGCTCGCCGGGGCACCACGGGCCTTCCCCTGAGGCAAGTCGCCAGGAGCTGGCCCTCCTTGACAAATTGGTGCAGTGCCCGAACCAGGGGCTTAGGCCGGTTCAGGGATCGTGGAGACGTGATCAGCATGAGTCTTTGCAGGGGCACTCCTGCCCGGAGCAATCGGGTACGGCCGGGTCTGCTACTGCTGCCAAGAAGAAGAAGAACAAGAAATGGAAGAAAGGCCCGGCTGGTGGCGTGGGAGGGAACCAGAGTGGGTTTCCACCTGTGCCGCCGACTGGTGCACGTCCTCAGGAGGAGGGCATGGTGCCTTGAGAGAAGACGGCGACGACGAACACTTGCTTCAACTGTGGGGTGGTTGGTCACTTCCGCTCGGACTGCACGGAGCCTGAGCAGTGCAACTTTTGTGGGGATGTCTCTCACGTCGCTATGGCTTGCACCGCCCGTTACCGACGCAAGGCGCGGGAAACGCTTGAGTTCTTGGGCCATGGGATTGATGGAGGCTTCTACTACTTGGACATGGGGGGTGCCGAGCCGTCGGTCCCGCAGCACCTCGCAGTCATTACTGTCCTTCCCACCTAGGACCCTCCCTTGGCCATTGAGATCACGGCTGAGATCATCCGCACTGAGCTTGCTCAGCTGGAGTGTGATTGTGTGTGGAAAGTGCGGGAGTTCTCGCCTTCTGAGTTTGCGGTGGCCTTCCCGTCTGCTGAGCTCCTTCGGGTTGTGTCTTGGAGTGAGACGACGACTCTCCCGCTCCACAACATCAAGGTTTCTATCAAGCCTTCGTGTGTAGACCCGGAGATAGTTGCCTCACTCTCCTCTGTCTAGGTTCGTGTTCACGGGATTCCGGTGGAGGCGCGGAAGGACTCCTTCCTCGAGCTGATCTCGCAGGCCATCGGCAAGCTCAAGGAGGTGGATGGACAGTCTCTTGCCGGTCAGGGCCCTGTTCGTCTTCGGGTCCTTTGCCCTGACCCGTCCAAGCTGAACTGCTCGATCTCACCCTTCTTCTTTGGGAAGGATGGCAGGTCTTTGGTCGTGGAGTTGGAGAGCGAGGAGGACCAGGGTGGTTCCTTGCCTCACTCTCCCCGCACTGACCAGGACATCCCTAGAGAGCCGAGGGAGGATGACGACGACTCTTCGGGAGACGACGACGGCGGTTCTGATAGGGACGGGGGGCTGTGTTACCACCACCAGTGGGTGTGGCGCCCCCTCCTACCTTCGCTCCGCCCTCGTGCACGACGGCCCCCGTCGTTGCTCCGGTCCAGGCATCTTCGCTTGGCCCCCGCTGCCCAGGGTTAGTGGTACTCTCCAGGAGTGCGCCGGCTAAGCTGGTGCAGGTGGACGCTCCTCGCTCCCTCCGCTCTGACCCCGTGGAGTCCTTTGGGTTTCCTCTCTCCCAGTACGGCTCCAACTTCTGTCTCTCTGGCCTTGAGTCTCCTCCCCTGAGCTTCGAGCCACGCCCTCCGTCTCAGTCGCCGGGAGGAGGGGAGGAGGACTCGTCGAGTGTGGGGATGGAGGTTGTTCCTCCCTCTTCACCCCGCTCTCCTGGGGCGGTGTGCTACACGCGGTCTCCAGGCTCTACTCCCTCCTCGCCCCAGGGACCTACGACCCCGGCACCTGCTGTCTTGGCGCCAGTCTCGGTCGTCCCCGACACCCCTAGGACTGGCACTGTGACTCGTGGCCCTCGTCGTGCCCGTCAGGCTGCTCAGCCCGCCCAGCCCCCTCGCTACAACACCCGTCTGGCTCGGTCTAGAGCGGGAGGGGTGCTTGAGCCGACTGTCTCCGAGCAGGCTTCTCGACGGGCGGCAGCCCGCAACCTTGACCCAGGTACCCCTTCATCAGATCTCCCTTCCCCCCCTTCTGGTTCTCGCTTTTCGATTCTCGATTCTGTTCCTATGGACGACTTGGACATTGTAGCCTCAGATTGCAGCATTATATTCCGTGGGGAGCACGGTCCACGTTTGGAGCAAATTGCCGCGATAAAGGCTAAGGAGATGTATGAGGGGGCCCTAGCCGCCTCTCGCGCTCAGGCGGAGCGCGAGAGGGCAGGGGCCCCAGAGTCTACTGGACCTGTGCAGGAGGCACCTAGGTCCAGTAATGGCATCACTCCTTTACCTAGCAGCGAGGTAGGTCCTACCGGGACACCCCAGGTGGGGGGGACGCGGGGGCGACATCCCTTGGCTCCGTCTTGGCCCTCGACCAGAGGTAGGGCTCGCTCGGTCCCCAGTAGGGGGACCACCCCCAATGTTGGTGTCCAATGAGTGCTCTCATTTGGAACCTTAGGGGGTTTGGGGCGCCGGGTCCACAACGACAGCTCAAGGAATACATGCGCCAGGAGAACGTGGACATTGTAGGTTTACATGAGACGATTAAAGAAAGTTTTCTGCTTCACGAGCTCAAAGGACTTAGTAGGCACAAGTTTGCGTGGCACTGGGCTCCGGCCTCAGGCCACTCGGGTGGTATCCTCCTTGGGGTGAAGGAGGAAACCTTCGAGGTGGAGGATATGGACCACGGGGAATTCTTTGTGAGCATGGCTCTCACCCATAGACATTCTAACCTCAGCTGGGAGGTTATTATCGTCTATGGCCCCGTGGACCATAGTAGGTCCCCCGCCTTTCTCACCGAACTAAAATCGAAGGTGGATCGATGCACCACTCCTGTGGTGGTAGCGGGTGATTTCAACCTGATTCGATCCCCGGATGATAGAAGTTCGGCGAATATTGACATCCCTAGGATGCGGATGTTCAATGATTGCATTGCGGATCTCGCTCTTAGGGAGATTGCGAGAGTGGGAGCGAGATACACCTGGAGTAATAACAGGGTAGATCCAATCCGGAGTGTGCTGGATCGTGTGTTCGTGTCGGTAGAATGGGAGATGGCCCTCCCACTATGCTCGCTTCATGCGGTTACCAGGATAGGCTCTGACCACTCCCCCCTTCTCTTCTCGACGGGGGGTGGGCCTCCCCCGAGGTCGAACCGCTTCCACTTCGAGAACTTCTGGCTCTCCAAGCCAGCATTCGTGGAGGCGGTTAATCTCAAGTGGGAGGCCGCGAGGATTTCTACCCCGCGCGTGTTCAATGCGGTGGACGTCTGGCACCACTGTGCAAAGATGTCTCGCCAATTCATGCGGGGTTGGGGTGCTAATCTTGGTGCGGAGCTTCGTCAGAGTAAAGGCATCATCCTTGGAAGGATTCAGGATCTGGATGCGGCGTCGAACTCTGTTGGCTTATCCGCTGAGGAGTGGCTTCAGCGATATGTCCTTGAGGCCTCCCTTATGGAGATCTACAAGGGTGAGGATGTGTTCTGGCGACAACGGAGTCGCCAGAATTGGCTCCTAAAAGGGGATGCACACATGGCATATTTCCACGCCATAGCTAATGGTCGACGTCAGAGGTGCGCCATTCCCTGTCTATGGGAGGATGATAATCTTCTGGAGGATGCCAGAGATATCTCCACCCATATTTACTCCTTTAAGGAGCTATTCACGGCAGGGCCTCGCTCAGGGGTGTCGTTAGCTGAGGACTTCTGGCCAGATAGGTCTATGGTCTCTGCTGATGAGAATATGGAGCTGACTCTCCCATTCTCGCCCGAGGAGGTTAGAAGGGCGATTATGGAGATGAAGGCTGACTCTGCTTCGGGACCAGACAGGCTCCTGGTTATCTTCTTCCAGAAATTTTGGGAGAAGATTCAGGCTGTGATTATGCCAATGTTCCAGGAGTTCTACATTGGAACCTTGGTTATGTCTCGGCTTAATTATGGTGTGATTACCCTGATCCCCAAGATTGTGGGGGCCACGGATATCTGCCAATTTAGGCCGATTACAGTGATCAACGTCATACTATGGATCTTCTCGAAGGTGTGTGATACCTCTCCGACGTATCCATAATTTTTGATGCTCCATGCTTGTTTTTACACCATTTCCTTTGTGTTTTGTTACACTTAGTGGCACTTTTATGCATTTTCCGGAACTAACCTATTAACAAGATGCCAGAGTGCCAGTTCCCTGTTTTCTGCTGTTTTTGTGTTTCAGAGTGATACACAGGAAATCTTCTCGGAATTGGATGAAACAAAAGCCAGAAGTCTTATTTTTCCCGGGAGCATCCAGACATCCAAAAGAGAGCCGGAGAGGGGCCAGGGCCTGCCCTCACACTAGGGTGGCGCGGCCCAGGCCCTGGCCGTGCCACCCATGTGTGAGGAGCCCCTGGCTGCCCTCTCGCGACGCCCCTTCGCCTATATAAAGCCTCGGGACAGAAAATCCTAGGGGATTCGGCAATTTTCCAGAAACAGTTCCGCAGCTCCGCCGCCGCCACCGACGAATTTCGGGGGACAGAAGTCTCTGTTCCGGCACCCTGCCGGGACGGGGAAGTGCCCCCGGAGCCATCTCCATCGGTCTCCATCGCCATCTCCGCCGTCTCCATCGACCTCACCGCCATCTCCATCAACCTTGCTGTCTCCTATGATGAGGAGGGAGTAGTTCACCCCCGGGGCTGAGGGCTCTACCGGTAGCTATGTGGTTCACCTCTCTCTCCCATGATGTGATCTTTATGTGATCGTGAGCTTTGTATCATGTTGAACAAGTAGATGTTATTATTCAGATATTATGCTACTCCTATGCTTAATTATTATAGTGTACTCTAGTGATGTTATTAAAGTAATCTATTCCTCCTGCCATGGTGTAACGGTGACAGTGCGTGCATCATGGTGGTACTTGGTTTAGGCTATGATTGTGATCTCTTGTGGATTATGAGAATAATTATTACTATGATAGTATTGAGTGATCTATTCCTCCTTTCATGGTGTAATGTTGACAGTGTGTGCACCGTGTTAGTACTTGGTCTAAGTTGCAATGATTTCTATCTTGAGTTGTGATCTGATTTGGATGTCTCTATGAGTGGTGTTTGTCAAGTACTTGATGAACTTTAAGGGGTGCTTCTGTAGCCACTACACAATGATTAGTGTTATTCAATAGGAGAGTAATTCAGAGTACCATAGTGGAGAAGTTGTTTATTTGTTCATTCATGTTATATTGTTGGGAATGTGTCCACTAGTGAAAGTATGATCCCTAGGCCTTGTTTCCAAGCATTGTACACCGTTTACTTCCTGTTTTGTTACTTGTTTGCTCACAGCGATATTTATTTCACATCACGTTTGCTACTTATAATCATCTATACCACTTGTATTTCACTATCTCTTCGCCGAACTAGTGCACCTATACATCTGACAAGTGTATTGGGTGTGTTGGGGACACAAGAGACTTTCTGTATCGTAATTGCAGGGTTGCTTGAGAGCGATAGCTTTGACCTCTAACCTCCCTGAGTTCGATAAACCTTGGGTGATCCACTTAAGGGAAACTTGCTGCTGCTCTACAAACCTCTGCACTTGGAGGCCCAACAAGTGTCTACAAGAATAGAAGTGCGTAGACATCAAGCTCTTTTCTGGCGCCGTTGCCGGGGAGGTAAGGTAAAAGGTACTCGCATCCTCCTGTGTGAGTGCTCGGAGTTATTTCCTTTAGATTCTGCAATTACATCTTTTTGTTTCTTGTTTTTATTTTCACTAGTTAGGCTTAATGGAAAACAAAGAGTTCTTTAGTCTTTTTCCTAATTTTAGATTTGAAGAGAAAATTGAAAATCCTTTGGAGTTTATTTCACATAGCAGTGTTATTAGTACGAATGCTTTGAATACCGTTATTGCTAATGCTATAGAAAAGTCTAAGCTTGGGGAAGCTAGTTTTGTTGAGTATGATATTTTTAGTCCCCCAGCTTTAGTGGAGAAAGTTTGCTCTGATGATATTTTATCTCCCATATGTGATGTTTCTAATGATGCTTGTGCTCCCCATCCTTTTAAAATACCTACGAAGATTGTTGAACATATTAGGGATAACTGCTATTTAGGAGATGGAACTGTCCATCCTGGTGATCATCTGCTCTTTATACATGAATTATGCGAGTTGTTCCAGTGTGCAGGTATTTTGATGAACTAAGTTAAGAAGAAGCTGTTTTCTTTATCACTGAAAGGCAGAGCCGAGGAATGGTATCGGCTGCTTAAAGATGGTCCATCTGTTGGCTGGGAGGAAATTGTACCTCTCTTTTATTCTAAATTCTATCCTCCAAGTGAGATTCATAAAGATCGTAATCAGATATATAATTTTTGGCCTCATGAGGGAGAAAGCATTGCCCAAGCGTGGGGAAGATTGAAGTTACTAATGCATAAATGTCCTATTCATGATCTTCCCCGTAATATTGTTATTAATAATTTTTATGCAAGGCTTTCAGGATATTACAAGAACTATCTAGATGCATGCTTTGATGGGTCTTTCACAAGCAAGGATGTTGACACCAAGTGGGATCTGCTTGAAACAATTCAAAACACTATTGAAGGTTGGGATAGCGACAAAGGTAAAGGACCAGGTATGAATTATGAGTTTGATTGCATTAAGTCTTTCGCTGAAACTGCTAATTTTCAAGAGCTTAGTGCTAAAAATGGTCGTGATCCTCAAATTATGGTTGATTGCTTTAAAGCCTTTGCTTCCCATATGAATGTTCCTAAAGGAAATGGGGACGTGTATCATGAACCTTTTAAGGACACTTGCATAGAAAGTGATATTGTTATTGATGATTGCAATAAACATGCTCAAACTTCTAAAAGTACTATTTCTTATAAGCATGTTAATTTTTGTGGAATACATAGACCTTATGAACAGAGTTACAACAAGGAAGATTATTGCATCACCCACGCAAATGAAGAAACCAGTATGTGGTACAAGGATATAGGTGAGATCGGTAAAAAGGTTTGTGAGCTTTATCCTTTTCTTTGTAAACATTGCGATGACATAGGTCATTTTAATTTCCAATGCTCAAGCCCTAATAGTTACTCTTCTAGTACCTTAAGTATGTATTGTGATGACAAGATCACTCCCAATCAGCATGATGAGCTCGCTTTGTTCTTGGCGTGTGACGAGATATCTAGAAAGATTGCTTTGATAGATATGAATGATGTTGATATTAATAGCACCCTTCATGGTTGTCGTCTCTACTGTGCTAAAGATTGCCTTGCAAATACTTACATACAAAATCTTATAAAACTTGATATTTTGCCAAGCTATGACAGGACTGATAGATGTTTTTATCTCATTAATAGAGAGGAGGAATCCTCCAAAGTTTCTTCTGTTGTCTCTGTCAGCAAACCAGATTATGTGGAGAAGATGCCTTTCCCTCCTAAAGAGTATGTGGAGAAGATGCCCTTCAAGTCTCTCCCTCCTAAAGGAGAGAGTAAGAAGAAGAAGAAGAAGAAGAGGAGTAAAAGGCGAGAGGACACGGTATCTTCCCCTAAGCGTTATGATCCTGCTATAGATTATGATAATTCTGATTGGGATGATGTTCCTATGCCTATTACTTATGTTAGTGATCATGATTGGGAAAAGCACTCTACTTTTGATATTGAAAATATTTTTGGTACCAATTTTAAGGTTAATAATTGTTGTACCATTAGTGCTATCCATGTTCCTTCTTATGATGATATGTTTGATGAATATGCTATGCGACATAGTAGTTCTCTATCTTGTGATGATACTAAGCCTCTAGTTTATGATGATGAGTATAATGTTTTCAATTCACCTACTTTTGAGGAGAAAAATAGTTATGATTACAATATGCCTCCTATTTTTGATGATTATGGTGATGAGAATAATTATTCTGTTGAATCTGCCCCTACTACTATTGTTCATGTGGGGAGTATTAATTCTTTTATGCATGTGGCTCATGATAGAGATCCTTTATGTGATAGTTATATTGTTAATTCTATTCATGATGCTACTGAAAGTTATTATGAGAGAGGGAAACATGGTTTGATGGATCTCAACAATATTGAGTTTTCCCTCTTTATGTTGCAATTCTTGAAGTTGTACTTGTTTTGCCTTCCTATGCTTTTTGCTTTGCGCCTTTATGACTTGTCTCTTTACAAGACTATTTTTCATAGGAAGTGGTTTAGATTTAAATGTGTTCCATACTTGCTTTTTGATGCTCTCTATTGCTTTAAGTTCCTATATGGCGCCTTTGCCTCAAGCTCTTATATGGCGCCCACATGAGCATCTTTGCAAATTACTGCGCCTAGCTCAAAGGCGTTAAAGAAAAGCACTCTTGGGAGATAACCCAATATTTTATTTTCAGTACTTTTTCTTTTATTTGAGTCTTGAAAGTCATTACTACTGTAATGACCGCTCCTTATCTTGTTTATTTCGTTTTTGTGCCAAGAGAAGCCTCTAATTTGAGTGAGGTAAAGATTTGGGGATGTTGCTGTCCTGAAACTGTTTTCGGTGCTGCACCGTAAAAATTCGTATAAATTCTCTGTATATTTTTTGGACCTGCGATTTCTTGTGCATATGCCCCAGGTTATATCCAAACTTTCATTAGTTGAACACTTTTTGATTTGAGCAACAGAAAACCCCTCAAAAATTCGGCCTTTGTCAGCTGTTCTGTTTTGACAGATTTCTGCCAATATTTGTGTTTGCCACTTTATCGCTTTCTTTTGAGTTCTTTTTATCACGGAACTTTTGGGGAAGTTGCTAAAGTAGTATATGCTATATATGTGGTGGTTTTAGGTTGAAACCTGAAGCAAAAAGAGGTTGATTCTATGTTATGCTTACACTAATGTTGCTAATAGATTTGTGTTTAGTTTTGTATGAAGGAAGTTTTCAAGTGTAGGGATTGGAGAATGATGAGATGAGATGAAGAATGGACAAAAGCTCAAGCTTGGGGATGACCATGCAACCCCCAAGAAATATCCAAGAAGTACAAGCGTCAAAGCTTGGGGATGCCCCCGAGGCACCCCTTATTCATCGACAAAAATCAGGTCACCTTTCAAGACACTATATTTTTATTGCTTCATGCACTATGTGTTTTTCTTGGAGCGTCAGTTGTTTTTGTTTTCAATATTAGTTTAGTTTTGTTTGCTGCAATAAATGGTTAGATCACATCATGTTTCTTTTGGAGGAGATGAACTCGTTTTTCATTTGCCAAGAACACTCTAGTTTTCACTCTTATCGTTCAATGAGTGTTCTCTTTTTCTGCTACTGCGTTTAGCTTGCATTTTTTGCCTTGATTTTTGTTCAGATCTTGTTTTATCTTTGCATCAAGGTGTATTTGGACCTCTGGTATATGTTGGTTTTCCTCAAAAGAGTTTCCTCAAAAAGGTTTGAATGGTGTTGGAAAAGAGAAAAAGCTTTATGCAAAATAGTGGTACAAGAAGGAGCTTGTGTAGACTGCGGCTTAGACTTTTGCATGTCGTGTTTGATATCTTTTTGATAGTATGCTTAGTGGTTTTGCTGTAGCATGACTTGTCTCAAATAACTGAGATTGCTTAATGAGACTTTGAAAAAATCATGCGTTGTTTTTATCGTTTGGAAGCATTATTTTGGTTTTCTCCTTGATGCTTTATTTGGGTTGACTTGGCGCATGCTCACACATGTTAGACTCTTACAAAGTCGCCAATAGCCTCTATGATCATTTAGTTTTTGACTTTTGATGCCATCTTATGCTTCTTTTAATGTTGCTTTGTCTCTTTGCATGATTATGGCCGTTATTGCTCTCTTAGTTGGTCGCTCCCAGTCTTTTGCTAGCCCTCATTTTGTACTGAGTATGAGCTCTACTCGTGCATCCAACTCCCAAAAACCAAGTTTGCCATTGTGTCCACTATAAATTCCTATGCATGGTATTTATAAGCCATTCCAAGTAAATTTGGATGTGCTACCTTTGAAAAAACCTTCAAAACACTTCTCGTTTTGTGACACTGTTTTCAGCTCATGGGGACGTAGTGGTCGGATTTGCTATCTTCCATATTGCTTATTCCAAAAAGAAAAAAAAGGAAAAAAGAAAAGAAAAAAAGAAAAAAAAGGCACTCCTCCATGGAATGTGAATGTTGGTGGGCACCCGATGGAATCGGTTAGCCATGGTTTGAGAAAGGAAAAAATGTGGGGAGGAGCGCCAAGCTTTATAAAAGAGCACAAAAGTGCCAATCTCTCTCTCAAAAACTTGCTTCATTTTTGTATGGAAGATAGTAAGAACCCCATTGCCAGTCGTTGACAAAGACAACCACCTCTCAAAATCAATTTTTATCTCTGTTTTACAAATGAAAAGCTCTAGCACATGTTTAATCACTGCTTCCCTCTGCGAAGGGCCTTTCTTTTACTTTTATGTTGAGTCTCCACCTTCTTTCTTTATGCACCATTAAGAGAGCATAGTTGTCATTCTTAGTGTGATATGCATTGTCCCAAAGTTCATTGATTGATTCATAATCATGGTTTCACTTGTTCTCAAATTATTTGTATCTAGTCGCCCTCTTAAACTTGAAGGTGTCCTATGCATTTATGTTTTGCTCTCCATGAAGGACAAGCTGAAAACCATTTGTATGTTTTTCCTTATGATTTGAACACACGTTTGACTTTCATTGTTTCATTATTCATGATCTTTTGTTTGTGTTCATTTTCATGTTATAACATGGTTGCTAAGTTTCTTATTGTCATGATTATATCTTTCATGCCCATGTTTTAAGTTCTTATGATCCCAGCTCACAATGCTTACATATATGATCAAGATTGTGTAGGTGCATGTCACCTCAAAAATTATTTCTTTTGTTATCACTTACCTACTCGAGGACGAGCAGGAGTTAAGCTTGGGGATGCTGATACGTCTCTGACGTATCCATAATTTTTGATGCTCCATGCTTGTTTTTACACCATTTGCTTTGTGTTTTGTTACACTTAGTGGCACTTTTATGCATTTTCCGGAACTAACCTATTAACAAGATGCCACAGTGCCAGTTCCCTGTTTTCTGCTGTTTTTGTGTTTCAGAGTGATACACAGGAAATCTTCTCGGAATTGGACGAAACAAAAGCCAGAAGTCTTATTTTTCCCGGGAGCATCCAGACATCCAAAAGAGAGCCGGAGAGGGGCCAGGGCCTGCCCTCACACTAGGGTGGCGCGGCCCAGGCCCTGGCCACGCCACCCATGTGTGAGGAGCCCCTGGCTGCCCTCTCGCGACGCCCCTTCGCCTATATATAGCCTCGGGACAGAAAACCCTAGGGGATTCGGCAATTTTCCAGAAATAGTTCCGCAGCTCCGCCGCCTCCACCGACGAATTTCGGGGGACAGAAGTCTCTGTTCCGGCACCCTGCCAGGACGGGGAAGTGCCCCCGGAGCCATCTCCATCGGTCTCCATCGCCATCTCCGCCGTCTCCATCGACCTCACCGCCATCTCCATCAACCTTGCTGTCTCCTATGATGAGGAGGGAGTAGTTCACCCCCGGGGCTGAGGGCTCTACCGGTAGCTATGTGGTTCACCTCTCTCTCCCATGATGTGATCTTTATGTGATCGTGAGCTTTGTATCATGTTGAACAAGTAGATGTTATTATTCAGATATTATGCTACTCCTATGCTTAATTATTATAGTGTACTCTAGTGATGTTATTAAAGTAATCTATTCCTCCTGCCATGGTGTAACGGTGACAGTGCATGCATCATGGTGGTACTTGGTTTAGGCTATGATTGTGATCTCTTGTGGATTATGAGAATAATTATTACTATGATAGTATTGAGTGATCTATTCCTCCTTTCATGGTGTAATGTTGACAGTGTGTGCACCGTGTTAGTACTTGGTCTAAGTTGCAATGATTTCTATCTTGAGTTGTGATCTGATTTGGATGTCTCTATGAGTGGTGTTTGTCAAGTACTTGATGAACTTTAAGGGGTGCTTCTGTAGCCACTACACAATGATTAGTGTTATTCAATAGGAGAGTAATTCAGAGTACCATAGTGGAGAAGTTGTTTATTTGTTCATTCATGTTATATTGTTGGGAATGTGTCCACTAGTGAAAGTATGATCCCTAGGCCTTGTTTCCAAGCATTGTACACCGTTTACTTCCTGTTTTGTTACTTGTTTGCTCGCAGCGATATTTATTTCACATCACGTTTGCTACTTATAATCATCTATACCACTTGTATTTCACTATCTCTTCGCCGAACTAGTGCACCTATACATCTGACAAGTGTATTGGGTGTGTTGGGGACACAAGAGACTTTCTGTATCGTAATTGCAGGGTTGCTTGAGAGGGATAGCTTTGACCTCTAACCTCCCTGAGTTCGATAAACCTTGGGTGATCCACTTAAGGGAAACTTGCTGCTGCTCTACAAACCTCTGCACTTGGAGGCCCAACAAGTGTCTACAAGAATAGAAGTGCGTAGACATCAGTGTGCGCTTCAAGGCTTGCTCCACTTATGGAGCGCCTTATGCATCTTGGCCAATTTGCCTTTCTAAAAGGCCGGTTTATCCATGATGGGATCCTAGCACTTCATGAGATTATCCATGAAGTTAAAGTCTGACGCCTTAAGGGTGTGTTCTTAAAGCTAGACTTCCAGAAGGCTTATGACCATTTGGACTGGGCCTTCCTCCGGCAGGCTCTTAGTCGGAGAGGATTCGATGACAGGATGATTAGCTGGATTATGCAGATTGTCATGAGTGGCAATACTGCTATTAACATTAATGGGGAGGTGGGCCCCTACTTTAGATCCTCATGTGGTGTGAGGCAGGGGGACCCTATCTCCCCGCTGCTTTTTAACGCTGCGGTGGACGTCCTTGCGGAAATCTTAGAGAAGGCTAAGATTTCCGGCCACATCTCTGGTGTGGTAGGGCACCTCATTCCTGGAGGTGGGATTACCCACCTCCAATATGCGGACGATACTATGATCATGGTGGAGGGGTCGGAACTTGATCTGGTCAACCTCAAGTTGCTTCTCCTTTGCTTTGAGGCCATGTCTGGCCTCAAAATCAACTTCGATAAGAGTGAGGTTGTGGTCATGGGGTTCGACCCTGAGGAACAACAGCGGATTGCTGATAACCTCAACTGTAGGCTAGCGTCATTCCCTATTAATTACTTGGGGATGCCAATTCGGGATACTAGGATCCTCATCAAGGACTTGGATCCTCTAGTAGGGAGGGTTAAGTCTAAGGCTGAGCCTTGGCGAGGAAAGTTTACTTCCAAGGGAAGCAAAACTGTGCTCATCAATTCATGCCTAGCTAGCCTCCCCATGTATGCTATGGGGTTGTACCTCCTCCCAGAGGGAGTGCACGGAGACTTTGATAAGGAGCTGTCGTGCTTTTTCTGGCAGGAGCGCAATGGGCGCCAAAAGTACCATATGGTTAAATGGGCGGATCTGTGCGCCCCCAAGGAATGCGGGGGCATAGGCATCTTGGCATCTAGGCGCATGAATGTGGCCTTGATGCTGAAATGGGTCTGGCGGATTCTTAGAGATGACGGCGGTTTATGGGTACAGTTGGTTAAGGCCAAATATCTGAGGGGCCGCCCGCTTATGGCATGTGAACGTCGGGAGGGGTCTCAGTTTTGGAGATCCCTTCAAGACATCAAGCATGAGATTAGGACGGGGGTATCCCACTCCATAGGGGATGGAGCGGGGACCCTGTTCTGGCTTGACTCATGGCTAGGTGGGCGACCTCCTAGATGGGACTTCCCACAATTGTTCGCCATTTGTTCCGACCCGATGTTGCTTGTGGCCACCGCTGGCCATAGGATGTGGGATATTCCGTTCCGCCGGGTCTTTGGCCCGGAGGAAACTATTGCGTGGGAAGCGCTACGTGCTAGACTTCCCGACTCTCTCTCGGCCTCCTCAGACAGCGTTTCGTGGCACTTGTCTCCTTCGGGGATTTTCACGGTTAAGTCCGCATATCGGGCCCTATGTAGAGGGCCTGTCCTGATGTGGACATCCCCATTGTGGAAGGCCCCACTTCCCCTTAAAACCAAGATATTTGTGTGGCAGTTGCTTCAGGATCGCCTTCCCACTGCGGTGGAGGTTGCAAAGCGTCATGGGCCAGGTAATGGCCAGTGTCCCCTTTGCGACATCCCGGAGACGACTCATCACATTATTTTTACCTGTCCTGCTGCCCGCTTCTTATGGAGTTTCATTGCCGAGGCCCTAGGTCCTGAGTGGCAGGCCTTTGACCTTGGCGAATTCCTGGAGGTGCATGCAAACCGTACCGGTGGGAGGAGGCGCCTCTTCTGGCTCGTGTTTGCCACGATGTCCTGGGCCTTATGGACTATTCGTAATAAGATGGTGATTGAGCATATCTTCCTAAGGTGGGCATCTGACTCTGTGTTCAAAGTTTTGGCCTTTTTGCAGCTGTGGTATCCGCTCTGTAGGCAGCGGGACAGGGAACGGCTGGACAGCATGCTGGAGGATCTTCTATTGGCGGCACGCCAATTATCTACGCAGTCCAGCCGTTGAGTTGCTCTACACGTTACGTGAGAGCTGTATCTTACTTCTACCTCTTGTTGGGCATGTCTGTGCTGTGGCCCCAGCGAAACTTTTTTCTCCTTTGCTATGTTGGGTACTTGAACTTTGTATGGATGTGGTTGCTTTATTTATAAAGCGGGGCGAAAGCCTGTTTCAAAATAATAATAAAAAACAACGGAGCTAATGCAATAAATGATGTGGTCTTCCCTAACGTTCTTGAAATTACTATTTGACAGTTGTGATGCCATCTGTAAAACAATGGATCATACTGGTGATGCCGATCTGTTATTTTCCCCAGAGTTTTTCATAGTTCATACTATTGACATGGGTAATTTCCCTCCCCATAGGAATTGTTTATAATGCACCCTCTTCTAAGAACCCTCTCATATTGTAGCATCGTCAGTATCTAATCCGTCTCTGTTTTGCAATGACCATCAATAAAAGTCAAGGCAAGACCTTAGACAATGTAGATGTGTATTTATCAAAACCTATAATTTTCTCACGGGAAATTATGTGTCCTCATTTCGAAAATGACATCAAAGGGAGGGATCAAAGATTACCTTCCGTTAATGAAAATGAGCACCAACTACCCTAACTCAAAATATAGTTTAATTGATCACCTTTAACATGTTTAGGTATTTTACTATCCAATTCATGGTTTCGGGCATGCTTACATAGTTATATGCTTGGTTGGAATATCAACTATTATGTGCATATCGTATTCAGCTACTTAAAAATTAGCTTTATGTATGCCTTCCATCTACTATATACTAAAAGCACAATACGGGTGTCTGAAATAGAGACGTTATGTTAATCCACATCATTTTAATTATTTTTAACAGTTAGATTTAAAATCGGTGGCTAAGATTTAATAGAAGATTATTCATTATGTACCTGTGTAGTCCCGGTTGACACGCTATATATATTTAGATTTTTTCATATATGTACGCAGCTTTCCTTTTGGGCATGGACTCACCTATTAAAAAAAAATCAAATCAATAGTTTGCACAGAATAGCGTCTGGTCTGGTATGGTTCGAGAGAACATCTCCGGTACGAATAGACTGACATCCTTTAAAAAAAGTAATCTATATATAGCTTCTGTCAAATAAAAAACATAGAATAGCTGTGAACTTGGTGAGTCCGTTTATACAAGAATATTGTACACTAGATAGCTTCGGTAAAACAAAAAGTACAAGCTAGCTAGCTCGGTAAGAATAGCAAGTTTGATCACGTAGGGGCAAAGGAAGTCATCCATTATTCACGATCTGTCACGTACAAAAAATGGAGAGGTACATGCCATCTATCGGATATAGGAAACACGCGATGGACATATGCATTTGAGCTATAGAAAACAATAGGAATTTAGAATTCATTGATTTTCAAATTTTGGACCAGATTATTGGTACATGCAACGCAACTTTATCTAGATACAACTGTATCTAGATGGGTTCAATATGTTTACAATTCATTGATTTTCAAATTTTGGACCAGATTATTGGATACATGCAACGCAACTTTATCTAAATACAACTGTATCTAGATGGGTTCAATATGTAGATATATCTGTATCTCAACAAAGTGGCGTCAATTAATTTAAGAGGTAAGGAGTACATGATTAACCAAATGTGAGGTTAGAAAATGTTCAATAGTAGTTAATAATATACACAATGAATTTTCTACCGATGAACAAGTTTTATTAGATTACACACGATAGAGAGATTATAGATATATCAAGCATGCATGTCTAGGAGGTACTTCGAGCCTAACATCACACTAATTGAGTAATTCATTTTGTTATTGAGGCGGATACAGAAATAGAACTCAAGCTCCACAAATCACCAATGTTTGTGACGAGGGTTAAACTCGACAAATATCCTAGATGAAGTACTTAGGATCGGGGAGACAGGGCGTCGGATGAACTCGAAGGTAAACTCAGTCAAACAAGGTGGCTATGAAAGTAAACGTGGGTGTAAAACCTGGCTTGCTTTCAATCTGTCCCACACCGTCCCCTCCTGGCCGCTATATATAGGTGGCCAGGTCTCAAGGATCGGGTGGGATCTGATACAGATTACAATATCGACATACGACTCGAACTCGTATTTCGTCTAGTATTACAATTGGGCCTAACTTGACGGGCCTCAGGGATACTCAACTTGCGGGCGCTCTTATCTATATCCTTGTCAGTAGACCCCGAGATTCTACCAGAATTGCAGATTCGGGTTGAATCTCAGACCTTTAATTCTTCGACTTGATCAATACTTGACTTCTTCAAATCTTCAAATCTTTGACTTGGTCTTTCGACTTATTTTTTATTATAATATCTCGCAAGGGGCTTTGATGAACAAGTCTGACAACTCTGACGGATCAATAGGCCAGTTAACTGCCGGAACAGATACTTGCCACCTACTTCAAATTCAATCCCCTTGGACTTGAATTCGGGAGACCGGTCAAACTCATTCTTTTGCCGCATTTAGGACTTACAAAAAATGAATCCCAGTGGTTCTCAGGGTACCCAGTGCGTCCACCAGGATTTTTCTTCGCGTCGTGGACACGAATACATACCAGCAGAGCGCATCCATGTGCGTATACCGGGCCACACAGGACGGATCCTGGGGTCTTACCTTCGTGATATATCTCAACCACGGCATTCAAGTTTTGTCGCGATGACGCAACTCGAGAAATATATTTCGCAGCCTTGTTTGACTGATTTAATATATGTAATTTTTTGAGTTACCTTTTTTAACTTTCACGAATATCTCCCGATGGGAGTAGTCAATGTTAATTTTCTGGCAATATAACCAAAGTTCATTCCTTTCGTCGATTTCTTTCTATCGGGTACGCGACAGCGCTCCTGATGGGAGTAGCCCCCGAGGCTATAGCCGAAATTTTTGGGTATAGGCTCAAGAGAATAGATAAACTTGCTCCATATACTTCTTCTTGTATCATTTGTCGACTTTACTCACCTTTGACTAGATTTTTCCCCTGTGTACGTTGCAAGCCCCCGAGTCGAAGACGAGGTGAACTTGTGCGTTTTGACAGATATTTTCTTATTTCCTGTTCCCTTCTTTCTTCTTTTTTTATACGCGTCGTTTTTCTTGATACGCTAATTTCTCTGTGCTATTTGCACTGTAAAAAATTCCAAAGTTTACTTTGGGCCTTGTCGCTCCAGGGGCCCATTAGCATGTGCTTATAAATAAAGCACACTTTGACCAAGGTGAAAACCCTAACTCCTCCATTTTTCTTTGCCGCATCGTCTTCTCACCCCATCTAGGGTTTTTCATCTCTGACGCTTATCTCCCATGGCCGATGCAAGTGAATCTCGCTTGAACATCGACGCCCCAGTGGAGAAACGGGGCCGCGGTCGACCTCGCGGTAGTAAGAACAAGACTACCGCCGCAGCTGCGGTAGCATCGTCTTCTGCTTTGGGGAAATGACGTGTGGGGACCCCGGTTTACCATCTGGAATTCCCATTATGCATACAATTCATGATCCTAGGAAGACCGTCATGAATCCACATAACAGAGTTGGCATTACAGAGTACATCATCCATTACATAAATAAGTCGTTTAGTCTTACATGGCTACTTGGCTGAATTCAGATGCCTCGCAGGGCAAGTTCACTAAACATAGCAGCGGAATCACAAACAGCGTCGGTAGCTCGTGTCATGCCTCTACCCTACAGGCGACTGACCGGGAGACGGATCCTAGTTCGCACCGGCGTCGTCGAACTCCTCACCATCATCACCGTAGTCATCTCCATAATCTGGCCAAGTTAATAGCCAGGGACAAAGCCGTGAGTATATTTTGGAATTGTACTCGCAACCCACCTAAGAAGGAACAAGTTGCATGCTATTTGGCTGTAGCAAGGGAAGTCGGGTTGAGGCTAGTGCTTACTTCTAACTAAAGTTTCTTGTGTCGATATAGCATGTCATACGAGATCTCTATATCATAGTTTCTCTTGTCGATATAGCATGTCATACGACATCTCTATATCTTTATTAAAGTAGAATTTTTGTAAAGCATATTTAGTAAAATCTCTAGGAAAGGGGGAACTCATTTTCAAGAGAAGAGCCGGGGTCAATCAAACATGAACACCATCCTTATTTATTTCCTGTCAATCACACATGACCACTTCCATCCCTTCGGCAGTACCCTGCAAGTACTCCGAACCATATCCGTGCCACGGCAGTACCCTCCGAGTACTTCGTCCGGTACCTTTCTCCACTTTTCCGAAATCAACTTTTGAAGACAAAATCGACATTGGTCTAGGCAACGGTCGTCCCAACCGTCCATGACCGAGGACTCGGCTATTCGAATAGATTTACACTCTGCAGAGGTTGTACACTTTACCCACACCATCCGATAAATCCGCCGGGATACCACCATGGTCCGTCATACACAAGTATGCGGGGTTCGGATAATCGATCATGGCCTTCCATCCATTCACCTTAATACGGGCGCCTACCCTATGGAGAATACATCCCCGGCAAACCCTGGCCGTCTACCTCTGCCGAGCGTAGTTCCAGTGCCACGGCGGGAGAAACCTAAGTGTCTTCCGGCCGGATAAATCCCGAAGGATCCCGATTTACTATTGCCCATAGACTGGCGGCAATCCAGATTCCGGGGTCCTACAAACCCTTATATAGTATGAGGCTCCCCGCACTAAAGCAAATAAACTTCGGACTAAGCCCCGTCCCATACCGGGGTAATGTGGTTGCACGGGTTAATTGTTCTGAGCGAACGCCTAGTGATCACCAATGTCACATAAAAACCACCATCTCCTTGTCCTCCATTTTGATCAAAACCATTTTCGAAATCACTTCAGTAGGGTAGGTACTACCCCAAGGTTTTTCGGAAACATTTTGTAAACTTTCTTTGAGTGTTCCCATTCCTAGAGTTTTAGCTCCACTAGAAGGTTTATCAAAGGCTTTGTTGCTAACCAACAAGCCAATACTTCAGGGGTAATAGAATAGGTAATCAAAGGGGTCATCTCGATGGATGATAACAACTTGACTCGCGGAGCCTGAGTCAACAAATAATTGCTACAGGAACTATAGCAATATAAATCCATGCACTTTAATAAAACAGAAGGAGACATGCAAATGTGTAATTAGGAGTTCAGATATGCATCAAGTTAGATGGCTTGCCTTGGCTGGCTTGTCCCTGTTCCTCCTCGTCCTTATACTCGTACACTTCACCTTCTTCGGTACACTCCTCGTTTGATTCTATCGCCGGAAAAATATAACAACACACAAATAAATACACAAGCATACACAAGTCACAAGCAATGCAGCACTCCATACCATATTATCAAAGAGTATCAGAAGAAAACAAGTTTAGAAAACAATCAAGATTTTAAAGGTTCTTAATTAGCAATTTATCCCTGTTAGGAACTAGGGTTTCTTATTTGATGTGAAAACAACAACTTAGCAGCAAATTCATGCATGCAGGCATTCAATGAATCAAACAGCACACTTATCATATTTGCAGGTTGACAACAATCTTAAGAACCTAACAAAGTTGGATTTACTGAAAAACAAGTTGTGGTTAATTTCCTATGAATTAAACAATAGGAAATATCACTAGAGTACCAAAATAATCCTCAGATATGCTCTGAATATCAGAAAAATATGAGGTAAAGTGCTCTGGAAAGCCCTTCCGGAACATGATCCAACAAAGTTGGATTCAATAAAAAATTCCATTTCTACTGCAATTAGTGATTTTCCTAAGATTAATTACTCACAATGCCATTTTAAATACTACTGCAAGAATACAATTCCTAAAATAGCAAAACTAGTGAGTCAAGAAAGATATAATGATAAGCTAACACTGAAAATTGGTTTCATTCATTTTCAACATACCCAACTCAAGATTTGCAATTAAGTAAGAAAATAGGCTATTAACACATCACTATTTATCATTTGCTCTACAATGCACCTTAAATCATGGGACCTATGCCATCTGAAAGCTATTGACTTAAGCTACTCATAGAAATTTGAATCACTTCATTTGCGTGCACAGATCAAATTCTATGAGTTTTCAAAGTTCACAGAACAAGCAAAATTATCAGAGCATTTTCTAGAAAAAACATTGCGCGGGCTAGATCTGCCCGGAACGGGCCGAGGCGGAGCAGATCCGGCCCAGATCCCACGCGGCAGCGGCGCCTTTTGAACCTGCCGGTGGGGCCCGGCTATCAGCGGCCCCAGACGGCCGAATCGGTACGCGCCATCCCTGGCCGTCCGATTAAGTGACGATCGACGGCACGAGTTCGTCGTCTCCGCGACGGGAGGATTAGGGCACCGGCAAGGCTAGGGTTTGCTGGGAGTGGCGAGGGCTCACCTAGGGCGTTGCTCGACGTCGGAGAGGGGTAGCGGCAGCTGCGGGGGCTTCACGTGGTCGAGTCTCACCGTCGGTGAAGCAGAAGGGGGCCTCGAGCGATGGCATGGTCGAGGGAGTCCTGCACGTGCTCCGGCAATGCCTCGGCGATGTCATCGTCCTCCGCTAGCTCTGGATGGGGGAAATGACGGGGGTTAGCAAGAGGTGAACCAGAGGGTACTGACAGAGGGAGAACAAGAGGGAGAAGGTCGGCGGCATCGACGGCAACCTCCACCCCTTCTCGTGCCGCACCCGAGCGGGATCGAGCTCTCCCCGGCGAAGGAGAGCCAGAGACTTTGGCTGCAGCTCTGGGCAATGAGGCTGGTGTGCTGGGGGTGCAAATGAGCGAAAAACGAGGGAGAAAGGGGGCTCGGGGGTATTTATCTGGCGAGGTGGTCTCGGTGACCGGCGCGGCCGGTCGTGGCGCTCTGGGCTGGCATTGGCCAAGCTGGGCGGTGGCATCTCCGTGTTGGGTCTAGGCGTGCCTGGCACGCGCGGTTTTGGAGGGACGTGGGTGTCCAGGGGCGCAGAGACGGGCGTGCCGACCGTGCGGTCACGTCCGCGCGCGCAGGTGTTTGACGATGGCCGCGGCGTCTAACGGGCGAGAGGGAAGGTGTGGCTGCGCCAGTAGGGTGTCCGTGTCGCGTGTAGTCCGCGTGCTTGAACGAAAATGACCGGAGGTGATCGTGGGGTAGGAAACGGGAATGTGCCCTGGGTGACGTGCTCGGAGCAGGTTGGGGGTCGCTTGGCGGCAATGGTGCACGGGAGAGGGAGCGGGCTCGCCTGGGGAACCAGCGAGGTACAGTGGGGCTGGTGCGTGCCTTCGTTTGGTTGGGGAGACAGAGGGGAGGGGTGGACTTCGAGGTGGTCGACCCGGTCCTCTGTTCAGAGCACGATCGAGGGTGGGGGCTAGGGCTTACCCCTATGGCTGCCAGGTGGGGTAGGTTGCTGGTCTGGGTCTGGTTACCCGCCTGGCGAGTGGTGGAGGGGGATGGGAGAGAGAAGAAAAGATTTGCAAGATCTTTGCATGCACTAGGGCTCGGGTTCCCTCTCTCTCTCTCTCTCAAATTCGAAAATTTTCCAAGCAAGGCATGGCTGGGGTGATGCTAGGTGCAATGCTGGTCATTGACCATGCCTTGGTGCTGGATACTAGAGAGAAAAGATTTTGTTTCAAGAAAGAAGAATGAGAAGAAAAGAAAGAAAGAAAAAGCTCACATGAAATGATAGGTCAAAACACACAAAAATTTGAAATTCAATTCAATATTCTAGCTTGGTAAAATGTTTGGAGAGTTTGGAGTCAAATTCCTAGGTCACTTAAACTTGCTAGAATTAAAGAGGAAAGAAAACCGAAAAGAAAAGGAGTTTAAATAAATCCACACATGCACATGAAATGATTGTGCAAACAAGCAAGCAAGATCTAGATTTATTCTTTCTAGGTTTTTGAATTGCATCTGAATAACTTGCAAACCAGCACAAATCATAATTCACACTTGCAAGAATTCCAGAAGAGAATTTTGAATCAAAAGATTTTATAGCACCATACTAAAGCACCGGAGATCATGCATACACACACACAATATCTTAATTAAAAAGTTTTAGTTTCCCCTAAATACAGAATTACTTGGTCTTAATATGTTTTACAAAAAGTGGGCTGTTACAGACCTTCCCCCCTTAAAAGAATCTCGTCCCGAGATTCCGTAGCTAAGCATTGAGTAACTCGGGAAACTCTCGCTGAAGATAATCTTCACGTTCCCACGTGGCCTCATCTTCGGTATGGTTACTCCACTGAACCTTGTACATGTTGATCTTCCGTCTATGGGTGAGATGGACATCTTTTTCCAGAATACGAATTGGTCTCTCGCGGTAGGTCAAGTCGTGGTTGAGGTCAATGGTATCCTCATCAACTTCCTTGAAGGTCTCGGGTTGGTTAGGGGCTCGAAGACACTTGCGTAGCTGGGAGACGTGGAAGACGTCGTGAAACTCGGACAACTTCGGAGGTAGCTCTAGCTTGTAGGACAATTCTCCTCGGCGTTCAAGGATCTTGTATGGGCTGATGTAGCAGGGTGCAAGCTTTCCCTTCTCATGGAAACGCTGCATACCTTTGAGTGGAGTCACTCGGAGATAGACAAAATCTCCCACTTGGAAGGTAAGGGGTCTTCGTCGAGAATCCGCATAACTCTTCTGTCTAGATTGAGCAGCCTTCAAACGGTTTCGAATTAGTTGCACTTGCTCCTCGGCTTCCTTGATGATATCAGGACCGAATACTTGGCTTTCTCCAGTCTCTGACCAATTGAGAGGGGTTCGGCATTTACGGCCATATAGGGCTTCAAAGGGGGCCATTTGAAGACTAGCTTGATAGCTATTGTTGTAGGAGAATTCGGCGAATGGTAAATAGTCCTCCCACTTGGCTCCATAAGATAGGACGCATGCACGGAGCATATCCTCCAGAATCTGGTTGACCCTCTTGGTTTGACCTCCAGTTTGCGGATGATAGGCTGTGCTAAATGAAAGCTTGGTTCCTAAGGCTTCATGGAGTTTTGCCCAAAAATGAGATGTGAATTGGGTACCACGATCGGATATGATGGTCTTGGGTACCCCATGTAGACTCACAATCCTGGAGATATAAAGATCAGCGAGTTCTCTACCATTGTGGGTGGTCTTGACTGGAATAAAGTGCGCGACTTTGGTTAGGCGATCAACAATGACCCAGATAGAGTCATGTCCCCTGTTTGACCTCGGCAGACTAGTGATGAAATCCATACCAACTTCTTCCCATTTCCACATGGGCACCTTCAGGGGTTGCAGCACACCCGCGGGTCTTTGGTGCTCGGCCTTGACACGCTGGCAGACGTCGCACCGGGCAATATAAAATGCTATCTCTCACTTCATTCCATGCCACCAAAACTGCTCCTTCAAGTCTTGGTACATCTTGGTGCCTCCTGGGTGAATCGAATAGGGAGTATCATGGGCCTCCTTCAGGATGAGCTGCTTCAACTCTTCGATACTTGGGACGCATAGGTGGCCATTATACCACAACACACCTTGCTGATCAATCGAAAACCCTGGCACTTCTTCACGTCCCATCCTACGCTTGACTCCTTCAATGCTCTCATGTCCTTTTAGAGCTTCCTTGATTTGGTCAAAGAGAGTAGGTCGGACTTCAAGGTTGGCTAAGAACCCATGGCTCACAAGCTCAAGTCCAAACCTTCCAAACTCTTCACATAGGGTAGGCTGGCTGGTCTTCAGCAGGGCATTTAGGGAGCAAGGCTCTCGGCTAAGGGCATCGGCGACCATGTTCGCCTTGCCCGGATGATAATGAATGCCTAAATCATAATCCTTGATGAGTTCAATCCACCTATGCTGCCTCATATTCAACTCCTTCTGAGAGAAGATGTACTTCAAGCTCTTGTGATCAGTGTAGATCTCGCATCTGTTCCCCATAAGATAGTGTCGCCAAGTTTTGAGTGCATACACCACGGCAGCAAGTTCTAGGTCATGGGTAGGGTAGTTTAACTCATGCGGGTGCAGTTGACGGGATAGGTAAGCAATGACTTTGCCATCTTGCATCAGAACACTCCCAAGTCCAAGCTTGGAGGCGTCGCAATAAGATCAAAGCTTTTGGTGATGTCAGGCATGGTCAAGATATGAGCTGATACGAGCCTCTTCTTGAGCTCTTGGAAGCTCTGCTCGCACTTCTCAGTCCACTCGAACTTCTTGTCCTTCTTGAGGAGCTGAGTCATCGGGCGAGCAATGCTGGAAAAACCTTCAACAAACTTTCGGTAATATCCAGCTAACCCGAGGAATGCTCGAACTTCAGTGGGATTGGTTGGGGCCTTTCTTTCTAAGATGGAAGTAATCTTGGATGGGTCAACGGATACTCCCCCGGCTGAAATAACGTGTCCCAAGAATCCAACTTCCTTTAGCCAGAATTCACACTTGCTGAACTTGGCGTAAAGCCGGTGCTCTCGCAAGGTTCCCAATACTAGTCGCAGATGCTCTGCGTGCTCTTCCTCAGTCTTGGAATAGACCAAGATGTTGTCTATGAATACCACCACAAACTTGTCAAGGAACTTCATGAACACCTTGTTCATGAGATTCATGAAGTAGGCTGGGGCATTGGTCAGGCCAAAGGACATCACGGTGTACTCGAATAAACCGTATCATGTGGTGAAGGCGGTCTTGGGAATATCGGACTCGCGGACTTTCAGCTGATGATATCCAGTGCGGAGATCAATCTTGGAGAATACTTTAGCTCCATTCAGCTGGTCAAATAGGTCTTCAATTTTTGGTAGTGGATACTTGTTTTTGATTGTCACCTCATTCAACTTACGGTAATCCACACACAATCGAATGCTACCGTCTCGCTTGTCCACAAATAGAACAGGCGATCCCCAAGGTGACGCGCTGGGACGGATAAGACCCTTGCTGAGCATATCAACGAGCTACCTCTTTAACTCTTCTAAATCCTGGGGGTTCATGCGGTAGGCTCTTTGTGCTATAGGGGCTGTTCCGGGAATCAACTCAATAATGAACTCAATATCCCGGTCTGGGGGCATACCTGGCAACTCTTCGGGGAAGACATCGGGGTACTCACATACCACAGGGACTTGGTCAAGGGTTGGTCCCGACACAGATTTCTTGTAGTAGGCTTTGCGGGATGGCATGGTTGCAACGTGCTCAATCTGAATACCCTCGCTGTTGGTCACGGCTATAGACTTCTTGGCGCAATCAATATGCCCCTGATACTTGGACATCCAGTCCATTCCCAGTACCACATCCAAACCCTTCATGCCTAGAATGATTAAGTTGGCTTTGAAAGACACCCCGTGGATATCTACCAGCACATCTATGCAATTTCTCTTGGTTTTCATAACTGACCCAGGGATCTGAACTAGCATGGTCCTAGGCATCATGGTTGATCCTAACTTTCCTTTTGCAACAAAGTTTTCAGTCACGAAGGAATGAGAGGCGCCGGAATCAAATAGCACTCTTGCAGGGATGGAGTTGACGAGAAACGTACCCAGGACAACATCGGGTGCTTCAGCAGCTTCCTCAACAGTGACATGGTTCAGGCGGCCTCGTGCTATATTGGCTTGGTTCTTCGGGTTCTTCCCAGTGGGTCCACGGCCTTGACCCTGGTTGGGTCTCGGCGCGCTGAGGCTCGGTGCAGAAGGCTTCTTCAGAGGGCACTCCTTAGAGAAGTGTCCTGGCTGGCCACATGCGTAGCATCCGCTGCCTTGGCTGCGGTTGGTGGGTTTGAATGTGTTGCGGTTACCTCCGGAGAAGTTCCTGCCTGAGGGGCGATTGCTGGTATACTGGTGATTCGGGTTGTTGGGCCTGGGGGCTTGGGATGCAAACCTCTGTGGAGAGGGTGCAGCCCTGGATCGGGGCAGGCTGCGGGACCGCTGTCCACTAGGTCCACCTTGACTCATCATCCTGCGCTTGCGGCTCTCGCGGGCAGCCTTGTTCTTATCCTCAACCATTATTGCCGCATCCACCATAGCTTCCAGATCAGGGTAATGCACGGCGACAAGGTAAGTCTGCAACTCCTCCTGCAGTCCATTGAGGAACCTTTCCCTCTTCTTCTCATCAGTATCAATGTCATTGGGAGCATACCTTCCCCAGGTGGTGAACTTGTCGAGATACTCAGGAACACTCATCCCTCCTTGCTTCAGATTGAGGAACTTGTCCCTCATAATCTTGATAAGTCCAGAAGGGATATGGGCCTTGCGAAACTTGGTTTTGAATGCTTCCCACATCATCACTTGACCCTCGGGCTGCATGGCGCGGACATTCTCCCACCATGCTCCAGCTGCTCTAGCTAGGAAGTGGGTTGCGTACAGCACCTTGTCATTGGCTCCAACTCCAGCGTACTCTAGCTTGTTCTCAATGGTGCGGAGCCAATCATCGGCATCCAATGGTTCAGTGGACTTGGAGAAAGTTGGGGGATTGGAGTTCTGGAAATCCCTAAGCTTGTTCTGGGGCTCATCATTGCCATTGCCACCATTGTTGTTGTGGTGGGTGGCGATTTGGGCGAGGTGTTGGAGTGTGGCGAGGTTAGCTTGGCGCTCGGCACATGCGGCTTCACGTTCCTCTAACATGAGCCACAGCACCTGCGTCATGTCGGGCTCAGGAGGTGGGGGCGGGTTGTTTCCAGCGTGGCCTCGCGTTTCTGGAGCCATTCTGGAAAGAATTTTATCTTGTAAGATACAACAATAGTTTTAAATGCAGGGGAAATAAGTTGTGCAACATGTCATGGAAGGAAATCATAAGAACATAGCTACACCAACATCCATATGCATACATCATCAACCATAGTCATCCAAGTCCATCACATGCATACATACATACAAAAGAGGTGCCACGTAAGTCTAGCACTCATACCACAAAGTCTCATGCAACACATACCAAATGGTTTCAGCTGAACCATACAACACACCTAAACGCAAAAGGGGTCGATCTAGCCACTACGCGACATCCTAAGTGAGATAGTAGTGCGCCGGGTACCTACTCGTCGACGCTAACGTGAGGCACAACCTCCTCGGGGTCCTCCTCACTCGGGGTCGCAGGCGCGTAGAAGTCCATGATAGCGTCGCGGTCATCACCGCCATCGCTACCACGGTCGTCATCGTCAGTGCTCGCGGGCTCCTCGTCGTAGGCCTCCTGGTGGTCGTCGTCACGGCCAAGTACCTCCTCGATCTCCTTGCGGAGCTCGGCGGTCTCCTCCTCTAACTCGGACATGTGACTCTCAAGTGAAGCGAGGTGATCCTCCAGATCACGCACGCGCTGTCGCAGAGCCCTATTCCTCTTCACGATCCTCCTCTTGGCAGCGAGGAGACGGTGATGAGAGAGAATAGACTCCTGCAGGTCCTCACGAAGAACGGACAGCTCCAGGCCTCGCTCGTCGGCAACCATACGAACATGGTCCAGCTACCCCTAGGCGTGGTGCAGCAGGGCCTCCGTGTGGCAAAGGTGGCGACTGAAGGGGGTGTGCGCGGCGGCCTGGTGAGCAAAGCCGTCAGAGTCGAGTCGCCCGTAGTGCTCGTAGCGGGTGCCGAGTAGCTCGTCGTAGTGGAGGTGGACGAGGCGCGAGATAGCATGTCGGAGGACACGCATAAGTCCATCGCCCCACGTGGGCTCAATCACCTCGAAGGTGAACTCTGGAGAGGTCGGCGGGACCTCCTTCCCGCGGACCTGACAATCGACCTGGTACGCCAACTCGTGTGTACCCTCCTCGAAGAGTCGATAGCCTCGGACCTCCGGACGCGGGCATCCGAGATGCGCGGCCAACTCCACTAGGTCGCGCTCAAAGACGAGCACGTCCTCGTGGGTACCAACCTGACGGTGTGCAGTAGGAGCGTCCATCTACACAAAATTTTAAGGTAGGTTGAGTTAATAACTTACCCAAGTGTGCAATATTTTAAATACAGTAAAAACTTGAATTAAGATGCAAGTAGTCTAAATGCTTAAAGAGTAAGGGGAGAGATGAGAGCAATATATATTTACCTTATATATATTAAGCCATCTCTTATAACTTTTTAATAGTGAAAATAGTTTTTGGTCCGGTCTAACGCCCATGCTAACTAAGGTCTCCTAAGGTCAGGATGGCTCTGATACCAACTCTGTGGGGACCCCGATTTACCATCCGGAATTCCCGTTATGCATACAATTCATGATCCCAGGAAGACCGTCATGAACCCACATAACAGAGTTGGCATTACAGAGTACATCATCCATTACATAAATAAGTCATTTAGTCTTACATGGCCACTTGGCCGAATTCAGATGCCTCATAGGGCAAGTTCACTAAACATAGCAGCGGAATCACAAACAGCGTCGGTAGCTCGTGTCATGCCTCTACCCTACAGGCGACTGACTGGGAGACGGATCCTAGTTCGCACCGGCATCGTCGAACTCCTCACCATCATCATCGTAGTTATCTCCATAATCTGGCCAAGTTAATAGCCAGGGACAAAGCCGTGAGTACATTTTGGAATTGTACTCGCAAACCACCTAAGAAGGAACAAGTTGCATGCTATTTGGCTGTAGCAAGGGAAGTCGGGTTGAGGCTAGTGCTTACTTCTAACTAAAGTTTCTCGTGTCGATATAGCATGTCATACGACATCTCTATATCATAGTTTCTCTTGTCGATATAGCATGTCATACGACATCTCTATATCCTTATTAAATAAGAGTTTTTGTAAAGCATCTTTAGTAAAAGCTCTAGGAAAGGGGGAACTCATTTTCAAGAGAAGAGCCGGGGTCAATCAAACATGACCACCATCCTTATTTATTTCTGGTCAATCACACATGACCACTTCCATCCCTTCGGCAGTACCCTGCAAGTACTCCGAACCATATTCATGCCACAGCAGTACCCTCCGAGTACTTCGTCCGGTACCTTTCTCCACTTTTCCGAAATCAACTTTTGAAGACAAAACCGACATTGGGCTAGGCAACGATCGTCCCAACCGTCCATGACCGAGGACTCGGCTATTCGAATAGATTTACACTCTGCAGAGGTTGTACACTTTACCCACACCATCCGATAAATCCGCCGGGATACCACCACGGTCCGTCATACACAAGTATGCGGGGTTCGGATAATCGATCATGGCCTTCCATCCATTCACCTTAATACGGGCGCCTACCCTGTGGAGAATACATCCCCAGCAAACCCTGGCCATCTACCTCTGCCGAGCGTAGTTCCAATGCCACGGTGGGAGAAACCCAAGTATCTTCCGGCCGGATAAATCCCGAAGGATCCTGATTTACTGTTGCCCATAGACTGGCGGCAATCCGGATTCCGGGGTCCTCCAAACCCTTATATAGTATGAGGCTCCCCACACTAAAGCAAATAAACTTCGGACTAAGCCCCGTCCCATACCGGGGTAATGTGGTTGCACGGGTTAATTGTTCTGAGTGAACGCCTAGTGATCACCAATGTCACATAAAAACCACCATCTCCTTGTCCTCCATTTTGATCAAAACCATTTTCGTAATCACTTCAGTGGGGTAGGTACTACCCCAAGGTTTTTCGGAAACATTCTGTAAACTTTCTTTGAGTGTTCCCATTCCTAGAGTTTTAGCTCCACTAGAAGGTTTATCAAAGGCTTTGTTGCTAACCAACAAGCCACTACTTCAGGGGTAATTGAATAGGTAATCAAAGGGGTCATCTCGATGGATGTAACAACTTGACTCGCGGAGCCTGAGTCAACAAATAATTGCTACAGGAACTATAGCAATATAAATCCATGCACTTTAATAAAACAAAAGGAGACATGCAAATGTGTAATTAGGAGTTCAGATATGCATCAATTTAGATGGCTTGCCTTGGCTGGCTTGTCCCTGGTCCTCCTCGTCCTGATACTCATACACTTCACCTTCTTCGGTACACTCCTCGTTTGATTCTATCGCCGGAAAAATATAACAATGCACAAATTAATACACAAGCAATGCAGCACTCCATACCATATTATCAAAGAGTATCAGAAGCAAACAAGTTTAGAAAACAATCAAGATTTTAAAGGTTCTTAATTAGCAATTTATCCCTATTAGAAACTAGGGTTTCTTATTTGATGTGAACACAACAACTTAGCAGAAAATTCAAGCATGCAGGCATTCAATGAATCAAACAGCACACTTATCATATTTTCAGGTTGACAACAATCTTAAGAACCTAACAAAGTTGGATTTACTGAAAAACAAGTTCTGGTTAATTTCCTATGAATTAAACAATAGGAAATATCACTAGAGTACCAAAATAATCCTCAGATATGTTCTGAATCTCAGAAAAATATGAGGTAACGTGCTCTGGAAAGCCCTTCCAGAACATGATCCAACAAAGTTGGATTTAGTACAAAATTACTTATCTACTGCAATTAGTGATTTTCCTAAGATTAATTACTCACAATGCCATTTTAAATACTACGGCAAGAATACAAGTCCTAAAATAGCAAAACCAGTGAGTCAACCAAGACATAATGATAACCTAACACTAAAAATTGGTTTCATTCATTTTCAACATACCCAACTCAAGATTTGCAATTAAGTAAGAAAATAGGCTATTAACACATCACTATTTATCATTTGCTCTACACTGCTCCTAAAATCATGGGACCTATGCCATCTGAAAGCTATTGACTTAAGCTACTCATAGAAATTTGAATCACTTCATTTGCATGCACAGATCAAATTCTATGAGTTTTCAAAGTTCACAGAACAAGCAAAATTATCAAAGCATTTTCTAGAAAAAACATCGCACGGGCCAGATCTGCCCGGAACAGGCCGAGGCGGAGCAGATCCGGACCAGATCCCGCGCGGCAGCGGCGCTATTTGAACCTGCCAATGGGGCCCGGCTATCAGCGGCCCCGGATGGCCGAATCGGTACGCGCCATCCCTGGCCGTCCGATTATGTGACGATCGACGGCGCGAGTTCGTCGTCTCCGCGACGGGAGGATTAGGGCACCGGCGAGGCTAGGGTTTGCTGGGAGTGGCGAGGGCTCACCTAGGGCATTGCTCGACATCGGAGAGGGGTAGCGGCGGCTGCGGGGGCTTCGCATGGTCGAGTCTCACCGTCGGTGAAGCAGAAGGGGGCCTCGAGCGATGGCGTGGTCGAGGGAGTCCTGCACGTGCTCCGGCAATGCCTCGGCGATGTCGTCGTCCTCCGCTAGCTCTGGATGGGGGAAATGACAGGGGTTAGCAAGAGGTGAACCAGAGGGCGCTGACAGAGGGAGAACAAGATGGAGAAGGTCGGCGGCATCGACGGCAACCTCCAACCCTTCTCGTGCAGCACCCGAGCGGGATCGAGCTCTCCCCGGCGAGGGAGAGCCAGAGACTTTGGCTGCAGCTCTGGGCGATGAGGCTGGTGTGCTGGGGGTGCAAATGAGCGAAAGAACGAGAGAGAAAGGGGGCTTGGGGGTATTTATCTGGCGAGGTGGTCTTGGTGACCGGCACGGCCGGTCGTGGTGCTCTGGGCTGGCATTGGCCAAGCTGGGCGGTGGCATCTCCGTGCTGGGTCTAGGAGTGCACGACGCGCGCGGTTTTGGAGGGACGTGGGTGTCCAGGGGCGCCGAGACGGGCGTGCCGACCGTGCGGTCACGTCCGCGTGCACAGGTGTTCGACGGTGGCCGCGGGGTCTAACAGGCGAGAGGGCAGGCGTAGCTGCGCAAGTAGGGTGCTCGTGTCGCGTGTAGTCCGCGTGCTCGAAGAAAAACAACCGGAGGTGATCATGGGGTAGGAAATGGGAACGTGCCCCGGGTGACGTGCTCGGAGCGGGTTGGGGGTCGCTTGGCGGCAGTGGTGCACGGGAGAGGGAGCGGGCTCGCCTGGGGAACCAGCGAGGTACAGTGGGGCTGGTGCGTGCCTTCGTTTGGTCGGGGAGACAGAGGGGAGGGGTGGACTTTGAGGTGCTCGACCCGGTCCTCTGTCCGGAGCACAGTCGAGGGTGGGGGCTAGGGCTTACCCCTGCGGCTGCTAGGTGGGGTAGGGTGCTGGTCTGGGTCTGGTTACCCGCCTAGCGAGTGGTGGAGGGGGATGGAAGAGAGAAGAAAAGATTTGCAAGATCTTTCCATGCACTAGGGCTCGGATTTGCAAGATCTTTCCATGCACTAGCGAGTGGTGCACGGGAGCTAGAGCCGGCATTGCTAGCATGCTTCATCCTTGGGCCCCTTCTAGTTGAAACTCCTTCGGCAAAGGCATCATCATCTTCACCTCTCACCGGTGCAAATGGTTCCTTGGAGTGACCGGTGGGTTCTTTGCGTTGAAGCTTCACAACCTTGTGATTTACAAGGTTTGCGTTGAGAAGAGGAAGGTTGAGTTGTTGAGCATGAATGAGCTTCATGACAAAGGGGGCATAAAGAGGAGTCTTCTTGTTGAGAATGCAATCATTGATTTCCTTGTGAATGAAATCCATCACATCAAGTGGCTCAACATGTGCGGTCTCCCCTTTGCAATAGACTTCATGTGAGTAAGCCAAGAGATTCACTAAGGCCCCACGAATAGCATCAAAGTTACCGGCTTGAGGGGCAATGGAGGCCCAGAATATGCGGAGCAAGATGTTGGACCGTTTGGATAGCCCAAGGGTTCCTCCAAAGACAATCTTCTTATCATCCCCGGTGTAGAGAGGAGCAAGCTTCTTCTTCTCATAGTACTCACCATCCACATGCATCCTCATGCAACTAGGAGTAGTAGCACCACGAAACTCATACCCAAGGAGAGCGGCAAAGTCCATGAAGTTGGAGTGACAAACCTCTTCTCCGGTCATCCAAGTCATGGGGATCTCCTCACCATCCCCAAATACCAAGGTAGCAAAGAACTGATGGACCAATGTGATGTTGTAAGGCTCTTGAATCTTCATGAGTGTATGGAGCCCAAGCTTGCGAGTGATCCACACGGCCTCTGTGAAATATGCACTGTACTTGGCAAAATGGGAGAAGTCCATGACCGTCTGAGGGCAAACCGGATACTTCTTGAGAGAAGCATAGAACTCCTTCATGATCAGCTCTTGTTCTTTGCGGACAAAACAACGGTCACGAGAGTTGCGCGGGAGAGCATACATGTCCCTCTTCCTCATCTCAACATATTCAAACGATGACAGCCCATCCAAAGTCACAAGGCTATCGAACTTGAACTTCTTAGCTGCCTCAGCACGTTCCTCCTCAGCCATCCTCGTCTTGAGTTTCTTAGCATCCCTAGCTTGCTGAGCAATGACAGACCTCTGAGCAAGAGCCCCGGTGGCGGGATTGACAACCAACTTGTCCTTGCTGTGAGCGGCTGGTTTCCGAGAACCACCTGCACCTGTGAATGAGTGAGGAAGATAGCAAGGTTGAGGTGACATGTCCTTGAGTCAAAAAGTAAGCAACTATGCTGTGACTAGTGCACTCAGAGCAGATCTAGCCGGAGTCTCTGGGGGCTCAGACCGGAGTCTCCGACCAAAGCCGGAGACTTTGTGTCCAGGCCGGAGTCTCCGGTCACAAGGGCCGGAGTCTCCGGTTGGACCCAGGAGCCCGAGCCTAGGAGACCCCAAAGATCAAATCAAGGGCAAATAATCACAATAAAGTTGCTAAGATGATGAAAGATAGCCACAAGAAGGTAGGGCACCATAGCAAACTAAGGGAAACATGCACATCTCATAGATCTAGGGAGAACTAGATGGAGGAGACTGAGGGCAAGTTTACCGGAGTCCATGGCGTGAAAATAAACGGTGGGAATGATCCCACACCTCCAAGAACTTGATTTGCCGGTGGCACGGCGGATCCCAAAGCTTGGAGAGGCTCCGAGAGGCGATCTATGGCAATGGGGGAGGCAGGGGGAGAGCAGGGGCACGGGGGTGGATGGGGAAGAATGAACCGTTCTTCCCCACCCCATGCCCTAGATATTTGATTCGAAACTGCCCGGCCGGAGTCTCCGGTACTTACCCCGGAGTCTCCGGCCCCATTGACAAGATCAGCATTTATGGTGTAAAAGGACATGTCATTTAGAGTTTAAGTATGTTTGAGGATGAGATAGGCTTGGGATGGAAACATTGTCACTGTGTGGTACAAAATGCTCATGTTTGCAAACATGCAAATAAAATCAAATAAGACCAAACATGAGCATGTTCCCATAGAAAAAGGAATAAGACAATAAAATCAAATGGGAAACTCCTCCACTAGGGAGGTTGGTGACCAAAAGGCCACCATGTATGAGTATATAGGTATGGCACCGCGAAGATATATCTTGGGCCCAAAACCTAGACTCATCGATTAAGCTCAAAATTGTCACAAATGACAAGATAGAACAATACGCTTACTATTGGCATTATGGGGGGAGGGATAGTCCAATCAATTAGGACCGCACTCCCCCTATTTCCATGCCCACATCTAGAACAACACACAAGTTAGAGTATGGGAGTAAATGCACCTAGCTCAAGCCACATTGCTTGAATCAATGATATTTAGTTCATGCCTCAATTCCCGGAATCTTGCTTCATCAAGAGGCTTCATGAATATATCGGCAAGTTGCTCATTAGTGCCAATATAAGATAGATCAATATCTCCACGGTTGACATGATCCCGAATGAAATGATGACGAATCTCAATATGCTTTGTCTTGTTGTGTTGCACCGGGTTGTGAGCGATCTTGATTGCACTTTCATTATCACATAAAAGAGGCACTTTGTCAAAAATGACACCGTAATCCTTCAAGGTTTGCCTCATCCATAAGAGTTGTGCACAACAACTTGCTGTGGCTACATATTCGTCTTCGGTGGTAGAGAGAGACACACAATTTTGTTTCTTAGATGACCAACACACCAAAGACCTACCAAGAAATTGGCAAGCCCCAGAGGTTGATTTCCGTTCCACTTTGTCTCTTGCCCAATCCAAATCCGAGTAACCTACAAGATCAAAACTTGCTCCCTTTGGATACCAAAGACCAAAGTTAGGGGTATTCACTAAATATCGAAAGATTCTCTTGACCGCCACTAAGTGGCTTTCTTTTGGTGCGGCTTGAAAACGTGCACAAACTCCCACACTTAACATAATGTCCGGTCTAGATGCACAAAGGTAAAGCAAGGAACCAATCATAGATCTATAAAGTTTTTGATCCACTTCTTTACCATTAGGATCGAGATCAAGATTAACCTTTGTTGGCATGGGAGTCTTTGCACCTTTGACTCCTATCATCTCGAACCTCTTGAGCATGTCTTGGGTATATTTGGCTTGGTTCACAAAAGTCCCTCCCTTCAATTGTTTGACTTCAAATCCAAGGAAGAACTCTAACTCCCCCATCATAGACATCTCAAACTTGTCGGTCATGAGCTTGGCAAACTCATTATTGAAAGCTTTGTTAGTAGAACCAAATATAATATCATCAACATATAATTGGCAAATGAAAAGCTCCCCATTGACCTTCTTAGTAAAAAGAGTGGGATCGATCACCCCAATTTCAAAACCACGATCAACCAATAACTCTTTAAGGTGCTCGTACCACGCACGTGGGGCTTGTTTGAGGCCATAGAGCGCCTTATTAAGTTTGTAAACGTGGTTAGGAAACTTAGGGTTTTCGAAGCCCGGGGGTTGCTTCACAAAAACCAATTCATTTAAGCGACCATTGAGAAATGCACTTTTAACATCCATTTGTTGAAGTTTAAAGTTATGATGTGATGCATATGCAAGTAAGATGCGAATGGATTCAAGACAGGCAACGGGAGCGAAAGTTTCACCAAAGTCAATACCCTCAACTTGGGAGAAACCTTGAGCCACCAATCTTGCCTTGTTACGAATGACAATGCCATTTGCATCTTGCTTGTTCTTGAAGATCCACTTGGTCCCAATGACATTACGGCAATCTTTAGGCCTTTCTACTAGAGTCCAAACTTTGTTGCGCTCGTAGTTGTTGAGTTCATCATGCATGGCATCAAGCCAATCCGGATCCTCAAGCGCCTCATAAACTTTCTTGGGTTCTACACAAGAGACAAAAGCATGATGAGAGCTAAAGTTAGAAAGTTGCCTCCTTGTGGAGACACCTTTACGAACACTCCCAACAACATTTTCCAAGGATATGCTTCTTCGTCGAAGAATGGACTCAAGCTTCTTCTCACGGCGAGTGCGAGCCTCAAGAGGAGATTCTTGAGAGACTACTTGATCATCTTCATGATCGTTGTTCTGGTCCTTGCCTTGACCATTTGGATTGCCTTGATCATCAAGTGGCCCATAGCCACGGAATTCCGAAGGATCTTCATCAAGGCCTTGATCACCCCCGGAGACTCCGGTATCCAAACCCGGAGACTCCGGTATAGGCCGCAGAGTCCGGACCGCAGGGGCCGGAGACTCCAGACAAGATTGCTCGGTGGGATGATCTTGAGGTTGAGGGTGCGCAGCTTGTCTTTGGTCAATGTCCTGTGGGTGTTCAGCAGGTGAAGGCTCCACTTGTGTAGAGCATTGTCCTTCTCCTTCGGCCAAAAGGTGTCCCTCAATGGGCCGGAAAAATCCGATACCCATTCTTCTTATGGCTTGGGGAGGAATTTCGTCACCTACATCACGAACACCCTTTTGTCCCACAAAGGAACCATTATCTTCATCGAACCTAACATTACAAGTCTCTATAACATGCCCGGTGGACTTGCTATAGATCCTATAGGAATGTGAGTCCGTGGAGTAACCAACAAAGATACCCTCTATAGCTTTAGAATCAAATTTTGACAAACGAACACCTTTCTTGAGATAGAAACACTTACAACCAAATACCCGGAAGTACATGATGTTGGGCTTTTGCCCGGTAAGAATTTCATAGGGAGTCTTGTTCAAGTTCTTGCGGAGATAAAGCCGGTTGGTGGCATGGCATGCGGTATTAATAGCTTCGGCCCAAAAGTTGTATGGAGACTTGAACTCCGCCAACATAGTTCTTGCCGCATCCATAAGAGTCCGGTTCTTCCTCTCGGCAACTCCATTTTGTTGCGGGGTATATGCAGCGGAATATTGATGTTTGATACCCGCATCACTAAGAAACTCATTTAGGGAGTAGTTCTTGAACTCGGTGCCATTGTCACTTCTTATAGTCAATATGGTGGTATTGAATTGACGCTCAACTTCGGTGGCAAAGTCTTTGACAGTTTGTTGGGTCTCACTCTTGAACTCAAAGAAACAAACCCAAGTGTATCTTGAATAGTCATCGACAATCACCAAGCAATACTTCTTGCCACCAAGACTTGCATAAGTGGGAGGTCCAAAGAGATCCATGTGAAGGAGCTCCAAGCACCTCTGGGAAGAGATAATAGTCTTGCTCGGATGACTTGTTTCATGCATCTTCCCTTCAATACATGCCCTACAAACACGATCTTTGGCAAAAGAAACATCCTTTAGTCCGAGTATGTGGCCGCCGGTGTAGAGATTTTGCAAAGCTCTTATATTGACGTGGGCTAACCGGCGATGCCAAAGCCATCCCACGTCGGCCTTAGCAATTAGGCATATCGCGGCCGTAGTGGGTTTCTCCGAGAAGTCCACCACATACAAGCCATTTTCGACATACCCAACAAAGGCAACCTTGAGAGACTTACTCCACATGACGACCACAATATCAACATCAAAATATGTGGCATAGCCCATAGTAGCAAGTTGATGAACGAAAAGTAAATTATAACCAATGGTTTCGACAAGCATGACATTCACTAGGGACACGTCCGGAGTGATCACCAGCTTACCGAAACCAAGTACCTTAGAGGATGACTTATCACCATATGAGACCGTGACATTTGAAGTATTTGGCTTTAGATCTACCACAATATTTTTGCTTCCGGTCATGTGGCTTGTGGCACCACTGTCAATAATCCATTTTCCTCCTCCGAAAGCAATGTCCTACAAGAGATCAATTCTTTGTTTTAGGTCCCCATTTTTGGATGGGTCCTCTTTTGTTAGTCACAAGAATCTTAGGTACCCAAATAGCATATTCAAAGTAACCATCAGAGGGACCAACATATTTAGCATAGACACCACCATAATAATCCCTAAGAAGAACATAATGAGGGTTATATTTTCCTGCAAAATCATTGTGAGTAGGGCCGGAGACTCCGGCCTTTGGGAGCGGAGACTCCGGGCTAGATGAACTAGCTGGAGACTCCGGACCCTTTGACCCGGAGACTCCGGTCTCCTCGATTTTCTTCTTTCCATTCAGCTCCTCCCACTCCTCCTCTGTGTAACAAATATCAAAAGGGACATGAGGAGTAGGAGCAGCAGCAGGCTTTGACTTCTTCTTGTTCTTCTTCTTCTTTGAGGGCTTGGCCACCAAACCAAGATCCCTTTTCTTTGAGGACTCGGCAACAAATCTGAGGCCCTCCTTACCCTTGAACATTCTTTGATTGTTCAAGAGATCATTGAGATTCTTCTCTCCTTGAATGCAAGTAGCAAGGCCCTTAGCAAGATCGGCCTTCAACCTATTGTTCTCCTCAATGATATCACTATGATCACAAATAGAGTTAGAAGAACAAGGAACTTCAATAACTTGCATTGGTGGGACTTTAGATTGTTCAATAGTTAGTTGAATTTGAAGTTGTTCACGAATCTTGGTGAGATGAGAGAATTTGCCTTCCAAAGCCTTGTGGGCTTCTTCAAGCTTCTCAAACTTCTCACGAAGATCATTATGACCAACGTCAAATTCAACTTTCTCCTTTTTAAGCAACTTGACCATAGCAAGAGCATGGTCACGTTCTTTAGTGAGTTTTGACAAGATTAGATTATGAGACTCTTCTAGTCCCAACAATTTCTCCTCTAAAGAGACTCTCAAGTTTTGCTCTTCTTCGAGCTCAATTGATAGAGAGCCAATATCATCGGCGGCTAATCTTTCCAACTCCTCCTTCTCCTTGATAGTGTCATGGGCATCACCAATTTCACACATTACTGTCTCAAAGTATATCTTGGTTGGCCCCTTCATGTTAGCAATAAATTCATCACAAGAAACTAGTTCTTTCTTAATCTTAAAACTACTCACATCATCCATAGAAGTAGAATCGGAATGAGATGATGAAGGAGTAGGTGATGATGTTACCTCCGAGGCCTTGGCCATAAGACACTTGTGGGTGGTGATGATGGCATTCTCATTTTGTGAGTTGAAGAGGGATGTAGGTGGAGTGGAGACAATGGCAATGGCGGCCACTTCTCCATTCTCTTCATCAACGGAGTCATCATCATCGGACCCGGAGTCATACTCCTCATGAACCACCAACACCCTTTCTCGTTTCTTCTTGTTGTCCTTGTTCCCATGCTTCTTGGATGGGTAGAACTTTGATGACCGACGCTTGGGGATGAGCCGGCCTTCATTGTCCTCCTTGTTCTCATAGGGACATTCGGCGATGAAGTGCTTGATTCCTCCACAATTGTAGCAATGCCTCACTTTAGAGTCACCACCCTTCCTTGGAAAAGATTTGAACTTGGATCCCTTCGTCTTGTGCTTGTTGGCATCCCAAAAAGCATTTGCATTGAGAGCCAAGTGTTCATGGAGTGCAAACTTGAGATCTTCCGGAGACCAACAGTCTTCTTCATATATTTCTTCATCTCCCTCACCTTGCTTGGACACCACCTTGGCCTTGAGAGCAAGATTGTGAACTCCTTGTCCGGCAAGAACACGAGCTCTAGTTTCTTCCGCATTCTTCTTCAAGATCGACAAGGCGGTGAACTCGCAAAGAACTTCATTTGAGGTCATACTCCCAAAATCCGGTCTTGAACAGATTATCTCGGACCGCATGGGTTCTCTTGGGTTGATGGAGGTAATGAACATACGCTTGATATAGTCATCACCATTGTCTTTGCACCCGAACCCGGTCAAGGCCGTTGCAAGAGCCAAGATCCTTTGGTACATCTCATCGGGAGTCTCATTGTCACGCATAATGAAATCCCTCTCTTCACTCTTGAGCTCATCAAACTTGGAGGACCGAATACTCTCATTCCCAATGAAGAGCATAGTGAGATAGTCCCATACTTCCTTGGCGGTGCTCAAGTTGTTGATGTGTGCCGCATGAGTATCCGGCATGGCTTGTTGAAGGAGATGCTTGGCGGTAGCATTAAGTTGCTCATCAACTTCTTCCCTTCCGGTCAAGTTGTGAGGATCATGAGGTGCAAAGCCATTTTGTATGACCCTCCACAAATGAGTAGAAGAGCTAGAAATATGAGATTTCATTAGTCCTTGCCATCTAATAAAATTGCGAGAATCAAGCTTAGGAGGAGATCCCATGTTGTTAATGTGTGGCATAGGATAATGGACCGGCGGAGGGGAGTAAGTGTTAGGGGGTGGAATGTAAGCACCCTTTGCCGGACCATCATTTTCCTTAGGAGGGTCACCTTTATTCTCGGCGGAGGTGGAGCCATTGTTAGGTGGCTTCACCTTAGCCAAGGAGAGTTCCACAATAGGTGTGGTGTTTGGGTCGGTGGGCCCGGAAGGTTTTCTTCCAAAATATTCCTCAAACATAGCCTTCATCTCCAATCTCATGGTGGCTTGCATTGTGTCCAAGGACGCCAAATGCTCCTCACGTGAGATTGAAGAGGAAGAGATAGATGGAGGAGTATCTTCGGGAGGAGTTTCTTTACTCTTATCCCCATCCATAGTCTCGCTCAAACTCTTAGGCGGTTAAGCCCGAATAAGAGACCACGCTCTGATACCAACTGAAAGGATCGTATGAGCGACTAGAGGGGGGGTGAATAGGAGCTACCCAAATTTTTACTTCTTTTCAAGTTAAGGCTAGACAAGAAGGTAAATTCTCTAGATGTGCTACTAAGTGAATTTACCTAGAGTGACAAGCAAGCTAGCAATAACAATATAAGTAAAGGTACGAGTAAAGGATAGAGGTAACCGCAATGGAGACACGAAGACACAAGGATGTATTCCCATAGTTCCTTCCTTGTTACGGGAAGTACGTCTACGTTGGAGAGGTGTGGTGCCACAAAGGCCACCAACGCCACAAAGGCTCACCCTATTCTCCGGTGAACAAGACACAAAGGCGAGTCCACGCTCCACTAAGCGATGCCCTTGAAGGCGGCACGACACCTTTACACAAATTATTGGGGCAAGCTCCACAACTCAATTGGAGGCTCCCAATAGGCCCACCAAGCTCTTACACACAAAGTTAAGCTTGGAGGACGGCTTCTTCCGGCTAGGAATCCGATGAACACACGAGTTACAAGCCCCTCAACAGAACGAGGGGGGAAATCAAATCGCCTTGGTGAAGGTGTAGATCTAGGTCTTCTCCCTCAAATCCCAAAAGGGCTTTGAGTTCTATTGGCTAGGGAGAGAGATCTAGTGCTTTGAAGCTTAGGAACAATGGAGGAGAGAGAGTGGAAGCTGCAACCACTTCTTGAGGTAGAAGAAGGCTTTATATAGTCCTCCACAAAATGTAGCCATTGCTGGACGACTAGGGCCGGAGTCTCCGGCCGGGAGGGCCGGAGTCTCCGCCCTAAGTGACTCCAGGGCCGGAGTCTCCGGCCAGAGACAAAAGTCTCCGGCCCAACTCCGGTCTGGCATCTAAATCGTCTGAGCCAGTTAGCAACCCACGACCAGCAAGACAGACCGGAGTCTCCGGCCCTTGGGGATCGGAGTCTCCGGCCTCAGCATGTCGACCCGGAGTCTCCGGCCAGAGACAGAAAGTCTCCGGCCCAACTCCGGGAGGGCATCTGAACTGTCCAACTTTGGGGATTGCCTGGGTGAGTCCCCTAGGCCAGAGTCTCCGGCCACTAGGGCCGGAGTCTCCACCCTAGAAGAAGCAACAGCAGTACTTCGTGGATCCCCTCTCCACCATTTCCACCTTCGCGAAGCACCCTACAAGACAACTAAGCCCTAACTCCACTACTGGACTACGGGCTCCGATCTTTTCTTCCTTTTTGGGGTGCACCTCCGCGAGATCCTGAATCAACCTAGAAAATCTGCAGAACTTTAATAGCATGGTTAATTCACCAAATGTTGTTAACAAACACCAAAATACATTTATTAGGGAAATGCTCTTTCACTTGCAAACCAGCACACATCTTAATTCACACTTGCAAGAATTCCAGAAGAGAATTTTGAATCAAAAGATTTTATAGCACCATACTAAAGCACCTGAGATCATGCATACACACACACAATATCTTAACTAAGAAGTTTTAGTTTCCCCTAAATAGAGCATTACTTGGTCTTAATATGTTTTACAAAAAGTGGGCTGTTACACGACGCCCCGGCCGTCTGGCCGGAAGCAAGAATAAACCCAAGGTGCCTTCTGCCGCGCTAGGTCCAAGTGCTCCTTCCCCTGATGCTTCTTCTTCTTCACCCAGAATCTATTCTTTCTTCTGCATCTGCAACGCGCAGTGCCGCGAAATTCAGCGCCTGCCACTGAAATTTACCAAATTCATGGATGGGCGAGAACTGCGTGAAGCAGTTCTCCGTGAACACTCTGGTGGAGGAACCCCATACGAAGTGGAGGTGTGGTACGACGGCGCCGGTGAACAATTCTTCAAGGGCGGCTAGTCGCGATTTGCGGAGGATCATGACCTCCATCAGGAGTTCTTCATGACCTTTGATTTCCATGTTGGCACGTCGAAGTTCGACGTGAGAATTTACGATGGCACCCAGTGCCAGAAGGAGTATGAATCCAAAGTGTAGTGTCATTAGTATTCTCCTTTATGTAATCCAGTTGTTCTTCCTCATACTTATCTATAATAAAAATCATATCGGAATTATGTGTTTATTAATAGACCATGGGAACGAATCATGGTTCCGAGGTGTGCGCATTAATATTTATCGGGTTCCTTTGAACCGTTTACGCCGCAGACGAAATATCGGGTTGCAATCATCTTTGTAGTGTGCCTCAAAGAATCACAAATCTCGATAATTTATTAATATTATTTCGTACGACTCGAGGGTTTGAGCCCCCGAGTGTATAGTAAAATATTTACACATATTGTCGACTTGGCCCAAGGAACCCGACCTATAGCCTCATATTCTGGGTTCAGAGGGTCATAACTCGAAAAAACTCTTTATCTTCTATGCGTAGAATCGTCGTAGTTGCTCTGCATTCCACGGGTTACTCTCGTCTTTCCCCATTTTGTTGTCTCGTAGTCGATAAGCTCCTCCTGGTATCACTTCTGTGACTATGTAAGGTCCCACCCATGGGGACTCGAGTTTTCCATGGCCATCTTTGATTGAGTCGTAGAACTAGATCTCCCACCACGAAAGATCATGGACGAACTCGACTACTATGGTAGTTTCGCAGATTTTGCTGATATTGAGTAGCTCTGGCGAGCGCTACATCTCTTGCTTTGTCAAGCGCATCGACATCATCTTGAAGTGCTTCTGTAGAAGCTGCCTCATCATATGTTGTGATTCTTGGAGCTTCATGAGTTATTTCGACTGGAAGCACGGCTTCTGCGCCATGAACCAGAAAAAATGGCATTTCCTGAGTAGTTGCGTTAGGTGTAGTTCGTAGAGTCCAGAGTACGGAGGGTAGCTCATCTACCCAAGCGTGCTTGGCTTTTTTGAGGGGTGCTAGCAGCCTTTTCTTTATCTCATTGCATATTAAGCCATTGGCTTTTTTGACTTGCCCATTTGACTTTGGATGCGCTACAGATGCAAATTTCAATTTGATTCCCACACTTTCACAGTAATTCTTGAACTCTTTCGATGTGAAGTTTGTCCCATTGTCTGTGATTATGCTGTGTGGTACTCCGAAGAGAAAGACCATGGATTTGATGAAGTTAATCGCAGCTGTGGAATCTTGGGTTGTCACTAGGGCTGCTTCTACCCATTTGGTGAATTTGTCGACTGCTACCAGCATATAAACATGCCCTCCTGGCCAAGATTTGTGTAGTTTCCCTACCATGTCGAGGCCCCATTGTGCAAAGGTCCAAGATAATGGTATTGGTTGCAACTCTGCTGCTGGCGCGTGTGGTCGGGATGCGAAACGTTGGCAAGCCTCGCACTTTCTTACGATATCTTTCGCGTCCTCAATGGCTGTTAGCCAGTAAAATCCTGCACAAAAAGCTTTGGCTGCAATGGATCTGCTGCTAGCGTGATGGCCACATACTCTTACGTGGATGTCTCTTAAGATCTCCTGCCCTTCTTGAGGGGTGACGCACCGTTGTGAGACGCCTGTTATACTTCTTTTGTATAATTTTCCTTGCAGCACGACGAAAGCCTTGGATCATCGTATTATCCTTTTCGCCTGTACTGTATCTTCGGGTAGTGTTTTGTTTACCATATATGACAGGTATGGTTGCATCCAAGTTTCCGCGATCATCATGACTTCTTCGGGTTCAGTTGTCCCATTGCTACCAGCCCCCAAGCCTGTTGCTTGGTGCTGGGCTTTCTCTCCAGTAGTCGAGACTTTGGTGCTTTTTACTGATCTCTCTATGATTTCTTCCCAAAAAACTCCTTGTGGTACGGGTAAACACTAGGACCCGATATTTGCTAAATTGTCGGCTTCCTCGTTGCTTGCTCTGCTGACATGTGAAACTTTGCATCCATCAAATGTTCGTTTGAGATAATAATATAGATTCATGTATGCTGTCATATTGTCACTGATAGCATCACACTTGTTCATCACTTGTTGGACGACGAGATTTGAATCTCCAAAAAATTACATTGTCCCATCAAAGTACATTGTCCATACACTCGATAGATTTGGTGGTCCTGTATTTTGTAACTCCAGCCACTCTGCTGTAAAGTCTGGTAAAACTTGTGATTTGATCGCCTTTCGCTTTTTGTACGTGATGTCCAGGGGTGATAACTCAATTCCCCATAAGGAGACATGCCTTGTTGCTGAAGGGTTGTTCAATATGTTGGATAGTGGTGCTTCATTGACTACTATGATTGGGTGTACCGAAAAATATTACCGTAGTTTCCGTGCTATTGTGAATACACTGTATGCAAGTTTCTGGTAGTGTGGGTACCTTTGCTTTGTTGGAGATAGTTCCTCGCTGACAAAATATAATGGCCGTTGAACTCCATGGGTTTTCCCTTCTTCACTTCTTTCGACTACCAAGACTGTGCTTACCACCTGATGTGTTGCTGCAATATAGAGTAATAATGGCTCTTTTTCCTTTGGTGCGACCAACACCGGCGGTGTGGAAAGCACTTTTTCAGTTGTGCAAAAGCTATGTCTACTTCTTCTGTCCACTCGAATTTATCGTCTGATTTTTTCATCAATGCATAGAAGGGAAGGGCTTTTTCCCCTAGTCTTGCGACAAATCGACTTAGTGCCGCAACGCGTCCTGCGAGCTTCTGTACATCGTGTAGCTTTGTGGGCTTGCCCATTGTTAATATCGCTTGGATCTTTTCTAGATTTGCTTCTATTCCTCTCGCAGATACTAGGAACCCTAGGAGTTGTCCTGCAGATACCCCAAAAGAACATTTTGTCGGGTTGAGCTTGAGCTTGTACCTGTTTAAGTTGTCGAAGGTTTCTGCTAAATCACTGATTAAGGACTCCTCTTCTCTTGTTGTAATGACCACGTCGTCGTTGTAGACTTGGATGTTTCGTCCTATTTGACTTCCGAGGCAGTTTTGCATCATCCTCTGATAGGTTGCTCCTACGTTTTTAGGCCAAAAGGCATGACTTGGTAGCAGAATATGCCGTAAGGTGTTATGAAAGCTATTTTTTCCTCGTCTTCTTTCTTCAACTTTATATGGTTGTAGCCAGAGTATGCATCCAGGAAGGAAAGCCTTGCGCACCCTGCTGTTGAGTCAATAATCTGATCAATGCGAGGTAGAGGGAAGGGATCCTTTGGACAATGCTTGTTGAGAGATGTGTAGTCAACACACACTCTTTGCACATCTGTGTTTTTCTTGGGGACTATAACTGGATTAGATACCCAAGTCGATGCTTTGATTTCTTGGATGAACCCTGCGTTTTCGAGTCTGTGTAGCTCGGATACTATTGCTTTCCTTTTGGGTTCGTCGAATCTCCTTAATGGTTGTTTGACTAGTTTCGCTTTTGGATCAACGTTTAGTGCGTGCTCGACGAGTTCCCTGGGAACCCCTGGCATGTCCGAAGGACACCAGGCAAAGATTTCCCAGTACTCACAGAGGAACTCGACGAGCGTGCTTTCCTATGCGGGATCCAGGTTTACTGCTATAGAGGTAGTCTTGTTCGGGTCCATAGGGTGGACCTGGATTGTCCTCGAGTCTGGAGTTGCATCGAAAGCCTGATCTGGCAGGGATCGCCCGACGTCGGGTAGCACGTTGTGGTCGGTTTCGCCTTTTAGTCTTGCGTATTCTGCTATCATGCCGAAGGTTTGCGCCAGTCTATTGAATTCTTTGTCACAGGTGTTGGATACTTCAAAGCTGCCATGCACTGTGATTGTTCCTTTGGGTCCTAGGATCTTGAGTGTAAGATACGCGTAATGAGGTACTGCCATGAATTTTGCAAATGCTGGGCATCCCAGGATTGCATGATATTGTGAAGGACAATCCATAACTTCGAACTCCAACTTTTCTCTGCGGTAATTGCTGCTGCTGCCGAAGCAAACGTCGAGTTCTATTTTCCCGAGAGGGTAATTTGCGCTTCCTGGTACTATTCCATGGAAAGAACAATATGTTGGCTTTAGACTTTCAAGTGAGATGCACATTGCCCTCAAAGTTCTTGCATATATCAGGTTTATGCCGCTTCCTGCATCCATGAATACTCTCCCGATGTCATACCCCCCTATTTGTGCCTTTAGTACCATTGGTGCGTGCCCTGGCCTAGGAACTTTCCTTGGGTGGTCTGCTTTGCTAAATCTAACCGGTTGATCGGACCACCTTAGATACTCTATAGTAGCTGGTGGTGATGATATTTCCAGGTTGACCTGTCTGGATATGCTCTTCCTTTCTTTCTTTGACTTTGGTACTGGTTGAATCATTGCTGATATATATACCTTTGACTCCAGTTGTTTCGCGAGTCGCTGCATTTGATATTCTTGACTCATGCTTTTTCCTCCCTGTCGTGTTCCTTGGCTTGAATCCATGGCGCTTTGCAATCTTAGGAAGGTTCTGCAATCCTTCATCTGATGGTTGGAGACTCTTTTCCCGTCCAGGTACGCATAATGGATGCGACAAGGACCATACAGCATATCTTCTGCAGAGGGACCCAAGTACCTTGATTTCTCCTTTCCCCTATTATCTCTTGCTTGAAACTCTTTACTTTCATAGTCTTCCTCATTCCTTCCGTCATATCCCGCGGCTATTTGATTTCGCCTTCCATGGTTGTCGCCGTTGCGGTATCGTCGCCTTTGTCTGCTTGTTTTGTCGACTTCTGGTGAACGCCCCCTTTTGTTGTTATACGCGTCTTCTCCATCGGCAAATCTGTTGGCTACTTAGCTCAGACACTGTCCTTGGCCTCGTTCTCCCTATTTCTTCTACTAGGTCCGAACGACGAAGGCCACTCGAAAACGCGTCTATTGCTCTTTCATCAGAGACGTCTTTTGCTGAATTTTTGATTACACTCCAGCGTTGTATATAAGAGCGCAGGGTTTCATCTCTTTTCTGTACACACAATTTGAGTTCCTCCAGTGATGTTGGTCGCTTATATGTTGAGCAAAAATTTCTTGCGAATTGACTCTCTAACTCCCCCCAACTTCCGATGGAATCATTCGGTAAGGTATTTAACTAGGACCGCGCTGCGCCGGTGAGGTGTAACTGCAAACTTTGCATGGCTATTGCTCTTGTTCCTCTGAGTATCTGTACTGCTTGCAGGTAATCTGACAGCCATAGAGTAGGCTCCTGCGACCCGTCATACTTTTCTTGATCATGTGGCTGTTTGAAACCTTTGGGTACTCGCGTTTTGCGAACCCTACGGGTAAAACATAACGCGCCCATCTCTTTTTCATCGTCTTTATAGTTTTCCTCTCTCCATGCATAGCGCGAGTTGTTTACTCATGCTTGTGCTATTATGTTCCTTGCGTCCTCCCTCCTTTTTTGTCGCTTCTCATCTTCTGATGAATCATTGGGTTCGTTTCGCGAGGATTTGCGTTTGAATTCTTCTTTTTGCCTTTCCTTTCCACGTGTCACTTTTTACTCTGGAAGTTTTCCCATTAGTTTGTCTTCTACCAACCCGACACTTTGTATTGCGGCTTGTTGCATGTGCTCTTGTGGGTCCCCAAGCTCTGGTTGTGTGGTTAGTAGGTACGCCTGTGCTGCTACCAATGCTGCTTCTGGTGTTTCTTGAACGAAATCTTCTTCTTCTAACTGCTGCACGCTTTGACTTTTTGCGTAACTCTCCTCTCTTATCTGTGCTGTTATCCTCCTGTTGTGCTTTGGGTCTCTTTATCTCTCCATGCTGGACTCTAATGAATTGCTATATTCACTCCAATATCCTTCACTTGGTGTACTGTTGTAATCCGGGCTTCTCATGATCATGTCTCTTTCCTGCCTTAACTTCTTTTTGCGCTGCTGTAGCGCGTATTGGTATCCCATTAAAACTTCTCTTCTTGAATCTGCGGGTACATCAGTCCCGTGGTTGACGGCTGTCATGATCATTCTCTACTCTCCGGCCGAAACATGCACTTTCTCTTTCTCTTTCTTGCCATTGCTCCTTATCTTGTCGACTTGCATGTCGACCTCCTTGTTGCCAGTGTGATTGTTTTCTTCTTCTGCTGCTTCAGTGATTATAACGCATAATTGGTGTATGCTCCTGGAGACGCTGCTGCTTCTGCTGGCGATATCCCTTGATTTGTCCACTGCTGCTTCTGCAATGGTCTTTTGCCCGGTTTCGTCGGGTTCCTCTAATTTTCCCTGCAAATTTTCTGTTGCTGCTAAGCTGACTGGCGAGTTTGCCTCGCTAGAAGAGCCTACAGATGATCCAGATGCTATCATCCTCTCTGTTTTGCCCGCCGACGGAACTGATTTCATCGGATCCGAAAGGCGAGTTGAACCCGAAGGTCCGATGTATAAGCTTAGACTTCCGAACGTCAATTCCATCTCTTGATTTTCATCGACTTCTGGATTGCTATTGGCTAAAAGCGAAAAAGCCGTCGAATTCATGATTCCAACGCCCAGAGTCCCCACGGTCGGCGCCAATTGACGAGGGTTAAACTCGACAAATGTCCTAGATGAAGGACTTAGGATCGGGGAGACAGGGCATCGGATGAACTCGAAGGTAAACTCAGTCAAATAAGGTGGCTATGAAAGAAAACGTGGGTGTAAAACCTGGCTTCCTTTCAATCTGTCCCACACCATCCCCTCCTGGCCCCTATATATAGGTGGTCAGGTCTCAAGGATCGGGCGGGATCCGATACAGATTACAATATCGACATACGACTCGAACTCGTATTTCGTCTAGTATTACAATTGGGGCTAGCTTAACGGGCCTCAGGGGTACTCAACTGGTGGGCTCTATTATCTATACCCTTGTCAGTTTGAAGTTAATTTTTAGTGTTAAAATACTTCAAAAGTCATATTTAGATAATGTATTTTTTTCAAAAGCAATTGGTGAAAAATATGTTAAAAAGTAAGAAAGTCATTAAGAAAAAACTGGAGACTATTATAAGTCTTCAATTGTGGCGCACTCAAGTCCAACCATGTTTCACAATTATATTATAGTACTCAAAGGGATATGTTAGTTTCTGGTGCAAGAAATAATGACAAGAACATATATATTAAATATTGGAATTAATTAGTGAATCCAGTCGTGCAATTGCATGGACAAATTAGAAAAAATAATTTTATAAAAATAACTCTATATTAGGTATAAAATTATATTCCATTTAAATAAATTTGGTAAAAGTCTTAACAAAAAAATAAAAAATTGGACTTTCGGTTTTCACGAAAATTACATTTGGTGCAGAAATAAATGCTTTTACTACAGTTTATATGGAAAATAGTAATTATGGTAAACTTTGTTTTGGGATGAACCTTGACTTAGAACCAAAGGAATATCCAATTTGTTTCCAGATTTAGTAGGAAAGCCAATATTATATACTCCCTCCGATCCCAACCATGTTTCACAATTTTATTATAGTACTCAGAGGGATATGTTAGTTTCTGGACCAGAGAAATAATGACAAGAACATAAATATCGAATGTTGGAATTAATTAGTGAATCCTATCGTACAATTGCATGGACCAATTAGAAAAAATAATGTTCTAAAAATAACTATATATTAGGTATAAAATTATATTCCATTTGAAATAAATTTGGCAAAAGTCTTAACAAAAATGAAAATTTGGACTTTTTGATTTTCACAAAAATTACATTTGGTGCGGAAATAAATACTTTTACTGCAATTTATATCAAAAATAGTAATTATGATAAACTTTGTTTTGGGATGAACCTTGACTAAGAACCAAATGAATATCCAATTTGTTTCCAAATTCTGTAGGAAGGCCAAAATTATATACTTGCTACAGGACATTGTTATTTTTTGGCGTTTGCGGAAACACACTACCCGATTATGTCTTTGCTAGGTACCATTACAATTTTGTGACACATTTGCCAGAACACACCGCAGTGTCAAAAATAGAAAGTTTGACACTTTTATTTGAGATGACCGGTTTTGAAGAAAATGTGCCAAACTTTCTGTTTTTGTCAATGCGGTGTGTTCTGGCAAAGACACAATTGAGCAATATTTTTCGGCAAACAACACAAAATAACGGTGTCCTGTAGCAATTTTCCCTAATAAATTTCAATAGAGTTTAGTTTCAAAATTGACAACATGCATATCGTATGCCCAAGGTAAATGAGCAACTATGTCTATTTCTCATCACGGATGCATGAGTTGTCGACATAGTCGATAGATGAGTGAAGACATCATGCATGAACCAACAAGAATAACACAAGTGATTGGTCGGTAATACTAGCACCACCTTACATAACATGTGTGACATCGATATAATAATAAACTGTTTGATACCAATGATCTATGTGTCAGGCATGCGTATTGCAGGAAAAAACAAAAATATTTTATGTGGATGCCACATTATAATCCTCTCGGCTTGAAACTTACTAATATTGTAAGAAAAAAGGTGCACTGTGGTCCAAATGACTTCTATGATTTGCAAGACTCCCAAAACGTAGGGATAGATAACGAGACAAGATTAATGAATCTCATCTTAAAGAACATGAGCTTTGATCCATTTGTAAATAGCCCTTACTATTATTGTAATCAAATTTATCCAAGAATTAAGAAATCTGACACTTGGTCAATAAGATACACACCAAGACCTAATATATTTAGTGAAAACTTCTCCACATAATTTAGGTAGCGTTTTCTTTAGACATAGCAATTCTAAGTTATTTCCTAAAAAATATATATTTATATAAGATAATATTTAAATGGTTAATATTTATATATCTATAATAGAATGACTTCGGAAATTTCTAAACAATCTTATATGTTGCAAAGAAGAGGGTAAATAGGAAAAATATTGTATAAGATAATTCAAATATATTTAGTACTTATTTAATATACATTAAAGATGATGCCCTCGCATTTGCGAGGGCCACCTTGCTAGTTTGATCAAAATGGGCAGCAACTACCCTAACTAGGAATATAGTTTACCAACTAATACTTGATCACCTTTAACAATGTTTTAGGTATTACTATCCAATTCATGGTTTCATATATGTTTACATAGTTATATGGTTGGTTGGAATATCAGCTATTATGTGCATGTCATATTCAGCAACTTCAAAAATTAGCTTTGCTTATAAATTGTACCATGTATAATTTCCTTTTTGCAATACTTACCCTCAAAGACTGTCTATTCCGCCTGCCTATCAGTTCTATAGGCATTTTAAATTCAGCTACTTGACAAACTACCCCTATATACAAATTGTGAAACTCATTTTGGTTTTGCAGTATTTTCTCTTCATTAAACAAAGTAAGTGTCCTAACAACGGCACTTATTATTATTCAGATCACATTTTCAGGTATACTCACAAAATTGGTTGCAACATCAGATATACGTGTACTTTTACATTCAGCTACTTTACAGATTTTTCTGTATAGAAATTGTGAAACTCGGTCCTATTTTTTGCGGTCCTTACTCTTCATCGAACAGAGCAATGTTCTACATGTTCCCTTCATCACGCATCTCGGATTTAATCAATGTATCAGTGACATGTCATCTATTTTTCTTTCTAAACTTATGATTGTACACTATACTGTACTGCTGCCACAGAGAGTTCACATGTTTTGCCTTCTTACTGATGAAATTTCCTGCGACGTCTCTACCTCTTAGAGATGTAAATGACACTGCTTTGCAGGTTTTGAAACATTGAGTTGTTTATGGGAGCAAGATAAAATTCTCAATGAGGCATTATTGTCCCTGTAAGTTTTTAATACTTATGGAAATTGTGCATTCATTTTAACACAACTTACAATTTGTGTGTTCTAATTATGGATCATCTCAACTGATCAACTGCAAGTGGATATTCTTTTGGAACCATTCATGGTAAACACGTACTCTCCATCAGCCACATTGCGTGACTACACACGTTCACTCATCTGAGACAACAGATGCAAAAGCATTAGAACAACCCCACCAATCTAGCATAATTCCTCGGCTTGATCAAAAGTGGAATGTCGGCCTTTGCTAACTTCTGAAGCTTCTCCTCCCCACCATGCCTTTGGCGCAATATGTGTCCATTAAAAATTTGCCTTCTTCTTAGTCTAAGTGTTGCTTTAACTGATTTCCCCATTTTTTTAGAAATGGAGTGTTCCCGGCCTCTGCATCAATCGATGCACACAGCCGTTTTATTAAAAGCGTTTAAAAAGTTTTACAAGTATCAGGTATCAAGAGGAAGACAAAAGCTAGTCATCGGCCAACGACGACTCTGCTACAAGCCATCTAAAAATGGAGTACAAAGCTCTGCTAAACATTCTCAATCCTATTAGAATGCCGCCAACCACCCCGGCTGAAGATAGCCTGAACGACCGCCATCAGTCGTGTGCATCCAGAATCCATATACCCCCGCTGGTCTTCTGGAAGAAGGAGCGCCCAAGTGGTGATCCAATACGAAGTTCTGTTGATAACCTGCAGAAAGGGAGAGTAATTTGCATTATTAAATATAATATCATTCCGGCAATTCCAGATTGCCCAAACCAAGGCACGGACACCAATTCTTATTCGTGCCTTGGCAGATTTGTCAATCCCGTTTAGCCAGTTTCCAAACATATTTTTTATATTGCTAGGGGGTGGCGTATTGAAGGTGAAATGAACAACTCTCCATATCAGGCTGGCGAATTTGCATTTGAGGAATAGGTGTTCTATGGTCTCTTCCTCATCACAAAATGCATATTTTTTGCAACCGGTCCAATTTCTTTTAGCCAAGTTGTCCTTAGTTAGGATATCTTTTCTATTTAGAAACCACATAAAGATTCTAATCTTTAGTGGTACTTTAATTTTCCAGAGGAGCTGATTTCCCCATGGAGGTTTACATCATATCAGACAAAAATACACACACAGAGCTGGAATAACTCCCACCACCTATACATCGAATCATAGATAGGCTCAGCAGCAGACATACGCAATACAAAACAACAAGAATAGGGCTACTCAACAAAAGTCCTCACTCTTATGTGTGATTGTGTTTTCTCAACTCCATTACTCAACGACACTGCTACAAATCCCTTACAAACACTGATTTCATCTCACGGGCGCGGCGTGCCGCCGCACCACACCTTCCTAGTAACAATCAAAGGACAACACCAAAGACGAAGAGGATACAAAATCACAAGTTTAAGAAGGGGCCAAATATAAATCTTAAAGCTATTATTTTTGAAAAAAAGCAAAATATTGCCATTTTTATTGATTAAGAAAGAGTTTCAAGAGGTTTTACAAACCAAATCTTGATAAAAAAAACCAAGGCCAAATAAATAAAAAGTGCCTACTCTCGCAGCATGATGTTATGAAGTGCTTTTGCCTCGGCAAAGCAAAATCTATACTTGATTCTTTTTTTAGAACGGAGGCACATAGTGCCCGACTTTGAATTAACAAAGCGCCATACGGCCAAGGTTTACAAAGTGCTAAAGAATAGCTTACAGGCAAAGACAAAAACAAGCAAAGAAATACTAAAATGAAGCCTAGATTGAATCAAAGCCCTTGTCACGCCCACGAGATGCCCGAAGAGGAAGAGGAGTTGGAGAGGACGCCGTAGATGAAATCCATGCCGCCGTCGACTACCAGGGCCAACCATGTCGATCGTCTGTTCCACCTCTAGAGAAAGCACGCCCTACTTTATCACCTCGGATTGAAAGGCTTCGTACCGTCGAGTGGTAGAGAGACCCACTCTAAGCACACTCGGTCATTCAGGAATGTTGCCAAAGAGGGATTGACCATTGTCGCCTCATCAAGCCGCCACCCACGAACACCACCGCCACCCACAGAACCACCCATCAAGCGAGAGATAAACTGCTTGAGAAGAACACCACCAAACATGCAGTGAACAAATGTTGACAAAGCACGGCGTAGACCCAATGGTCCAAATCAGAGGAAGGCTACCAAATAGGAGAACAGTTCTCCTCTCGCCCAGGATCGAGGGCGCCGCCGCCGGCGAGCATGACCTGTGATGCGGCACGGTGTGTTGATGTAAATCACCGTCCAATTGGGAACCCCAAGAGGAAGGTATGATGAGCACAGCAGCAAGCTTTTCCCTCAGTAAGAAACCAAGGTTTAATCGTATACAAGAAAAGCCAAACTCCAGAAGGTGATGCTTGCTAGCTTCGCGACAGCTCCAGACAATTTATAAGGCGCCTCGTCCAGTGCTTTGCTTTGCCAGCTGCAACGTGGAACCTGCATACAACACAACCAAATACTTTGCTCCCAACTTACGATGAGGTTGTCAATCTCACCGGTTTGCTGTAAACAAATGAATGAGCGTATCGAGTGGAAAGCAATAGTAATATGCGAGAAAGTAAACAGTGCGAGTAAAGTAAACAGGTGATAGCAATATAATGGAAATAGGACCAGGGTCCACAGTTCACTAGTGGTGTCTCTCCATAAGATAAAATAACACATGCTGGGTAAACAAATTACAGTTGGGCAATTGATAGAATAAAGATAACGTGATATGTCAAGAGGATCACTATGAGATTTACTCTGGGCATTACAACAAAATACATAGACCGCCATCCAACTGCATCTATGACTAATAATCCACTCGCGGGGATATCGTCCGAACACCCCACAAGTATTAAGTTGCGAACAACAGATAACTGCATTAAGGAAAGTGTGTAATGTAAACAAAGCATATGCCCTTGGATATAATAATGTTGTTTTCTCCCTAGTGGCAACAGCACATCTACAACCTTAGAGATTTCTGTCACTCCCCCAGATTAAATAGAGGCATGAACCCAACTATCGAGCATAAATACCCCCTCTTGGAGTCACTAGTATCTAGTCGGCCAAGATAGCTACTAACAACGGAGAGCATGCAAGATCATAAACAACATAGAGATAACATAAGATAATATTCAGCATATCAACTCAATAATAACACCAATATTCATCGGATCCCAACAAACACAACATGTAGAATTACATAACGGTGATCTCGATCATGTAAGGCAGCTCACGAGATCTAACCATGAAGCACATGGTGGAGAAGACAACCATCTAGCTACTGCTATGGACCCATAGTCCAAGGTAGACTACTCACTCATCGCGCCGGAGGCAAGCATGGCGATGAAGAAGACCTCCGGTGACGATTCCCCTCTCCGGCAGGGTAACGGGAAGAGCTTCTGGACCCTCCCGATCTCGGGTCGACGATGGCGGCGGATCGCGATGTGTTTCTGGAAAAGTGATCGGGTGTTTAGGTTTTTCCCGTCGGGGGGTCTTTATAGGCGAAGGGGCAGCATCAGAAGTGGACCAGGTGGGGCTCACCATAGGGCGGCGCGGCCAGGCCCTGGGTCGCGCCCCTGGTGGTGAGGCCACCCCCTGGCTCCGTTCCATCTCCTCTTCGGTTCTCTGGAAGCTTTGGTAAATTTCTGGATGTTCGGCTTTTGTTTCGTCCAATTCCGAGAATATTTCCTATGTAACTTTTCTGAAACACAAAAAAAGCAGAAAACAGGGAACTAGCACTGTGGCATCTCGTTAATAGGTTAGTTCCAGAAAATGCATAAAAATGCCACGAAGTGTAACGAAACACTAAGCAAATAGTGTGAAAACAAGCATGGAGCATAAAAAATTATTGATACGTTTGAGACGTATCAACCTGCAAGAACAACCAGGAGCTTGGCCACAACACTCCACAATAACATGAGAGCTACTGCTACAAGCAGCAACCCATCCAGCGCAAAGCTCGACCAACACCCCCACTGTCTCAAGGCAAAGCCTTGAAGAAGGGAACGACGCCGGAGCACTGCCACCGCCTAAAGATTTAGGTTTTCACCCGAGACGGGCAAGTTGGGGTGGGAGAGGAAAGCAAACCTCGAAGTCGCCTTCAGGAAGGAGTAGGACGCCCGCAGCACGATCGACATCGTGGCCGCCGCCGGCAGCCAAGGGTTTCTCCCGATCACTCCCATCACCAGCACCGCCCACCAGCCACCGAAGAAGACGCACTCCAGGGCCGAGGAGACTTGACGAATTGCGAAAGACGGCGCTGCCATCTTCAGATCTGCCCGGAGGTTTTGACACCCCCGCACGCTCCACACTCGTCGCCACCTCGCTTCCCACGCAGCTGAGGAAACGTCCAGTAGCACCCAGCAGATGCCGCCTGATACGTCTCTAACGTATCTATAATTTTTGATGCTCCATGCTTCTTTTTACACCATTTGCTTAGTGTTTCGTTACACTTCATGGCATTTTTATGCATTTTCCGAAACTAACCTATTAACGAGATGCCACAGTGCCAGTTCCTTGTTTTCTGCTGTTTTTGTGTTTCAGAAAAGTTACACAGGAAATATTCTCGGAATTGGACGAAACAAAAGCTGAACGTCCAGAAATTTACCGAAGCTTCCAGAGAACCGAAGAGGAGACGGAAAGGAGCCACAGGGCGGCGACACCACTAGGGGGTGCGGCCTGCCCCTGGCCCGCGCCGACCTGTGGTGTGGGTCCCCTGATCCACCTCTGACGCCGCCCCTTCGCCTATAAAGACCCCCCGACGGGAAAAACCTAAATACCCGATCACTTTTCCAGAATACATTGAGATCCGCCACCGCTGTTGACCCGAGATCGGGAGGGTCCAGAAGCTCTTCCCGGCACCCTGCCGGAGAGGGGAATCGCCACCGGAGGTCTTCTTCATCGCCATGCTTGCCTCTGGCGCGATGAGTGAGTAGTCTACCTTGGACTATGGGTCCATAGCAGTAGCTAGATGGTTGTCTTCTCCACCATGTGCTTCATGTTTAGATCTCATGAGCTACCTTACATGATCGAGATCACTGTTATGTAAATCTACATGTTGTGTTTGTTGGGATCCGATAAATATTGGTGTTATGATTGAGTTGATGTGCTGAATATTATCTTATGTTATCTCTATGTTGTTTATGATCTTGCATGCTCTCCATTGTTAGTAGCTATCTTGGCCGAGTAGTTGCTAGTGACTCCAAGAGGGGGTATTTATGCTCGATAGTGGGTTCATGCCTCTATTTAATCTGGGGGAGTGACAGAAACCTCTAAGGTTGTAGATGTGTTGTTGCCACTAGGGAGAAAAAAACTTTCATATGCTCAAGGGCATATGCTTTGTTTACATTACACACTTTGCTTAATGCAGTTATCTGTTGTTTGCAACTTAATACTTGTGGAGTTCTCGGATTGATTCGCCACAAGTGGATTATTAGTCATAGATGCTGTTGGATGACGGTCCATGTATCTTGTTGTAATGCCCAGAGTAAATCTCATAGTGATCCTCTCGACATATGCACGTTGTCTTTATTCTATCAATTGCCCAACTGTAATTTGTTTACCCAGCATGTGTTATTTTATCTTATGGAGAGACACCACTAGTGAACTATGGACCCCGGTCCTATTTCCATTATATTGCTATCACCTATTTACTTTACTCGCACTGTTTACTTTACTTGAATATTACTATTGCTTTCCACTCGATACGCTCATTCCTTTGTTTCAAGCAAACCGGTGAGATTGACAACCTCATCGTAAGTTGGGAGCAAAGTATTTGGTTGTGTTGTGTGCAGGTTCCACGTTGCTACTAGTTGAAGACGCACTGACTCGTTATCATTAACGGCGCCCTTGTTGGAGTGTTAGTAGGCTAGCAAGCATCACCTTCTGGAGTTTGACTTTTTCCTGGATTGACAAACCTTGGTTTCTTACTGAGGGAAAACTTGCTGCTGTGCTCATCATACCTTCCTCTTGGGGTTCCCAACTGGACGGTGAAAAACTATCAACACCGCGCCACATGAAGACATTTTTCTGGCGCCATTGTCGGGGAAAAAGAAGACTTCTGCAAGGGGAGTTTCGCACGCACATCCTTTACTTTGTTTTAGTTTTGCTTTTACTTTATTTTTACTTGCATCATTTTATCAAAAACACAAAAAAATAGTATCCTTATAGTTGTTTTTACTTGTCTGCTTTTAGCTTTGCTAGAATGGCTACTCCTGAAAACACCAAGTTGTGTGATTTTACTAGCACGAATAATAGTGATTTTATCAGCACTCCTATTGCGCCACCTGCTCCTGCTGTAAATTTTTATGAGATTAAGCCTGCTTTCTTGAACCTTGTTATGAAAGAGCAATTTTCTGGTGCTAGTTCTGATGATGCTGCAGCTCATCTCAACAATTTTGTTGAGCTATGTGAGATGCAGAAATATAAGGATGTTGAAAGTGATATTATTAAGCTTAAGTTGTTTCCTTTTTCCTTGAGAGGAAAAGCTAAGGATTCGTTGCTGTCTTTGCCTAAAAATAGTATTGATTCATGGGCTAAGTGTAAGGATGCTTTTATTGGTAGATACTATCCTCCTGCTAAGATTATAGCTTTGCGTAGCAATATTATGAAGTTTAGTCAGTTTGATAATGAACATATTGCTCAAGCTTGGGAAAGAATGAAATCTATGATAAAGAATTGCCCCACTCATGGACTGACTACTTGGATGATTGTTCAAACTTTTTATGCAGGACTGAATTTTTCTTCAAGGAACCTACTTGATTCAGCTGCTGGAGGCACTTTTATGTCCCTTACCTTGGGCGCCGCAAGAAAGCTTCTCGACAGTATGATGGTAAATTACTCTGAATGGCACACCAAGAGAGCTCCGCAAGGTAAGAAGGTAAATTCTGTTGAGGAAACCTCTTCCTTGAGTGATAAGATTGATGCTATTATTCTTATGCTTTCTAATGATGCTGCAGCTCATCTCAACAATTTTGTTGAGCTATGTGAGATGCAGAAATATAAGGATGTAGAAAGTGATATTATTAAGCTTAAGTTGTTTCCTTTTTCTTTGAGAGGAAAAGCTAAGGATTGGTTGCTATCTTTGCCTAAAAATAGTATTGATTCATGGGCTAAGTGTAAGGATGCTTTTATTGGTAGATACTATCCTCCTGCTAAGATTATAGCTTTGCATAGCAATATTATGAAGTTTAGTCAGTTTGATAATGAACATGTTGCTCAAGCTTGGGAAAGAATGAAATCTATGATCAAGAATTGTCCCACTCATGGACTGACTACTTGGATGATTGTCCAAACTTTTTATGCAGGACTGATTTTTTTTTCAAGGAACCTATTGGATTCAGCTGTTGGAGGCACTTTTATGTCCCTTACCTTGGGCACCGCAATGAGGCTTGTCGACAATATGATGGTAAATTACTCTGAATGGCACACCGAGAGAGCTCCACAAGGTAAGAAGTGAATTCTGTTGAGGGAACCTCTTCCTTGAATGATAAGATTGATGCTATTATGCTTATGCTTTCTAATGATAGGACTCATGTTGATCCTAATAATGTTCCTTTGGCCTCTTTGGTTGCTCAAGAAGAGCATGTTGATGTAAACTTCATTAGAAATAATAATTTTAACAACAATGCTTATAGGAACAATTTTGCTAGTAACAATTATAGGCCATATCCTTCTACCAATGGTAATGGTTATGGTAACTCTTATGGTAATTCCTCCAACAACACTAGGGCCGCGCCCTCCGAGCTTGAAGTCATGCTCAAGGACTTCATCGGTAAGCAAACCACTTTTAACAAGTCTGTTGAGGAAAAGTTAGGCAAAATTGATATTCTTGCTTCTAAAGTTGATAGCCCGTCTCATGATGTTGAACTTCTGAAATTAAAAGTGTTACCTAATGATGTTAAGGAGAATAATCCTTTTTCCACTGCTAATGCTATCCAAGTTAGAATTGATGAAAATGTTAGGATGCTAGCAGAATTGCATGCCAGGTGGGAAAGAGAAGATGAGATGGCTAGAAAGATGAAGGTATGTACCATTACTACCTCTAATGATGTTATTCCAAATGCTAGCAATCCTCTTACTTTGATTGGTGTAGATAAAACTCCCACTCCTTATGTTAAAAAGCCCAAAACAGCAAAAACTTATTCTCAAAAGAGTGCTGAAATTTTTCGGAGTGTAGGAGATGATATCATTATTTCCTTTAATGATTTTAATGTTGATGGCTGCAATATATCTGAAGTTATTTTGTTCTTGCAAAAGCTTTCTTTGACTCCCAATGCTAGTTCTTTAAATGTTGCTTTTACTAAGCATATTACCAATGCTCTCATGAAAATTAGGGATGAAAAGTTGAAGCAAAAAGCTTCTATGCCCAAGAAATTAGAGGATGGTTGGGAACCCATCATTGATATGCATGTTAATGGTTTTGATTGTCATGCTTTATGTGATCTAGGTGCTAGTATTTCTATCATGCCTAGAAAAATTTATGATATGCTTGATTTACCACCGCTTGAAAAGTGTTATTATGATGTTCCTATTGCTGATGTTGCTAAGAAGAAACCTTTGGGAAGGATTAATGATGTTCTTATTATGATTAACAATAACCTTGTTCCCGTTGATTTTATTGTCATGGATGTTGAATGCAATGCTTCATGTCCTATTATTTTGGGAAGACCATTTCTTCGAACTATAGGTGCCATCATTGATATGAGGGAAGGCACCATCAAATATCAATTTCCACTCAAGAAAGGTATGGAACACTTCCCTAGAAAGAGAAAGAAATTGTTTTTTGACTCTATTCTTAGAGCAAATTATGAGCTTGATGCTTCATCACTTGATATTACTTGATTCGCACTTTCTGCGCCTAGCTCAAAGGCGTTAAAGAAAAGCACTCTTGGGAGATAACCCAATGTTTTTACTTTCAGTTCTTTTTCTTTTATTTGAGTCTTAGAAGTTATTAATACTGTAATAATCTCTCCTTATCCTTTTTATTTCGTTTTAGTGCCAAGAGAAGCCTCTAATTTGAGTGAGGTAAGATTTGGGGATGTTGCTGTCCTGAAACAGATTTCGGTGCTGCACCGTAAAATTCGTGAAAATTCTCTGTATATCTTTTGGACCTGCGATTTCTTGTGCATATGCCCTAGGTTATATCCAAACTTTCATTAGTTGAACACTTTTTGATTTGAGCAACAGAAAATCCTCTAAAAATTCGACCTTTGTCAGCTGTTCTATTTTGACAGATTTCTGCCAATATTTGTGTTTGCCGCTTTATCGCTTTCTTTTTGAGTTCTTTTGATCACGGAACTTTTGGGGAAGTTGCTACAGTAGTATATACTTTATATGTGGTGGTTTTAGGTTGAAACCTGAAGCAAAAAGTGTTGATTCAGTGTTATGCTTACACTAATGTTGCTAATAGATTTGTGTTTAGTTTTGTATGAAGAAAGTTTTCAAGTGTAGGGATTGGAGAATGATGAGATGAGTTAAAGAATGGACAAAAGCTCAAGCTTGGGGATGCCCATGTCACCCCAAGAAATATCCAAGAGATACAAGCGTCAAAGCTTGGGATGCCCCCGAGGCACTGATGCGGTACAGTGTTGATAGTTTTTCACCGTCCAGTTGGGAACCCCAAGAGGAAGGTATGATGAATATAGCAGCAAGGTTGTCCCTCAGTTAAGAAACCAAGGTATGTCGGTCAAGAGAGGAAGAAGCCAATACGACTGAAGGTGATGCTTGCTAGTCTAGTGACACTCCAACAAGGGCGCCGTTTACGATCAAACGAGTTAGCGCGTCTTCAACTAGTAGCAACGTGGAACCTGCACACAACACAACCAAATACTTTGCTCCCAACTTACGATGAGGTTGTCAATCTCACCGGTTTGCTGTAAACAAAGGAATGAGCGTATGGAGTGGAAAATAGTAATAGTATGCGAGTAAAGTAAACAGGTGATAACAATATAGAGGTAATAGGACCGGGGTCCACAGTTCACTAGTGGTGTCTCTCCATAAGATAAAATAATACATGCTGGGTAAACAAATTACAATTGGGCAATTGATAGAATAAAGACAACGTGCATATGTTGAGAGGATCACTATAAGATTTACTTTGGGCATTACAACAAGATACATAGACAGCCATCCAACTGCATCTATGACTAATAATCCACTTGTGGCGAATCAATCCGAGAACTCCACAAGTATTAAGTTGTGAACAACAGATAATTGCATTAAGCAAAGTGTGTAATATAAACAAAGCATATGCCCTCGAGCATATGAATGTTGTTTTCTCCCTAGTAGCAACAGCACATCTACAACCTTAGAGGTTTCTGTCACTCCCCCAGATTAAATAGAGGCATGAACCCACTATCGAGCATAAATACCGCCTCTTGGAGTCACTAGCAACTACTCGGCCAAGATAGCTACTAACAACGGAGAGCATGCAAGATCATAAACAACATAGAGATAACATAAGATAAAATTCAGTACATCAACTCAATCATAAGACCAATATTCATCGGATCCCAACAAACACAACATGTAGAATTACATAACGGTGATCTCGATCATGTAAGGCAGCTCACGAGATCTAAACATGAAGCACATGGTGGAGAAGACAACCATCTAGCTACTGCTATGGACCCATAGTCCAAGGTAGACTACTCACTCATCGCGCCGGAGGCAAGCATGGCGATGAAGAAGACCTCTGGTGGTGATTCCCCTCTCCAGCAGGGTGCCGGGAAGAGCTTCTGGACCCTCCCGATCTTCGGGTCGACGGCGGCGGTGGATCGCGATGTGTTCTGGAAAAGTGATCGGGTATTTAGGTTTTTCCCGTCGGGGGGTATTTATAGGCGAAGGGGCGTCGTCAGAAGTGGCCCTGGTGGGGCTCACCATAGGGGGGCGCGGGCCAGCCCCAGGCTGCACCCCCTAGTGGTGTGGCCCACCAGTGGCTCTTCTCCGGCTCCTCTTTGGTCTTCTGGAAGCTCCGTGAAATATCTGGACGTCTGGCTTTGGTTTTGTCCAATTCCGAGAATATTTCCCGTGTAACTTTTCTGAAACACAAAAACAGCAGAAAATAGGGAACGGGCACTATGGCATCTCGTTAATAGGTTAGTTCCGGAAAATACATAAAAATGCCACGAAGTGTAACGAAACACTAAGCAAATGGTGTGAAAACGAGCATGGAGCATCAAAAATTATAGATACATTTGAGACGTATCAGCATCCTCAAGCTTAACTCCTGCTCGTCCTCGAGTAGGTAAGTGATAATAAAATAAATAATTTTTGAGGTGACATGCACCTACACAGTCCTGATCATGTATGTAAGCGTTGTGCGCTCGGATCAAAAGAACTTAAAACATGGGCATGAAAGATATAATCTTGATAGAAGAACCTTAGCAACCATGTTATAACATGAAAATGAACACAAATAAAAGATCATGACAATGAAACAATGAAAGTCAAACGTGTGTTCAAATCATATGGAAAAACATACAAATGGTTTTCAGCTTGTCCCTCATGGAATAGCAAAACATAAATGCATAGGACACCTTCAAGTTTAAGAGGGCGACTAGATACAAGTAATTTGAGAACTAGTGAAACCAACAATATGAATCAATCAATGAAAACTTTGGGATAATGCACATTATACTCAGAAAGACAACTATGCTGTCTTAACGGTGCATAAAGATAGAAGGTGGTGACTCAACATAGAAGTAAAAATAAGGCCCTTCGCGGAGGGAAGCAGTGATTAAACATGTGCTAGAGCTTTTCATTTGTAAAACAGAGATAAAAATTGGGTTTTGAGAGGTGGTTGTTTCATGTCAACGACTGGCAATGGGGTCTTACTATCTTCCATAATAAACAAGTGAGAGCGGTTCCGAGTTCTTTGAAAATTTGGCACATTGGTGCTCTTTTATAAAGCTTTGGCACTCCTCCCCACCTTTTTTCCTTTCTCAAACCATGGCTAACCGATTCCATCGGGTGCCCACCAACATTCACATACCATGGAGGAGTGCCTTTTTCTTTTCTTTTAAAATTATATTGCAATGGTCTGACTAGCTCTCATGCAAAATTAGTGATGAGCAGATGAAGCTGCCTAGTCGAGGGGTACTTAATTTAATATGGAAGATAGCAATTCCGACCACTACGTCCCCATGAGCTAAAAATAGTGGCACAAAACGAGAAGTAGTTGGAAGTTTTGAAAGGTAGCACATGAAAATTTACTTGGAATGGCTTACAAATACCATGCATAGGAATTTATAGTGGACACAATGGCAAACTTGGTTTTTAGGAGTTAAATGCACGAGTAGAGCTCATACTCAGTACAAAATGAGGGCTAGCAAAAGACTGGGAGCAACCAACTAAGAGAGCAATAATGGCCATAATCATGCAGAGCGACAAAGTGACATTAAAAGAAGCATAAGATGGCATCAAAAGTCAAAAACTAAATGATCATAGAGGCAATGGCGACTTTGTATGAGTCTAACATGTGTGAGCATGTGCCAAGTCAACCCAAATAAAGCATCAAGGAGAAAACCAAAATAATGCTTCCAAATAATTAAAATAACGCATGATTTTTTCAAAGGCTCTTTAAGCAATCTCAGTTATTTGAGACAAGTCATGCTACAGAAAAACCACTAAGCATACTATCAAAAAGACATCAAGCATGACATGCAAAAGCCTAGGCCGCAGTCTACACAAGTTCCTTCTTGTACCACTTTTTTGCATAAAGCTTTTTCTCTTTTCCAACACCATTCAAACTTTTTATAACCAACTTTTTTGATGAAAACCAATATGGACCAGAGGCAAAAATACACCTTGATGAAAAGATATAACAAGATCTGAACACAAATCAAGGCGAAAATCGAAAGATAAACGCAGTTCTAGAAAAAGAGAACACTCGTTGAAACGAATAGAGTGAAAAACGGAGTGTTCTTGGCAAATGAAAAGCAAGGCAACTTCTCTAAAGGAATTTTTTGGGGTCCAACCATTTATTGCAGCAAACAAAACTAAACAAAACTGAAAACTAAAAACAACTGACGCTCCAAGAAAAATGCATAATGCATGAAGCAATAAAAATATAGTGTGTTGATAGGAGACCTGATTTTTGCCGATGAAGAAGGGGTGCCTCGGGGGCATCCCCAAACTTTGACGCTTGTACTTCTTGGATATTTCTTGGGGTGACATGGGCATCCCTAAGCTTGTGCTTTTGTCCATTCTTCAACTCATCTCATCATTCTCCAATCCCTACACTTGAAAACTTCCTTCATACAAAACTAAACACAAATCTATTAGCAACATTAGCGTAAGCATAACATCGAATCAACCCTTTTTTGCTTAAGGTTTCAACTCAAAACCACCACATATAAATCATATACTGCTGTAGCAACTTCCCCAAAAGTTGTCGTCGTGGTGAAACAACATATGCCATAGGATGGCTTAAATGGGGGCCGAACTAGATGCTGGAGGATTCGGGAGAGGGGAACGGGCTAAAGAGCACGACAGAAAGGAACACAGATCTACCCAGGTTCGGGGCTCTCGTAAGGAGATAACACCCCTACTCCTGCTCTACTGGCTGTATATTTGGGTCGATGTAGTACACAACAATGGTGCTTCCAAGCTCTCTGCTAGAGAAGGAAGATGAACTGCTAAGTGTAGGAACACAGAGTGACCAACCCTTTACTAGGGCTCCCTATGCCACCTTATATAGTGGTAGCCAGGGTTACAACGGTCATAAGAGACCACAAGACACGGGCTACACTCCAAATAGGACTTGCTGACGAAGGCACCGACCCTTGACTTCCTCCCTGATTGCTCTCGATGGGACTTCATATCCCTGTACCTTGTACCTCTTGAACTGTGGCCTTACCTCTGTGAGGTGAGCTCTGTACTTGTGCACAGTGAGGGTTGGTAGACCACCACTGTGCACCCTGCCATCCCACTCTGCTACCATGCTTGGATGTTTTCTTCCTTGATTGTAGGGATGTGACACATTAGCTGACTTCTGTATTCCGGATATGACCGTTGGCCATATCCCGGACCTATATGCCGGACCAACGACCTATGAAGGTCAGGTAATCCGGCCTCCCCTGCTCCTACACAACACACCAAATGGTTAGGCCGGCATATCTAAGTATATGCCGGCACACATATACCAGTATTCCGGCTATACCGGCATATCCAAGTATTAGCCGGGATACACACATATGCCGGCCTGGCCGATGCTCTTATATTCCGGCCTGGCCCTTTATTGACAATCCGGCATAAGTCAACCATAGACTTTGTGTCTTTCTAGTCTCTTGACCCTACCGGGGGTCATTCCCCCGACACTAGTCCCCGAAGCTGCCGAGGTTCCCCAGTCATAACTGTGGAGCCTTGACAGGTTCAACATACCTTTCTTCATTATGCCCCGGCGATCAGATTATATGCCGGCACATCTGCACATATGCCGGCTACTATTCCTCTTCCACAAGTTATTCCGGCTGGTCCCGAGGGTATTCCGGACGGAACGTATACATCGGGCAGTTAATTCGACATATAGACGAGTCTTCCTCGAGAAGCCATGCCTGACAGCTTTGCATCGAAACTTGTAACTGCCCTGCCACCTCGAACGGTCACACGATGTGACGGTTCGCAGCGCAGCAGTTACTTCTTGTCATCATTGCGTCATGGCACGGTTACAGGAACCGCCGCCCCACTCCGTGCCGCCACGTGGTGACTCTCTGCAGGAACGGTCGGGGGAGTGGAACACTCCCACGATCCCCACGACCCTGACCTGGCAGACATATAAATAGGGCAGCGGGGGTAAACTTATCTTTTTACCCCCCACCATCGTCTTCCTCGCCTGCTCCTTTGCCTCCTGCGCTCCACCGCCGGTCCGAAGAACAGCATCTCCGCCGCAGTCAACCTGCTCCTCGCCGACGCCGACGCTCGACGACGCCCGGCATCTCCGTCGACGACGCCGCCGCCGCCGCATCGTTCCTCCGCGACATTGCAGGGAGATTGGAACTCTTCCTGCACGCTCGCCGCCGCTTCATCGCCGCCGGCCAAGCTCCGGTGAGATCTCCCTCTGTTCTTCCTCTTTCACGCTTTTTATAACTTCGCATCGGTAGCCACACTTGCACAGATCTGCTTCAGTTTCAGAGCTGGTTTTCCCTTTGATTCGACTAGCATTGCTAGGCAACGCTCGCAGGTGTTCATCTTTAGGAGTTTTACCCTTATTTGTTTCCTATTTTAACTGTCTCGGTAGATCTTTTTATCTCTGCTAACATTGGTGAGGGCGGTATGCCGGAGAGACTAACCTCCCTCTTTTCTCCGGCCTTGATAGGAATAACATCACGGGACTCCGGCTCTCACGCCTTGTCCCGGCCACTAAGATGGCATCTTCAAGCATGACGGGTACCTCGGCCTCTGAGGAAGATACCTCGGCCCGAGCCCAAGGACGCTCCGGCTGGGAGGGGTCGGAGGTTACTCCGGCCGACAGATCCTGGGTCACCTCCACCAGGAGAGTCCCGGAGGGCGTAGCATGCCGGCTACCAGCAGGAGAAACTGTGCCGGCACCTGAACCTGGCGAACGCGTCGTCTTCATTGCCCACTTCGAGCGGGGTTTCGGGCTGCCGGCATCGGACTTCTTCCGGGACTTCCTCAACACCTACGACCTACAACCTCATCATATCCCGGCCAACGCCGTGATGATCCTCTCCGCCTTCGCTGCTTTTTGCGAGGGCTATGCCGGCATCGAGCCCCTCACCCAAGGCTGGGCGAAATATTTCCAACTGCGGAAGCAAGTCGTCCAGGAGCCGCCCCGGAGCAAGGACGACCCGCTGGAGACGGCCCAGGAAAAGAAGGACCGCCCCATGACCCTCTGCGGCGCGGCCACCATCATGTCCCGGAAGGGCTCGGACTTCCCCAAGGTGGAGCTCCTGGAATCTTGCAAGAAGTGGCAGAAAAGCTTCTTCTATGTCAAGAACACCACCGACGAGGATCTGCTCAACCTGCCGCCATTTGTGGACGAGCCACCCTTGGCTATGACGAATTGGACCTACAACCCGAAGAACTCGGTGATGCCGGTGAATGCGCTTCACCGGGTTAAGGGCGAGCTCCGGGATGCCGATCTTACTCCTCAAGACCTGGTGGCCTGCTATATAAGCCGGCGCGTCTCCCCTCTGCAGCGCCGGTCGCACAAGATCTGCCAGATGAGCGGGCCAATGGACCCCACCCGGCACTCCACACACGAGCTGACTCCGGCCGACATTCTGCGCCGGATTAAGGATGTCTGCAAGTCCTCTTAGGCCACTTTTGCCTGGGGGCTAGAACCATACAGCCGGGATAGGCCTGCCCCAACGGTAAACCGTCCTATCCGATACATAAAGTCCATGTTCGGCACATAGATACTTAAGCCGACATATGTCTATTTGCCGACACATATCATATTGATCCGACATACCTCTTCCACCGGCATATTTCCTTGTCTGAATACTTTGACTTTGCTGTTTATACAGAAATTCAGCTTCCAAGCCATGGAGAACTCCCGGATCAAGATCGCGGCGGACCGCACTGTTGCGGATGTTGAAGATCCGGATCATTGGGATAAGCTACCCAGGAGCACCCGTGCTGCAGCTGCCATGGGTAAGGGCTCTTCATCCCGGCATTATACTCAAGACCGGAGTGAGATTGATTCTGACGAGGAGATCCTGCTGTACTATGACCCGATGCCACTTGCATATGCCTTTCCAGAAACACCTATTGCTTACGAGTTTCCTATGCCGTCCTCAGCTATCCCGGACGATATGGTTATCGATGCCGCGCCTCTGAACTAGGGACCTCCTTCCACCGGCGGACGTGCCGGCCGGAAGCGAGGTGTGAAGCCCCAGCCCGACACACCTCAGAAGTCGAAGAGGCAGAAGGTCGGCGTGCCCATATTGAAGAAACCGAGACCTGTCGCCGCGGGGTAAGTTCCTTCTGCTTGTTTCATTTCCGACATATCTCTTGCTTGCATTATAGACTTGGCGTTTTTTCTCTTTCAGAGCTCCTCTTGCGCCGGAACAAGCTTCTGGCTCGAGTGGCGACCCGAAAGTTACCAAGCCCGCGGCCACTGCTACCTCCGACATACCCTCTGCCAGCCACACGACCTCCCCGGCGCCGGCATCTTCGCCTGCGCCCGACAAGACCTCCTCCCCGGCGAAGGACGTTCCTCCGCCGGAACAAGACACCTCTGCCCCCGATGTCCACATGGACTCGGGGGCTCAACAGGAACCTCCGGCTCCTGATGTCCACATGGACACAGGAGCCCACCAAGAAGCCCCAGACTCCGGCGCGCCCACCAGCGATGCCGGCACAACTGACGACGCCGGCGCAAGCGACAAGAGCGCCGGCATAGATCTTAAAGGAAAGGGCCCTGCTGTGCCGGAAGTCCGGACTATTCCGGAACCTGCCCCAGCTGGCCAAGCTTCACCGGCCGCGCCGGAACAGCCTGCACCCGAGACTCCATCCTCTGAGAAGACTCCTGCGCCGACCAAGGCTACTGCCTCGGCCAAAGCCACTGCCCCGGCCAAGACCACCGCCCAGGCCAAGTCCGGCACTCTCAAGTTCCAGCCTAGCAAGTCCGGCACGCCTTCCGCCGCCACTGTTCCTCCTAAAGCAGCGTCCCGGACCAGCTCTGCTCTGGCCCTGCACCTTGGCAGGGCAGCAGCCCGGCCTGGCTACCGGCGCAACTTCTTCGATACGCCAGAACTTGAGGGCATCATCCCCCTGGTGACAAAGAGTGACCAAAGCCTCGGGTCTCTCACGGAGCATTGTACCAAGTGGAATGATGCTGGCAGCATGGACACCGCGGACTCCAGCAGCAAGAAGAAGGCCGAAGCCGCGGCTACTGGCAGCCCAGCAGATATCCTGGCCGCGAAGCCCCTACCGATCGCCTGCGAGCTCCTCAGTCTCCAGCAGAGACTTCACCGATTGGCTGATGCCACCAACGTAAGTCCTTTCTACCTATACACATATCCCCAGTCCCCGAAAATGTCGGTTGTCCGGGATACGGACATCCGGGATTTTCTCATAGTCTTTTAGCTAGCTTCTTTTGAATTCACTGCCGACATATGAGCTCGATCCGAGCTTCAAATCCTAGTCACCGAGAGCCGGGATAGGTGCGCAGCACCTGTGCCGGGTCTTTAACAATTTCACATCTCAATTATCTTTCAAATCCTCTAGACCGAGATACAAGCTCGTTTCGAGCTTCAAATCCTAGTCACCGAGGGCCGGGATAGGTGCGCAGCACCTGTGCCGGGTCTTCAGTAGAATGATCACTTGATTGAATCTTCAACTTAATTACCATGCCAAATTTCTCTGCTGACATTTTAAATCCGGGCACTTTTGCAGCGCATGAACAACACCCGGGCCGACCTGTTTCATGACTTGGTATGCGAGCATCGGAAGTTATCCGACGAGCATAGCAAGCTTCAGCTGGAGCTGTCCAAGAAAGGTAATCTTTTGCCGACATACTGCTATATGCCGGATATCTTTCCTCTCTTTACTTTGCAATACTTCTTCTTGCCGACACATAACCTTGTGCCGACATTCTGCAGCTGGCACTGAAGAACAAGTCGCCGCGCTTCTTACGAGGGTGAAAGAGCTTACTGGTATGCTGGATCCTCTTAACCTTGAACTAATCCTTCTGTACTTCAAATCCTTTAATCTTTTCACTGTTTTCTTTCTTCAAATCCTTGTTTTGACTTCAACTCTTTTCAGACGAGAAAGCTGCACTGGAGGCCCGCCACCAGGACTGTGTGTCCTCAGTGGACGTGGCCAAGCGACTGTACGACCGGGATGCTGCTCACAAGGCCGAGATAGAGCAGCTGAAGGGCCGGATCACCGAGCTTCTGGACGAAAAGGAACAGAGGGAGGGCCTACTGAAGAAAACCCAGACCCTGCTTGTCACCTCCGAGACTGATGCCTCCAACGCCCACGCTGAACTGGATAGCCTGAAGGAGCAGGCCACCAAATGGGAGGTTACAGTTGCACAGCTGAATGCCGACCTTGCCAGTAAGCTTCAAATCCTTTCCCTTTATCCTTCCCGACATAGTGTAATTCTCTCCGGCATAGCATCTATGTCGACATATTCTCCTTTTGCTAACATTGTTTCTATTCCTCAGACATGTTTCCCGCTTCCGTCGAAGACGTTGAGAGGGCTTTGCAGTTGGACCGAGAAAGCCGGGGTGTTCCGGTTGACTCGGCCAACTGGGACATGTCGGAGCAGCTGTTGGCTCTGCAGTCCCGGAAGAACGCCATGACGCTCTACACCGAAGAACTCTTCTATGGCGCCTAGGAGGCATTCTCTGCCCTCTGGCCGGGACAAAGGACTCCCACTGATCCCGTCGACCTCGGCAACGATCTGCAGCTGGCCAAGGTTCGCCTCCGGGAGTGGCGAGATTCCGGTGCGAGGGTAGGAGCTGATGAAGCTCTCAGCTACTTCCTCTCCTGGTATGAGAAAGCAGACCTGGAGACTTTGCGCACTGTGCGCGAAGGATCCATCTGGACCACAGATCCGGAACATATCCGTCGGCGCCGGGAGTTGGCCCACAGCTATGTGGACTATGCCGACACCGACGCCTTCGTCCGAGACATCCGTGAGCCGGAGAAGAAGGATGATGTCGGGGCATCTGCCGCTGCCGAGGGCTCCGACTCCAGCCAAGATGAAGATGAAGCTGAAGAGGCCGACACTGATGCCCCGGAACAGGCATCTGCCCCGGGCGGAGGTGATGGCTCCATTCCATCCGCTGGATCCGGCACTCTTGAGGCCGACATTTCCACCGCTACAGCTCCTCCAGCCGGCGGCGCTGCTTCTGCCGCTGCTCCTTGACTTTGCAGCACAAAAACTTTTAAGTTTTATTAGATCCCCGGTATGCCGGGTGCAGTTGTAAGATAAACGTTTAATTTCCTTTGGTTTGCTACCTGAACAAGTTTTATCTCGGTTTGCTTGTTATTAACGCCGGATCATCTTTGGCTAAGTCACCGAGTTTGTTTTACTGTTTCCCCAACTTCACAACCTTGGCTACTTGTCTACCTTATTTGGCTTTCGACATATGAGTCTCAAGGTTGCTTCATTGAACATACAGTACTTTAACTTTGAAACTTAGACTTCAAATCATCCGACACTTCAAATTTTAACTTTAGTTTTAACAAAAAATGTCGGTTCACTTGCTGTACACTTCCTTAGCCGTTTTCCATGTGTAGACAATCTCCGGCATCTACTCTTGCTAGCCATGAAGCCGGGTTTCGGACAGCAGCTAAGTCGAAGAGTGGCCTTTGGTGCCGACACATTACTAGGCCGACATAGGAAACATTCGAATCAAGCCAGCCGGCATATAATAAAGAACTGTAAATAAACAACAAATATACCTCGGAGCTAGTTACCCGGCTTCTTCGGGATGCCGGCATTTCATTCATTAGTCTTGTGCCGGCACAACACGCCGGCATACAAAGGAAAATATGGAAATACATACATTGTGTTGCTCAGGAGTAAAAGGGACGGAGTAGAGCTATGTTCCATGGCCTCTTGGTTTCTTCTCCGGACCTGTCCGCCTTATCCTTCTTGGGGTCCTGCGCATCTATAAGATAGTAGGCATCATTGTGCAGTGCCCTGCTCACGATGAATGGCCCCTCCCACGGAGGTGTTAACTTATGCCGGCCCTCTGTTCCTTGCTTTAGCTGGAGTACTAGATCTCCCTCTTGGAATCTCCTTGGATTTACCTTCTGCGCATGATAGCGTCTGAGGTTCTGCTGATACACTGCTGTTCTTGACAGAGTTATTTCTCTTGCTTCCTCTAGCAAATCAACATCATTTTCCCTGGCCTCTTTAGCCTCTTCCTCAGTATATAGCACCACTCTTGGTGCATCGTGTATTACATCTGTTGGAAGCACAGCTTCTGCTCCATACACCAGGAAAAATGGTGTGTAGCCTGTTGACCTATTTGGAGTTGTCCTCAAACTCCAAAGCACTGCTGGCAACTCATCTAGCCAACATCACGGAGTTTTCTCTAGTGGCTCTATCAGCCGGGGCTTTATGCCGGATAACACTAGCCCATTTGATCTCTCTACTTGGCCATTGGCACAAGGGTGGGCAACCGACGCAATGTCCAGCCGGATTCCCACCTCCTCACAAAATCTGGCAAATGGCCCTTGGGCAAAGTTTGACCCATTGTCAGTGATGATGCTATGAGGAACACCATATCTCAAGATTATATCCTTTAAGAATTTCACTGATGTGTGACCATCACACTTGCTTATGGGCTTCACTTCAATCCACTTGGTGAACTTGTCCACCATGACCAGGATATGGGTCATCTTTCCTCTGGCCGGCTTAAAAGCCCCGACCATATCCAGGCCCCAAACAGCAAAGGGCCAGGTTATTGGGATAGTTTTCAGGGCAGATGTCGGCTGATGAATCTGGTGGGCATAACTTTGACACCCATTACATTTCCGGACCAAGTTTTCTGCCTCTTGCAGTGCCGTTGGCCAATAGAAGCCATGCCGGAATACCTTTGCCACCAATGCCCTGGACAAAGCATGGTGACCACACTCCCCCTGGTGAATTTCCTGGAGCATCTCCAGACCTTCCGCAGATTCGACACATCTCTGCAATACTCCGGTGGTACTTCTCTTGTATATTTCTTTGTTGATGATGGTATACGCTTTGGATCTCCTTATAACCCGGCGGGCCTCGGTTTCATCCGCCGGCACTTGGCCATCCACCAAGAAGTTCATAATAGGATGTGCCCATGAGGGCACTTCCCTGACAGTGAACACTGCCTGATCAATCTCCATCATTTCGACCGATACATAATCGATCTCCATGGGCCGCGAAGTCCCCGGGACTGAGGAATCAGTCCCCGGGTATGCCGGAGCAGTCCCCGGGTATACCGGCACAACCTCTTGGTATATTTTGCCCTTGCCCTTAGTTTTACTCCGGAATACCGTACTCACAGCATATGCCGGCCCAGTCCCCGGGACTGAGGAGTCAGTCCCCGGGTTATCTGACCTGGCTCCGGCATCTATCTCCATTGGAACTGCTTCGTCTGGACCTGGCGGGACATAAATGGAGGATGACTCCGGCGAGGGCTTGATTGACGGCTTCCTCAGATGCTCCAGCGAAATGCCGGGCGGGATTGAGTCTCTGGAAGATCCCAGCTTGGACAATGCATCGGCTGCGTCATTCTGAGCCCGGAGAACATGCCGGAACTCACAACCTTCAAAGTAACCACTTAACTGCTGCACCAGGAAACGGTAGGATGCCATGTTTGCGTCATGCGCATCCCATATGCCGGAACACTGCTGAATCACTAAGTCAGAATCACCGAAGCACATAATCCGGCGAATTCCTATGTCCTTAGACACCTTCAGGCCATGCACAAGCGCCTCATATTCCGCCACATTATTTGATGCTGCAAAATGAATCTGCAAGACATATCTCAATTGGTCATTCTTTGGTGAACTGAGAACTATGCCGACACCCAAGCCATGGATTGTCTTGGACCCATCGAAATGCATCCTCCAATAGTTTGCATCTGGCAATGGCGGCTCGTATTGTATCTCGGCCCAGTCAATAAAGAAATCAGCCAGCACCTGGGACTTGATTGTATCTCTCTTGTCATACTGCGGTGTATATGGTGAAAGCTCTATTGCCCACTTTGCTATCCGGCCGCTGGCATCTTTGTTGCTTATAATTTCCGAGATAGGGGCCTCGGCCACTACCCGGATTGGATGCTCTGGAAGTAATGCTTGAGCTTCTTGCCGCCATATAGACACCATAGGTCATCTTCTGATAGTGGGGGTAGTTTTGCTTTAGGTGGAGAGGACTTCACTCAGATAATATACCGGCCGCTGCACGGTTTTGCCTCCTTCCTCTCGCTCTACTACCACCACAGCACTGACAACTCGATTGGTTGCCGCTATATAGAGCAACATTGGCTCCCGGGGCATTGGAGACGCTAATACCGGCGCTGTTGACAACAACTGTTCAATTCCTTGAAAGCTGCATCTGCTTGCGTGTCCAGACAAATGTGTCGGACTTTTTCATCAACTGATAAAACGGCAAAGCTTTCTCTCCCAGCCGGCTTATGAAGCGGCTCAGGGATGCGAGACACCCAGTGAACTTCTGTACTTCCCTCAAATCTGTCGGCGGCTTCATCCTTTCTATGGCACGAATCTTGCCGGGATTCACCTCAATACCCCGGCTGGAAACAAGGAAACCGAGCAACTTGCCCGCCGGCACACCAAAGGTGCACTTAGCCGGATTCAACTTCATCCGGAATCTCCTCAGGTTCCCAAAGGTTTCCCGGAGATCATCTATGAGAGTCTTGCTCTCCTTGGTTTTTATGACGATATCATCGACATATACCTGCACATTTTTATCTATCTGATCGTGCAAACACTTTTGCATACACCTTTGGTAAGTTGCGCCGGCATTTCTTAAACCGAACGGCATAGTGAGATAGCAATAAGCCCCGTACGGGGTAATAAAGGATGTCTTTATTTGATCTGGCTCATACAAGGGGATCTGGTGGAAACCAGAATAGGCATCTACAAATGATAACAGTTCACATCCGGCTGTGGAATCAATCACTTGATCGATCCGAGGGAGCGGGAATGGATCTTTAGGACATGCCTTATTCAAGTTGGTGTAATCAACACACATCCGCCATACTTTCACTATGGCGGGCTCATCTTTCTTCTTTTCCACCAAAACCGGATTAGACACCCAATCCGGATGAAGTACTTCCTTGATAAAGCCAGAGGCTAAGAGCCTGGCCACTTCCTCCCATATGGCTTTCCTTCTATCGCCGGCATTCCGCCGGAGCGGCTGCTTCACTGGCTTAGCATCGGGTCTCACGTGCAATGCGTGCTCAGCCAGCTCCCTCGGCACACCTTGCAGGTCCGAAGTAGACCATGCAAAGATATCCCGATTCTCACGGAGGAAGCTGATGAGCTCGCTTTCCTATTTGGGATCCAAACTTGCCCCAACCAGGGCATGGCGCTCCGGGAAAGCTTCATCCAGAGGCACCTTTTTGACTTCCTTACTCACTTGAAAAGAAACGCTGCCACCGGGATTTGTCATGCCCGGCATATATTTGCCGGCCACGACCGTCTCAGCAATCTCCACTGCTCGCTTGAGCCTCTTCCTCTCCTCTGCAATGATCAGAGTCTCGGCCAGATTGGATCCGGCGGTGGCACATGCCATCGAACGCTTGTAATCACCAATGATGGTGATCACTCCTTTGGGTCCCGGCATCTTCATCTTCAGATACGCCACATGCGTAGAGGCCATGAATTTTGCCAGTGCCGGTCTACCCAGCAAAGCATGGTAGGGGCTCTCCAGATCAACCACCTCGAACATGAGGTTTTCCACCCTGCAGTTATCCCGGCTGCCAAACATCACATCCATCCGGATCTTGCCCATCGGCGCACACGAAAGTCCCGGCACAATGCCGTGGAACGTGGTCTTGCTCGGTTCCAGCATATTTTCCTTGATTCCCAGCTTCTCCATCGTATCCCGATACATGATGTTGATGCTGCTTCCATTATCAATGAGGACCTTGCTGAATCTTACGTTATTAGCCGGCCCGACGAATGTCGGATCCATCACCAGAGCATATCCGCCGGGATTTGGCATGATCCGGGGATGATCTGCCCTGTCCCAACCAACAGCCTGGTCAGACCAGTACATCAGCTTTGGCACAGCCGACATAACGGCATTCACCTCCAGACACCGCCGGTACAAGCTCTGCTTGTCTGTTCTCTCGGTCTCAAAGACCATATAGCTCTGATCATACTCCTTGTACTCATTCCGGCCCGCTCCTGGGCCTCCGGCGTTATATTCCGGATTATAGCTCTGGTCAACTTGATTTACGCCGGCATTTCCGGCGTTGCTCTGATTCCCAGGATTAACCGGCCTAGGTGGGACTGCAATCGTATTGGCACCTGTCAACGGCGATGGAGCTGCCGGGACAGAGGGTCTAGCCGGTCCCCAGGGACCTGCACGACCTGCTAATATGTCGTCCAGCCACGAACAGTTCCTTGTCAAATGGTTTGCCGGCTTTCCCGGCTGGAATGTGTGGAACACACAAGGCTTGTCCATGGCAAGACCCACAGTATACTTCGGCCACTGCTTCTTCTGGCCGGCGGCTCCGCCGGCATTCTTGTTGGTCCAGACATTCTTCTTCTGGAACGGCTGTGCTTGCTGCTGCGGCTGCTGCTGAGGCTGCTGATAGTCCTCATATCTCGGACGCTGGCTACTGCCGGCGCCCCCTTGCTCTTCCTCCACAGCTGCAACTTGTGCTGCCCCATACCGGTGATCCGGCCTTTCATCTCTTCTCTTGTTCCGGTTATCAGTGCGATAATATTGCCCTGATCTCCCGGCATTGCTGGTGTTCCCCTGGGTTTGCCCCTGTCCTTGTGAATCGAGACTGGGCTGCTTGGGATCTCCCAGAGCATAACTATCAGCGATCTTGATTGTTTCGGCCAGCGTGGCCGGCATTTGCCTCTGAAGCTTTTGCCACAGCATGGTGCCATGCTGGCACCCATGAGCGAACCACATGATGGCCTGCTGCTCATTGATTCCTTCGCAGGAATTGCGCAACGTGCACCACCTGGTCAGATAGTCACGGTCAGTCTCATTCACTCCTTGCCGGCAGTTAGCCAGCTGCTGCGGACGGTTGGGCCTCTTGTATGTACTGGTAAAGTTCGACACAAACTGCTCTTCGAAATCAATCCAGCCGTTGATACTCCCGGCCGGCAAATTATTCAGCCATATCCTGGCTGGACCTTCCAACATCTGCGGCACATATCGTACCGCCCATCTGAGGTTTCCTCCGGCGATGTTCACCGCTGTGGAGTAATCCTCCAACCAATCTTCCGGCTTCGTACTGCCATTATATGTCCTCGCGCCACGCGCGAGCTGGAAGAAGTAAGGCACCGGCTCCCCCATAATCCGGGGTCCGAAACACATAGGGCCCGGAGCTCCTTGTCTCTCCACCAACTCTGATTGGTGGATCTTGTCCAGCTTGAAACGTGCATCATTGGCTTCCAAGGACCGAGGTCCAAGCCGGGATGCTATTGGGCCTGCGATCATCTGCTGCTGCTGCTCCGGCTGATGCTGCTCACTATGCCGGCCTTGCTGGTGCTGCTGCTGATATCCCGCCCTGGCAAGGGCGGAATTGCCGTCATCCTCTCGATGTCCCGGATGGCCTGCACCCTGCTGCTGCGCTGCACCTCCGGCGCCCTGTTGCTGACGCCGGGCTGCACTGTTACTCCGGCCACCACCGGCCGCGCCTGCTTCATGCCCGGCCGGCACACTCTGGCCGGGCTTCTTGCTGCCGACATACTTGTCAGCTTGGCCGACATTCTTCTGCACCATCGCCTGCTTTCCGGCGACAGCCGGATCGTACACCTGGATCTGCTTGTCCCGGCGGCCAGAGGTCACACTTCCGGCACGCCGGGCGCTAGGATGCGGGGACGAGGCTTGGCCCCTCGACCTCGCGCCGGCACCTCCCGCCGACACAATGTACTGAGACGCCCCGGCACCCGGGTTTGCCTTCTTAAAGGCCTCCTGCTGCTTTGTAGCTTCAGACAAAAGTTGGTTAAGCCGGGCTTGCTGCTCACGCAGTGCTTCGCCGGATAAACAAGATAAATCCTTAGCTACCTCGGCCGCCGCTCTAAGGTTCTTTACTGGCGAACTATAGACTACCTTAGGCACAGTACTAGTTGCGGTATGACTCTTATCTCTAGCATCTTTTCCTATCTCAGCATTAAGATTTCTGCCTCTAGTTCTAACCTCTTCTATCCGGCTAGGCCGGATTACTACAGGAGTAAAACCATGGGCTGCCTCATACTCACGGAGTTGCCGGTTAAACCGTTCGCGCTCCTGGTTCATGGCCAGGGCCTCGTCGACGAGGGCCTGGCGAGATCCCTCCAGGACCTCCCTTGTTTGCTCCGGATCATCGCCGGATCGCACCGGCTCGAGAAGCCGGTCGATGATGGGAAGAAGAACCTCGCCCCTAGCCGGCACGTCGGAAGTGCCGGCCAGGTTCTCCGCACGCTCCAACGGAGGACGCGCCGACCTCTTGACCTTCGGCGGTTCCGGGGGAGAAGCTCCGGCCGCTGCTGCTGCTTTGCCGGCATTTTCCGCCGGCGGTGCTGATGTGCCGGCCATCATCACCTCCGCCGACTCTACTGAGCGAGCGCTACGCCTAGCGTGAGCCAACCGATGTGACGGAGGATCCGACGCCACCAGCACCTTTTCCCTGCAAACTCTCTCAGTCCCCATGTACACCTCGTGGGAACCGAAAGACACAATCCGGCCATCCCTGGGGAATGGCCGGCCGCCGAGACATCCGGCGTTGTCGTTGACGAAGCTGAGCGAGCCTAGCCTCTGGACGAGGCCAGAGACCACGCGCACTCCCGAAGCTGCTATCACAGACCCCGTCCGAATGAACACTCCGCCCAGCATATCGATCTGCCCCACGGTGGGCGCCAAATGTCGTCGTGGTGAAACAACATATGCCATAGGATGGCTTAAATGGGGGCCGAACTAGATGCTGGAGGATTCGGGAGAGGGGAACGGGCTAAAGAGCACGACAGAAAGGAACACAGATCTACCCAGGTTCGGGGCTCTCGTAAGGAGATAACACCCCTACTCCTGCTCTACTGGCTGTATATTTGGGTCGATGTAGTACACAACAATGGTGCTTCCAAGCTCTCTGCTAGAGAAGGAAGATGAACTGCTAAGTGTAGGAATACAGAGTGACCAACCCTTTACTAGGGCTCCCTATGCCACCTTATATAGTGGTAGCCAAGGTTACAACGGTCATAAGAGACCACAAGACACGGGCTACACTCCAAATAGGACTTGCTGATGAAGGCACCGACCCTTGACTTCCTCCCTGATTGCTCTCGATGGGACTTCATATCTCTGTACCTTGTACCTCTTGAACTGTGGCCTTACCTCTGTGAGGTGAGCTCTGTACTTGTGCACAGTGAGGGTTGGTAGACCACCACTGTGCACCCTGCCATCCCACTCTGCTACCATGCTTGGATGTTTTCTTCCTTGATTGTAGGGATGTGACACATTAGCTGACTTCTGTATTCCGGATATGACCGTTGGCCATATCCCGGACCTATATGCCGGACCAACGACCTATGAAGGTCGGGTAATCCGGCCTCCCCTGCTCCTGCACAACACACCAAATGGTTAGGCCGGCATATCTAAGTATATGCCGGCACACATATACCAGTATTCCGGCTATACCGGCATATCCAAGTATTAGCCGGGATACACACATATGCCGGCCTGGCCGATGCTCTTATATTCCGGCCAGGCCCATTATTGACAATCCGGCATAAGTCAACCATAGACTTTGTGTCTTTCTAGTCTCTTGAACCTACCGGAGGTTATTCCCCCGACAAAAGTTCCGTGATCAAAAGAACTCAAAAAGAAAGCGATAAAGCGGCAAACACAAATATTGGCACAAATCTGTCAAAACAGAACAGCTGACAAAGGTCGAATTTTTAGAGGGTTTTCTATTGCTCAAATCAAAAAGTGTTCAGCTAATAAAAGTTTGGATATAACCTGGGGCATATGTACAAGAAATCGCAGGTCCAAAAGATATACAGAGAATTTTCACGAATGTTTACGGTGCAGCACCGAAAACTATTTCAGGACAGCAACATCCCCAAATCAAACCTCGCTCAAATTAGAGGCTTCTCTTGGCACAACAACGAAATAAAAAGGATAAGGAGCGGTTATTATAGTAGTAATAACTTTCAAGACTCAAATAAAAGAAAAAGAATTGAATGTAAAAACATTGGGTTATCTCCCAAGGGTGCTTTTCTTTAACGCCTTTGAGCTAGGCGCAGAAAATGCGAATCAAGTAATATCAAGTGATGAAGCATCAAGATCATAATTTGCTCTAAGAATAGAGTCAAAAAGTAATTTCTTTCTCTTTCTAGGGAAGTGTTCCATACCTTTCTTGAGTGGAAATTGATATTTGATGGTGCCTTCCCTCATATCAATGATGGCACCTACAGTTCGAAGAAAGGGTCTTCCCAAAATAATAGGACATGAAGCATTGCATTCAACATCCATGACAAGAAAATCAACGGGAACAAGGTTATTGTTAACCATAATAAGAACATCATTAATCCTTCCCAAAGGTTTCTTCTTAGCAACATCAGCAATAGGAACATCATAATAACACTTTTCAAGCGGTGGTAAATCAAGCATGTCATAAATCTTTCTAGGCATAATAGAAATACTAGCAACTAAATCACATAAAGCATGGCAATCAAAACCATTAACATGCATATCAATGATGGGTTCCCAACCATCTTCTAACTTCTTGGGAATAGAAGCTTTTTGCTTCAACTTTTCATCCCTAATTTTCATGAGAGCATTGGTAATATGCTTAGTAAAAGCAACATTTAAAGAAGGGATTTCTATTTTCGTGCCCTCAGGTCGTTAGTTGTACTCAGTTTTCCCCAGCCGCTTAACTTTTCCTCAGTTTTCCCCTCGCTCTAGTTTGAAACCCCTCGCAGAAGCTCGGACGGGAGGAATCCCGTTAAGTTGACCGTTGGTTGGTGCTGGCAAGTGGGGCCGCCGTTGGTGCCGGCAAGTGGGGCCGCCGTTGGTGCCCCGCAGTGGACATGCCTCCACTTATCCAGATCATCGTGGGACCCGCAACTTGTCCACGTTAGCGCGCGGGACCCACAGCTTACCCAGGTGCCCGTTGCAAAATGGGAGCCCGAGCCAGCCCCGCGCCCGTGCCCGTGCCCGTGCCCGTGCCATTGCTTCCCCCTTCTTTCCCCGCGCCCCATTGTTCTTCTTCTCCGGCAGCGGCAGCCCTTCCCCGGCAGGCGGGTGATGTCTAGTTTCTCTTCGACCTCCTGTTCTTCATGGCCGCAGTATGGACCCGTGCCTTTGACAACATGCCCTGACTGCCCACGCCAAGAGCCTCTGAAGCGGTCGATCTGTAAGACGAACGACAACGGCAACCGTGGACGTGAGTTCCTTGCATGCGAGAGCTTGCCATATAGAGAGGGGGATAAGGTTAGATCTCGCTCCAATTGCTCTGTTTTCTATCGATTTTCTTGTTATTCCCTCGAATTTGGGATTTAGGGTTCACGTTGTTGTTTTCAGATCCTGGAGAAATGCAGGTATTTTGAGTGGATCGATGTGTACGTACAGAGGCTTAAATTGCAGGAATCAATTGGCGGTATTGGGGAGCGCAATTTGGGAGGGGGGGGTACTTGCTGTAGAGAATGCGGTGGAGAGAGGGGCCGTCCCGATTATGCCTAATGCTCCCAATGCAGAACTGGTGGAAGTGAAGGGAGAACTGAAGAAAATGAACAAGCAGTTAAAGCAGCTGATCGAGTTGAAGAAGCAAGCTAATCTGATGGCTGGTTGTTTTTTTTGTTGTATAATTGCGATCGGATTCTTATCATTGCTCGTCAAGCGCTAGAAGTTGTTACAAGGGATCCCTTGTTACAAATCCATTATTCAGTTACATCTACTTGTAGTTGTTTTCAAAGTTAGTGTGTGCATTCACCGAAATTACCAAAAAAAATAAGTGTTAGGGAATATAGGAATGCTAAAGATAGTTGATAATTGTTAGAGGGGTGACATATATGTATGTCTCATGTTTATACCAAAATTATACCACTTTTGGGACGTTTCAAATAACCAAAACTATATCCCAAACTATATTCCCTAAAAGAAAAGGAATGCTAAAGAAAGTTGATAATTGTTAGAGGGGTGATAAATAATCCATTCACCGAAATCCCACAAATATGCCAAATATGTATGTCGCATGTTTCTACCAGAATTATACCATTTTTGGGCCGTTTCAAATTGCCAAAACTATATTCCCTAAAAGAAAAGGAATGCTAAAGATAGTTGATAATTGTTAGAAGGGTGATAAATAATCCATTTACCGAAATCCCACAAATATGCCAAATATGTATGTCTCATGTTTCTACCAGAATTATACCATTTTTGGGCCGTTTCAAATTGCCAAAAAACTATTTTCCCTAAAAGAAAAGGAATGCTAAAGATAGTTGATAATTGTTAGAGGGGTGATAAATAATTCATTCACCGAAATGCCCCAAATATGCCAAACATGTATGTCTCATGTTTCTACCAAAATTATACCACTTTTGGGCCATTTCAAATTACCAAAACTAAATTCCCTATAAGAAAAGGAATGCTAAAGATAGTTGATAATAGGGGTGATAAATATGTATGTCTCTTGTTTACCACTTTTTAGTTTAACATTTTTAAATCATGGAAAATAATGCATAAATAGACTCCATAAATAATCCATAAATGCACACGGATCGACTCCACCAACCGTTGATAATAGAGGGAAGGGATAGTTACGTGGTAAAATAATCCATAAATGCACACGGATCGACTCCACCAACCGTTGATCTACCGATAGAGAGAGAGGGGTGGCCACGAAGAGAGAGAGAGGGGTGGCCACGAAGAGACGGATAGGGGTATACTGCCCGTTAGATCAGTGGATCAACGGTTGGTGGAGTCGATCCGTGTGACAACCGCTCAACCAATCAGGATAAGTTTGGGTTTCTGTGAGCATTTGTGACAGTACTTGAGGGCAAAACTGAGTAGTACTAAGAAACCAAGGGCACGTAAATAGTAAATAGACTAAGGGATTCAAACAAAATAATTACAAAATGAAAAATGCGTGTTTTGTACAATATAATTCATATTGGGCTACATCAAATTATTTGCAATTCAAATATACATGAGTGTGACAATTATGGCCTCATTTAGACAAACTATGTTTTGGGGAAGATGTTTTGCAAAGGGGTTTGAGTGGAAAACCATGCATCTTCATAGCTACTAGTGATTATGAGAAGTGGCAATTTGTGGTAAAACATGATTTATCTATGTTGGTTAAGGTGGCAGGTTGCGTAGGAAGACTCCATGAGTAGGTGCCACTATGTTTTTATTTTTTTGGATTTTTTTGCGCATGAAATGACTCAATTAGCTATGTTAATCTCATTTGTTGACTCTCTGTTGACCAGCTACTTGAGGGTAGAACTGAGTATATTGCACTTGCCAGTCTAGTACTCGAGGGGAAAACTGAGTGCATATAAAATTTCTGAATAAGGCCCGAGGGTAGAACTGAGTACGCGTGTCGCGGTGCACGCTGCAGCCGTGCATAGCGGACGCGTGTTGCGGTACACCAAACGCCACCTTCGTCTTTATAGAGCCCCTCTTTCTCTCTCTCGACGCTTGCCCACTCTCATTCTCACTGCAACCGCCTCTCCTGTCCCATCATCTTCTCCACTTCGCGTCGAAAAACCCCCTAAGAAAAAACCCCGGCGATGGAGAAGCATGAGATGCCCATTGCCGACGTAGCCGCCGGCGCATCGGCCGCCGGCGCATCTTCCGGCGCATCGGCCGCCGGCGCATCTTCCGTCGGCGCATCGGCTGCCGGCCCCGTCCAGGCCCCCGTCGCTGCTTCCGACGTAGGCGCCGGCGCATCAGCCGCCGGCGCAATGGCCGCCGCCCCCGTCCAGGCTCCCGTCCAGGCCCCCGTCTAGGCCCCCGTCCAGGCCCCCGTCCAGGCACCCGTCGATTGGGACCTGTACGAAGACCCGTACGAACTAGTGCCGTACGTCGCGCCGGCGAACCCCTACGACACCAGCATCGTCGACGACTACCCGGAGGTAACCCTTTGTTCCCTTGTTCTTATGCCATTTCAATCCTTTTGTGTTAGATCTAGCGTTATTAGGGTTCGTCTGTTCCTAGTTCAATCCTTTTATGATAGATCTAGCGTTATTAGGGTTCGTCTGTTCCTAGTTCAATCCTTTTATGATAGATCTAGCGTTATTAGGGTTAGTCTGTTCCTAGTTCAATCCTTTTATGATAGATCTAGCGTTATTATGATAGATCTAGCGTTATTAGTGTTTGTGATTTGCTTTTGTTTACGATTCGGTTAACTTATGTGAGTAATCAATCCCATCCCGTTAATTTGTGCCGATGATGATGAATATTTGGGCACAAATTGATTCAGGGTTTGGTCTGTGAACAATTGGTGTGTACAAATTTGTTGTGCATGATCTTTGGTTCACTGACCCAAATCTTGGATATAAGTGTGTCCAATGTAACTGAGGCTTCTTTTTTTCGTGCCCATATTATCATGCATGATCTTTTGTTCACTCTCTGTTCCATCATCGCTGCAATTGACTCCGTGTTTTTCGATCTTTGGTGCTACGTGACAGGTGCAGAGCAGCGACGTCGACAGCGACGACGAGTCCTTCCACACCAAGACTCGTCACGTCCTCAGGAGGCTGCAGTCCGGCCATTACGATCGCCACTTTGCTCGAGGCGTTTACAGGTGCCCCTTCTGCAACAGGAGGCTCCGCGCCACCGACTTCAACTGCCTGGTGAACCATGCCGAATCCCTTGGCAGTGCCACCGGCGGCGCTAGAGTTGGAACGACCGTGAACGTGCATGCGTTCATGGCCAAACACAAAGCACTTGGGATTCACCTGCGCAGCCTCCAAGCTTAATCCCATGTAAAATGTAGCTTATGTTGGATCTAGGGATCGGTAGTACTGTTGGATCTGTCCTCAATATATATATATATGCTATGTTGGCTGCTGTATGCAGCTTTTCCTATATTTTCTCGATTTATTATGCTGCTGTGAATTTATCCTCTACTAGCTTCTAGATTTGCTACTAGATTTGTTAACATATTAGGCAAAAAACGAGGGCCAAAAGGCAACAATCATTAAAGAAAGACAGAGATAGAAGCTTCTCTAGATTTGATACTAATTTGGTGAAAAGAGAGAGAACTGTTACAGAGAGAGAGAGGGGAAAAAGGCGCTCTGAAAAATGCCAATTTGGGCCGAGAGAGACAAAACCGAGCTCTCACGTACAACCAAACGCGGTCTCGTCCTGTCCCACGCGGTCCCGTTCTACCAGCCCCACGCGACGCGGCCCCACACGACGCGGCCCCACACGTCAGCACGGAACGGTCAACTAAACGGCAAACCTCCCGTCCGAGCGTCTGCGAGGGGTTTCAAACTAGAGCGAGGGGAAAACTGAGGAAAAACTAAGCGGCTGGGGAAAACTGAGTACAACTAACGACCTGAGGGCACGAAAATAGAAATCCCTTTAAAGAACTAGCATTAGGAGTCAAAGAAAGCTTTTGCAAGAACAAAATAACTTTAGATATATTGCAGCCATCAACATCAAAATCATTAAAGGAAATAGAGCTATCATCTCCTACACTCCGAAAAATTTCAGCACTCTTTTGAGAAAAAGTTTTTGCTGTTTTGGGCTTTTTAACACAAGGAGTAGGAGTTTTCTCTACACCAATCAAAGTAAGAGGATTGCTAGCATTAGGAACAACATCATTAGAGGTAGTAATGGTACATACCTTCATCTTTCTAGCCATCTCATCTTCTCTTTCCCATCTGGCATGCAATTCTGCTAGCATCCTAACATTTTCATCAATTCTAACTTGGATAGCATTAGCAGTAGCAAAAACATTGTTCTCTTTCACATCATTAGGAAACACTTTTAATTTCAGAAGTTCAACATCATGAGCAAGGCTATCAACTTTAGAAGCAAGAATATCAATTTTGCCTAACTTTTCCTCAACAGACTTGTTAAAAGCATTTTGCTTACCGATGAAGTCCTTGAGCATAACCTCAAGCTCGGAGGGCGCGGCCCTAGTGTTGTTGGAGGAATTACCATAAGAGTTACCATAACCATTACCATTGGTAGAAGGATACGGCCTATAATTGTTACTAGCAAAATTGTTCCTAGAAGCATTGTTGTTAAAATTATTATTTCTAATGAAGTTTACATCAACATGCTCTTCTTGAGCAACCAAAGAGGCCAAAGGAACATTATTAGGATCAACATGAGTCCTATCATTAGAAAGCATAAGCATAATAGCATCAATCTTATCACTCAAGGAAGAGATTTCCTCAACAGAATTTACCTTCTTACCTTGTGGAGCTCTCTCGGTGTGCCATTCAGAGTAATTTACCATCATATTGTCGAGAAGCTTTGTTGCGGCGCCCAAGGTATGGGACATAAAAGTGCCTCCAGCAGCTGAATCAAGTTGGTTCCTCGAAGAAAAATTCAGTCCTGCATAAAAAGTTTGGACAATCATCCAAGTAGTCAGTCCATGAGTGGGACAATTCTTTATCATAGATTTCATTCTTTCTCAAGCTTGAGCAACATGTTCATTATCAAACTGACTAAACTTCATAATATTGCTACGCAAAGCTATAATCTTAGTAGGAGGATAGTATCTACCAATAAAAGCATCCTTACACTTAGCCCAAGAATCAATACTATTTTTCGGCAAAGAAAGCAACCAATCCTTAGCTTTTACTCTCAAAGAAAAAGGAAACAACTTAAGCTTAATAATATCACTATCAACATCCTTATATTTCTGCATCTCACATAGCTCAACAAAATTGTTGAGATGAGCTGCAGCATCATCAGTACTAGCACCAGCAAATTGCTCTTTCATAACATGGTTCAACAAAGCAGGCTTAATCTCATAAAAATTTCCAGCAGGAGCAGGTGGCGCAATAGGAGTGCAGATAAAATCACTAATATTCGTGCTAGTAAAGTCACACAACTTGGTGTTTTCAGGTGTAGCCATTCTAGCAAAACTAAAAGCAGACAAGTAAAAACAACTACAAAGGATTCTAATTTTTTTTGGGTTGTTGATAAAACAATGCAAGTAAAAATAAAGTAAAGAAAAACTTAAAACAAAGTAAAGGATGTGCGTGCAAAACTCCCCTTGCAGAAGTCTTCTTCTTCCTCCCCGGCAACGGCGCCAGAAAAGAGCTTGATGCGGTACGGTGTTGATATTTTTTCATCGTCCAGTTGGGGACCCCAAGAGGAAGGTATGATGAATATAGCAGCAAGGTTTTCCCTCAGTTAAGAAACCAAGGTATGTCGGTCAGGAGAGGAAGAAGCCAATACGACTGAAGGTGATGCTTGCTAGTCTAGTGACACTCCAACAAGGGCGCCGTTTACGATCAAACGAGTTAGGGAGTCTTCAACTAGTAGCAACGTGGAACCTGCACACAACACAACCAAATACTTTGCTCTCAACTTACGATGAGGTTGTCAATCTCACCGGTTTTCTGTAAACAAAGGAATGAGCGTATCGAGTGGAAAATAGTAATAGTATGCGAGTAAAGTAAACAGGTGATAGCAATATAGAGGAAATAGGACCGGGGTCCACAGTTCACTAGTGGTGTCTCTCCATAAGATAAAATAATACATGCTGGGTAAATAAATTACAGTTGGGCACTTGATAGAATAAAGACAACGTGCATATTTTGAGAGGATCACTATGAGATTTACTCTGGGCATTACAACAAGATACATAGACCGCCATCCAACTGCATCTATGACGCATAATCCACTTGTGGCGAATCAATCCGAGAACTCTACAAGTATTAACTTGCAAACAACAGATAATTGCATTAAGCAAAGTGTGTAATGTAAACAAAGCATATGCCCTTGAGCATATGAATGTTGTTTTCCCCCTAGTAGCAACAGCACATCTACAACCTTAGAGGTTTCTGTCACTCCCCCAGATTAAATAGAGGCATGATCCCACTATCGAGCATAAATACCCCCTCTTGGAGTCACTAGCAACTACTCGGCCAAGATAGCTACTAACAACGGAGAGCATGCAAGATCATAAACAACATAGAGATAACATAAGATAAAATTTAGTACATCAACTCAATCATAACACCAATATTCATCGGATCCCAACAAACACAACATGTAGAATTACATAACGGTGATCTCGATCATGTAAGGCAGCTCACGAGATCTAAACATGAAGCACATGGTGGAGAAGACAACCATCTAGCTACTGCTATGGACCCATAGTCCAAGGTAGACTACTCACTCATCGTGCCGGAGGCAAGCATGGCGATGAAGAAGACCTCCGGTGGTGATTCCCCTCTCCGGCAGGGTGCCGGGAAGAGCTTCTGGACCCTCCCGATCTCGGGTCGACGGCAGCGGTGGATCGTGATGTGTTCTGGAAAAGTGATCGGGTATTTAGGTTTTTCCCGTCGGGGGGTCTTTATAGGCGAAGGGGCATCGTCAGAAGTGGCCCCGGTGGGGCTCACCATAGGGGGGCGCGGGCCAGTCCCAGGCCACGCCCCCTGGTGGTGTGGCCCACCAGTGGCTCTTCTCCGGCTCCTCTTCGGTCTTCTGGAAGCTCCGTAAAATATCTAGACGTCTGGCTTTGGTTTCGTCCAATTCCAAGAATATTTCCTGTGTAACTTTTCTGAAACACAAAAATAGCAGAAAACAGGGAACTAGCACCGTGGCATCTCGTTAATAGGTTAGTTCCGGAAAATGCATAAAAATGCCACGAAGTGTAACGAAACACTAAGCAAATGGTGTAAAAAAAGCATGGAGCATCAAAAATTATGGATACGTTGGAGACGTATCAGGCACCCCTTCTTCATCGGCAAAAATTAGGTCACCTTTCAAAACACTATATTTTTATTGCTTCATGCATTATGCGTTTTTCTTGGAGCGTCAGTTGTTTTTAGTTTTCAGTTTGGTTTAGTTTTGTTTTCTGCAATAAATGGTTGGACCCCAACAAATTACTTTTGGAGAAGTTGCCTTGCTTTTCATTTGCCAAGAACACTCCGTTTTTCACTCTTATCGTTTCAACGAGTGTTCTCTTTTTCTAGAACTGCGTTTAGCTTTCGTTTTTTGCCTTGATTTTTGTTCAGATCTTGTTATATCTTTGCATCAAGGTGTGTTTTGACCTCTGGTCCATGTTGTTTTTCATTAAAAGAGTTGTTTATAAAAAGTTCAAATGGTGTTGGAAAAGAGAAAAAGCTTTATGCAAAAAAGTGGTACAAAAAGGAGCTTGTGTACACTGCGGCCTTGGCTTTTGCATGTCATGCTTGATGTCTTTTTGATAGTGTTCTTAGTGGTTTTGCTGTAGCATGACTTGTCTCAAATGACTGAGATTGCTTAATGAGCCTTTGAAAAAAATCATGCATTGTTTTAATTATTTGGAAGCATTATTTTGGTTTTCTCCTTTGATGCTTTATTTGGGTTGACTTGGCGCATGCTCACACATGTTAGACTCATACAAAGTCACCATTGCCTCTATAATCATTTAGTTTTTGACTTTTGATGCCATCTTATGCTTCTTTTAATGTCGCTTTCTCGCTTTGCATGATTATGGCTGTTATTGCTCTCTTAGTTGGTCGCTCCCAGTCTTTTGCTAACCCTCATTTTGTACTGAGTATGAGCTCTACTCATGCATCCAACTCCTAAAAACCAAGTTTGCCATTGTGTCCACTATAAATTCCTATGCATGGTATTTGCAAGCCATTCCAAATAAATTTTTATGTGCTACCTTTCAAAACTTTCAACTACTTCTCGTTTTTTGCCACTGTTTTTAGCTCATGGGGACGTAGTGGTCAGAATTGCTATCTTCCATATTAAATTAAGTACCTGATACGTATCCAATGTATTCATAATTTTTGATGCTCCATGCTTGTTTTTACACCATTTGATTAGTGTTTCGTTACACTTCGTGGCATTTTTATGCATTTTCCGGAACTAACCTATTAACGAGATGCCACAGTGCTAGTTCCCTATTTTTTTTTAGAAAAGTTACACAAGAAATATTCTTGGAATTGGACGAAACCAAAGCGAGACGTCCAGATATTTCACGGAGCTTCCAGAACACCGAAGAGGAGACGGAGCCGGACCAGAGGGTGGCCACACCACCAGGGGGCGCGGCCCACCCTTGGCCCACGCCGGCCTATGGTGTGGGCCCCCTGGTCCACTTCAGACGCCGCCTATTCACCTATAAAGATCCCCCGATGGGAAAAACCTAAATACCTAATCACTTTTCCAGAACACATCGCGATCCGCCGCCGCCGTCGATCCGAAGATCGGGAGGGTCCAGAAGCTCTTCCCGGCACCCTGCCGGAGAGGGAAATCGCCACCGGTGGTCTTCTTCATCGCCATGCTTGCCTCCGGCGTGATGAGTGAGTAGTCTACCTTGGACTATGGGTCCATAGCAGTAGCTAGTTGGTTGTCTTCTCCACCATGTGCTTCATGTTTAGATCTCGTGAGCTGCCTTACATGATCGAGATCACCGTTATGTAATTCTACATGTTGTGTTGGTTGGGATCCGATGAATATTGGTGTTATGATTGCGTTGAAGTGCTGAATATTATCTTATGTTATCTCTATGTTGTTTATGATCTTGCATGCTCTCCGTTGTTAGTAGCTATCTTGGCCGAGTAGTTGCTAGTGACTCCAAGAGGGGGTATTTATGCTCGATAGTGGGTTCATGCCTCTATTTAATCTGGGGAGTGACAGAAACCTCTAAGGTTGTAGATGTGCTGTTGCTACTAGGGGGAAAACAACATTCATATGCTCAAGGGCATATGCTTTGTATACATTACACACTTTTCTTAATGCAATTATCTGTTGTTCGCAACTTAATACTTGTGGAGTTCTCGGATTGATTCGCCACAAGTGGATTATTAGTCATAGATGCAGTTGGATGGCGGTCTATGTATCTTGTTGTAATGCCCAGAGTAAATCTCATAGTGATCATCTCGACATATGCACATTGTCTTTATTCTATCAATTGCCCAACTGTAATTTGTTTACCCAGCATGTATTATTTTATCTTATGGAGAGACACCACTAGTGAACTATGGACCCCGGTCCTATTTCCTTTATATTGCTATCACATGTTTACTTTACTCGCACTGTTTACTTTACTTGCATACTATTATCACTTTCCACTCGATACGCTCATACCCTTTGTTTCAAGCAAACCGGTGAGATTGACAACCTCATCATAAGTTGGGAACAAAGTATTTGGTTGTGTTGTGTGCAGGTTCCACATTGCCGCTCGCAAAGCAAAGCCTGGACGAGGCGCCCTATAAATTGTCCAGAGCTATCGCGAAGCTAGTGGGCATCACCTTCTGTCGTTTGTCTCCCTCCTACTGGATTGACTACCTTGGTTTCATAACTGAGGGAAAACTTGCTACTATATTCATCAAACCTTCTCTTGGGGTTTAAAACGGGCCGGTCTTTTTACTTCATCAACAAACGCCAACAAGTTTTCTAGCACCATCATCACCGCGCCATCAACAAGTTTTCTGGCGCCGTTGCCGGGGAGGAAGAAGACTTCTGCAAGGGGAGTTTCGCATGCACATCCTTTACTTTATTTTAATTTTTGCTTTACTTTATTTTTACTTGCATCGTTTTATCAAAAACCCAAAAAAAAAAATTAGAATCCTTTGTAGTTGTTGCCTAAAAATAGTATTGATTCATGGGCTAAGTGTAAGGATGCTTTTATTGGTAGATACTATCCTCCTGCTAAGATTATAGCTTTGCGTAGCAATATTATGAAGTTTAGTCAGTTTGATAATGAACATATTGCTCAAGCTTGGGAAAGAATGAAATCTATGATAAAGAATTGCCCCACTCATGGACTGACTACTTGGATGATTGTTCAAACTTTTTATGCAGGACTGAATTTTTCTTCAAGGAACCTACTTGATTCAGCTGCTGGAGGCACTTTTATGTCCCTTACCTTGGGCGCCGCAACAAAGCTTCTCGACAGTATGATGGTAAATTACTCTGAATGGCACACCAAGAGAGCTCCGCAAGGTAAGAAGGTAAATTCTGTTGAGGAAACCTCTTCCTTGAGTGACAAGATTGATGCTATTATTGTTAAGCTTTCTAATGATAGGACTCATGTTGATCCTAATAATGTTCCCTTGGCCTCTTTGGTTGCTCAAGAAGAGCATGTTGATGTAAACTTCATTAGAAATAATAATTTCAACAACAATGCTTATAGGAACAATTTTGCTAGTAACAATTATAGGCCGTATCCTTCTACCAATGGTAATGGTTATGGTAATTCTTATGGTAATTCCTCCAACAACACTAGGGCCACGTCCTCCGAGCTTGAGGTAATGCTCAAGGACTTCATCGGTAAGCAAAATGCTTTTAACAAGTCTGTTGAGGAAAAGTTAGGCAAAATTGATATTCTTGCTTCTAAAGTTGATAGCCTTGCTCATGATGTTGAACTTCTGAAATTAAAAGTGTTGCCTAATGATGTGAAAGTGAATAATCCTTTTGCCACTGCTAATGCTATCCAAGTTAGAATTGATGAAAATGTTAGGATGCTAGCAGAATTGCATGCCAGGTGGGAAAGAGAAGATGAGATGGCTAGAAAGATGAAGGTATGTACCATTACTACCTCTAATGATGTTGCTCCTAATGCTAGCAATCCTCTTACTTTGATTGGTGTAGAGAAAACTCGCACTCCTTGTGTTAAAAAGCCCAAAACAGCTAAAACTTTTTCTCAAAAGAGTGCTGAAATTTTTCAGAGTGTAGGGGATGATAGCTCTTTTTTCTTTAATGATTTTGATGTTGATGGCTGCAATATATCTGAAGTTATTTTGTTCTTACAAAAGCTTGCTTTGACTCCCAATGATAGTTCTTTAAATGTTGCTTTTACTAAGCATATTACCAATGCTCTTATGAAAATTAGGGATGAAAAGTTGAAGCAGAAAGCTTCTGTTCCCAAGAAGTTAGAAGATGGTTGGGAACCCATCATTGATATGCATGTTAATGGTTTTGATTGCCATGCTTTATGTGATCTAGGTGCTAGTATTTCAATCATGCCTAGAAAAATTTATGACATGCTTGATTTACCACCGCTTGAAAGTGTTATTATGATGTTCCTATTGCTGATGTTGCTAAGAAGAAACCTTTGGGAAGGATTAATGATGTTCTTATTATGGTTAACAATAACCTTTCTCCCGTTGATTTTCTTGTCATGGATGTTGAATGCAATGCTTCATGTCCTATTATTTTGGGAAGACCCTTTCTTCGAACTGTAGGTACCATCATTGATATGAGGGAAGGCACCATCAAATATCAATTTCCACTAAAGAAAGGTATGGAACACTTCCCTAGAAAGAGAAAGAAATTACTTTTTGACCCTATTCTTAGAGCAAATTATGAGCTTGATGCTTCATCGCTTGATATTACTTGATTCGCACTTTCTGCGCCTAGCTCAAAGGCGTTAAAGAAAAACACTCTTGGGAGATAACCCAATGTTTTTACATTCAGTTCTTTTTCTTTTATTTGAGTCTTGGAAGTTATTACTACTGCAATGACCTCTCCTTATCCTTTTTATTTCGTTTTTGTGCCAAGAGAAGCCTCTAATTTGAGTGAGGTAAGATTTGGGGATGTTGCTGTCCTGAAACAGTTTTCGGGGCTGCACCGTAAAAATTCGTGAAAATTCTCTGTATATCTTCTGGACCTGCGATTTCTTGTGCATATGCCCCAGGTTATATCCAAACTTTCATTAGTTGAACACTTTTTGATTTGAGCAACAGAAAACCCTCTAAAAATTCGACATTTGTCAGCTGTTCTGTTTTGACATATTTCTGCCAATATTTGTGTTTGCCGCTTTATCGCTTTCTTTTTTAGTTCTTTTGATCACAGAAATTTTGTGGAAGTTGCTACAGTAGTATGTGCTTTATATGTGGTGGTTTTAGGTTGAAACCTGAAGCAAAAAGGGTTGATTCAATGTTATACTTACACTAATGTTGCTAATAGATTTGTGTTTAGTTTTGTATGAAGGAAGTTTTCACGTGTAGGGATTGGAGAATGATGAGATGAGTTGAAGAATGGACAAAAGCTCAAGCTTGGGGATGCCCATGTCACCCCAATAAATATCCAAGAAGTACAAGCGTCAAAGCTTGGGGATGCCCCCGAGGCACCCCTTCTTCATCGGCAAAAATCAGGTCACCTTTCAAAACACTATATTTTTATTGCTTCATGCATTATGCATTTTTCTTGGAGTGTCAGTTGTTTTTAGTTTTCAGTTTAGTTTAGTTTTGTTTGCTGCAATAAATGGTTGGACCCCAACAAATTCCTTTTGGAGAAGTTGCCTTGCTTTTCATTTGCCAAGAACACTCCGTTTTTCACTCTATTCGTTTCCACGAGTGTTCTCTTTTTCTAGAACTGTGTTTAGTTTTCAATTTTCGCCTTGATATGTGTTCAGATCTTCTTATATCTTTGCATCAAGGTGTATTTTTGCCTCTGGTCCTTATTGGTTTTCATCAAAAGAGTTGGTTATAAAAAGTTTGAATGGTGTTGGAAAAGAGATAAAGCTTTATGCAAAAAAAGTGGTACAAGAAGGAGCTTGTGTAGACTGCGGCCTAGGCTTTTGCATGTTGTGCTTGATGTCTTTTTGATAGTATGCTTAGTGGTTTTGCTGTCGCATGAATTGTCTCAAATAACTGAGATTGCTTAATGAGCCTTTGAAAAAATCATGCGTTGTTTTAATTATTTGGAAGCATTATTTTGGTTTTCTCCTTTGATGCTTTATTTGGGTTGACTTGGCGCATGCTCACACATGTTAGACTCATACAAAGTCGCCATTGCCTCTATGATAATTTATTTTTTGACTTTTGATGCCATCTTATGCTTCTTTTAATGTCGCTTTGTCGCTATGCATGATTATGGCCGTTATTGCTCTCTTAGTTGGTCGCTCCCAGTCTTTTGCTAGCCCTCATTTTGTACTGAGTATGAGCTCTACTCGTGCATCCAACTCCTAAAAACTAAGTTTGCCATTGTGTCCACCATACATACCTATTAGCAATTTGCTATTCCAAAGTACATTTGACTTGCTTTTATCTTTCCTTCAAATTAAACTCTTTTTGGTGTTATGCGAAAATTGGTCAGTAAAGCTCTCACGAACCGGATGGCACACTTTACTTTTCTCGTTTTAAAATTTTGACATTGTGGTCTCTTATGTTGAGTTGTTATGCTTGCAAGTTGTAAGTTGGGAATTAGCCCAGCCATGTCGTCATGGGGCAAGCTTTCAACATTGCACTATCTTTCATTTGAGTTGATATCGTGATCTTTTGTTTATGGATACTCGCGGTGTGAAATGAATTGGGAATCTTGCGGGATCATGGAGTTTGTATATGTGTTAGAGAAACGCGTGGGCTACTAATCTAAGCCATGCATAATTCATGGTGGAAATTTACAGCATGCCCATAGTGAACATTCGACGACGCATCTCACAATAAAAAGCTATATCAATGGTAAATAAAAGAGATGTCGAGGTGTTCATTGTCTGTTTGTCCTTTCATTTTGATGTGGGCTTGTTCTCGATGATACGTGTATACTTACAATGACAAGAGCTTGCTTGGGACTCTAAGTAAAGTAGCATGAGGTTTGGGTATTCGTATTTCATGGGACACGAGGTTTTCAACTTATAATTTGTCAAGCATATGCAGCATAAGTGTTCTCGCATTAACTTTAACCATTCAAGATGCTTATGATGGGGGCAATGATAGCTCAAGGCCGGTAAGTACCATAATTTTTGAAGGTTTATAAAACTTGCAATCACTGCTTCCCTCCGCGAAGGGCCTTTCTTTTACTTTTATGTTGAGTCACCACCTTCTATCTTTATGCACTGTTAAGAGAGAATAGTTGTCATTCTGAGTATAATGTGCATTGTCCCAAAGTTTTCATTGATTGATTCATATTGTTGGTTTCACTTGTTCTTAAATTACTTGTATCTAGTCGTCCTCTTAAACTTGAAGGTGTCCTATGCATTTATGTTTTGCTACTCCATGAGGGACAAGCTGAAAACCATTTGTATGTTTTTCCTTATGATTTGAACACACGTTTGACTTTCATTGTTTCATTTTCATGATCTTTTGTTTGTGTTCATTTTCATGTTATAACATGGTTGCTAAGTTTCTTCTATCAAGATTATATCTTTCATGCCCATGTTTTAAGTTCTTTTGATCCCAGCGCACAACGCTTACATATATGATCAAGATTTTGTAGGTGCATGTCACCTCAAAAATTATTTCTTTTGTTATCACTTACCTACTCGAGGACGAGCAGGAGTTAAGCTTGGGGATGCTGATACGTCTCCAACATATCCATAATTTTTGATGCTCCATGCTTGTTTTTACACCATTTGATTAGTGTTTCGTTACACTTCGTGGCATTTTTATGCATTTTCCGGAACTAACCTATTAACGAGATGCCACAGTGCCAGTTCCTAGTTTTCTGCTGTTTTTGTGTTTCAGATAAGTTACACAGGAAATATTCTCGGAATTGGACGAAACCAAAGCCAGACGTCCAGATATTTCACGGAGCTTCCAGAACACCGAAGAGGAGACGGAGACGGACCAGAGGGTGGCCACACCACCAGGGGGCGCGGCCCACCCCTGGCCCACGCCGGCCTGTGGTGTGGGCCCCCTGGTCCACTTCAGACGCTGCCTCTTCGCCTATAAAGACCCTCCGATGGGAAAAACCTAAATACCCGATCACTTTTCCAGAACACATCGCGATCCGCCACCGCCGTCGACTCGAAGATCGAGAGGGTCCAGAAGCTCTTCCCGGCACCCTGCCGAAGAGGGGAATCGCCACCGAAGGTCTTCTTCATCGCCATGCTTGCCTCCGGCGTGATGAGTGAGTAGTCTACCTTGGACTATGGGTCCATAGCAGTAGCTAGTTGGTTGTCTTCTCCACCATGTGCTTCATGTTTAGATCTCGTGAGCTTCCTTACATGATCGAGATCACCGTTATGTAATTCTACATGTTGTGTTTGTTGGGATCCGATGAATATTGGTGTTATGATTGAGTTGAAGTGCTGAATATTATTTGATGTTATCTCTATGTTGTTTATGATCTTGCATGCTCTCCGTTGTTAGTAGCTATCTTGGCCGAGTAGTTGCTAGTGACTCCAAGAGGGGGTATTTATGCTCGATAGTGGGTTCATGCCTCTATTTAATCTGGGGGAGTGACATAAACCTCTAAGGTTGTAGATGTGTTGTTGCTACTAGGGGGAAAACAACATTCATATGCTCAAGGGCATATGCTTTGTTTACACTACACACTTTGCTTAATGCAATTATCTGTTGTTCGCAACTTAATACTTGTGGAGTTCTCGGATTGATTCGCCACAAGTAGATTATTAGTCATAGATGCAGTTGGATGGCGGTCTATGTATCTTGTTGTAATGCCCAGAGTAAATCTCATAGTGATCCTCTCGACATATGCACGTTGTCTTTATTCTATCAATTGCCCAACTGTAATTTGTTTACACATCATGTATTATTTTATGTTATGGAGAAACACCACTAGTGAACTGTGGACCCCGGTCCTATTTCCTTTATATTGCTATCACCGGTTTACTTTACTCGCACTGTTTACTTTACTCACATACTATTATCACTTTCCACTCGATACGCTCATACCCTTTGTTTCAAGCAAACCGGTGAGATTGACAACCTCATCGTAAGTTGGGAACAAAGTATTTGGTTGTGTTGTGTGCAGGTTCCACGTTGCCGCTCGCAAAGCAAAGCTTGGACGAGGCGCCCTATAAATTGTCTGGAGCTATCACGAAGCTAGTGGGCATCACCTTCGGTCGTTTGTCTCCCTCCTACTGGATTGACTACCTTGGTTTCATAACTAAGGGAAAACTTGCTGCTATATTCATCAAACCTTCTCTTAGGGTTTCCAACTGGCCGGTCATTTTACTTCATCAACAAACGCCAACAAGTTTTCTGGCACCATCATCACCGCGCCATCAGTACCCCTCGACTAGGCAGCTTCATCTGCTCGTCATTAATTTTGCATGAGAGCTAGTCAGACCATTGCAATCTAATTCTAAAAAGAAAAAAATGCACTCCTCCAGGGTATGTGAATGTTGGTGGGCACCCGATGCAATCGGTTAGTCATGGTTTGAGAAAGGGAAAAAAGGTGGGGAGGAGTGCCAAAGCTTTATAAAAGAGCACCAATGTGCCAAATTTGCAAAGAACTCGGAACCGCTCTCACTTGTTTATTATGGAAGATAGTAAGACCCCATTGCTAGTCGTTGACATGAAACAACCACCTCTCAAAATCCAATTTTTATCTCTGTTTTACAAATGAAAAGCTCTAGCACATGTTTAATCACTGCTTCCCTCCGCGAAGGGCCTTTCTTTTACTTTTATGTTGAGTCACCACCTTCTACCTTTATGCACCGTCTAAGAGAGCATAGTTGTCATTCTGAGTATAATGTGCATTGTCCCAACGTTTTCATTGATTGATTCATATTGTTGTTTTCACTTGTTCTTAAATTATTTGTATCTAGTCGCCCTCTTAAACTTGAAGGTGTCCTATGCATTTATGTTTTGCTCTCTCATGAAGGACAAGCTGAAAACCATTTGTATGTTTTTCCATATAATTTGAACACACGTTTGACTTTCAATGTTTCATTTTCATGATCTTTTGTTTGTGTTCTTTTTCATGTTATAACATGGTTGCTAACTTTCTTCTATCAAGATTATATCTTTCATGCCCATGTTTTAAGTTCTTTTGATCCCAGCGCACAACGCTTACATATATGATCAAGATTGTGTAGGTGCGTGTCACGTCAAAAATTATTTATTTTGTTATCACTTACCTACTCGAGGATGAGCAGGAGTTAAGCTTGGGGATGCTGATACGTTTCTAACGTATCTATAATTTTTGATGGTCCATGCTTGTTTTTACACCATTTGCTTAGTGTTTCGTTACACTTCATAGCATTTTTAATGCATTTTCCGGAACTAACCTATTAACGAGATGCCACAGTGTCAGTTCCCTGTTTTCTGCTGTTTTTGTGTTTTTGGAAAAGTTACACAGGAAATATTCTCAAAATTGGACGAAACAAAAGCCGAACGTTCAGAAATTTACCGAAGCTTCCAGAGAACCAAAGAGGAGACGGAAAGGAGCCACAGGGCGGCCATACCACCAGGGGCCCGGCCTGCCCCTGGCCCGCGCCGGCCTATGGTGTGGGCCCCCTGATCCACCTTTGACACTGCCCCTTCGCCTATAAAGACCCCCCGACGGGAAAAACCAAAATACCCGATCACTTTTCTAGAATACATCGCGATCCACCGCCGCCGTCGACCCGAGATCGGGAGGGTCCAGAAGCTCTTCCCAGCACCCTGTCGGAGAGGGGAATTGCCACCGGAGGTCTTCTTCATCGCCATGCTTGCCTCCGGCGCGATGAGTGAGTAGTCTACCTTTGACTATGGGTCCATATCAGTAGCTAGATGGTTGTCTTCTCCACCATGTGTTTCATGTTTAGATCTCGTGAGCTGCCTTACATGATCGAGATCACCATTATGTAAATCTACATGTTGTGTTTGTTGGGATCCGATGAATATTGGTGTTATGATTGAGTTGATGTGCTGAATATTATCTTATGTTATCTCTATGTTGTTTATGTCTTGCATGCTCTCCGTTGTTAGTAGCTATCTTGGCCGAGTAGTTGCTAGTGACTCTAAGAGGGGGTATTTATGCTCGATAGTGGGTTCATGCCTCTATTTAATCTGGGGGAGTGACAGAAACCTCTAAGGTTGTAGATGTGCTGTTGCCACTAGGGAGAAAACAACATTCATATGCTCAAGGGCATATGCTTTGTTTACATTACACACTTTGCTTAATGCAGTTATCTGTTGTTCGCAACTTAATACTTGTGGAGTTCTCGGATTGATTCGCCACAAGTGGATTAGTAGTCATAGATGCAGTTGGATGACGGTCTATGTATCTTGTTGTAATACCCAGAGTAAATCTCATAGTGATCCGCTGGACATATGCACGTTGTCTTTATTCTATCAATTGCCCAACTATAATTTATTTACCCAGCATGTGTTATTTTATCTTATGGAGAGACACCACTAGTGAACTGTGGACCCCGGTCCCATTTCCATTATATTGCTATTACCTGTTTACTTTACTCGCACTGTTTACTTTACTTGCATATTACTATTGCTTTCCACTCGATACGCTCATTCCTTTGTTTCAAGCAAACCGGTGAGATTGACAACCTCATCGTAAGTTGGGAGCAAAGTATTTGGTTGTGTTGTGTGCAGGTTCCACGTTGCTACTAGTTGAAGACGCGTTGACTCGTTATCGTTAACGTCGCCCTTGTTGGAGTGTTAGTAGGCTAGCAAGCATCACCTTCTGGAGTTTGACTTTTTCCTGGACTGACAAACCTTGGTTTCTTACTGAGGGAAAACTTGCTGCTGTGCTCATCATACCTTCCTCTTGGGGTTCCCAACTGGACGGTGAAAAACTATCAACACCGCGCCGCATCACCGCCCGCCACCAGATCAACGCCGCCCCCTCCAAAGGACACCGCCCTGGATCCAATGGCCCTACCAAGGACGCAGCAGGAAGCACCCCAACCCAATCCCCGCAGCCAACGGTGACATGGCCGAGTTGGAGGAGAGAAGAGGAAGGGAGGTCGCCGAGCAGCATCCAGCAGCTGAGCCCAGCTACCCACCCGGCAGCCCGCCTCCAAACCGCCCCCCGAGAAGTTCTGGGAATAGATCCCCGCCATCCCCCTCACAGGCGACGCGGGCTTGGCCAGCAGGCGCCTCAGGGGTTGGGGAGGGGAGGGGGGATGGAGGAGGAGGAGGTGGCAGCGTGGGGCTAGGGTTTCGCCCCTGGTCGCCTTGGAGGAGGTGGCCCGAGGAGCGGGGCTTTTTTCCGCAGGCTGGTAATCAATCAAAGCTATTCTTGATCAACAATGGGATGAATAATAGTTTTGCAAACATACAGTTGCCAAGATTGCACTACAGGAATTCTTGCAGACACCGACGGCCAATAACCCTCGGCATATAGTACAATTGTCGTCGGCGTAGTCTATGCCGAGGGCTGCCCTCGGCATAGCCTGTCGGCGTATATGCCTCTCGGCGTAGCTCTATTTGACCGTCGGCGTAGCTTCTGCCCTCGGTGTAGTCTATGCCGACGGCGTTGCCCTCGGCGTTGCCCCGTCAGTATATTCTACCGCTGTTTATAATTTTTTCAAAAAAAATTCAATTTTTTTTGAATTTTTATTTCACTTTTTTTGAATCTTTGAAATTGTTTGACTCGCTAATCTCTCAATTAGAATATTTTTAACACTAATTACACTTTATCTTTGGTCAAATTTAAGTCTTGGTCAAACTTCCCTGTTGGTTACCCATCCTCACACTACTCCACCCCCAGCATGCTTAAGAGCATCTCCACCGGCGGTCCCAGAAAACTAGCCAGCACATGCATGCCGACGCTAATTTGGGGGTGCCCAGCAGCCCCTCTCTAATTATTGGGGAGCTTATCCCCCACCGGTGGTCCTCCCAAGTAAGAAAAGTAGGAGAGAGAGGGGTTGAGTGGGGGTAGCTGGCTATACACAAGATTTGGTGTCCGGCGCTCCCGATAGACTCCCGCCGGCGTGGGTGTTCCTCGGGACTGCGGGCGCTTTTTTTGGGACCAAAACGACGCCGACTGCTTTTTGGGACCGCGGGTGTGACCGCGTTTTGGACCCCGATCCCAAATAATATGCCGGATGCGTTTGGGAGCCGTTGGGCTCCCGGTGGAGATGCGCTAACTTCTTTGTTCCATCTGAATGAATTTCCACGAAGCAAATTATACCTTGTTGATAATACTACCATATCAATTATATTAACCCTTATACCATTATGTCGCACGTCATTGGTTTTAAAATTTCCAAACTATATATTAAGTAAAGAACAATATATAAGTAATAAATATATTTAGTTCCAAACTATATAATAAGTAAATAACAATGAATAATTAATAAATATATTGAATGATTTATATCTTTAAATCTGTAAATTGAAATTTGACAAATTATATGTCTAAATCAATAACAAAAATGAGAGGAATCCAAATATGACATCCATATGTAATGTTTTTATGTTTTATTTAATTTTTGAATTTCTTATGCCCATTTTTTAATTTCATGTATCACCAGTGATATCTTGAACTAATGAGATTTACATTGAAAAAAACATAAACAATTCAAAAAATAAAAAAAAATGAAAAACATTCACACATAGTCTTCTTATGTCAAATACTGACGAGTCCACTTGATAAACAAGTTCTACATAGTTTTCTTATGTCATACCCCCATTTTACCCCGTTAACTCTCGCTTTACCCCGGTGATAAACGGCGGGCATGAATCTTCTTAACTAGGGGTCGAATTTTGCAAAAATCTTTGTGTATCTCTAATAAAATAACATGTTGTGTATGTAAAAATGATTTTTTCAAAAAAATCCTGAGGAAGCCATAATGGAGATGAAGTTCAAATTTACCCCGCTTCCTACTGAATTGGCAATAGTTTGTCTTTCTTGTGGAAGGTTAATGTAAAGCTTCACACACACAAACAATTGATGATATATACAGAAAATGTGTCCTAATATTGTTTAAAATTATAGTGGTCTAGTTTTGTAATGTATTTTCAATACTTTCTTCACAAAAAACCCAATTTTGACACTAAGAAAATGGAAATTGATTTTTTTATGCATAGAAAATGAAATCTCCCAATATGAACTTTGTTTGCCATCTCAATATGCAGACATGTGCACAATATGGGGTCATTTGAATAAATTATTCTATGATTCAGCTTATGACCTAGCTCAGCTGACCTAGCTCATCTGGCTTGAAAGCCATGAAACTTCGTACATGATAGGTCATTTCTGAGAAGCTTGAAAATAGCTGAATATGTATGGGCAGTGGTGTTGTAGAACACTAGAGCTTTCCTCGACAACGGAAAAGCTTTATTTCCCACTGGTCATTCGCACCGACTGACTCACGTACGAGTCAAAAGGGCGCGGCGTTTCTTGCCTCAAAGCTGTTGGGATTCGCCCACGAATCAATCACATGAAGCTATACGAACACACCCGTTCCTTTTCTTTATTTCTTCTCTTCTCGGTACAAATTCTATTACAAGAGGCAGCCTTGACGTGTATATATACACGTCTAAGCAACCGACCCAAACATCCTAATCCTAGTCTAAACCGATATGGACTAGTGCTTACCGTGGACAACTAGCTAACTTAGGAAACTGACCTTAAAACCTACTCGTACTAGGACACCAACTCAGAGTAGTACATGGACTTGCTAAATTAGCACTTACCTAATTAAGCAATATACTCAAGATTAGTCTAACAATCTCTTCCTAATCTTGACTCTTGGTCTTCTGTGCTTCTCTGATCTTGAATGTTTGTAGATCTGCATCTTGTCTAGGTCTCGCTCCACGACAAGTTTAGTTGACTCTCCCCAATTTTGACTTGGCGAATTTACGGAACAAATCAAGCATGATCCGGACTACACAGCCACGCTAGCAACCGTGGAACACACCGTCCACCCTAGCGCAATACATGCCGACTAGCTCGTGGACTACACCATCCACTCCAGCCTCATGTAGAGACAGGTCCTCATTGAAGAGACTCCCCTTCACTGGTTTACCGCCCCCTCATACTTGAAGTTGATCCTCTCGTCGAGACACGTAGACGACCACGCTTCAACTGCAACGCACCGTCACAGAGACAAGCACTTGGACACAACAACGACTCATGGACTTGACGCCGACTCAACGTGCTAACTTGCACGCCCATGACTCCTTGACACATACTCTCCCGGACGACGATCTTTATGAGACTCCTAGCACCGCACCTCGGCACCACCTCTTCCATCAACGATCATCCTCGTCCACAGCCTTGACGACGACATCACCCTGTCGCCTCCTCCATGTTGCTCCGCCGAACACGATCACCCGTCGCTTTGCGGACGACAGCATACTCGCCATCTTCACCCGGTCGCTCCGCCGACCGACAATCGCCCGCCCCGAGGCGCTAGTAGCGTCGCCTCCCCGGGGCAAGCGTAGCTTCAGATCTTCGACCTCGCTCTGATACCAATTGTTGGGATTCGCCCACGAATCAATCACATGAAGCTATACGAACACACGCGGAGACTACTTTTTATCGCCAAGGGCGCGTGTCGCACCGTTCTTTTTCTTTATTTCTTCTCTTCTCGGTACAACTTCTATTACAAGAGGCAGCCTTGACGTGTATATATACACGTCTAAGCAACCGACCCAAACATCCTAATCCTAGTCTAAACCGATATGGACTAGTGCTTACCGTGGACAACTAGCTAACTTAGGAAACTGACCTTAAAACCTACTCGTACTAGGACACCAACTCAGACTAGTACATGGACTTGCTAAATTAGCACTTACCTAATTAAGCAATATACTCAAGATTAGTCTAACAAAAGCCGTCGCCATCGTCGTCCTCTATCTGAAGCCGGTCGGCTCCGTTTTGTGAATGGCATGGTGGCCAATTGGCCGTCCACTGCCGCTGGCCGGCCATGTGGGCATGACCGTCGTGATGGCTCGTTCCAAGCCGATCCTGATTTACAGTGTGGTTGCTAGGTAGAACCTGCTTTACCAGTAGAGTCTAGCCACTTTACAGTGTAGTTTCATGAGGAGATTTATTCTCCACAGGCTTCCTCCGAGCCGTATTAAGCAGGTCGCGGAAGTGGCAACGCGGTTTGAGCAGCCCGTCGTGCTGTGTCTTTCTCTGTTTGTTCGGCGAGATAGTGATCTGACATCGCCGTGGCTGAGCGATCGGTCGACGGATCACATGTCTACTGTACAGTGGCGTTCGCCGCGAACGGCAACGATTCCGCGGCCAGAGCCGGTGCGTGGTCGAGGCGAGGGCTTGCCGAATGCCGAGATCGGCAACCTACGCCACGCCCACGCGGTCCCTCTTGTTGCTGCATGTTCAGACCTACCCCAGACCCGACCTTTGTGATTGTGTCTGTGTTTTGATCGCCCTGTGCAAACAGAGGGCCTTTGCTCCGCTCTTATCTGCACGGCGGGCACTCGCATTTGGGCGCCCGGAGAGCAGAACATCAATCATGGCAACCATACAGAGCTTAGAGCTAGGAGCTACGTACACGATCCCACGTGGTACGGCTAGAATTTTAGGGTTGAAACTTAGTCGTATATTTGTCATTTCTATACACGTCACAGATGAACATAATTGAATTTCAAACTTCGCACCCACACATAGACAAATATGATTTTCTTGTGCCGTAAATAAAACAAGACTTTCCGACTTTTACTACGGACACTCCCCCCTCTCTTCCCATTGGCTACCGGATTCGGGTTCATCCATACCCTAGTTCCTCTTATGATTCTGGCAACATAGTATAGACCAACAGTCTGCTCTCTCTTATTCCATTCTGCTTCACTTATTATGGACAGTTAGGACTTAAATTGCTCAACTGAATTTACACTTTTTTGTATGAAAAAAATTATGGTAAAATCTTAGTGTTTCTATGTGCCATAGCAAGTAATTTTACCATAATTTAGTTATATTAGTTATATAATTTAGGAACGGAGGGAGTATATTTATGACGACTTCATTTTTTGTTGGCAAGATCTCCCTCTTAACTCTTGTGCATTAGCCATCCTCTTATCGTATCAGGACATCACCCCTTGTCCATTCTTTCCCTTTCTCGACCCTCCTGGTCGCATGTCTTCTCTTTCACGTCCTAATAACGATCGATTTTCTTTCTCCTATTAGCCTTCTTCTTTCATTATGGTGAGCACTTCTAACCGACACCACGCCCTAGTTCTGTTGCATCCAGCCCTCTTGTTGACTATGGTTCTGCTAGATTAGAGTGGAAGAAGAGATTGTCCTCAAAAAAATGACGCATGGATCACAAATCATCGTTGGTTGTATCTTAATAATTTGTCACTTTTCTATGCTTTCTGATCAACATTCAACTGTCCTCAACCACATTACCTGAGAGGGAGTCAAACATGCAGAACTCAAACTTTGAAAATCCATGTACTAATTTTATCTATACATATAGTTTCCCCCATTATTATTTCTTCTAAGTTGGACCTTCGGTCTCACTCCATATATCACACACTTGAGCTAGCATTGCATACTTTAGATACAAGTTTACACTGATTAGTGATGTATGTAATACACATATGAGGTGACTGAGAATCACTAAAATTCTGGTAACTAAAAATTAGCAAATGCGCATATGTTCTTTGTGTATGTACGAGTTAATTGTTATAATTTTGATTTTTAATATATTATTGTTTATAAAAATATGTAATGCCTAGATGTAGTGTCACCATGTTGAGCATTTGATCTCCTCACGCAACTTCGGAGAAATCTTAAACATATCGAACTCCACACTTTAGGGAGGGACCTATGTATATACCGGTGTTGGGCCAAAAACTTAACTTGCACTATAAATTTCGATAGTTCCTATCTATTCTTTAAAAGTTATTTTTATGTACCCGAATAATTTGCCCTTCTAAAAATGTGTTCGAGGTTTGCCTCGTCCCACTCCATATATTGCACCACTTTAGCTAACATTGCACATTTGAAATACAAGTTTATACTTGCTAGTGACGTGTAATGCTAGGTGACCGAGATTTACTAAATAAGGCAACTGAAAATAAGCAATTGCCCAAATGTGTTAGTGGGTGTAGGAGTAATACTTAGGCGTGTCAGCTTGTGCCTCTTGTATTCTATTGGACACTCGAGTGTGGCAAGCCGTGCCTATCCTCAGCTTCTTGAGCAGTTGAGCTTCTTTCTTCTCCTCATTAACTGATCATCCATGGAGGGGGCACCAGAGCTGGCTGCTCTCGGGGCTCTTGGGCTCGCCGGCATATCCCGCGAGACCTTCCGTGTCATCCTCTGCCGTCCCCCGGGCTTCCTTTTCTTGTGCGGCATGGTGATCACGCTCTCCCTCTTCTTGCTCGCCCACGTCGCCGTCTCCCGCACCCTTTTCACCGACGCTGTCGCAGCCGCCTCCGACACCAGCGGCGCCGGCTTCGTCCACGTCGCCGCCAACTGGGCGCCCTTCTTCCTCGCGGAGGTCCTCTACCTATGCATCATCATCTTCCAGTCGCTCATCTCCGCCGCCTTCTGTGTCCTCTCCGTCGCCCCCCGCTACTCCGGCTTCGCCGCCGACGCCGACCGAGACGCCCGCTCCGTCGCGCGCGACCTTCGCCAAGTACCCAGGTTCTTCTCTAAGTACCTCGTCTCGGTCTTCCGCGGAGACTCCCGCCGCGCCGCAAGCCTCATCCGCACCGGGCCCGCCGTCCTCGTGCGCGTCGCAGCCACCTCCTGCGGCGCATTCCTCCTCCTCCTCGGCTACACCGCCTTCCTCGCCGCCGTCGCCGTGCTCATGCACCTGCCGCGGTCCGCGCTGCTGGTGGTGGGCGGCTCCGCGTACGTCGCCGGGGCGGCGCACATCGGCGCGGTGTGGCGCGTCGCGTGCGTGCTGTCGGTGCTGGAGGATGGTGCCTGCAGGGGCTTCCGCGCCATTCACAGGAGCGACGAGCTCCTCGCCAGCGCCGGCAAGTTCTGGGCTGCGGCCGCCGTCTTCACTACGCTCGACGGCTGCGCCATGGCCGTGCAGCTGGCATTCGGGGCGCTGGTGGTGGACAACAAGATGGGTCTCGGCGTCTGGCTCCAGGTGACCATGGGCGTGGCTATGGCGGCGGTGTTGTGGGCGGCGGTGGTGGCAGGGCTAGTGGCGCAGGTGGTGGTCTACTTTGTGTGCAAGAGCTACAGCCGCCGCCGCGAGAGCCCCGACGGCACCGTGGCGAAGAGCCTCACCAATGTTGGTTGGAAAGCTACAACCTCTGGGAACCAGAAACGACGACGGTGACTAAGCGCGCAGCACACAGCACACTGCAACTGCCTAGCTAGTGTCCAATCTCCAATCTGGTTAATCCGCGGGAGTATTAAGCTAATTTTTACCTTATACTTCTAGTGAACGCGCTTGCGCTTGAAATTAGCATGCTTGGAACTGTTTGTGATCGGTGATGACAGGAACTGAGCTTGCGCTGTAGATGCTACTTAGGAGTACTTGCATTATAGTACCTCTGTGTGTACATTTGGAGGAGCTAGATTTATGAAAACCGTATGCGCCAAACCGAACCAAATGTTCATTTCCTTCACCTTTATTTGTCTTATTTCTTCATCATCTTCTGTTTTTGCTGTTAATGGTGTTAGATGAGCGGTATCCTAACAAGTTTTCCATAGATGTATGAGAAGAACCGTCCCCACTTTATTGATCAATAGTTTTCGGCATAGTTAGAGGGATCGGTACGAAATTTGGAGGGTTTATAAGCCACTTGTGGCGAACCAGCACTAGCGAGATAGAATAGAAGCCTTAGCTAAATTACAAGCTTCGGTTATAAACTGTCTACCCTCATGGATGAAACTAACTGCACCAAAACTCCACGAAAACTCATTGATTTCTTTAACAATGGCTACTCCCCATATTCCCAGCGATGTCATGTAGCGCAACCTAATAATTAGAGCTGATACTGATATTGAGGATGTTGAGGTCAGCAGCTTGCAACATAGCTTCTCTCCAAGCCATTAGTGTAGATTAGTGTAGAGTTCTTGCGCCTTCACCTTTCTGAAGAGTTATTGCTTTGCTCCTCGTATAGCAATCACGACTTCTGCGACCACGATGCATGCGAGCGGTGGTGCGGAAGACTCCCAAAGTTTCCTCATCTCATATCATTAAATCGGTTAACTCAACTCGGAACCATCATGTTAAATAATAGAAACATTATAGTTGACCGGTCATTTAGCCGGAGCTTAGAAGTAACTAAATATACACGGCATCAGAACTTTATGTGATGATGGAAAAGCTTTATTGTCATCTCGGCCTCTTCAAGAACCTATGATGCACATAGTAAAGGGCAAACTGTTTTTTTTCCCTTAAAATCGTCACCACCCACGTCTACTCTGAACCTCGTCGGCTCCATTTGGTGAATAGCATGATGGCTTATTGGACATCCGGTGTGATATTGTTTACTAGAAACTAGCAAGGTGGCCCTCGCGAATGTGAGGGCATCACCTTTAGTTGTTTTGTTAGAGAGGAGGATACTCTTTCGTGTGCCCAAGTTGATCTGAGAAAACATTTATAGATTTATGGACACTCAAATCACATGACTGAATAGACATTATACCTCTTTGCAAAAAAATACATTATACCCACCATTCAGGCTAAATAAATATCATATGTCCAGAAAACATCTTTTTTTGCGGTGTGCTCTGTCAAGACAGAGCACTCCAGAAAACATCTTTAGTCATCTTTGGTCGGTGAATGATTAATAAGATATGTACAAAGCCGTGCATTAATGACCATATATATGAGTATTTCGTACATGAAATTTAATTGGTAGTTTTATGTGTTTTTGGATAAATACATAAGGTTAACATTCAAATTATCAAATAATTCTAGTTTAATTGAGAAATAACCCTATGATTAAGTAAAAAAACTTATATTTCTTAATATATAAGTTGACTAAACATTAATTTTTTCTTTTATTTGACAATTGTACATCTCATTTCCTTTTCTTCAGAAAATCCATTAATACTTATATTGTAATGAAACATGTGACACCTGTGACATAGACGTTCTACAATATACAACGGTGAAGACTATTTAGTATTGCTAATAAGGCAATTTGTTCTATTATATTTCAGTAACATATATAGACTTACATATTAATAAGAAAGGTTTTTAAAGTTCGATTGAAGGCTAGAATGTCATTTATTTTCCAACGGGTGCCATAATATGCAACTTATTTGTAACTCTATCCCTCCTAAGGCAACTCTTTAACCAACTCACGCACTTGTATTTATCGTGTCATGTAACATGTGTGCTTGACATAGTTTTGCATCTTAACATGTCTTCACAATTTCTATATGATTGTAAATTACTATGGTGTCTCCATTATAGAGCTCTGTATTTTACTTTTAGTATATAACTAGCATGGTAGCCCTCGCAAATGTGAGGGCATCATCTATAGATGATTAAAAGTGTTTGAAATAAATAGTTTTATTAATATCATGCTATTTTCCATTATGTGATAGTAAGTTTTTTACATTTATCGCAAATATTTTGGTGTAAAAATATCATGTATGTTGTGGGCAAATGATTGGCATGCCTATGTTGAAACAAACATGTAAGTGATACTGAATCTGTAAACTGAACTATAGTTCTTAAATGATTTTGGTAACTGTATGATGTTATTTTTTTGAATAAAATTCGTTGAACTAAGATAAAATGGATCCTTAATAGGTAGGTCACCTTAATACGGTGAATCATCTTGTTATGATGCTTCTTTCTTTCATTATTTACTCCATGACACAATGTGTAACGGTTTGGAAAAATAAACCTGGCTAAATTTGGAAAAAAAATTCTATCATGAATATACTGCTAAGGATAAATTATTATCTCCTAGTAATATTAGTTAACATGTTTATATACATTAATAGTAGAAGTATGAATCTAAGTTTTCCAGACTTATCCTGGTGATGGTTCTACACGCCCGATAACATGTATTTTCTATGTTATGCAAAATGATATTGATCAGCCATCAATTTCATAGTGCAATTGAAATGACATATTTTTTTTCTTATGTTTATTTAATTTGTTACATGGGAAAGACACATACAATAATCCAAATATATTTACCGTACGAATCAAGTAAAATCTGCCAAGAATTCATAAGAATTAAGTGTATGCTTTTTAAGTCCTCTTACAAAAAATAGGATTGACACACCGTGTGGATACATAAATATGAAACATCTCAAGCGGATATCTTTGCTGACTTAGCCATGTGTGCATCATTAAGCCAAAATGATGTATATATGAGGTACGTTCTGTAGTGTGCCAACTAAAGCTGTATCTTCATCAATTTTGAAGCTTTGACGTTTTGTTTCATATTAAGTCTAAATATTTCTTTAGTGGACGAACATTCTCATCATAGAGAGAATATGTGACTCACCTTGTGTGTATCATTTTTTGGGTACATTTCAGGGTCAGAGACGTTCTCGTTGATAGTGCGACAAATATCGTGACTTTATTAATCTTAAATTCCACGACGTAAACTCGAAACTTCTGCATGTTTTTTGTGAGAGTGTTCACATGGTGACATTTGAATAAATTTTTCATTTATGTGTACTCAATCATGGAAAAAATATAGATAGTGCGACTAATGTCTTGACTTCATTAATTTTCAAATTCCACGACCTGCGTTTCATGAATGCGTTGGTCTGAATTTTTTGTTATTTATTTGTACTCAGTCATAGAAAAAACATAATCCTCCATTCACAATTACCATATATTCTAGGTTTAGACAAAATAAACTTTTACAAACAATATATATATGTAATTATATCAATATTGAAAAATTTAATTCATTATTATTAAAGTGATCATAAAATCTATTTTCATATGAAATTGGTATTATGGATATTAATATTTATTGCTACATCTTTGGTCAAATTTTACTATATAAACTCAGGGCAGTGTAAAAAAGCAAAGAAAGTATACATACCTATTATTGCTACAATTTATATATTTTTTAAATCAGATTTGCTGGCGCTCAGTCGCTTGAGAATTTACTAATTCTCAGTCACCTTTCCCGCCGTCGGATGTTTGCTTGTTGATTTGTGCCAGAGGTGGTTTGTTTTGGTGTTTGCACCGTTGTCCCCGTGCGTGGCGAGCCTGTTTATGGTTTGTGTGGGCTTTTTCTTTTGTCTCCTCGGGCTTTTGGATTGTGGGCTTTTTTCCGCGGGTTGTGGGCTTTCCTGACAGCTGTGTCCTACTATGTAAGTGACACGCCGACTAACTTTCGTTTTCATGTGACTGACTGGTGGGCCCGTTTTATATGTAGCCGGGAGTAACCGTAGCATTTTTGACTTGTCTTTTGGTACGCGCCTGTCTTTTTCCTCTCTCCCAACGGATAGACGTGTTCGAGGTCAGGGGAAAGCAGAGGCCGCGGGTGGAGAGGAGGCGATTTGTGGGCAGCTACGTCGCCGAGCCTTCGGCGGCCATCCGGCGAGTCTCCGGCGAGATCCGCGCGCTCCTCATGGTAAGTAATCGCTGGACCCTCTCGTGTTCCAAGTCCTGCAGCCCCGTCGTCTCGAGCTGCATCTAGGCGCATTTCTGTGATGTTTTCGTTGTTTTTGGTTAGGGTTTCTGGTGGATCTGTAAGTATTTGTAGTCCTGTGCTCAACGTTGTCTCGAGCTGCATCTATTACTCACCTGGGAGTTTTTGATGTGATTTTAGACTAGTTTTTTTGTACGGAGATTTTGTATGGTGCGGTAGATTGCCCGTTGTTCACGAGTATGTTCGGTTAGTGTTTTGTGTGTTTTTATCGAGTTGATCCCACGATTGTTGGTACGCAGTTGGTTCAGAAGTTGTTGTTCATGTCGAGGTTCCCTGTATTACCCTTTTGTTCACGAGCATGTACGATTTGTTCCGTGTGTTTTTATCGAGTTGACTCGACGATTTTTGGTACGCAGTAGAGCCAGAAGTTGTTGTTCATATCGAGGTTGCTTGTATTATGATTGTTTGAGGTAGTATATGGTATCCGTTTTTTTTTTTAAATTGTGTAACCATATGCTCCTACAACTAATTAGTGCAAATTTTCTAGGTAGTACTTCATTTTTTCTCGATTTTTGATTTTGTTAGATGTGTGAGTTTTTTGTATGCTCACCTTGACTGAAATGTTTCATGTAGAGGTATATTTTTTGTATACTTTTTTAGTTTTTGGCTGTTTAATCACTAGGTGTGATACTCCTTTGTTGTTTTGTGTCCCATTACATGTTTTTCATGTCCATACCTGCTTATTTGTTGACAGGAATGGAAGCTGATACTTCTATCATTAATGATCTTGCTAATGGGGAAGGAGGCAGTAAGGTTGTTGTTGATAGCGGAGACCTAGAGTTAACAGACACTGATCTATCGCAGAAGATTTTTTATGAAGGGATCACTAAACTGGTATGACTTTCATCTATGTTGTGTGGAAAACACGGCTACTGTTTTGTCTGCATGCTTTTTATTCATATGGCTTTTATGTGTGTCTGATTTTTACTTTTTTGTGTGTGAATTTTGTTATTGTTTGACAGGTAACTAAAAGTCTTAAGAGGAGGAGAGAACGCAATACAATAAGGAACTTCAAGAGCAAGGTTTGTGTGACATGAACTGTTTTTACTGCTTCCCAATAATATGTATATTCATGCGTTTATTTATGTATTTTTTGGTTTTTGTGTTATTTCATTTCCTTATTGGTTTTTATGTAATGCATAAATGCAAGCGGTTGTTAGATGCACCAAATGGTAGTGATGAGGAGGTTGTCCCTAAAGCTTATAGCAGATTCAACACCTCTTGCTTTTATGAAGTTATCCAGAAGGTGTTAAGTTGTCCTTGCATGATCTTGTTGGTAAAGGAAATGGGTTTTGAATTCATGCTACAACTGGATGATTGTCACATTCCTAGGGCTTTTGTTCAGTGGTTGGCTGATAATGCAAGCAGTGATGGGAGTTGTATCAATTTGAGTGGGGTTTCAATTTCTTTAAGTCCAGAATCAGTGCATGACACCTTCAGTATACCAGCAGGAGAAATACCTGTGGGAGGGGATGAAGAGTGCGGGAAGAATAGTTTTCTTGCGTTGTTTGGTTTCACTGAAGTGCCTTATACCTGGGTGTTCGCAGACATGATAATAAATGAGGAGCTTAGTGATGCAATGTTCAAGAGGTGTTTCATGACAGTGACGCTTGCAACAGTACTCTGTCCAACTTCTAGCACAAAACCAAGCACAAAATATATGGGAGCTCTTGTTGATGTTGATCTCATTAAAGATCTGAACTGGTGTAAGTTTGTGTGTGATTGGTTGCAAATGTTCATAGTGAAATATCTCAAAGACAAGATGAAGCAGAATCGGTAATCAATAACTCTTGGAGGCTGTATTTATCACTTAGCAGTATGTTTTCTTTTTCTGCTAACTCCTGTATTATCTTCTATTTTTCTTATTGTTATTTTGGTATCACAGTATCTAACTTGTGTTTTCTGCATTTTTTGGGACAGGTGAGATGTTTGGACTTTATGGATTTTGGAATGATTAAGCTGCCACCCATTTTTCCTAGGATTTGTTTGTGGAAAGGAGACCTCGTAAACTATTTCAGTAATATGGATCTAAAGAAATCTGGGAAGAAGTATGGTGCTCGTCCGGTGAGTTTTTTTTTTGTAGAAGAGGTTTTCTGGTTGTCTGGGACTCTTTTTGCATGTGTATCTACAATTTACTCCATATCTCTGCTTTTTTGGTTTCTAACAGATAAAACAAATATCTTTGAGTATTGTAGTAGATTTGTTGGAAAACTTTGCATGCAAAAATATGAACTCTGGAGACACTCTTGTTGTTGATAGCTCAACTTGCGATGAAAACTCAATTGATTTCCCACAAGCAAAATTGATTTCAACCTCCCCAGTTGATGAACACAACAAGGAAGAACACCAAGAAGCGGGTATGTTTTCCCATCCGGTCCTTATGTGTTTTATTATTTTTGGTATATACCAGTTGCAACCACGTTGCAACCCAGTTGATTTGTTTTTGTCCAAATTGCATCCTAGTTGCAAATGGTGCATGGTTGCAATCTGGTTGCAACTGGTAGCTTTGCAACCCGGTTGCAAACCAGGTGGTGTTGCAATCTGGTTGCAACTGGTGGATGAACTAGTTGCAAACCGGTTGCAACTTGTTTTGCTTCATTTTAATATTTTGTTTTAATCTTGTATTCTTCTTCTGTCTTCTCAAAATATTTAGTTGGTAATAGCTTTTTCTTGTTATGTTAACAGATTTAATTGCGCGGAAAAGTAGTTGCAAGGAGTCACCAAAACTTGGTGATGAATCGTCTGTTCCAATTCTATCTGAAACATCAGCAAGTAATAAAATGAAAGGAGATTGCAACTTGTCCCAACCTAATTTGATAATGATACAAGACTTGAATGTGCAAGCTTTACAAGAGAAGCAGGTGAGTTGCCTATGCACCCCTTCTTACTCGCACTCTACTTTTTGTTTTTCATGATGCTTCTTTGTTCTGTACTAAATTATAAATTCTTTTGCTTGATTCCATCTTTGTGACTGTATATGTGTACATGGATTGGGTTTTTTGGCATCTCCGTCAAGTTGTTCGTGCAATGATCATAACGAATCTAGTTTACCCTTTTTGCAAGTTGCAACCCCGCATGCATTTTGTGGCGGGGTGTGTAATCTGCACAAATATTTTTGTCACTCTCCCTCTAGTTTAATTAACTTGTTGGCTGGTACCGAGTTGCAACATAGATGCAACTCGAGCATCAAGCCGGGTTCAGTACCTACTTTTTGTGTAACTATTTTTTTTTGTTTCCATTTGCAACCTAGTTGGAAGTAGATGCACATTTTTGGTCAGTCGCAACCAAGATGAAAATGCACTAGCAGTCGGGCCTATGCCCCCCAGTTGCATCTTGGTTGCAACTTGTATTCTCGCAACCCTAGGCACAAGCTGGATGACTATATGCCAGTTGCATCCTGGTTGCAACACCAATTGCATCATGGTTGCAACTGGTGCTCCTACTGGTTGCACTCTGGTCGCAACTGGTAGCTGTATCAGTTGCAACCCGGTTGCAAACCAGGTGGTGTTGCATTCTGGACGCAACTGGTGGATGCACCAGGTGAGCAATGGTGTACCAGTTGCAACCACGTTGCAACCCAGTTGATTTGTTATTGTCCCAATTGCATCCTAGTTGTAATTTGTGCATGGTTGCAATCTAGTTGCAACTGTTAGCTTTTGCAACCCGGTTGCAAACCAGGTGGTATTGCACTCTGGTTGCAACTGGTGGATGAACCAGTTGCAAACCGGTTGCAACTTGTTTTGCCTCCCCCAGCAACATAGTTTCAGTTGAATCTTGTTTGTAACTGATGCTGATAGCTGGTCGCAACTGCTGGGTGCATCCTGGCTGCAACTAGCGCGCTTACCACTTGCAACCTGGATGCAACCGAGCTAGCAGTCATGCAGTTACATCATGGTTGCAACTGGGAGCACCTGGTTGCACCCTAGGTGAAACTCATGGCTAGTTGCATCCTGTTTGCAACAGGTGCTCCTACTGGCTTTGCGTACCAGTTGAAACCAGGTGGTGTTGCACTCTGATCGCAACTGGTGGATGTACCAGTTGCAAACCATTTTGCTACTTGTTTTGCCTTCCCAGCAACATATTTTCTGTTTCAGTTGCATCTTCTTTGTATCTGATGCACTACTACTAGTTTGGTCGCAACTGCTGGCTCACCACTTGCAATCTGGATGCAACCGAGCTAGCAGTCACGCAGTTTGCATCCTGGTTGCATCTGGAGCTAGGTGAAAATGGTGGGTAGTTGCATCCTGTTTGCAACCTGGATTCAACACACAGTTGCATCCTGGTTGCAACTGGAGCACACCCAGTTGCAACCTGTATGCAACCAGTGACGATGGTGTCCCATTTCCTGGTGTGTGTTGTGCCAGTTGCATCCTGGTTGCAAGTGTCGGGACTACTGATTTGCACCCTGGATGTAACTGATAGGTGCAACTTGGGTGCAACTAGAGCACCTGGTTGCACTCTAGGTGCAACTGATAGGTAACCCAGTTGCAACCTGGGTGCAACCGAACTAGCAGTCACAGAGTTGCATCCAGGTTGCAACTGGAGCACCTGCTGTTTGCACTCTAGGTGCAACTGATGGGTAACCCAGTCGCAACCTGGATGCAGCCGAACTAGAAGTCACAATGGCTGTCCCATTTGCAACCCGCATGCAATTGTTTTTGCCTTCCCCCAGTTGCAACATAGATGCTCCTAGTGCAACCAATCTGGTTACTACCCAAGTTTATTTTCGCACTTTGCTGAAACGGTTGCAAGTGCCACACCTGCTGATTTACAATTTCAATCCATCTCATAGGTGCAACTGATCAAACAGTTACAACACATTGTTGTAATCTGTAATATATCTAGTGGTTGTACACATTGTTATAATCTGTTTATGTTTTTGCATAATTTTAATAGTAGGTCCTTGTGGTCATGATTTTTTTACGGTTACAGATAGAAGCACAAGAGAAAAGCTACAGTTTAGATTATATGATGTGCCATAAGGAAAAATCTGGCAAGATGGATGATACAAGTAATGATCAGAACTGCTTTCTGGGTTTTCAGAACAACTTCAACAAAAAGATGCCAGCATTAATGAATGAAAGTATTGCTTGCATTGGTATTTTTCTTGGTTATGTTTCTTTTTCTTCCATTACTATTTGTATATACCTTTTTAGGTGATTACTTTTTCTTATATTGTTGCTGCTATTTTTTTAAGCTGAAAATTATGGAGATTCAGACATGTCCTCCCAAAGTACTAAAGAAAGAAATGAGTACTTAAAGGAAGCCAGGAAGAAGTACTACTTCAACGACCCAAGTGTGCCTTCTTTTAGATTACTTGAATGTCACGATGACAATGGAAAGTTCATTGAAGAAAAAGAATTATGGAGACCCTTGAATTGGAGTTCTCAAGATGAGAACAAGGTATACTCACTAGTATTTTTGCTCCTATAGTTCATGCTACTTTCTACTTGCTTTTAAATTGGTCAGTGTACCTGTTCTAATATTGTTGTATTCATGTTTTCCTCTAAATATATAGGAGGCGGTTGGTAATGATTTATTATCTGATTTCAAAAAAGACTGTGTGGGAACAAGTCAGCTTGATAAATCTGTGCATAGTCCCAGCTTCAAGGTTTTGTTCCTGCCTGTTACTATTACAAGTTCCTCCTGTAGTTTTTTACCTTTTTCATTAGCTGAATGGTTGTAAAGCTAGATTTAAAAATTTGCATTTATTTTTCTGTTTTTTTTTACAGGAAACTGATGTTAGCAGTGATTATGAAACTATTATCCAGTGCGCTCAACGTCCTCCTAATGGTAGCTCAACATTACATAAATTGCATCGTAATGTTGACCAAGAAAATGATAATTCTATTGTAGATTTAACAGTTGATTTCACGGTGAGTTATGTTTATTTTGTGCATTCTTAGTAAATGGTTTCTCTATATATTTGTATTGTGTTTTTATTAACTTATTTATTGTAAAACTTAGGATTCACAAAGGGAATTCAACTTGAACCAAATGAGTGATGATAACAAGTTGATTAGTCAAACTATTTGCTCACGACGACAAGTAGTAAGTACTGCTATCTTTATTTCTTTTTGTTTTATCAATACCCTCAAGCTTTCAATTTTTCATTTTCTTTTGTATAACTCCTTTTCTTTTTTTTGCTTTGTTTAGATGTTTTCAAATTCTGTTATTGTGGGTCGAAATATTTTCCCAGATGGAGATAGTGATGAAAAGCTTCCTAGGCAGAAACTTTTGGAGGAAAGTCAATGTGTAAGTGCATCTCTGGGATTTTTTTGCTGTCATAAATTGCAGATAATGACTTCATGATGAAACATTATCATATTTATTGTTTTAATTTGATCAAAATTGACAGCATAGTTTACTGATCTTTATTTTTTTCACATTATGTATATTTTAGGAGTCGCCTGAAGTACAGTTCCTAGGAGAAAATACAATGATGGGAAATCAGAAAGTGATGAGCATGAGAGCTGATGACGTCTACAACACAAGTTTGTCATTGAGGAACGCAAACTCTTCTTCTGGGAAGGAAAACCAGGTGCCAAGAAGATTTATGAACCCGAGCAAGTTTGTGTCATCACCTTATGATAATGCCCAGAGTTGCTTTATTACTGCGCATGACGCCAAACTATACGAGTCCATTACTTCTATGTGTGATATGGAGGAGCACAGAGAGTGAGTATCTTTTTATAATTACGAACAGATGCTTATATGCATGTTTTGATCTGCTAACTTTTTGTGTGCTTCTTGCAGTAAGAAGGCAATCAATATTGATAATTGCACTGTATCTATTGAACAAATTGGTAAATCTCTTAAACCGGATGGTTGGGTAGAAGCATACGTTATTAATGCTTTCTGCCGCAAGCTATTCAGAGACAATCATCCTAGCAAATCTCAGAAGCATTTCTTTTTCCACACATCTGTTGTAAGATGTTGCATTTCTTTTTTGGCTCAATTTTTGTTTTTGTGTTTTGCTATTTTTGTTACACTTATGTTTTTATATTATTTTTGTTTCATATAGGAATATTTCCTTGAGAAGTGGAAAACAGATAGTGCTAGGTTGAGGTGGAAAGAAAATGTTATCAAAGGCTTCATTGCAGCAGGGACAGCAAGGAAATTGCACTTATCTGAAAGGGTAAGGGTATTATTGAATTTTTTCAAAGTTACACAATGATTTTATGCAGTTTGGTAACAAACAGTGATCTATGTTTTTATACTGCAGCTGTATTTTCCTTCGCACTATGGTTCGCACTGGTTTCTTTTTGCTGTGGATATAAAGGCAAAGAAATTTATCTTCCTTGATTCACTGTTTGGAGAAAATGACTCATTTCATGAGAATACTGTTCACAAGATGGCAAGTTTACTATGTGTCCATTTCTACTTTTGTATGTATATTTCTTCTTTATTCCTTTTTTTTATAATTATCATTGTGATTTTAAATACAGAGGAGCAACTTTATCAACACATGGTATGAAGCTGCACAGAAAGATATTAATTTCGACAAGTATGAAGTAGTATTTCCCAAAGTACCTAAACAAACCACTGGGTATACTTCTTTACTTTTTCTCTGTTTGCTATTTATATATGCTTGTTTGGAGTTGTTTGCTCAGTAAGATGGTCTTTAATTATGTGAATGTTTTTCATTTCTTTGTTTCTCGAGTAATTGTTGTGGGGTTTTCGTCATGAAGCTGATGGAACTGTGGTGTCCTCGGAACCCAGCACAATATGCATTCTCTCAAAAGGATATTCCAAACTTTCGCATCAGGCTAGCAGTTGACAATGTGTTCAACAAGTTCAACTCCCAAGATGATGCCAAGACCCTTATTCGAGGATTCAATGCAAAGGTAACCATAGTCTAGCAATTCAATAATGCCATCATGGGCTATTTCATATCTTCTTTTTCTAATCCTACCTAGTTTGTTTCTTACAGGTGTATAAGAGCAAGCTTAACAGAGTGTAGATGTGTTCTTCAAACTGTTTTAGTTTGGAGTAAAGACTAAATGGTATCTTCTTACATGATTCTATGTTCTTCCATTTTAATTCTTTTTTTCCTGTTATTTTCGCAACTGGTCTTTTTGCTCATACAAGTTGTTATATGTATGTGTAGGCACTAAAGATTGACAAATCACTGAATGAAGTCTATGCACAAGGAGCAGATGCTCTTTTTTTGTAGTGAACAGTGAACATTCTTTCTTGTTGTAGTTATGATGGATTACAAATATGTAGTTTCGTAAAAGAGAAACAATTCGTGTTCTCCTTTGATGTGACTATATGAGTTCTGATCATCATTTGCAATGATCTTATCTATTTTTCTATATTGCATTTCTTTTCTTTTTATTGTTGTGCACTTATATATATATTTGTTGTGATTATTGTTTGCTATTTTTTGAGCATATAGCTGCTGTGCTTGTTAATTTTCTGGCGACATTCTATGTTAGTTTATTTTCTGGTTAGTTTGTATAGAATTTAATTGATTACAGGTACTCAGAACCACTCACAAGTGAATATGGCTGGCATCAATTACAAAATTCAGCCACTCAAAATTGACCATATAGCAGAAGCAATCAAAACGATGCTCACATCCACATCGCAATACAAGGTACGAATGCCTTTATGAATCTCAGTCTTTTAATTTATTACATAACCAGAACATAGATCCATCTTTTTCACAGATACACACTTTTTAAAATGTATGCTTGCTTGTTAAAACCAAAATGGAACATCCCTTTTTGGCTTTGATTTGTTGACAGCTTCTCCCGCCAACTACGGATGATTTTGCCCTCAATGGTGTGTCTTTTTTCTATGCGCATTTCATAGTTCTGTAGGTGTAGCAACTTTCTTCCTTTTTGCCTTTGATGTTCTCCCTGAGCCATCAACCTGACCATCACTGCCTGCAATATATCTTCAAACATATGAGTTCAAATACTAGGGCACATACAACTTTTATCAAGTTCATGATCATATAGAAGGAAATCATACCAGCAACCGCTTTTTTCTTGGGCCTCATCTTTTTGCTTGGGAAATCGGTCTTAGGCAAATGAAGTTTATCACATGTAGCAATATTGTGGTTATGTGAACCACAGTGACTACAAGTAATCTGTTGTTTTGTTAGCAGAGTTTCCATGAGTGTTTTATGCCTTCCTTGTATGTGCGGTCGACCTTTAGATGGTGCAATATCAGGATTTTCAAGTGAGTCACCATACCCATCGGGGTGTGGTGCACGATGTTGTGCATCTGATGGGTTTTTCTCTGCACATTCATTACTCTTTTGTCGTTGTAGTTCTTCTGCTTTGTTCATTTCATCCAAACCTTCTTCTATCTTCATAGCCTCCTTGACAACATAAAGATATTTCTCGTTTGTTTTTGCCGCTTCTGATGCCATGTCAATTAGCCTGTTTGACAGTAGCTGGAACCTCATATGTTTGTTTCCTGATGTTAGGTCTACTATAACATTGAACTACTTGTCTCTGACATACTTGTTTTCTTTTGGTTTCCACCTCTCAACATAGTACTTTTCTGGTAGTTGGGACATATTCAAATGCATCAACACACGCAGAATATGGCTGCAAACAATACCATCTTTCTCAAATTTGCAGCAAACACAGCCGAAAACTTCATCTGCCAAGTTCACTAAAACAACAAATCTACGATTCCGGACATCCTTATCAGCAAGCATCTTTGTCTTGTAGACCTCATATTGCTCATTTTTAACAATCTCGTCAACATGTAGTTTAGGTGTGAACATAATTTGTTTCTGGAATCTATAAAAGATCTGCCTGTTGTATTTTTTCGCAGCTTGAATCTCAAGTTCACTCTTCACCCAATAATTTGGAGTTGTTGTGCGTGTTATTGAGTCTTGTTCCTTTTCTTTCTCCACAATGTCTTGACAAATCCTTGCATACTCACCCAAAAAGCTAATAACACTGTATGTAGACCCAATATTATCTTTGAAAACTGAATTGGTGCCCTCACTTCTAGCAGTTGAATGTATAAATGGGAAAAAGACCTTCTTGAAGTAAACAGGCACAAATCTATGTCTGTGCACCCACATTGCTTGAAAGTACTTTATGTGCCCTAATGAGTATGCACCAATCATTTGCTGCCAGAGAGACTCAAATTCTGTCTCTGTTAGTGAGTTCTTTAGAATGTCATAGAATTCAGCATGTAAGGTTGGATTGATTGCAAAGCATCTTGAGCACTTTTCTCCTGCTTTCTTCACCACATGGAAAAAGCAATTCCGGTGTCGTGATTTGGTAAACACTTTTGGAATTATTTGTTTCATAGAAACACATTGGTCTGTTATTATCGTCAAAGGCTGCTTGCCTCTCATGCAATCAAGGAAAGTCTCAAATAACCATCTAAAAGTCTCAACTCTCTCATTCTGTAGTATTGCACAAGCAAAGAGGCAATTATTTCCATGTCATGTAATGCCAACAAAAGGTGCGAATGGTAAATTGTACTTGTTTGTCTTGTAGGTAGTATCAAAGCTCAGGCAATCACCATACAAATTGTACATTTTCCTTGAGTTGGCATCTGCCCAAAATATGCATTGAACCTTTTTCTTTGGCCCAAGCTGGAATGAGTAATAAAACCTGGGATCCTCTGCCTGTCTTGCTCTGAAGTAATCAAGAACTTGTGACATGTCATTTCTGCTGTTTTCTTGTCTGATAGCTGTTCTTACATTGCTAACATACTTCTTTGTGTAAGGAACTGTTCCTCCATGAAGATATGATAATATTGCCATTATTTTCCTTGTCGGCAACTTAACTGAGCCAAATGTTCTGATAAAAAGTTTCTCCTGATCAGTCATGTGCTTGTGCGAACGAAGGAATTTTGATTCATCTGCTGGGTTCAATGGGTGGTTGTGTTCTAGATGAAGTGTTATAATGAACCACTTGTTGTTCCTTAGTGTCACAACCATCTTTGCCAGGCAACCTGTTATTTGTATAATATTCTGACGTTTTGCTCTGGTTTTTGGTGGTTGTTGGACCTCCTGGTTTCCTTTCTTCTCTTGCTTTCTTAGCTGTTTCTGCTTCCTCCTTTTCTCCAGAACTTCATCATCTACAACTTTGCCACCCCGGTTGCATGTGAATGTGTATCTTGTAACATTCAATTTCCCATTGTTTTTGCCATGATAATTGCCTGCTTTCTTTACTGAGAATCCACATATAGAAGCGTACTCATTGTAGAATGCAAAGGCAGCATTTTCTGATTCAAAGCTCTGATTTATTTGCGGTGTATGATGACTGCGGACTTCTTGACTTGCTGTTTCAGCTGCAATTACACTTTCATTTTCAAGAAACATAAGAATGTCTTCTTGTGAAAGATGCTCAATATTGTCATTTGCTTCATTACTGCCATGCTCTATAATGTCCTTTGCTTCATTATTTGATTGGTTATCATCATTTTGAACATCGTCACCAAACAGATCCCATTCCTTGTGCTCTGAAATATCTTCAAATATTATTTCAGATTCTGGATCTTCAGTGCTCATTTGTTTTTGTATTGCACAAATGAGCTGAACTGCTAGCAAAACTTGTAGAATGATTTGTGGCCACCCTAGGGGCACAATTATTGCCATGCGTGTAATCTTGTGCATAAGAACCACAGCAGTACTTATTTATCTGTTGATGTTCAATGCTAATATCTTCATTGAAGAATGATTTGCCCTGCATATGTTATAGTTATCTGTTAGTATTTTTTTTCAGTATGATATGATGACCGAAACTCTTCTATTTGTTTTGCTATGAATACCTGTTCATCCATCTGCTGTTCTATCAAGCTAGAGAAGCCACTAGTAAATATTTGTTGATCCACAAAATCATCTGATGAAAGTAACATTTCTGTGTAGGTCATATTGGATTCCAGTGTGCTATTGTCCTGCAATAGACAATTTTCATGATGATATAATCAAATAGGAGAACCAAGATTATAGGTATGATTTTCACTTTTCTTGTGATTTGAGTTCAATATGATCTTTTTGGAATAAATGTCTTACCTCCTTTGCTCTACTTTCATTTGGTACATGTGTTCCTGTGGGAATAGTCAGTTTGAACTGCACCAAGACAGAGACATGATAATTTTGAATATATGCGAGTTCTCTTGTGTTCAAAACTAATTTTATTCAGTTTTGCAATGTATTTTTCTGTTTGATGAAAATAGTACCTTGCTACATACTGATAAAGGTTGTGAACAATTAGCTTCATCATTTGTGTCCCCTGCAAATGACCATGCATTGTTTGCTGAAGTCTGTCTTGCTTCCAGTGGATTCTTCCTCTTATTTGTTTGCGATGTGTCAAGTTCTGAAATCTGCCAGAGAAGTTTAAGCAAAGTTACATATGTCAGTACACTGTATGTTCATTTCATAGAATTTTTCATCGACATACTTGAGTCCCAATATGATAAGTTGCCTCCTGCTGCATTAAGTCTGCAAATATACAGTAGGTAATTTTCATTAGTTCCATCTTTTTGTATGAAGAATGAAATTTCTAAGACAAACATTTTTGCAAAATATGGATGCTCTGCATATGATCTCAAGCACTCATACACTTAGCAAATTATTCGTCAATCAATTTGTCTAGCTATTAAGTACAGTTTTTGATCTCTTTTTTCTGAGTTTTCTGATGAATATGACAGATAAGCCTTGTACAAAAATTTCATGCTTGATTGTTCACAATGTAGAACTAAAGAGCCCCAGAAGGTGGAGGTACATAACCAGAAGGTGAATCTATTGATGACATATCAGAAAATCAAGGAGGGGGGGGCAGCGGATTTTATCTGCTAAGTGTTCCTCAAAGAAACAACAAAGTTTCTGTGTCCATTCCTGGCTTTTTGTGTTTGACAGATGGTTTACCTTGGTACGTATCTTCCTCATCGTCATCCATTCTTTCCTGGAAGTCCTCCTTTTCGGTGTTTCGTGTGTTCTTCGTGTTCCCTGGGTGCAATCTTCTCTTTTCGTGGTAAGGAAGAAGATGGGGTTTTTAGATCTGGGACTGGTTTGTTTGCTACGGCGTTTTTCTGTTTTGTAGTGGTTTCTGGGTTTTTTTTAGTTTGGGGCCCAAGGATTTCTGGTGTGGGCTTTTTTAAGTTCAAGGCCCATGGATCGCTGATGCGTTTCTGGGTTTTTGGGTTCAAGTCAATACACAGCAAACAAGCCCACAAAGGTCAATACACATGAAATCAATGATGGGCTGGATGCTGAGCTGTTTTCGGGTTGTGGTGGACTGGTTCGATGGGGAACCACGTCAGCCGACTGAGATTTAAGTAAATCTCAGTCGACTGAGCGCTAGGCGAGCCCTTTTTAAATTTGTTCATATCTTAGTTGCTCTTATCCTTTGCCATCACCTGTGAGCTATAACGTCTCAGCTAGATTTTTTTTCCCTTGCAGCGTTAACGCTCTATCTTAGTTTTTTTTTTCTTTCTTGCCGCTAATCACGTTCCAACCAAGTTAGAATCTCGTACTTGACTCGTTTCCTAACAGATTAAGCCGACCCTTGCATGTAATGCGTACATGCGGCCGATTAGATCCGCTATTTTTCTTTTTTTTTTCTTTTTTATCGTGTATGTTGCCTGGCAGATTTTACACGTCCGATTAGATCCACTTTTTTTTTGTACATGTATGTCCGTGGCAGGTTTTACGTGACAATATTTGCGTAACACCTATATTTCTTATAAATCTTAGCCATTGAAATTAATTTTAATGGACCATATATTTTAAGCCTATGTGGATTAACGTGATGTCTTTATTTAAAAACCCCGTATTATGCTTTTAGTATATAATAGATAGATTAAATATTATAAATATTGGAACTATTTTCTAGCCTAGAAGTACATTTTTTTTAACAAAATACACTTATTTGTGGATGAAAGGAGTAGCTCTTGGTATCTTACCTTGAATTATTAGCCAACATGGTTTGGCTTGAGATTCATATATTCAACACGATAGTTGACCGGCTACTCAACACTATAGGCATGTGTATACGTTTTATTTGGATGGACTCAATTCGCGCCTATAGCTAGCGCGTGTGGTTCTGTTTTTCTTCTTTGGACTGATTTTTTTTAAAAAAACAGACACGGGCTTGCGCATATAGCTAGCTAGCTAGCTAGCTTGTATCTTTTGAACCAAAGCAAATAGAGATAAGTTCCAACGTGGCAATCGGCAATCTGCGTTTTTTAAACGGGGCAACGCCGGTTAAACAAAAACTTTTTGGAGACTACGTGCATGTGCCCATTTATGCGGTAGGTTGTACGTGACAGTTTTTTTTTGGTAACAATTATAGGTTTTAAATCTCAACCATATATTTTAGATCTAACTATATATCTAAATAATTCTGGTGATGTGGAATAACGTGGTGTCTCAAAAATAAAACCCCGTATCATGCTTTTAGTATATCTCTATCTCTATCTCTATCTCTACTACTTATCTCTACTACTTATAAAGGCAAGAACTTGGCAGGAAAATTAAATTTGGACCGTACACAAATGTTCATCGAACGACTGAGATTTATTTGTTCTCCCCCTCCCACCGCCTCCACCTAGACGCCCTAATTTGGTGGACGGGAATCGCCTTAGAGATAATTAATGCCGCTAATTCCTCTTCTCTTCCTAATCTGTCATCCTCGCAACATTATGCAGAGGCTCCTTCTTTACGATCATCCCTAAGGCGAGTTGACCAACCGAATCACAGCGATCTGCCGTCCGCAGGCGTTGGAGGCGATGGATCACCGACGTCGGTGGAGAGCGTGTACGGCGGCAAGGCAGCGGAAGGAGTGGGACGCCTCGGCGGCTCCCTAGCCTCTATCGCTGCCCTCGCTATTCCGGCCGCCAACGCCGCCAGCATCGGCCCTTCCTCCACCAGGCTCCATCGCCGTCGCCTCCATTGTCCAACACTTCATCTCCCAGGTAAAGCCCCATCGACCTGTATAACACCTGAATTTTGCAGGCTTCCAAGGAAGATATTGTTGAATTCCTCCTTGGATCAAAAGGTTATTCCTAAGTTTCAGATGGTGTTTCGCTCGCCTTGGTGGTACACTTTATGGCGTCGAAGCACGTACTGCTGCTTCAGGCCAGCAACGAACCCATGGTGAAGGATTCATGCCTAGGCCTTACTTGGCCGGATACAATCCCAAGCCTGTTGTACGTGTTGCTCTTTGACTACAATATAGACATCTTAGTTATTGCAAGGCAAGCATTGAAGGACCAAGGGCGTGGCTTAAAACCAAAACCACCTGGGATCTTCATAGTGACTGGGATGTTCTCCTGTGCTTTGACGCCTTGAACCTACTCCTTCGGTCCTTCCTGATGATGCTGGGTGCATATTGTTACTGCACCGACCACTTTGGATGTGGCCTCGAGAGATGGAAATGAGGAAAAGAATTATATATACTCTGTTTGGTTGATAATCTATGGCAGAAGTCAATAGTGAGCTGATCTTGTGTAGGGCCAAGCCATTCTAGATGATGGTATAGCACTACTTGACACAGGGAAAATAATAGTAAGGGTAAAGCATGGCGGAAGCTTGTTGCCCTTACATTGTCTCATCTAGACAGACCATGATTAAGGAGATGACAACCATAGCAGAAAAGAGGCAAGCCACTGTTTCTTGCTATGATATGTGAGTTATACAATTTAACTAACATATATTTACTTTCTGATACATTCCTTGATCACTTTTGCGTGCCGCAAAACAGCCAGCCAACTTATGTTTATACAACCTAGGTTCAGGAAATTATGTCAGTGCGATTATCCTGCATACTTGATGCATTTCGGTACATTTTATTATCCCTAAAAGTACCAAAGTTTGTTGTGACCTTTTCTATTTCGCTCTTAACTCTGAGATGCCAGACAAAATAATCTTCTAGGAAGTTACTTGTTTCTAGCTAGGTCGAGCAAAAAAATTGGACTTACAGGATGCATAGCTGAGTATTTTGCCATTGGGCACTTGTTTCTAGCGTTTGTTCCCCAGCAGATTTTCGATTAGACCTTTTCTGACCATATCAGAGTATTTTACATAAATTGTATTGTACTGTATTTTCTACATGACAAATTATTTTTGAGCTTGAGAGATTAACGAAAGTTCCAGATAAAAACACTGAACATATCTACTGTGCCCGTTCAGTATTTTAGGCCACAAGCATGTCACATTATTATTAAGTAAAGACTTCGTAAGCCTGCGGAATACACACCTGAACACTACGTTGTGTATGCAAGGAGTATTAAGTATTTTAGGCGAAAAATACCATATTATTACTAAATAGACTTTGTAATCATGTTGGGATACACACCTGAACACTTTGTTGGTAGTTTCTATGCATTCTTTAATTAAACTAGATAGATGATTCGTTTGATCATTTAGAATAATCAAAATAAATAGTCTGTCATCTTATATTGTCTAACTCTTGATGATTCGTTTGGTCGGTTTGATTCGTTTGGTCGGTTAGAATAATTGCGCAGGACCTGTAGTCCAGTGTAACTGGTTGCAAAACTACACGACCTTACAGTTCGCGATCCTTTAGTTTGGATTTTCCCATATATACTTGAGACTTTGTATGGTCAGTGCAAGCAGAGACATTTGTTTGCTTTCTTTCTCAAGACCTCCTGCCAATACTCCTAGGTCCGTTTTGGCTGCTCGCTCGACATATTTCCAAACAATTTGTACAACAATCACTGGGATCTCCAAGATTTGTATGCACCAATAAAGAGAAAATGACAGGGAAAAGGAAGGGCTACGCACTGAATGAATGACTGTTAGAGGAGTAGGCCCATTTTTCTTTCTGAATTCTGCATGTTAGAGGTTCTGTTTTTAACATCTCTTCAGTTACATCGTTAATGCAATATATGTGCTATTGATATGGGTAATAAGCGTTCTTCTTCTCATGTAAAAAAAAAAAAATCGGTACTATCTAATATGGTACTACATATGATTTCATTCTTTCTCTTGCCTAAAGGAGTCTTACACAAACTGGATTATTACCGGTCTAGATTCTTTTGGCAAGGGGACAGTGAGAAAAAGAAATATCGATTGGCTAAATGGAGTGTCGTGTGCTCTCGTAAAGACCAGGGTGGGCTGGGTATTCATATCCTTGAGGTTAAAAATACAGCCTTACTGGGGAAGTGGCTGTTTAAGTTACTTACTGAGGAGGGGACTTGGCAATCTATTCTTAAGAGGAAATACATTGGCCCAAAAGCATTATCTCAGGTTCTTTGGAAATCGGGTGATTCACATTTTTGGGCTGGACTTATGGCAACGAAGAAGTTCTTTTTCGGCCTGGGTTCTTTTTCCATTAAGGATGGTTCGGAGATAAGGTTCTGGGAATATAAATGGCTTGGTAATGCTTCTCTTCGTGAATAGTATCCTGCCTTGTATAGCATTGTACGTCACAATGGTGATACTATTGCCAAAGTAATGGAGACTTCTCCACCATCTGTGGCGTTTAGAAGGGATTTATTTGGACAAAGGCTTGTAGCTTGGAATGCCTTACTACTTCGTTTGGCAAACATCCAATTACAAACTGGACATGATGAATTCCGTTGGAACCTACATGAAAATGGAAAATTTTCAGTTGCTTCCATGTACAATGCTCTTATTCTTCCCGATGTGCCAATCGATAAAATTAGTAATAATAAGCTTTGGAAGTTAAAAATTCCATTACGGATTAAGGTATTTGGATGGTACCTACGTAAAGGAGTTGTTTTGACAAAAGATAATCTTGCAAAACGGAATTGGCATGGAAGTAAAAAGTGTGTTTTTTGTCATCATAATGAAACAATTAAACACTTATTTTTCCAATGTCATTTCGCTAGATCTATATGGTCAGTCATCCAAGTAGCTTCGACCTTGTTTCCACCATGCAGTATTACCAATATATTTGGGAATTGGCTAAATGGAATCAACAATAGGTTTAAAAAGCATATTAGGGTGGGAGCGATTGCCTTTATTTGGTCGCTATGGCTATGTAGAAATGATAAAGTGTTTAATGATAAGAACTCTTCCATCTTGCAGGTTATCTACAGGGCTATTGCTATACTCCGTTTGTGGTCGTCTCTGCAGTGTTTGGAGGATCACAACCTTTATACGGAGGTCTGTGCACGACTGGAAGCTACGGCGAGGGATACTTTTTCCCAACATGGATGGCCGCATAGCTTACGGATTGGTGCTGCTTCTTAGGCGATATTACATTTGCGCACCGTTATATGTAATGTTGCCTTGTTTTTCTTTGGAACTCAGACTTGGAGTGGGGCTGTGTGCATCTTAGATATGCAGAGGCCGGGTGTATGCTTAATAACTATTAAGTAATAAAGCGCTCTTTATCGAAAAAATGTAAAACAAAAAACTCTCTGCAATACAAAGTGCTATTGATACTATTATTACGAGTGGCTTTAAGGCTTTATAATTCAGTTGCTTCCATTAGGATATTGTTGGGTAAAATAGGACCCCTTGAGGCAATTTGTATAGGCTTAGCTGGCTGCAGGTTATATCTGAGTATCTGATTTTGTTTTGGTCATCCGAACCTTTTCCCTTTCAATAAATACAACAACTTATAGGCAGCCATGTGTTGTTTGAAAAAATATATGTCTTGGATTATGATATAAGTTCTTGTCTTGGGATTAGTCTACTTAATTGTCATCCATTATTCATGGTTTCACACAGATGATAAATTTATTTTTCAAGATATATGCATTATGTGCTACATTAGTTATAACGTTAGTTAGTCTAGACGTGCGTTGCACGTGCACGCTTACTAGTATAATAGATAATAGATCTAAGGCAGATCCCTTATATCGCCCAACCCTTAAAATAACTAATATTTCATGTTTTTTTTAATAAACAACCCAAGCTGATTTTTGCTCAGTACAAAAACATTAAGGCACCCCTTAAATCGATACTTTGCGGAACCCATATAGCCAGTATTTGGGGCAATCTTTATAGTACCCCATAAACCAGAAAACGGTTAGCCCAAAGGAATTTCTAGGACACGTCACTGCCGGACTCGATTAGAATCTGGCAAAAAATTTGGCGAGGTTGTTCGATTCTGGACAAATTCCACAAATATTGTAGCGGCCCAACAATATTCGAAGATATTCCGGCAACAACATCGACCATGTCTTGGAGGAGTACGAGCTCCGGCGGCGGTGTTGGGAGGCGCATCTCTCTAGAGGGGAGGGTTTCACATGTTGGGGCAGACATCGAGGTAGGATGCACAAGAGGGGACCGATCGACCTCATCTCACCGTCGCCGGGGAGGGGGGGAGCGACGGAGCATGGTCAGGCACAAGTTGGTTGGCCACGTCGCTCAAAGGTTAACGAAGAGAGCAGAGAAAAGTGTGTGGTTCCGCGTGATTTTGTGGGACTTTTTTTAGATAAAAGGCCTAGAGGCCCGACTTTAAATTAATAAAGCCCTGGGCAGAGTTCAACAGCAACATAGTTCAAACAGCAGACCAGATTACAAGCCAAATAACATAAGTTTCATGGCAACACTTGCCAACTAAAAGCGAAACTAAAAGAGTAGACTTAGGGCGCCATCAAGGATCTTTGAGAAGGGTTGCGCGTTTGCTGGTACAAGGCTCGAAGCATTTCCTACATGAGCTCCATCTTGGCATTAAGCTTGTTCTTTAACAGGGGACGCCAGAGCTGCAGAAAGATAGACGTTTTGAAAAAGCAATCAGCGGGCTGTGACGGCAGCTTATGTTCAATTGTAATTTTGTTCCGAGTAATCCAAAGAGCCCAACTCTGGGCAGCGAATAAAAACCAAATCGCCGACTTAGACCTCAAGGGAAGAGAGTTAACGATCCCAAAGAAATCCTGGAAAGAATGGGGGTTCCACTGCACCCCCAGAGCTTCCCTGATTCCACTCCAAGCGAAGCAAGCTAAATGGCAGGAGAAGAAAATATGATCAACCGTCTCAGTCATGCCACATAGAGCACAGTTTCCATCGGAAGCACCATGGCGTCTATTAATTTGAGCGTTGGAAGGTAATCTCCCTTTAGCCAACTGCCAAAGAAAGATTTTAATTTTTAAAGGTAACTTGGCACTCCACAGTAACGATTCATGGGGTAAGCTGGGGCCCTGGTTAATCTTGCGATAAAGAGAAGATACCGAGAACTTGCCGTTACTTTCCAAACCCCAGGCAACAGAGTCAGGGAGGGAAGATAGCGAGACTGCACTAGTCTCGTTAACCAGAGAGATCCACAGAGCTCTATCTTCAGGCCCAAAGGAGCGGCAAAAGTGCAGCGAGGCAGGTGAGACAGGCAAAGCTTGAGCCACAGAGATATCTTGATTGGAGCAAATGTCGAACATCCTAGGGAACCTGATGGCTAGTGGAGCCTCTCCCACCCACCAGTCAATCCAGAAGCAAACCTTTTCACCATTTTCAACAGAGTATCTAGCTCCCAGCTTAAAGAAATGTTTGATTTTGTTTATACTACGCCAGAACTGGGAACCTCCCTGGCTAGAGGCAGCAAAGATGTTATCAGTGTTAAAGTACTTGGCTTGAAGAAGCTTAAACCACAGAGACTTTTGTTCTGCAGGGTCGAAGAGCCTCCAAATCCATTTAGTCATGAGAGCAATGTTTAGGAACCTGGTGTTAATTATCCCCAAACCCCCTTGGTCCTTCGGCCGGCACACTTCCGGCCAGTTGACCCAGTGGAATTTTTTTTTTCACCCACTCCTTCCCAGAAGAATCTTGCTAAATGCCTATCGAAGCCTGCATGGGTGCCATCCGCCAGCAGGAACAGCCCCATGGAAAAAATAGTCAAACTAGTAAGGCAGGAATTGATAAGAGTTAGACGAGCTGCAGATGACATGAATTTTCCCTGCCAAGGATCAACTCTGTGCCCTACAGAGCCAATTAAACCCTCCCAATCAGACATCGTAAGCGCCCTATCAGCCATTGGGAAACCCAGGTAGGTAAAGGGGAAGGCTCCTTCTTTACAGTTAAGAGCATTGGCCACTTTGGTCTGCTCTGACGGCGCAGCCACTACTAAGGAAACCCTTATCTGTGGTGCACCTATTTGGGCTTCAGTGGCGCACCAGTGGTGCGCCACTCATATCAAGCCACTGGTATTTATTACCAGTGGCGCACGCCCACGTGCGCCACGGTTAAGTGTCCTATCCGTGGAGTACCTAGGAGGGGTGCGCCATGCATAATATCTGCGGCGCACCCAATTTAGGTGCGCCACGGATAGGGTGCGCCACTGGCAATAAAAATGGTGCTCCACTGATATGTTTTCTATTTGTATTTTTTTCGAGAATACAGCAGAAATACACAGTATACAGCACAAAAATATACAATATATAGCAGAAATACAAAGATATACGTATCAGTAACACAGGAATTCACCAAAATACATCAATATGAAGTCAAGTGTCGGAAGACATCAATATAAAGTCAAGTGTCGAAATACATCAATATGAAGTCAAGTGTCGAATCATTACACAAGTTAAGTACAACTTTGATCATTACATAACATATATGGAGTTACATATCACCTAGACTACTATATGAACGAATAGATCACACCGGCGACGACGATGAGCAAGATCGAGACCATGATCAAGAACTTCATCCGATTCTTCTTCCACACGTGTCTCCTCCACTTGGAGACCGTGAGCTCTCTTGTCTTGTGCCCTTTGTAGCAGTTGCCGCTGAAGTTGGTCACCTGTGCCTGGCAGTCCTCCCACACTCCTCGTAGACTCTTGGAACCCGACCACTGTACACCATTTACCACTTCGACATCTCTCTATAGACATGTAGTATATGTTATGCAACGAAAGGAATGACAAAGTGCAAAAACATGCTTGCATGATCACAAATACTATGGCAAGGATTCATAAGCCTAGAATAAAACATAGCATGGATGACGATCGATCATATATAAGCAAGTCCAACATTGATCGTCAAGGCATTACGAGCCTCGGCAAGTTAAGGTTTACACACACATGTCCAACAATAGTTCGGAAACAACACTAGGATAGTAAAGTTTACGATACATCGACCCAACACCGCTAGCTAGCCACAGACATCATGTAGTCCTCGCCGGGAACGGGCGCACGCCCTCTCTCGTCATGAACGTCCTTGTGTCGCGCTGCCTGTCGAGGCGTCCTTCGATCTCGCGGTTAGTCAACGCTACGCCACAATGCATGATCCCGCCGGTTGAGTCGACGTCTTCATGAAGGACTTGCGCGATCTGAGTCTGGATGTGCCAGAAGTCTTCCATAAGGTCCGTATCATCGATCGCCGCAAAATTTTCGGCCCATGGTCGAAGATTAGATGGTAGCGCCCTGATCCGCGAATCCCAGACGATCCCCTTCAGGTGATGGAGGGCGTAGAAGGCCTCCTTCACACTGCCAGGCAGCTGCTTGACGCATGGAAACTTTGTCTGGTGCATGAAGATATGCTTGCCATTCTTGACTCTCTCGCCACCCTTGGTGAATTTGCCCCCCTTGTCGGCGTAGAATTGTAGAGCTTCATCGAGCACACTCTTGATTCGGCCATAGTTCTTCATCGGCTTCGTTTCACTCGATGAGTCAAAGTATGTCGCTTGCGACCACCTTGGGCAAATGGATATGAGTGAGCAGTATATGCCTCTGCGCAGCACAATTGAAAAATAAATTGTTGTAAGAGGACCAACCGGAGAATCTAAGAAAGAAGTTTTCACGGCGGTGTTCACTTACTCGGGAAAGCAAGGCAGAAGAATGGAGTCGATGGTCGGGTTCTCCACAAAGATATTCCCAAGGTACTCCTTCACCGTTGCCCGGTCCGCCTCGTTCACCAAGGCAATGTCACGCATGAAGTAGGGGTCTACTATCGCGATGCCCTTGGTCTTCTCCCTCTTCACCTTCAACGCCATATGAAGCATGTATAGATGGACCAAGTTATAGTCCAGGCGGTTGGAGTGCAGCAGATTATAGATGTCCTCGTACCGCACGAAGAATATTTCAGCGGGTGATGTATCGACGAAGCCATGGCCCTCCTGCACCTTGATTGTGTAGACCGGGTACCCGGGATTCTTTTCTTGGAGAAGGCCCTCCTCAAGATACTGGATGCTGTCGTGCAAATTAACGATCGCTCCACCCGCGTTGGCGAGCATCTCCTTTGTCAGCATCGGCCGACCCGCTATGTGCCTAGGGAAATCACTGGGCTCTTCTCGCACGCCGTCCTCAGCCCGGAGTATCTTCCTCGAAGACGGCTGGCTCGAAGCCTTCTTGCTCTGGCTATGCTTCCGGCCCTTCTTCTTCTCCTCGACAGGAGCTGTGGATTGCAACTTATCCGGCACGGGAGCAGCGGATTTCAGCTGCTCATCGACCGCCTTGTGGAGTGTGGTGGGGCTGATAACATTGGCCGGATTGGGTTGTGTGGCTGCGGCTTCCAGAGGCATCTCCTGAGAACCGTCGCCGAACCGCAGACGCCGCGTGCATGATAGGGGACGACCGGCTTGTTGACCACGGGAGGCTGGATCTCCAAGAGGAGGCATGTAGATTCCTTCGTTGGCCCCGATGTCGAGGAAGCCGTCAATTTCATCGCGGGGATCATTGCCGCGGTTAGGTGGAGCGTCATCCACGTGCTCGGGTAGAGGCGACGGCGTGTGCATGGATAGCTGCTGATGCCTCTTGGTGGCGGGGACGAACACCGGTGGCCGTGTCTTTTTAGCGGGGGCAGCCGCGGGGCGCTGATCATCCTTTGCAAGGCGAATCTGTGACTTCGGCCATAGCAAGGGCCAGCCGACGCAACCTCCGAGAGAGTAATGCTCATCGGCTCCATGAGGTTGCATGGGAGGATCAACGCCTTCGCAACCCTTCAAAGGACGCATCAGGGCGACCCTGAACATGCCAGCAGGGATGGGCAAGTTGTGTCTTTTTTGCAATTTAAATAAACTCAGTGATGCATACATAAAAAATATCCTGCTCAAACCAACATGGGAAGCAACCCACTATGCTGACAGACAGTCAAATGCGCCAATGTTTCAAAAGAATTCAGCATCTAGGTCGAAATTTAGGAAAAAAAGAGTCTATCCTTTTGCCAGCAGCCCAGGTTATGCGCATAGTCGCTAGGTAGATTACCCAAAAAAGAGTCATATATAACATACAGGTGGTTTCCGAGCAACAAACTATTTTCCATCTCTAGCATTGAATCTTCTCAGAATTGATTCTTACTTTCTAGGCGTATACATTGTGCATGCTTATAATGGTAGAAACATGATGCTATTCTGGTCAGGTTGCCCATTGGAAAATAAAATAAAAGGTATAGTAATTGCCAAAAAAGTAAAAATAAATGAACATCAAATTTATTAGGAGTGGAAACATGGTTAGAAATAAGACATATGCAATCATTGTATCGGGATAACATCACTCTGGCCTATGTGCATTGGATTAGTAAACATAAGTTCCACACAGCAACTCTGAAGATGAACCTGCTAATTCAAATAGAAACTGAAGATGGCACGAAGGCGCAAACACTCTAAAGAAACCTATCTCTTTTTCCATCTGATAGAGACATGTCAAAAATGTGAACCTGGTTGTTTACTTAACATAGTCAGGTATTTCTTCTCGAGTAGCAAACACACTGACACATAGGACCTCTGAAGATGACACTGCATGCTGATTCAACATAAATAAATTCTAAAGATGACACAGAGACTTGGGCACTCTAACTTGTCATTATAACTTCACATCTATGACAAAAAAAATCGACCTTGACCTTCACTGCTAAAATTATCTGCCAAACCTAAAATAGCTCTATTGGCTTGTTGAGTTCAAGTACCAATTGAATGGAGAGGCAAGTAAGCAACCACAAGCATCCATTAGATAATGTTTTTCTCTTAATTATCTGCTAAAATAAAAATAGCTCAAGAACAGTAGCATTTTCTGAATGCACATTATGATATTATTTAGCCTACATGGGTAGCTTGCAAAGGGAGCTCAATATGACCCCTAGAGGGTTCCTCAGAGATTCTCTAGGGCATAGAAGCTACAAAACACACATGCATAGCTTGCTCAAAGGCAAGACAGAGATGAACATCATGAGCAAATTTCTAAATAGGCCTAGGATTTCACTCCATGTATCACCCTAGTTCATCATTTGACTCCAAGAACAATCCAATCAGCAAGACCTTAATGATCCCCATGCTACCTCCTGCTTATTTGGATTTGGCAATAGACCAATCTGATGGTTGTGCCAAGAACAATACAAATGGCAGGGACAGTTGAAACCAGGAAATCGACCGAGAATTTCTAAAAATGTTGGCTTAATCAGAAATTTCCTGCAGCTACCCAAATGGCCAAAAACTTAAGAAGCCAAGGAGGCCTAGAAATTCTTACAGCCAACGTGATCCCCCCATAAATGAACACAAGCATCTGCAGGCCAAGCTGAAGCTGAGGGGATCGATTGACAAAGAACAAAACCAAAAACACAGAGCTCCACCTAACTCTAATGATCAGCTTCCGCCGACCGGCAGCAGCATGCCTACTGCGGTTGGCGGCCGTCAGAGGAGGAGGCGAGCACGAAGCGTGAGGCGAAGGTGTAGTTTGAATAGGAGAAGAAGTGGGGAAGAAGCGGGGCGTACCTCCTGCTTGACGCCGAGGTGTCGGGGAAGAAGCGGGGCACGGCCGTCGGCCCTGGCCGCGAGCAGGAGAGAGGACGCGGGGAAGAAGAGGAGCGCGGCCATCGTCGGGGAAGAAGCGGGGCGCGGCCGGTCATCGTCGGGGAAGAAGAGGGGCGGCGGCTCCGGGGAGAAGAAGAGGGGCGGCGACTATCGTCGTCGTCGGGGAAGAAGAGGGGCGGCGGCGCTGTCGTCGTCGTCGGCTTCGTCTAACTAGGGTTTTGGCCGGGGGGATCGAGTGAGGCGCGTGGGAGAGAAGGCCGGGGGCGAAATGGTTTTACCCTAAGTGACACATATGCGTGGCGCACCCCTCAGAGGTGCGCTACGGTTAAGTTATGCGTGGCGCACCATATCGAGGTGCGCCACGCATGTCCATGTATACTTCAAAAGGATCGGGACTCCCATCTAGACAACAATCTCCACCTAGCCTAGTGGTTCTGGCCGGTTCGCGCGCTGGCTGTTTGGGAGGTGCTAGGTTCGAACCCTGGACCTCCCACCCTTTTTTTGTTTTTACAAAAACCATATTTCAGAAAGTTTAAAATTATTATATTGCAATAAATAACATTTGCTTATTCTAAAAATAATAATTTTTAAATAGTACCAGTCCGACATCTATATATCATTGTTACGAAAAACCATATGAATCATATATCATATATATGATCATTGTTACAAAAAACCAAAAATAATTTATATGATTGTTCCTCCAAAAATGACACATGTTGTCCGATGTCGATTCCGAACGAGCTACCGTCGTCGACTCGTCACGATCTTCTTGCCCTTCTTCATCGCGGTTGAATAATTGAGCCCGGAAACATGGGGATTTCTTCTCGTGTACGGGCATCCTTTAGCGAGTAGGGTGGTCTTCCTTCTTCCAGCGGCATCACTAGGCCTGTCGAAGTACTTGTCGAATTCCTCTTCTATCTTGGGATCGCCGTACTTGTCGAAGTCCTGCTCGGTGGCCGCTCCCTCCATTCCGATGATGCTCCTTTTTTCCCTCCTAACGACAACGCGGCTAGGCCTTACCGAGTCGGTAATGAAGAAGCATTGATGAACCTGGCTCGCCAGTACCCATGGCTCATTTTTCGCCTGGACGTTCGCGATGGATTTGGCTTTGGGTATGACCATGGTGGTGAAGTACCGGCCTTCTTTTTCGACGTTCTTGGCCCATCTGACCCGAAACATCGGCATCTTCTCTCCACAGTAGTTGAGTTCCCAGATCTCCTCGATCCTCCCGAAAAACCTTTCATTGACAGTGGATTCCTCGTCCGCGTAGGACAGCATCGTGACCCCCCGAGTTCTGGTGTTCGCTGCTATGGTCCTTTTTCTCGGTGTAGAATGTGTAACTATTGATGTCGTACGCCTGATAGGTCCTCACGTTCATCGCGGTGGGGGCTTGGAGTGGGAGGTAGGGGAAGATGGCACCTTTATGGTGGTAGGTACGACATATCCGTGGCGCACCTCAAAATGGTGCTCCACAGATATATATACCAGTGGCGCACCTCTAAGTGGTGCTCCACTGATATGTCTGCCACCTTTTCCAGAGGGTGGGCCCACACATATCCGTGGCGCATGTATATGTGGTGCGCCACAGGTATCCACACTATGCGTGGCGCACCCCCAATGCATGCGCCACGGATATGGGGGCCTGACACCCCAGGCCCTGGTGCTCGGTGGGGCCCACTTATCCATGGCGCATCACCTTCACGGTGCGCCACGTGTAAGATGATATCTGTGGAGCACCTATATGTGGTGCGCCACGGATACTTATCTGTGGAGCACCAAAACGTAGTGCTCCACAGATAATGGGCCCATGGATAAGGGTTTTCCTAGTAGTGAGCACCCATCACAATAACCTTACTTTTGAGGAAATTTATCTTTAAGCCAGAAAGGATCTCAAACGCAATAAGGATGAATTTTAGGTTAGCAATACACATGTCATCAAGGGCCAGAAGCAGGATTGTGTCGTCGGCATACTGCAAGTGAGTAACACCACCTTGAATAAGATGAGGGACAACTCCTCTGAGGTGTCTAGCTCTGGCCGCAACATCAATCAAGGCCGATAGCGCATCTGCCATGAAATCGAAGAGGAGTGGAGAGATAGGATCTCCTTGTCAAACTCCCCTCTTGTTTCTAAAAAAAGGGCCAACTTCACCATTGATACAAATGGCAGTTTGTCCACCAGACACTAGGTGCATAAGTCTATGAATGTTGCCTGATTCAAAACCCTTTCGAGTCAGGACAGTGCGAAGGAAGGCCCAATTAACCCGGTCATACGCTTTTTCAAAATCGAGCTTCAGAATAATTGCAGGTTGATGAGAAACATGCAGTTCATCTAAGATTTCATGAAGAGCCAGCGCTCCATCCAGAATTTGTCTCCCTTTAATGAAGGTAGTTTGTCCAAAAGATATCGTCCGATGCGCTATCGGAGTTAATCTGATGGCATAAGCTTTAGAAATAAACTTGAAGATCACATTTATTAAGGCAATTGGTCTAAATTGTTTGATTGAGTCTGCCCCAGGCACTTTGGGGATCAGAGACAACACACCAAAATTCAACCGAGCAATATCTAATCTACCCAGAGCAAACTCATTAAAAATATTGAGTATCAGTGGTTTGAGCCAGCCCCAGCACGATTTAAAGAAGCTCACTGGAAAACCGTCAGGGCCTGGGGCCGTGTCTGCTTTGGTCAGGGAAAGAACCTCATCTAATTCCTGAGCAGAAAAAGAGATCGCCAGTGCTAGGTTCTCAGCAGTAGAAACAGTTTGATTATTTGCCCATAGGCCTTCCACAAGAGAGAGCAATTGGGGTTCCTCTGTCCCCATCAAGTCTCTATAAAAACTGTAAATATGCTCTTGAATGGCCGCTTTGTTAGTAATTGGACCGGAGGGAGAGGCCAAGGCCGTAATCGTACACTTGCGACGCCGGCCATTGGCAATAGCATGGAAATACGCCGTGTTAGCGTCTCCTTGAAGGGTCCATTGAATTCTACTCCGCTGACGCCAGTAGTCTTCTTCTCTTTGATAGATGAGCATCAAGTTTTCCTCCAGGTGATAACGAAGGCCCCAACCATCATCATTTAAACCTACTCCATCAGCCATCGCGTCTAGGACTGAAATCTACTGAAGGATATCGTTCTTCTCAGACATGGACTCCTTCCTAAGGTTAGCACCCCAGCCCTTGAGGAAACCTCTAAGCTTACCGGAGTGCCATTTCCAGAGATCGATAAGGTCGAAGCAGTGGCTACGAACCCTACCAAATTCAAGCCACTTATGCAAGAGCAGGTCCGAGAAGCCTGGCATCGCTAGCCAGCTTTTCTCAAACAGAAACCTAGAGGTTCTGGGAGTTGAGTCTTCACCCCAAGAAAAGATCAAAGGAGTATGATCAGAACCTATACTAGGCTCGGCACAGAGAGACATCAAGGGGAACTTGGTTTCCCACACTGGCGAGACCAAGACCCTGTCGAGCACACTTCTGATAGGATTGCGTTGCTTGTTCGACCAAGTAAACCTCGCACCAGTTCTGGCAACTTCAGAAAGGTGCAAGCGAGCAATACATTCATTAAATAGATTAACACGAGGCCAATCAATATTCCTGTTGTTCTTATCCGCTCGCCCTCTAATCAAGTTGAAATCCCCAGCAACCATCACTGGGTACTGGGAACGGCATACAGTCTGCTCTAGCTCAGAAAGGAAGGCTCCGGAGTGGCTATGGTCCGCTGGGCCGTAAACCCCAACAAATTCAAAGAAAAAACGTGAGGCTTTGACACACACTTGTGTCGCCATCAGAAAGGAGCCCTTAAGTGTCGCACCCACCTCAAACACACTATCACGAAAACCCACCAGAATACCTCCAGAGTGGCCAGACGCAGGGAGCCAAGACCAGAAGAATTTATCGCCAACCTCTAAACTATCCAGTTCTGCAAGAGTAAAATCATGTCTGATCGTCTCTTGAAGGAACACAATGTCTACCTTATTAAGTCTGAGGAAATCTTTTAATTGGTTTTGGCGTCCTCTGCGCCCAAAACCACAGATGTTCCAAATGAACACTTTCATTTGGACACCTTGATAGAGACTCGTGCTTGTCGAGCCAGGGTTTTACGAAGATTCCAAACGCACACTTGCCTTGGTTTCTTGGGGGCCTTCGCGCGGGGGGGTTTGGGAACCGAGGATTCCGACCGAACAGTGGCCTGGGGTGAGTTCTCCATTGCAACCGGGTCGGGGCACTGAACCACGCTTGGTCCAGCCTCAACGGCTTGCGCCGCGGATGCCGCAGCGGCATCCGCAGCCTTTTGTTCAGCAAATTTAACTTGAGCATGAGCCAAGGCAGCCTGGGCTAACTCTTTCGCATGAACAAGAGAAAGAAACTCAACAGCAGAACCCGCACCCGAAACCAACGCTAAACCCGAATCCGACGCAACCGAAAGAAGGTGATCATCCGGCAAAGACGAAAGGAGCACAAAATCAGACGAGGGCAGTGGGTTACCTGGATTGTCCTTAGCCTTCTGCAGCCGAACCGCCTTTGCCATCATAGACTCCGAGTCTTGCGTCTTGGTCCTTCTGCTGCAGCGGGAGCTTGAGGTAGGAGTGGACATGGTGACCGCCGAGGACGCCGAGCCAGACTTGGAGACCTTGGATGGGGACTTGGAGGGAGACGCCTGGGCCGATACTACCACTGAACGCTTTCCCTTGGAAACTGAAATCCCAGCAGAAGCTTCTGCCGCCAAATCCAGTTTCTTTGCCACCCCTTCGAAAGAACGGCCCACTTTCAGCTTCTTGCACCTCTGGGCAATAGTCTCATTCTTGAAATCCCATTCGTTTGGGCTCTCCCAACCAATTTCCTCCCTAACATCTGCAGACAGCTTGTGGGCTTTGTCCGGAGACACGTAGGGGCCTTTGTCCGAGGAGATATCCAGCAAAGAACCAGCATCAGGAGAGATGGATTCTGCCAGCTTCTTGGCAAACGCTTCGCCAGCAGGGAGATTGGAGCCGTATTGAGCAATCCTCGGCGCCGGCGCAAACTGCGGGGAAACCACTTGCTCAGCACCAGCTTTGGGGATCGGAACGCTACTGGCGCCCTTTTTCTTCTCTGGTTTCACCCTAGGCTTCTTCTGCCTCGAGAATTTCTTGGTAATTGGCGCTACCGAGGCTTGCTTGGCAGGGGGGTTGTCTTTGGGAGCTTGAGTAGGGGAAGCATCAACCGATTTGGTCTTCCTACGTTTCCAGTGGCTGTCCGAGTCATTGTGATCAGTGTGCTCATTTTCATCTTCCTCATCTTTATCCTTGTCTTTGTCTTTGTCCTGTTGTGGAGGTGGAGGTGACGAACCATCACCAGAACCTGACAGAGTGGACTCTGGCACAACCAGCACCTTGGAACCTTTGCCATTGACGAAGAGATTTACAGCTAGCTTGGGGAAGGACGGGACGTGCACCAAGAACTGCACCCTCACAGCTTTCGGATCATGCAGGAGAGAATCTGCGTCCACTAAGATTGGTTTTCCTACCATCTCCAAGGCTGCCTTGAGGCGCTCTGCCTCAAGCAGACAGGGAGGTAGACCGTGGACACGGGTCCAGATTTCCGAGAGCGGAGGAGGGGCACCTGGGGGGTTGCAGATTGAATCAAGCACAATGATCCTAATTTTGCTGCCAGGGAGAGCGAGGTCTGCAGCATTCTTGCAGAGCTACAGGCTAACAGCGTTTGGGAAGACCACCGAAAAGTCAGTCTCGCTGAGCCTTTCCACCTGCCAGTCCCACTCTGCGCACACAAGTTTCTTGAGACCGTCCTCAATGGCCTCCACGCTAGCTCTGGGATCATCTACCAAGACGTAAGCGAGGTTCTCCGGTTCGATCCTGGGGAGGGGAGCAACATTGTCCATGGCATAAAATCCCTTGCCATCGATGGCCACCCCAAACCATTTCAAAGCCGGAGGTTTGGAAGCAGAAGGGCACATCCCTGTCGTGTGGCCATCGATATCACACAGCGCACAGTGGGGCGGAGCAAGGCAGTTAGACTGGTAATGACCCGGCTTGGAGCAGTTGAAGCATGTAATCACCGGCTTGGAGGCTACGGGCTCGACCTCCAGTACCCCGGACTGAGACGAGCCACCCGTGGAAGGGCGCTGAGAGGAGGACGCCGGCGTATCTGGGGCGGGGCGAGGCTTTGGCTTGCTGACCGGAACCTTCCGGCGGGCCGGCCTTGGCCCCGCGTTGCCCTCCCCGGCTCTCGGGAAGTTTTGTCCTTGCGGGTACCGATTTGGATCTCCCTCAAATCGCCCCCCTTCCAGCATTCTTACCGGCGAGCGGAAGCCCACCCTCTCCCTGCGCTCAAGGAGAAGGCGCAGCTCACTCTCCGAGAGCGTGTCGACCCGTCGCTCCTCCAGCGGCAAAGACTCCTCGAACGAGCGCTTGGAGCCAGCGCGGCCATCCCAACCATCACGCCCGTCACGGCGACCACGGTCCATGGGGGGGAGAAAGGATGGATCTGGAGATCCTGGGAGCGAGCACAGTGAGGTGGAGGAGGTTAGCACGAACCAGATCTGGGAAGGGGGTGGGAATGAGAAGAGCTGGATCTAGGGTTCCGACCGGCCTCCATGCCCACTTAAGTAGGGCGGCCGGCACAGGCTGCTGGGCCAAAGCGGAGCTGGGGCAGACGCGAGATGGGCCAAGCCCAAGAAGTACCGGTCCAGCACCACACTGGTTCTGCAGCGGCTGACCGGTGGAGCCCCCCACGACCTCACCCACGAGAGGAGGAGAGGGTGCCACGTCGCCCGGAACCACGAGCGGAGGGCACGGCGCCACGTCACCCTTCACCACCAACCCCGGGCGCCCCGACCCCAGCGCCGCCGCCGCCGATCGAGGGAAGCTCTCTGCCGCCGACGAGGGAGCCAACGAGATAACCAGCGATCCGACCTGGACCGCCTCCAGAGGCGACGCAGAGCACGCCGCCGGCGGGCCACAGAGAGGAGGGAACTCGACGCCCCCAACAACACCTTTCCCCTTATCCGCCGCAGAGCTCGTCACCCTTGACGGAAAACTGGAGCTCCTGCCTCCCGGAGCAAAAGCCGAACGCTTCCCTCCCCGGCGGCGCCCCGCCGCAGAGACCACCTGCCAATCCTTGCCCAGGAAATCCCCCAGCGTCCTCTGCGCCGGGAGGGATCTGGGTGAGTCACTCTGACCCCCGCCCACACACTCCTCAGATCCGGCAACAACCTCGTCGTTGGAGCTCGAGTCGACCTCAACCAGAGCCCAGAACCTCGACCCGAAGCACCCACGCGCTGCCGGAGCAGGGGACGACGAGCGGGGCGGCGGGATCTGGCCGGCGAGCGGCACACCGCCCGCGTCGCGAGAGCCCTCTACAACGGACATCAAGCCAAGTGATGCATTCCTTGTGGGCCTTTTGGGTATCTATTCTAGAAATGCCAAATTTTATAGCGTAAACAGTTTACGGCTTACCTTGAAACGATATTAAGATACGAGGTGCTAGAGACTAGAGATGCTCTTGCCGTGTAGTATCTCTTGAGGCAAATAACACTGGGACCAGCTGATAGAGTCACGATGGCTCATTCCAAGGCATTTTAAACAGCGCAGTACTACTAGCCCGAGTATTTATTTTACAATAGCCAGAGTTAACAGTACATGACGCGGGCTTTTACTCAGGACTGGTAACGCGGTTTGTGCAGTCTGTGTTGTGTGCTGTGCCTTTCTCTGTTTGATCGGTCGATCACATGCGGCCGTGTCTTCTTTTATCGTGTTTGCAGTGGCTCTAGCTGCAAACGGCAACGATTCCGTGGCCAATGTTAGGAATAGACAAATTGTATTCCCTGGGCGTCAAAGGCCACAACATATAGTTACATGTACAGGTGAGAATATGCAGGAAACCCCCTAACAGGTGGGGAAAATACACATATACAAATATACATCTAACACCCCCCCTCAAACTCATGGTGGATCCACAACACTGAGTTTGGAGAGTAAGAAGTCATGTTGCGCTCTAGTTTGTGCCTTTGTAAAGAAATCCGCCAACTGCAAATCTGAAGGCACATACTGAAGCGCAACAACCTGAGCCTGCACCTGAGCACGTGTATAAAAAGCATCAACACCAATATGCTTGGTAAGCTCATGCTTGACCGGATCACGTGCAATACTGATAGCACCTGTACTGTCAGACAAAAGTGGAGTGGATGTCATAACAGAGACCCCAAAATCTGCAAGCAACCACCGTAACCATGTCACCTCAGCAATCAACAAGGCCATAGCTCGCAACGCAGCCTCTACACTCGAACGGGAAACTGCAACATGTTTCTTCGTCTTCCAAGCAACAAGCGAACCACCAAGAAACACACAGTAAGCAGAAAGGGAACGACGATCCGAAGGATCACTCGCCCAAGTAGCATCCGAGTAGCACTGGAGCTGGAGAGAGCTGGAACGAGAAAAGAAAAGGCGACGAGTAATCGTGCCACGAAGATAACGAAGAACACGGAGGAGATGACTATAGTGGACATGGGCGCTGGGAGAGAAACCAGCAGTAGTCACCACAGAGGCAAAACGCTCAAACCAGGCACGAGGGGCCTGTTTCAGGCCATAAAGAGAACGCCGAAGGCGACAGACCATCCCATCAGGGACAGAATACCCGGGAGGAGGCTGCATGTAAACCTCCTCACTCAACTCGCCATTAAGAAAAGCGTTCTGAACATCAAGCTGAGACACAGACCAGTGTCGAACAGAAGCGACAGCAAGAAGAGTACGCACAGTGGTCATATGAGCCACAGGGGCAAAAGTCTCATCATAGTCACGGCCGTGCTCCTGCTGAAAGCCACGAGCCACAAGACGCGCTTTGTAGCGCTCAAGAGATCCATCAGAGCGGGTCTTAATTTTATAGACCCACTTGCACGTGATAGGACGAACACCGGGAGGGGGAGAGACAAGATCCCAGGTGCCAGTGCGCTCAAGCGCAGCAATCTCCTCAGCCATAGCAAGCTGCCATTCAGGATGACGCTCAGCATCCTGATAAGAAGTCGGCTCGGAGACAACAGAAAGACCGTACTGACTAGGAGAGTAACGGTCTGGAGCACGACGTGGACGAGTCGCCGGAAGAGGAGAGGGAAGCTCGTCAGAAGAAGAAGAGATATCAGAAGAAGAAGAAGAAGAAGAAGAAGAAGGGACATCGGGAGGAGGATCTGGAACATGAGTGCGACGAGAATAATGAAAGGGAAAAGGAGACAACGGTGAGGTGGGCGTAGGAGCAGAAAGAGGAGAACTAGGTGGGGAGGAGGACAACGGAGTCGAAGAGGATGGCGCCGGGGACGAAGAGGGCGTATCAGAACGAGGTCTAGGAGAAGGGACAATAGGGACAGAAGGAGGTGCATCAGGAAACAGAAGAAAGGAGATATCATCCACCGGGTAGGTACCAGAGGTGGGGCGAGGGTAGAAGGGACGCGTCTCATCAAACGTGACGTCACGAGATATGCGCATCCGACGACCAACAGGGTCCCAACAGCGATAGCCCTTATGCTCATCACTGTAGCCGAGAAATACACACTCAACAGACTGAGCGGTCAGTTTGGTGCGTTCACGAGGAGGGAGAAGAACATAGCAAACGCAACCAAACGAACGAAGAGTCGAGTAGTCTGGAGAACCACCAGAGAGACGCTCGAGAGGGATGCCACCCTGGAAGGCAGCAGAAGGCTGAATGTTAATGAGGTAAGTTGATGTAGCGACAGCCTCAGCCCAGAAATGCGGCGGAAGAGAAGAAGCAATCATCATAGCACGGGTGGTCTCAAGAATATGACGATGCTTACGCTCGGCGACACCATTTTGAGCATGCGCACCGGGACAAGAAAACTGAGCAAGGGTGCCCTGCTCAGCAAGAACACCACGCAGGTGCTGAGAGATATACTCACCAGCAGAATCAGCACGGAACACACGAATGGGCGAGGAATACTGAGTGCGGACCATGGCCGCAAAGCGCTGATAAATGGAAAGCACCTCACTGCGAGAGCGCATAAAATATATCCAAGTGTGACGAGAAAAATCATCTATAAAGAGAACATAGTAACGATGACCTCCTTTCGACGGGAAGGGAGCTGGACCCCAAACATCAGAGTGAACAAGGTCAAAAGGACGCTCGGACACAGACTCACTGTGAGGATACGGTAGCTGAATCTGCTTACCAAGGCGACAGCCCTGACAATCCAAAGAAGCGTTTCCGGAGACAGACCCCAGAACACCTCGATGAACTAAAGACGAGAGTCGAGAACCACATAAATGTCCAAGACGATGATGCCACTGCTGAAAAGAGCTAGTAGCAACGGCTATAGATGCCGAGGAACTGGCGACGGTGGCATCAGAAGGAAGACGAAGCCAGTGAAGCTCCCAGAGGCCATCATGGTGGCGGGGGCCAGCACCAAGCATAGTGCCGGTGCGACGATCCTGAACAGAACAGGAATCAAAGTCGAGAGTGATGCTACAACGGGAGTCGACGATCTGACTACCAGAAAAGAGTTGCATGTTAAGTTGAGGAACATGCGCAACAGAAGGAACATGAAACGAGGAAGTACTAAGAATGCCTCGACTAATGATTGGGTGAGGGGTACCATCGGCAGTAAGAACACGAACAGGAGGGTCGACAGGTCGAACAGAATGCAACAAGGAAGAATCAGGAGTCATATGAAAAGAAGCTCCAGTATCAAGGAGCCATGGGGATGTATCTGGAGAAGGAGGAGGTGGTCGCTCAATGCCAGAAAACTCAGTCGCAGAACCAGCAGAACCTGTCGGTGAAGAAGCCCAAGCATCAAGCAGGCATCGAAGCTGCGCTATCTCATGCGCAGAAAGGGGCACGACTGGAGAGGTCGAGGTACAATCAGGTGCCAACGAGGAGCTGTCACCCACACACACAGAGGCCGCCAAAGGTGACGACGGAGAGCAACACGCCGATGAAGACGGAGTCCACGAAGGACGGTCATAGCTGCCTGAAGAAATCGCAAGAGTCGATGTCGAGCGGCGAGCCGACATAGACGGGGTCGGCGAAGCGCGGCCATAACCACGTGAAGAGGCCGCGAAAGTCGATGTAGAGCGACAGGCCGACGTAGACGAAGTCGGCGAAGGGCGGCCATAGCCGCGTGAAGAGGCCGCGAAAGTCGGTGTAGAGCGGCAAACCGACGGAGACGGAGTCGGCAAAGCGCGACCATAACCACGTGAAGAGGCCGCGAAAGTCGATGTAGAGCGACAGGCCGACGTAGACGGGGTCGGCGAAGCGCGGCCATAACAGCGGGAAGAGACTACGAAGGTCGACGAAGAGCGGCGAGCCGACGTAGACGTAGTCGGCGGAGGGCGGCTATAACCGCGTGAAAAGGCCGCGGAAGGTGATGTAGAGCGGCAATCCGACATACACGGTGTCGACGGACAAGCACCAAGGACCGAAGAAAGGCCCGAGTGCAAGACGGGAGCAGCGGAAGGCGTCATCGGGTGAGAGAAAGAAACGCCCGGCAACAGCAGCAATTTTTTTTTTTTTTTTTTTTAGAGATCAGAGATTGCAGCAGCGGTCGGCGGCCAAATTCGCCCAATCAGCTGCAGATTTCGGCGAACTAAGACCGCCGGCAGTCAATTCCAGTTGGCCCTGACCAATTCTGGACAAAAAACCGAGCGGAAGAGCTGGGCGAGCTTCGAGCTAGGACGAGACGTGGGACGGTCTCGATGCAGACCGAGGACGAGCCGAGCAGGAGGTCGGGGCGAGCAGGCAGGAGGCGGGGCGAGCTGGTGGCGGCCGAATCCCAGGCAGAGCGGAGGAGCTGGTGGGGACGGGACCTGGCCCGTGGCGGCCGAATCCCAGGCAGCGAGCAGGGGCGGGACCTGGGAGCGAGCAGGGACGGGACCTGGCCCGATACGAGGACGAGGCCGGCGCTGGATGCGAGCAGATCCGATCGATCTGGAGAGAAGACAGCGAGCGACCACCGGGCGGGATCCGATCGACGAGGGCGGAGCAGCTTCCGGCGACGAGCGGAAGAACTGGGAGAGGACCACGACCAGAACGGACGAAGAGGATCGAGGACGAGGCAGCGGCTGCGGCCGGGCGCGGCGGCAAAGAAAACCGGGGCGAGCGACGGCGGCGGCTGCGAGGAGAGGAGCTAACCTATTGCTCTGATACCATGTTAGGAATAGACAAATTGTATTCCCTGGGGGCCGAAGGCCACAACATATAGTTACATGTACAGGTGAGAATATGCAGGAAACCCCCTAACAAGTGGGGAAAATACACATATACAAATATACATCTAACAGCCAAAACCAGTGAGCCGGCCGGGCATGGTCCCTGGAAGAGCTTGCCGAGATCGGCAACGCGCCTCTCGGGAAAAGGGGCTCCTCCGCTCTGCTCCGGCGAGCAAATTGACAGCCTCTGCATCCACTACCACTGCGATACGAAACTTCCTCCTCTGCATCCACTACCACTGCGATCGGTACCGAGAAGCGTGATGGAGTGGACAACCCTCCAAGACAGGGTGAATCTATGCTGTTGCACCGATTGTTACAAGGTTGCATGCATGATGTCTAGGTGAGACCACTGCACTATAAACATACTTCCTCCGTTCTGAAAAATGTGTTCATACTATCTCCGTTTTAAATAGTAAGTTTTCGTAGGATAAAGTAGTCTATCAAAACATCTTATATTTTGAAATATAGGTGATAGTAGTCATTTTATCTGTATGACATTATTCAATTTCGACGACAATCGACTTATCACTTGTGTAATCCTGAATAAGTTCATACTCAGCGCGCGATTTGTCACATCTAGAAGTTTGTAAAAGTACTGAAGGAAATTCACAATTTATGTTAGATCTAGTATGTCCCCAAGCAAATAGACTGGCGCTTATACTGCTGAGAGCATCTCCAACATCCGCGCTATAACGCGCACGCGCTAAAAAAACCGCCGGAATACCGCGCGCGGAGACGGAATCGGCCCTCCAACAGGCGAGGTATGCGCGGCGGCGCTGCAAATTTTTTGGGGCGCGCGGGTGTTTGCACTATCCGGGGCGCCAAATGTGAGGCGTCGGCTGCAGTGCGCGGCATCTCTGCGGACGCGTGCGAATACACAACGGCTGAAATTCCGCCCCCCCCCCCCCCCCCCCCGCGCCCGCGCCCTCCATTCCCCCCCCCCTCCGCACCGCCACCGCATGATTCCACCGCCGGCCGTGCTGTAGCTCGCCGCCGCGCCGTAGATCAGCCTCGCCCGCGCCTCCTCCCGGCGCCGTCGCCCGTCGCCCCGCGCCATCGCCCGTCGCCCCGAGACGCCGCCGGTGCTTCTCCCCGCCTTCTCCGCGCCGCCATCGCCATGTCGTCGAGCCTACTGTCAACATGGCGCCGCCAAGACGCTCACCGGTTTGCTCGCAATGTACGCGCCTCCGCCGGCCGCCATCATTTAGTCAATTTTTTTCCTACTAGCTAGTTGTAGTGAAGTCATTTCATATGTATATTTGTAGAGTTCATGACGAGTACGACCAAGAGGAAGAAGAGAACATATCCATGCTATTAGCATACCGCGCCGTCAAGAAGCCAAAAATAGGTGGATCGGTGTTCGGTAGACAGAAGTTGCGGAGAGAAAGGATTGGAGGGCATGAGAAGTTGATGCGGTCATATTTCAATGAGAGTCCGATATTTCCCGAAAAGTATTTTCGGCGGCGTTTTCGGATGAGCATCGACTTGTTCAAGCACATCGCAACGGAGGTGACCAGGTATGATCGATTCTTTGAGCAACGAAGAAATGCCGCCGGAGAACTTGGTCATAGCACATATCAGAAGGTGACTGCCGCCTTGCGTATGTTGGCATATGGTATACCGGCTGATCTAATTGACAATCATTTGGCCATTGGAGAGAGCACATCTATCTTGTGTGTGAAGCGCTTTGCCGTGGCAATTGTGAATGTTTTCGGATCTACGTACTTGAGAGCCCCCAATGCTCAAGACACGGCAAGACTTTTGGAGTTCAACGCCGACCGAGGATTTCCAGGTATGCTTGGCTCCATTGATTGTATGCATTGGAGTTGGAAGAATTGTCCAGCGGCATGGCATGGACAATTCAAATGGTACAAGAAGGATCCCACTATAGTCCTTGAAGCGGTCGCAGATCATGAGACTTGGATATGGCATGCATTTTTTGGAATGCCCGGGTCTTGCAATGACATCAATGTTCTTCAACGGTCACCACTAATGACAAGACTTGCAATGCGGGAAGGTGCATCGGTGGAGTTTGAAGCAAATGGCCACAAGTACAACTATGGCTACTTCCTCGCCGACGGCATATATCCAAGGTGGCAAACATTTGTGAAGCCGATTATTCAACCACGAGGTAAGAAACAAACCCAATTTCATAGTGCACAAGCGGCGTCTAGGAAAGATGTAGAGAGAGCATTTGGGATTTTGCAAGCTCAATTTGCCATTGTGAGGGGGCCGGCTAGATTTTGGGACCAAGAGTGCCTTTGGTATATCATGACCGCTTGTGTCATCATGCATAACATGATTATACAGGATGATCGTGGGAATAATGTTGATCATCCCCACTACGAGTTGATGGGGGTTCCCGTGCAAATGAGGAGGTCCGCACATAGGATTGTCCGGTTCATTGCCTCATACCATGCTATTCGCTCCAACGACACACACGATGAGCTCCAAAAAGATCCCATGGAATAATGGTGGAATTGGCATGGACAGCAATAGTTGCATACTGTTTGAAAACTATATGGTGTATTGTTTCACAACTATGTTGTATTGTTGTATGTTGATCCGTAAACTTGTTGTATTTGTTGTGAACAATTTGATGTACTTGTTGTATTTGTTGTGAACAATTTGTTCTATTTGTATGGTACATTTATTTGTGAATTTTATGAAGTTTGTTTGATCTTCTTTGATGCATAGTTGGGTATGATTGTTGTTTCCGCCGGCGCTGCGCGCTGTATAATGGAGCGTCCGGCGAAGGAACACTTTTAGCGCTCGCGAAGTCGCTCTAGTTTAGCGCCTCCGGTGGGGGAAAATTCGGTGATGCGCGCGTTAAACGTTTACAGCGCGGTCGCAGCGACATATACCGCGCCGAAATATAGCGCGGCTGTTGGAGATGCTCTAATGGGTCGAATTTACAGTCCCAATAGGATTCTATTTTTTTTCTTTCTGCATTTGTGTTTCAATATTGGATTCACACTTTTGTGCCATTCTTGGTATACGTTGTATCTTTTTGAAAATATGCATTAATTATTTTGATTTACAGAAATATTTTTCCCCACTAAAACGATATGACATACATTACCTAATATTACACACCACACTCATATTAGTCATAGGTGACCGAGGTCACACAAAAAAAAACAGGGCCAACAAGAATGAGCAAATATGCAAAAATGTGTTGTGACTGGCATTTTCATTCCATTGGATACTTGAGTCCTCGAATCAACTTCTTCCTCTCTTCTCCCTAGCAACAACTGGTTATCAATGGAGCATGCACCAGAGGACGCCACTCTCGGGGCTCTTGGGTTCGCCGGCATCTGCCGCGAGACACTCCGCGTCATCTGCTCCCGCCCTGGCTTCCATTTCTTCCATGCGTTGTGCTGCATGGTGATCACGCTCTCCCTCACCTTGCTCGCCCACGTCGCCGTCTCTCGCCTCCTCTTCTCCCACGCGGTTGCCGCCCACTGCGACGCCAGAGTCGCCGGATTCGTCCGCCTCGCCGCCAACTGGGCCCCTTTCCTCCTCGGGGAGGCTGCCCTCCTCCTCGTCATTCTCTTCCTGTCGCTCGAGTCCGCGTCCTTATGCGTCTACTCCGTCGCTCCCCGCTACACCGGCTTTGTTGCCGACGGTGACCGCAGCGCCCGCTCCGCCGTGCGCGACCTCGTCGGAATACCCAGGTCCCACGCCAAGTACATCGTCTCCGCCATGCCCAGCCACGCCCGCCTGGCCGCGCGCCTCGGCCGCTCCGGCGCCGACGTGCGTCTCCACGCAACATACCGCGAAGGCTTCATCCTCCTCGTCGGCTACACCGCGCTCTTCGGCGTTGCCACCGTGCTCATGGACCTGCCTCGGGCGGCGCTGCTGCTGCTGGGTGGCCCCGCGTACCTCGCCGGGGCAGCGTACATCGGCGCGGTGTGGCGAGGCGCGTGCGTTCTGACGATGCTGGAGGATGGCGCCAGGGGCTTCCGCGCCATGCACGCGAGCGACGAGCTGCTCACCGGCGCCGGAAAGTTCTGGGCCGCGGCGGCTGTATTCACTACGGTCGATTGCTACGCCGTGGCCGCGCAGCTGGCATTCGGGGCGCTGGTGGTGGACGACAGGATGGGCCTCGGCGTATGGGTCCGGGTCGCCGTGGGGGTGGCGATGGCGGCCGTTCTGTGCGCGGCTGTAATGGCAGGTCTGGTGGCGCAGGTGGTGGTATACTTCGTGTGCAAGAGCTCCGACGGCACGGCGAAGAGCCCCGCCAACGTCGGCCGGAAAGGACGAGCCACTCGGAACCGGAAGCGACAATGACGTCGAGCTGCACCCTGCAGGTCCAGATTGATCGCGCAGCACACTGCAACTGCCTACCTATTGTCCAATTAGTTAATTCACCGTAGCTAGCTTAATTTGCACCTTATACCATAGAGAAGGTCTTGAGAAATTTGCGTGCTTGGGAATTGTGATTATATGTGATCGGGTATAACTTGTCATGACTGAGCTTCCGCTGAAGGTCTTAGGAGAGTACTTGCAATCAGGTTAATTTGGGGTACCTTGTACGTACATTTGGAGGAGCTACATGCACTAAGTACCGTACGCACATGACCAAACCAATGTTCAATTTCTTCACCTTTCTTTTGTCTAATATTTTCAGGATATTCTACTTTCACTATTAAATGTGTCGGATGAGTGGCATCCTAACAACTTTTCTCTAGTGAAATCAGCTGACACTTACTATGGATCTGAGAGAGTATTACATTTAAGCATTCTTTTTATTCATAGCAAGCCCAACATAAAGAAAATCAGTTTAGACGACGGGCTCCATGGAACTCGTTTTTGAACACTAAAATGATATTCTAAAGTTTCAAAAACTTCCGAAAAAGTTGTAGATGTTCAAATGAAGTATTCTACATTCATGCAAAATATCAAAATGACATTTTTTATATTCCGGTCTACACAAAAATTAAAAATCTGAGAATTTTGGGATTTCCATTGTTCACCACCTCAGATATGAAATTTGACATTTCTACACAGCCCAAAATACACAGTATTTCATATTGATTTTTTGCACACAGGTAGAGTCCATCATCATTTACATCTCCTAGTTTTTTTTTTGAAACTTCAAATTGTCAATTTCAAAAAGTTCAAAAAACAAGCTCCATGGAGCTTATGCTCCAAATTGACGCTCTCTCCCAAAATGATCCTACACTTAATGGACCATAGAATTTCTTTGGGATGGGTGTCGTTACCAAATGTCAATGATTTCATCCTGGTGGTCAGCGCGATGCCAAATTGCCTATAAATAATATTCTCTGATATCCATAATAAGTACAGAGTTATAGTACTAAATCAGCGACACTTATTTTGGATTAGACATACTCCTACATTGAAAATAAACATAAACGGTCGAAGGCTAGTGCCGACGGTGTTGCATTTCAGATGGACCAACCTATTAGCACCAATATTAATTTGTTTTGTTTTAAGAAGGTAAAAGCCTCCAGTCACCAATCCGAGTACCTTTGCCATAGAGATTTTTTCGAAAGCCGAGATGTTGCATCTTCCATACGTCGCTGATTAGAGCCTTGCATTTCGGTTCCTAGGTGCGTATAAATCTATTGTCTAGAAATATATTTTGAAATGTCTAAAAGTTTGAATAAAAATATCTTAGTATGCTTGCAAACATTTTATGTCCACACACAAAGTTTTGGGAAAAAGGAACATTTTTATAGCTTGTGTAAAAAGACAATGTTCGATGCTCTAATATGACTATTGACAAGACATTTTTTTTGTCTTTCTACAAAGGCAACAAGAAATGCTCTTTTTTGCACGAAACTTCATGTGCAAACATAGTATGTCTAGATTTACACACACGTTTCTGAAATTTTTGACATTTCAAAATATGTGCAAACACTGCCTCCCTTGATTATATATCTTACCAAGTTATTCACGCTGTCATGCATTACAAAGTCCTAGTCACCTATACCTAAACAGTCGGTTCCATCTTTGAGCACGTAAGCCGCACCTTGGGTTCTGTTGGAAAATGGGTCGAGAGAAAAGTCAAAAGGAGCACCCCATATCTATGTGCGGCCGCATGAACAGATAGAATTTCCAAAGATAACAAACTTGACCGACTAGCCCTGGTTTTGCTCTGAACCATGCTTGCAAGTCGCAACAACCCCTGTTTGTAGCATGTCATTAGGAGACGAAGCTACTAGCCCAGCCATTTGAGATCACCCATCTCTCTCACAAGTTCCGATCCCAATTCTATCGCCATCTGCTTGCCGTCTTCTCAAAGTTCTCTCCACATTTGTAACCGGTATACGATCTTATTCTCTCCTGCAGATAATCCGCATATACGTTTCAAACATGTACCAGGATCATTGAGTCGTCCTCGTGAATTGTATGATCCATACAGGTACCGAAGAGAGAAGGCATGCAAGGTCCGAGTTCGCACCCTCACCAGCCGATCCAGGCATTCTATCCCGGCGGATACCCTCCTCCGGCAGGATGGCCTGGTTACCCTGTCCCACCAGGCGCATTCGCCGCAGCTCCACCACCGCAATACCCGCCTCCCGGTGGGTATCCTCAACCCGGAGGGTACCCACCATCGCAGGGTGGATATCCTCCGGCGGGGTATCCGCAAGCTGGCTACGCCGTCCATGGTTCATCTAAGAAAGCTCCGAAACAGGGTATTTTATATATGGCTCTGCACCTTTTCTAGATCATGGAATACACACGGAAGACATTCATTTTGCAATACATGTAATTAAGGCACGCAATGAATATTACCATGTCTGCAGGTAAGACTAGCTCTGGTTTTGGATCTATGCTCGCTGGTGGTGCTGTCGTTGCGGGTGCATTACTTGGAGCTGCGCTCTCTGACGGCAAGTTCAAGGCCGGCAAGTACGATAAGAAGAAGAAGAAGTCCGGCAAGTTCAAGTGGTAGTAAACAAGAAAAAACACGAGGCTACCACCGTCCCTTTTGAGTGATAGCAAATCTTTGTTTCTTATACCGGAAGAGCATAGTTCTAGTTATTTCTCTGTCATGGTAGGATGAATACTCATGGTAGGATGAATATGGTACTCCAATTTATCGCAATATTTTTCAGAATATCGAATGCAGATTCCAAGCCTAGATTTCTAGATGGGAGTGGAGTTTTCGCGCCCGGGAGCATATGCTCCTGGTTTCTAAATTTTGTTCTAAATATATTTTTGAAATGACAAAAAATTTAGAAAAAAGATTTCACATGTAATATTCTATGTGCTAAGAAAATCATTACATAACCGACATTTTTTGTGTGATGTGTAAGAAAACAAAATTTTGTGGTAAGGCCATTTACGTGATTTTGTTTTTCTCTTTCTACAGAAGCCACAAAAACGTCTATTCACTACTGCAGAATAGCTTATAGCCACCACCATATTAGTGACGGATAAAAGTGTGCACATCACTGGTAACGTTACTAGTGACGAGCAGAATTATGCCCGTCTGGCGATAGCTAAACATGACCAGTTTAAGGCGATTATACTTGCCCGCCACTAGTAATACTAGTGACAGGTTTCTATACTTGCTCGTTGCTGGTGTTCGGATTACTAGTGAGAAAATTGTTAAAATACCTGTCACTCGTATACAATATCTACCAGTGACGTTTGGTTGTGGCTGGCCCGTCACTGGTAACATCCTGGTTCTATATGACCGACCACAAGAGCCAAACCGTGTAGTCATGAGAAGATGAAAAATGAGTATCATTAGGGTGAATAGTGTCATTGATGAAGAGTATTATGTACAAGATACAGATAAAGATGACGAAGCTACCGAAGACTTTAAACCTACTAGAAGGGATCAAACTTTATTATCCGTGACGTAGCCCTTCAAGGGACGCACTCACTCCGAGGGGCTAATGTATATCAGGACAAAAACAGACTACTGTCAAGAAAATTGTTGAAGATGACAAAACCGAAACCTAACTAATGATGCAAGATGTTATGAATTTTCCTATAATTTCATAATTTCTCATGTTTTCTCTAAGTTTAATGGATGAAAATTTGCTTGCTGTCACACTACCAGAAACTGGAATATTACTTTGTGCGTAGAGATTTTTCCATCTGCCCAGCGACAAGCCTACGGTGCAATCATTTAGTTAGCCAGCGTCTACATATTACCATTTTTCCTGTACGCTGACCTGCCTCGTGACCGACGGTAGTATTCAGCTAAGCACCCAACCCACCACCAAAAGATTTAACCTACGCACATCCTTCAAAATATAGCAGCGGGAAACCCCTTGCTCTCAGGCCATCTATGTTCCTTGCCGTCCGATCAGATGGTTCGGTCGATCATGGTCATCCGTGGAGAGAACTATTTGGCTCTGAGGTTCTACCCGACCTATGCATTCACCTAGCCATGGTCACTGATTTGTGGGGCCAGCGTCATGCATGGCCCGCTTGTCGGTGAGGGAATCCTGCTGGCGTCGTGTGTGTCTGGGATATCGAGGCGAGAGACACTGTGGCACCGCATGTGGTTCTGTATCCCGCCCGAGGGAAAAATCATCACTTCACGTCTCATTCTATTCCCCCTCCTGTGGAGAGGACGGGCGTGGCGGCGTGGCTATCGTCTCCTGATACGGCGATTCCGGTTTCCCAGCCGTGGAGGGCCATGGCCTTCCCGGCGGGTACAGGGCAGCTGTCGCATGGCGGCGGTGGTGGCGGTGGCGCCCCAGCCAGGTCACGCGCCTCCCAAAAAGATCCGCAGGATCAGAAGCCCTACGACGCGCGTACCCACCTAAACAAGATCACCAAGTCTCAGATAGCCTTCTTCCTCGGCCTAAAGTGCTTTGGACAGCGGATCCGTGATGAGCCCATCCCACATGGGTTCAAGATCGAGAAAAACATCCGCTAGTACAACAGAGTCAACAGGTCCTTAACTTGGCTACAAGACTACTTCAACGCAAGGGGATCACCCAATGTTGTTGTCCGCTACCTGCCCCTGATGCTATCCGGCACAGCGCGGCAGTGGATCAATGACTTGGTAAAAAATTCCATCCAAACCTGGTTCGACATGCAGACTGCGTTTACTGAAAACTTCGAGGGTACCTACAAGCGACCTCACAATATAGGTGACCTCCAACGGTGTGGACGAGCAGACGACGAGACCTCCCTAACTTTCCTTGCACGATGGCTAGATATGAAGAACTCCTACGAAGGGGTTTGATACGTCCATTTTGCATCACTATTTTGTATCATAATTTATTATTATTCATTGATATATTTCATATTTAGAGATGATACTTATGTTGTTTCCTCTGTTTTTACATGTTTGATGATCGTTGGAGGATTTGCTGCCGAAGTCAGGATTCTGCTGGAAAAGGACCGTCAAGACACCATATTTTGGAAGATCAGGAAAATTCCAGAAAAATACCAGAAAATTATATTTTGCCGAAAGACTCAGGAAGCCAGAAGGAGGAGGCGAGAGGAGCTAGGGGGTAGGCTCACACGTAGGGAAATCTATCAGGGAAATTCCTTCCTGGAGAGGGGAGCTCGTCGCCATCGTCATCGCCAACGCACCGGACTTCATCGGGATCATCATCATCATCATCTCCATCACCAGCACCTTCATCTCCACTATCACCACGCCATCCCGCTGTAACATCTTGAGTTGGATCTTGTTAAATTCTTAGGGGAAACTTTTCCGGTGTTGATTACTCTTGTAGTTGATGCTATTGAGTGGAACCGTTGAATTAAGGTTTATGTTCAGATTGTTATTTACCATTATTTCACCTCTGATCATGATCCATATGATGTCTTCTGAGTTGTTCGTTTAGTTCTTGAGGACATGAGAGAAGTCAAGATGTTAGTAGTGGATTATTGTTAAGTAATATTTAGTGGTTTGATATTTATTTGTTGTCGTGTTATTTCACTAGTGGTGTCATGTGAACGTTGACTAGATGATATGTCACCATTTATGGGCCTAGTGAGATGGATTGTATTTGGCTACCAATTGTGGGGTTGCTGGAGTGACAGAAACCTAAACCTCCGTTGGGAAACCATTGCACCATGGAGCGTAGGATCTTAGAGTTTAAGATTGTGGTTAGATTTATCTTAATTACTTTCTTGTATTTGCGGATGCTTGCAAGGGGTATAATCACAAGTGTGTATTTATCCTAATAAGGGTAGTGCGCTAGCACAGGTTCACGCCCATAACACTTATCAAACCAATAAAGATTATTTAGCGGCATGAAGCGAAAGCTCTTGACAGAAACTCCCGTGTGTCCTCGAGAACGTTTGGTCATCATAAGTTACACAACCGGCTTGTCCTTTGCTAAAGAAAGGACTCGGCCACTTTCTGCAATTATTACTACTATCTTTTATTTACTCATACTTTATTTATTTGCATTATCAAATACCCCTGAAAACCTGTTTGCTAGTATTTATAATGAAACCTTGATCAAAACCACTTGTCAACACCTTCTGCTCCTCGTTGGGTTCGACACTCTTATTTATCAAAAGTACTACGATACACCCCCTATACTTGTGGGTCATCAAGACTAGTTTCTGGCACCGTTGCCGGGGAGTGAAGCGCTATTGAAGAGCGGAATTGGTAAAGGTAACCGTCGCTGTTAGTATTGTTTTTACTTTTGTCTTTTACTTTTATTTTACTTTGCTATGGAGAATTCTCCATTTGGTTTCCTATTTGGAAACACTTCTACCACTGCTGCACATGTTGACGAGCCACCACCACCACCACCTGCTCAATTAGATCCTTTTAAAATACCTATGAAAATTGTTGAGCGTGTTATGGATAACTGCTATTCAGGAGATGGAACTATCCATCCGGGTGATCACTTACTTTTTATACATGAATTATGCGAGTTGTTCAAGTGTGCAGGTATTTCACCGAGCCAGGTCAAGAGGAAGCTATTCTCTTTATCATTGAAAGGCAGAGCTGAGGAGTGGTATCGGCTGCTTAAAGATGGTCCATCTATTGCATGGGAGGAAATTGTGCCTCTCTTTTATTCCCAGTTTTATCCTCCAAGTGAAATTCATAAAGATCGTAATCGGATATATAACTTTTGGCCTCATGATGGAGAGAGTATTGCCCAAGTGTGGGGGAGATTGAAGTTGCTAATGCTCAAATGTCCCATTCATGAGCTCCCCAATAATATTGTTATTGATAATTTTTATGCGAGGCTTACTCTTCCTGATAAGGATTATTTGGATGCTTCTTGTTTTGGATCATTTACTCATATGAAAGAAGATGCTAAGTGGAAACTTCTTGACCGTATCCAAGAGAATGCTGAAGGATGGGAAAATGACAAAGGTAGGAAGTCAGGTATAAATTATGATTATGAATGCATTAAAACTTTTATGGGAACCGATGACTTTCATAGTGTTAGCATTGCTTATGGTCTTGATTCTCAAATACTTGTTAATTGTCTTAAGGCTTTTGCCTCTTATCTTGATGTTCTGAAGAAAGATTGGAACAAATATTATGCACCTTATAAAGATTCTATTAGTCATATTCCTTCTGCAGCTACTGAAGTTTGTACTGTTGATAGCATTGTGCCCGAACCTTATTTTGAGAAGACACCTTTCCCTTCTAAGGTAAAAAAGTATTCTACTTTGGTAAGTGTGTCTAATAAAAGCACTAGGAAAGCTTTAGAGCCTGATGAGCAAATTACTATTAAGTCTCCTGTAGCTATATTGAAGGACCTTGTTACTAAATATGTAGGGGATGAATATATTCTCTTTTGTGAAGATGCTTCTAACATTCTCTCACATCCTAAAAAGCATAGGAAAACAAGTGTTCCTGTTATTTCTGTCAGGATTGGAGATCATTGCTATTATGGGTTATGCAACATTGGTGCTAGTGCAAGTGCCATTCCCTTAGAGCTTTACCAAGAAATTATGCATGAGATTGGCGCTTGTGAACTTGAAGATATTGATGTGGTTGTTCAGCTTGCTAACAGAGAGACTGTTTGGCCTCTTGGTATTTTTCGAGATGTGGAAGTCCTATGCGGTAAGACTAAATACCCCACTGATTTTCTAGTACTTGGTAAGGAGGCTAGTAAAACTTGTCCTATTATTTTTGGTAGACCCTTTTTGAATACTTGTGGCGCCGTGATAGACTATAAGAAGGAGAAAATTTTCACTAAGTTTAATGGAGAGTCTTATGAGTTTAATTTTTCCAAGTTTGCTAAGACTTATTATGAAAATAACATGCCTAATGAAAATTTTTGAGTTGAACAGCTTGCTTCTATTACTCTTGCTCCTAATAATGCTTTGCAGCTATTCATGGAAGATCATGAAAGTGATGTTTTTAGTAAGGAAAGAGAAGAGATTGATGATATTTTTCTTTGTCAACAACCGCTGATTAAGCACAATTTACCTGTGGAGGATCTTGGTACCACTTTGCCACCTAAGGAAGATCCTGTTTTTGAATTAAAACCTTTACCTGATGATCTTAAATATGATTATATAGATGATAAGAAAATATATCCTGTTATTATTAGTTCTAAGCTTTTAGGAAAGGAAGAAGAAAGGTTATTGGAGATTTTGAGGAAACACCGAGGAGCTATGGGATATACTCTTGATGATTTAAAGGGGATTTGTCCCACTTTATGTCAGCATGCTATTAACATGGAGAAAGACGCGAAGCCGGTTGTGGAGCATCAACACCGCTTAATTCCCAAGATGAAGGATGTGGTAAGAAATGAGGTATTAAAGCTCCTTGATGCTGGTATTATTTATCCTATTGCTGATATTCAATGGGTTAGTCCTATTCATTGTGTTCCTAAGAAAGGATGTATTACTGTTGTGCCTAATGACAATAATGAGCTTATTCCTCAGAGGGTAATAGTTGGTTATAGGATGTGCATTGATTATAGGAAGGTTAACAAGGTTACTAAGAACGATCATTATCCTTTACTGTTTATAGATCGGATGTTAGAATGGTTGTCTAAGAAGGCGCACTTTTGTTTTCTTGATGGTTATTCCGGTTTCTCTCAGATTGCTGTTAGAAAGGAAGATCAAGAGAAAACCACTTTTACTTGTCCTTATGGAACTTATGCTTATAGACGCATGCCTTTTGGTTTATGCAATGCTCCTGCTACTTTTCAAAGATGCATGTCTGCTATTTTTCATGCTTTTGTGAAGAAATTGTGGAGGTTTTCATGGATGACTTCTCCGTCTATGGAACTTCTTTTGATAATTGTTTGCACAATCTTGTTTTGCAGAGGTGTGAAGAAACTAATCTTGTTCTTAATTGGGAGAAATGCCACTTTATGGTGAATGAAGAAATTGTCCTTGGACATAAAATTTCTGAAAGAGGTATTAAAGTTGACAGAGCAAAAGTGGAGGCAATTGAGAAAATGCTCTGTCCCAGAGATGTTAAAGGTATTCGTAGCATTCTTGGTCATGCTGGTTTCTATAGGAGGTTTATTAAAGATTTCTCTAAGATTTCAAAGCCTCTTACTAATCTTCTTCAAAAAGATGTACCATTTATCTTTGATGATGATTGTAAGGAAGCTTTTGAAACTCTTAAGAAGGCTTTAACTACTGCTCCTATTGTTCAACCACCTGATTGGAATTTACCCTTTGAAATTATGTGCGATGCTAGTGATTTTGCTAGTTGGTACTATTCTTGGACAGCGCGTAGACAATAAGTTGAATGTTATTCATTATGCTAGTAAGACTCTTGATGCTGCTCAGAAGAATTATGCTACCACTGAGAAAGAGTTTCTTGCTGTTGTTTTTGCATGTGATAAGTTTAGATCTTACATTGTTGATTCTAAAGTAACTATTCATACTGATCACACTGCTATTAGATATCTTATGACTAAGAAGGATGCTAAGCCTAGGCTTATTAGATGGGTGTTGCTGTTACAAGAGTTTGATTTGCATATCGTAGATAGGAAAGGTGCTGAAAATCCTGTTGCTGACAACTTGTCTAGATTGGAAAACATTTCTTTTGATCCTATTCCTATTAATGATAGTTTTCCAAACGAGCATTTGGCTTCTATAAACGTACCTTCACGAGACCTTCCTTGGTATGCTGATTATGCTAACTTTATTGTTTCCAAGTATTTGCCCCCAACCTTTATAGCTCAGCAAAGAAGGAAATTCTTTTATGATTTGAGGCATTATTTTTGGGATGACCCACACTTATATAAAGAAGGAGTTGATGGTATTATGAGAAGATGTGTTCCAGAATATGAGCAACAAGAAATATTAAGAAAATGCCATGGAAGCGCTTATGGAGGACATCATGCTGGAGATCGAACCGCACAAAAGGTTCTACAATCAGGTTTTATTGGCCAACCCTCTTTAAAGATGCCAGAAGGTATGCTTTATCTTGTGATGAATGTCAAAGAGTTGGTAATATTTCTAGACGCAATGAAATGCCTATGAGCTACACTCTTGTTATTGAACCGTTTGATTGTTGGGGATTTGACTTTATGGGTCCTTTTCCTCCTTCAAAAGTCTATATCCACATACTTGTTGCTGTTGATTATGTTACCAAATGGGTAGAAGCCATACCTACAAAGAGTGCCGATGGTGAGACTTTGTTAAAAATGCTTAAGAATGTTATTTTTCCTAGGTTTGGTGTGCCTAGATATCTTATGACTGATGGAGGTTCTCATTTTATTCACGGTGGTTTTAGAAAAACTCTTGCTAGATATGATGTTAATCATAGAATTGCTTGTGCTTATCATCCCCAAACTAGTGGGCAGGTAGAGCTTTCAAATAGAGAGATCAAGTCTATCTTGCAGAAGACTGTCAATAGATGTAGAAAAAACTGGGCTAGTAAGTTAAATAATGCTTTATGGGCTTATAGAACTGCTTATAAGAACCCCATGGGCATGTCTCCTTATAAAATGGTTTACAAAAAAGCGTGTCACTTGCCCTTAGAATTAGAACACAAAGCTTTTTCGGCAGTGAAAGAGCTTAATAGGGATTTTAAACTTGCCGGTAAGAAAAGGTTGTTAGATTTGAGTTCTCTAGATGAGTGGAGAAACGAAGCTTATGAGAATACCAGACTTTTCAAAGAGAAAGTCAAGCAATGGCATGATAAGAGAGTTCTTAAAAGAGAGTTTCATGTTGGTGAGAAAGTTCTATTGTATAGGTCTCGTCTCAGATTTTTTGTAGGAAAATTACTCTCAAAATGGGAAGGACCATATGTTATTGTGGAAGTATACCGCTCAGGTGCTATTAAGATTGCTTCCTTGAAAGACGACACTACACAAGTGGTGAATGGGCAGAGACTCAAACATTATATTGCTGGAGATTCTTATAATGAAGATGTTGATGTAATTGAAACGGTTTCTCCCGAAGAATTCATCCAAGACAATTTGTAGGAACCTGCAGAGTTCGTTTTCGAATAGGTAACAGTTCTAGTCAGAAAAGGTTCGCGAAAAACTTTTTCATTGTTATTTTTTCTGTTTTTACTAAATATGAAAAATCACGAGACGAAAACGGGCAGGAAAAGGAGCCCGGGTGCTCCTCACACACAGGGGGCGCGAGCGCACCCCTGGCCGCGCCGCCCTGGTGTGATAACACCTCAGAACTCGTTTCCGTCCCGGTTTCCTCTTGTGATTTCTCTTTGATGTATAATTTTTGCACATATAACCCCTCGGAGTTTCTGAGGTCTGTATATCGTTTTCTCATCGTGTTTTTGTTTCGAGCTATTTCTGCCAGGGGATTGTTCTTAGCTTTGAGTTGCAATGTCTTCGTCCGGTCCATCTAAGGAGAACTCTCTTGCGGATATCATTAATCCATACATGAGGGAGCTGAAGATGCATCCGAAGGAGTTGTCGCTCAAGGATGGGGAGTTGCAGATTAAAGATGCCCAAGTCCCTAAAGGAGAAGGGAGTCTCGAGACTAGGACGGAAGCACTGGAACAAGAAGTTTTTAAATATAAGAAGATGGCGGAGCGCGAAGTGGACATCATCCATAGGATTAATCTAGAGCTTATTACCAAGTACAAGAAGGAGACTACAGAACTCTGGAAGGACATCTTTTCGCTCCATGAGACCACTAACCAATTACAAGCACAACTCTATGACTTGCAGAACCAAAACTGTGAGTATGAAGCTAGATTTCAACAAATGAGTGTTGTTGCAAGTTTCAGGATATTGGAGACCAAGACATCCTTCCTTGACGGGGGACCTCTGCCTTGGAAGTATGATGATGATAAGGTCTCACCACCGCCGCCAAAGGAGTAATTCGTCATCGGTATTGGCATCCCCTTAGGTTGTTCCAAGCTTGGGGGAGTGCCGCGGTATCACATCGTCACCTTCTTACTCATTTACTTTTCAAGTAGAGTCATATCATGAATAGAGAAATTATCCTATAGAATAATTTGCAGTTTGGAAGTATCCTCCTTAGTTGGTTGTCTATGTATCCCTTGGTGTGAGTTGCGGTAATGAAATATTAATGAGAAGTTTTATCATTTACTTTCCGCACACTTTATTTTAGTTTGCAATGTTTCTTATATGATTAGTCTTGTTGATTAGTATTGGTATCACTTTGGGAGCATGAGTAAATTTAGTTGGTTTTGGCAAACTTAGCTTGGTCAGTAGCAACATTATCTTAAAGTTTGAAAAGAAGTACTAGTAGATGCATCATGGTAGTTCTCCTCCATGATTGGCTTATAAGCATTAGTATTCTCAAAGTTAAAATCATTGTACTTTCAAAGAAGGTTGCATGATTGTTCCTATTATATGTATGTATGTTTGTTTCATGCAACTCTTATGCTTGCTACCCAGCCTTGCTAGCCAAAAAACTGTACTGAGAGGGAATACTTCTCGTGCATCCAATTCCTAAAAACCAAGTTACTTCCAAAGAGTCCACTATAAATTCCTATGCGTGGTATTTCAAGCCGTTCCAAGTAAATTTTCATGTGCTACCTTTCAAAAACCTTCAAAATACTTCTCATTTTGTGCCACTGTTTTTACCTCATGAGGACGTAGTGGATGGGTTTGTTATCTTCCATACTAAATTAAGTACCCCTCGACTAGGCAGCTTCATCTGCTCGTCACTAATTTTGCAAGGGAGCTGGTCAGACCATTATAATCTCAAAAAGAAAGAAAAAGGCACTCCTCCATGGTTTGTGAAAGTTGGTTGGCACCCGATGGAATCGGTTAGCCATGGTTTGAGAAAGGAAAAGGTGGGGAGGAGTGCAAAGCTATAAAAGAGGACCAATGTGCCAAATTAATCAAACATCTCGGAACCGCTTTCACTTGTTTACTATGGAAGATATCAAGAACTCCGTTGCTAGTCGTTGACAAAAGCAACCACCTATCAAAACAATTTTTTCCTCTGTTTTACAAATGAAAAGATCTAGCACATGTTTAATCCCTGCTTCGCTCTGCGAAGGGCCTGTCTTTTACTTTTATGTTGAGTCAACATATTTCCTTCTATCTCAAGCAAGCATTTGAGTTGTTATGTTACACTCATCCATATGTTGTTTCATTTAATCATGTTTACTATCTTCCTTGTTTAGCATAATGCTTTTATCTGAAAGAATATGTCTCTGAAAGTTTTCTATGATTACAAAGAGTTTGTTTCAGTGAGCATATAGTTTTTGCTTTATTAGCTCTGTTTTTAAAAAGGCTCCATTCGAAGGCTAGTATAGTTTGTTCATTGTTCTCTGACCAAGAACTAAGGTTTGCCATCACCAATTATAATTTACTTTGTGCATCTTTATATGTGATTTCCTTTACTTATTGTAAGTCTATATTATATAAAGGGAAGTTGCTGTCTATTATAACTTGTGCCCTGGTAAATGTGATGCTTCTCGTCCGTATTTTGATTATTGACACTTCACTCCATAAACCTGTGGTCATGTTTACCGAGTTTAGTTTTCTCTTGGGGACAAGCGAGGTCTAAGCTTGGGGGGGTTGATACGTCCATTTTGCATCACTATTTTGTATCATAATTTATTGTTATTCATTGATATATTTCATATTTAGAGATGATACTTATGTTGTTTCCTCTGTTTTTACATGTTTGATGATCATTGGAGGATTTGCTGCCGGAGTCAGGATTCTGCTGGAAAAGGACCGTCAAGACACCATATTTCAGAAGATCAGGAAAATTTCAAAAAAATACCAGAAAATTATATTTTGCCGAAAGACTCAGGAAGCCAGAAGGAGGAGGCGAGAGGAGCCAGGGGGTAGGCTCACACGTAGGGGGCGCGGCCTGGCCCCTGGCCGCGCCGGCCTACTGTGAGGCCACCCTGGCCCACTTGAGGTCTCGCCCCTGCGCGTACTTCATCGTCCCCGAAAACCTAAGTCAGGGGGGCTCAGAGATAGACACCGCCGCCTTTGCGGGGCGGAGAACACCAGAGAGAGAAAAGCTCTCCGGCAGGCAGAAATCTGTCGGGGAAATTCCTTCCCGGAGAGGGGAGATCATCGTCATCTCCATCGCACCGGACTTCATCGGGATCATCATCATCATCTACATCACCAGCAGCTTCATCTCCACCATCACCACGCCATCCCGCTGTAACATCTTGAGTTGGATCTTGTTAAATTCTTAGGGGAAACTTTCCCGGTGTTGATTACTCTTGTAGTTGATGCTATTGAGTGGAACCGTTGAATTAAGGTTTATGTTCAGATTGTTATTTACCATTATTTCACCTCTGATCACGATCCATATGATGTCTTGTGAGTAGTTCATTTAGTTCTTGAGGACATGGGAGAAGTCAAGATGTTAGTAGTGGATTATTGTTAAGTAATATTTAGTTGTTTGATATTTATTTGTTGTCGTGTTATTTCACTAGTGGTGTCATGTGAACGTCGACTACATGATACTTCACCATTTATGGGCCTAGTGAGATGCATTGTGTATTTGGCTACCAACTGTGGGGTTGCTAGAGTGACAGAAACCTAAACCTCCGTTGGGAAACCATTGCACCATGGAGCGTAGGATCTTAGAGTTTAAGGCTGTGGTTAGATTTATCTTAATTACTTTCTTGTATTTGCGGATGCTTGCAAGGGGTATAATCACAAGTGTGTAATTATCCTAGTAAGGGTAGTGCGCTAGCACAGGTTCACCCCCATAACACTTATCAAACCAATAAAGATTATTTAGCGGCATGAAGCGAAAGCTCTTGACAGAAACTCCCGTGTGTCCTCGAGAATGTTTGGTCATCATAAGTTACACAACCGGCTTGTCCTTTGCTAAAGAAAGGATTGGGCCACTTGCTGCAATTATTAATACTATCTTTTATTTACTCGCACTTTATTTATTTGCATTATCAAATACCCCTAAAAACCCGTGTGCTAGTATTTATAGTGAAACCTTGATCGAAACCACTTGTCAACACCTTCTGCTCCTCGTTGGGTTCGACACTCTTATTTATCAAAAGTACTATGATACACCCCCTATACTTGTGGGTCATCAGGGTTACTGACAAATCCGCCATCCTCGCGTTCATTGACAGTTTGGAGAGAGGCCAGCTACTCCACCATCGCCTGTTACGAGAACAGAACAAAGGGAAACTAACCCTAAACTCCATGATCACCATTACAAGCAACTACGCGGCCGCCGCCGACGACGCCCGCGAATCGTTGAAGGCTTCTGCCATCCAGAACACTGGAAAGCGAAATAATAGCAACAAAAGAAAGAATCCGCCAGAAGAGCAGCAAACTCCAGATATGGTGGCCACAACCTTCTCCAACAAAGGACAGAGCATCCAACACGGTCAGGGATGCGGTTCGAGCAGTGGCCAGCCACGGAGCTCCACAGCTTCCGCTACGGTGCCGTCTGCCCCCATGTCCTACGATGAGTACCGAGACATGCCATGCTTCGCCCATCGGGACGCTTCAGGAAAGTGCAATCACACCAACCGGAACTGCAAGTTTGTCAATGCCATCAAGGTGGATCAAGAAGCTGGCTACAAACGCACCCGGCGACAACTGCCTCGTGGCAAAGGGAAAGCGGACAAGGAAAAGGAGTCCAAGGATGGCAGCGATATGGAAGAAGAAGCTGCGCCCAAACCCGCCAAAAAGGCCGAGGGTAGAACTGGCACGGGTAACCCATACAGCCTTTCACACGTTCCTTGGTCCCCCCACGGCGAAGGCTCAGCGAGCCGCTATGCGCTCCCTGAACACCATCGTGCCCAAAGTCCGCCAATACGTCCGATGGTCCGAGATGTTGGTGCAATGGAGCCGCGGAGATCATCCAGAGCACATCCCGGACGGATATAACCCCCTAATCCTTGGCTACGAGTGATACATCTCAAACGTATCTATAATTTTTGTTTATGCACCATTTGCTTTGTGTTTTGTTACACTTCATGGCGTTTTTATGCATTTTCCAGAACTAACCTATTAACGAGATGCCACAGTGCCAGTTCCCTGTTTTCGGCTGTTTTTGTGTTTCAGAAAAGCTACATAGGAAATATTCTCGGAATTGGACGAAACAAAAGCCAAAGTTCCTATTGTTCCTAAAGCGTGACGGAGTCCAAAGTAGAGACGGAGGGGTGCCAAAAGGCAGTCGCACCATGCCATGGCGCGGGCCACCCCCTGGCCGCGCCAGGCTATGGTATGGGCCCCTGGTCCACCTCCTGACGCCACCCTTCCGCCTATATATTCCTCTCGACGGGAAAACCATAGGGGTCCGATCAATTTTCCACAAAACATAAGCCGCCGCCGTCATTGATGCGAGATCGGGAGGGTCCAGAAGCTCATCTTGGCACCCTGCCGGAGAGGGGAATCACCGCCGGAGGCCTTCTTCATCACCATGCCTGCCTCTGGAGTGATGTGTGAGTAGTCTACCTTGGACTATGGGTCCATAGCAGTAGCTAGATGGTTGTCATCTCCTCCGTGTGCTTCATGTTTAGATCTTGTGAGCTGCCTATCATGATCAAGATCATCATTGTGTAATTCTACATGTTGTGTTTGTTGGGATCCGATGAATATTGGTACTTTGTCAAGTTCATCTATTGATTTATCAACTTTATGTTATCTTTATGTTGTTTATGATCTTGCATGCTCTCCGTTGCTAGTAGATATCTTGGCCGAGTAGATGCTAGTGACTCCAAGAGGGAGTATTTATAATCGATAGTGGGTTCATGCCTCTAGTAACTTAGGGGAGTGACAGAAACCTCTAAAGTTGTAGATGTGATGTTGCTACTAGGGAGAAAACAACAATCTTGTGTTCAAGGACATTTTTATTGTTTACATTAAACACTTTGCTTAAGGCGATAATCTGTTGCTTGCAACTTAATACACAATGGTTGCTCGGATGATATCCGGCAGGTGGATTATTAGTCATAGATGCAGTTGGATTACGGTCTATGTATTATGTCATAGGGATTTCTATTTTCGTGCCCTCGGGTCCTTAGTTGTACTCAGTTTTCCCCAGCTCCTTAGTTTTTCCTCAGTTTTGTCCAAGCCCTTGTCTGAAACCCTAACAAGTGCTGTAGCGGCCGGTTGCCCGACGGGTCAACAACTTTGACCGTTATCTGCTGACTAGTGGGGCTACGTAGAGCCCGCAAAGACACGTCAGAGCATCCATCTTTGTTTGACCGTAAGCATCGCCGTATCTCCGACCAAAATGCGGACGAGTGGGGCTTCGGTATATCGAATGACAAGTGAGGCCATGACGCTGATACAAGGGGCAATACACGGGTAGGATTAGATTTTTAAACGGAGCTCTACAGCGATGGCACAGAGGAGGTGGCCTGCGGGGTGCCGAGATGAGATTGACGTCCACAAAGAACTGCATGAGGCGAGACCAGACGCATTAGATAGATATGAACTAGACGCGTTTACCCATGCAAAGAAGAGAAGAAATGGTCGAGGACATCGACGACAACCTCAACACTTTGACTGACAGTGTCGGACACGAATTTGAGCAATGTAGAGAAAACTAGTGTCTCTCCTTTCTGGCGTGTATAGATGGGTGCTAGGGGAGTGTGGTGGCGAAAGGAAAGACCTGGCGGTGGTCTGTGGCGTCCAGCATAGCGGGGCGGCGTGGCCGTGCCCACAGCGGCGTGCATGTTCGGCATTGGCATTAGCATGTACGTTCGTCATTGGCCTCGGCGGTATCTCTGGTGTCAGTGATCGAATGAGGGGACGGGATTGAGGGTGCATCCCGACGGTGACCTAGCAGTGGCGGCGAGCATGCATAGCCATTCCGACCATGCCGATATCGGCATCGGCATCGTTTGGAGGCTGTGGTGCTCGAATCATGGTGGAAATTGTGATTCCCTATTATTTTTACATGCATAATATATAGAAAATAGCTAGATATCTAAATCGATGCATATGAAGCTACATATATATTCTTGGTCATAATCCCCTTAGATGCATGGCTTCACGTCGTCGTCGCTTTCATCATCAGTATCTTCGTCGTCCGTGTAGTAGTACTTCCTGCACGTTGTTCCATCGAACACCTTCACTGTGAGCAAATAATCGCCTTCATATTTGAAGTGTAGGAAGCAGCCGACATCCACACCGTGCGTGATGGCGAAATTCTCCCAGCCCTTGTCGAGGTACATCCGGCCTTGTCCGTAAAATAGGACCTCCACGGTCCAGAGACGAGGACCGCAGTCAGCTGCTCACAAATAAAACTATGCGGGCTCCTGGCCGTCAAGATAGTCCGCAAACTTTTGTGGGAGTGTCTGCAAAGAGATCGAACGCCGATCGTTTGAAATTAAAGGTTTTTTAGAACATGCACATAATTAATCACATGCATCATATATGTGGGAACACGTACGTACCTTCTTGGCCAAAGGGTCTTCATAGATGGCGATGAAGAACTCCTCTATGATCAATGGCAGTGTTGACGGTGGTGGTGGCAATCATGATGATCCACCACCCCGGCCGTCCCTTCCCCTTCCCCTTCCCCTTCCCCTTCCAGTCGGCATCCAAAACGTGGAAGCCATGGCAATGGATCAAGTGTATGTGAACAAAGAAGAGAGAGGCAGAAACGAAGAAGAGAGAGGCAGAACCTATTGACATGAGGGATGGCCGTTGTGGGGGTTTATAAGGGAGAGATGACCGTTGTCGGGTTTACACCATAAATTAAGGTAGAGATGACCGTTGTGGGGTTTACACAATAAATTAAGGAGGAGATGACCGTTTTGGGGGTGGTTTATATCTCAACAGAAAAGTAATGCCTAAAAGAAATGGAAATTCGTGATAGTTTATCATTTTACCGTGAAAAGTAATGCCTACAAGAAATGGAAATTCGTGATAGTTTATCATTTTACCGTGAAAAGTAATGCCTACAAGAAATGGAAATTCGTGATAGTTTATCATTTTATCGTGAAAAGTAATACCTAAAAGAAATGGAAATTCATGATAGTTTATCATTTTACCGTGAAAAGTAATGCCTAAAAGAAATGGAAATTCGTGATAGTTTATCATTTTACCGTGAAAAGTAATGCCTAGAAGAAATTCGTGATTACCAAACTTGTTAAATCCGGTGGCAAACTCGTTATTTAGCATACATAGAGGGATAGTAGTTTGCCACCGACAGATAGAGAGAGGGTGGCACAATCCTGCCCGTTAGATCATAGGATCGACGGTAGGTGGGCACGATCCGTGTGACAACAGCTCGACCAATCAGGCCAAGTTTGGGCTTCTGTGAGAAGGAAGAGGGTAAAACTGAGTAGTATCAAGGATACAAGGGCAAGTAAATAGTAAACAGGCTAAGGAATTCAAATAAGAGATTTAGAAAAGGAAAAACACATGTTTTATACAATGAAACCTAGGTTGGCCTACCTCAAAGTATTAGCAATTTAAATATACATGAGTGTAAAAATTATGGCCTCATTCAGACAAACTATGTTTTGGGTATAGATGTTTTGAGAAGGGGTTTGAGTGGAAAGCCATGAACCTTCATAACTACTAGTGATTTGAGAAGTGGCCATTTGTGTTAAAACTTGATTTATATATGATTGTCTATGTGGCAGGTCACGTAACAAGACTCCATGAGTAGGAGGCACTATGATTTTATTTTTTTGAATTTTTTTGCGCATGAAATGACTCAATTAGATAGCTTAATCCAATTTGTTGACTCTCTGTTGACCAGCCACTTGAGGGTAAAACTGAGTATATTGCACTAGCCAGTATTAGTACTCGAGGGGAAAACTGAGTACAAATATTTTTCCAGTGTAAGACTCGAGGGTAGAACTGAGTACACATAACGGTGCAGACATGCCATACCACGGACGCGTGTTGAGACCAATCGTCTAGTTTTTTTGAGAAACAGCTGAGACAAACCGTCACTTTGCCAGTAGAGAGCCCCTCTCTCCCTCCCTCTACACAGTGTCTCATTCTCACTCACGCACGCAACCACGCCTCTCACGTCCCATCACCTTCTCGAAAAAACCCCAACCGCCCTACGCACGCTCCCCTGCCGGCGATGGAGAAGAAGAATGCACCAGCGGCTGTCGCCCCCGAGCCCATCGCCTCTGAGCCTGTCGCATCTGAGCCCGTCGCCGCCGAGCCCGTCGCATCCGAGGCCATCGCCTTCGAGGGCGGCGCATCCAAGCGCGGCGCCTCCGTGAACTGGGCCTCTCTCAGGGCTGACGGACCACTTCACAAGATCGGCCCTGCTTATTGGCGAACGAGGAGTACATGGACACCTACTCTGCTTTGAGCCAAGTTTGTACAAATTGGTGCTCAGATTTACCTGAGCCTGACGTGCACCTGAACGAATTGATCATGGTAGAACACACCCTTCCACGCGCCGCTGAGTTCTCCTTCCTCCACCTCTGCACATCCCGCTATGTCACCATCGATCTAACGGAAGTTCATGCAAGGTTCAAATTCCTCCATCTCAATAGAGTTAATCTATTTTTATTTTCAATCGTAAACATCTTAGTGTTGAATGTTATCTTCATCAATATATTTTAGATACTACTTCATCGGCTTTTGCCGTGGCGTCATCGTGCTTGCCCAGAAGAACCAGCCGCACAAGATACGGCTTCTGAACCCACTCACAAAGACATCAAATACTATGTTTGAGGCGCAGATGCCATCTATTATTCTGGAGTTAGTCGCTGTAATGAAGTCCCCGACTATGCTCTTCGTTTTCACATATTACCCGGCGAAAATTGCCTGGGTCGATGAGAGCACTCCAACTAAGGGTATAGATGAAGATTGGGGAGAAGGAAGATTTTCGATCGAGCACCATTCTATGTGTTGCATTACCACGTTAAATGGTGAATTCTATGCACTAGCTATGAACAATTTGGAGTTTGGAACATTAGTGTGCACCAACAATGTCTAGTTGGAGCAGGGCGCGAGCACTGTCAATATGGAGACACTATTTTCCTTTCCAGAACTTGGAAATGACAAGTTCTACCTTCTGAAGTCGGATGGTGATCTGCTGCTTGTGTTGTTGGGCGGTCGTTTGGAGGAAGGTCAAACATTGGTGTACCGTGTAGACACTGAGAGCCGCTCTCTCCATACTGTCAGTAACATTGGCAGTCGTGCCTTCTTCGTCCATCATGTCCGATGTATCTCCATCGACACCAGAGTGCACCCGAAACTTCGACCTGGCTGCATCTACTATGTGGATTTGGGTTATATCAGAGAGTACTTTGATGATATGAACGCCTGGGATGAGTGGCCACTACGTGTGGATAGATTAGGAAAGTACGGTCTGAAAAATGAACAAAGGCCATACCGTTTGGAGGATGTATTGGCTGCACACTACAGAAGGAAGGAGTTCAATGAATATTTCTTTCAGACCAGAAAATGGAGCGACGAAGATATATATGATGAATGAAGAACAGATTCATTCATCCTGGGGTATCCTAATCTTCATGTTGGGCATACATTGCGTCTTGTATTATTTTCAGCTTAGTTTGTCGTGAACATTAACATCGTTATTGGCTGCTTTTGGTTGCTGTATGCAGTTTATGTGTTATACTTAGTTTTCTAGATTTATTATGCTGCTGTGAATTTATCCTATACTAGCTTCTAGATTTGCTACAAGATTTGTTACTATATTGGGCAAAAAATAAGGGCCAAAAGGCAACAATCATTGAAGAAAGACAGAAATAGAAGATTCTCTAGATTTGATACTAATTTGGTAAAAAGAGAGAGAACTGTTACAGAGAGAGAGAGGGGAAAAAGACGCTCTGAAAATGCTAATTTGGCCCGAGAGAGACAGAACCGAGCTCTCACGTACAACCAAACATGGTCTCGTCCTGTCCCACGCGGTCCCGTTCTACTAGCCCCACGCGACGCGGCCCCACACGACGCGGCCCCACATGTCAGCACGGAACGGTCAACTAAACGGGAATCCTCCCATCCGAGCTCCTTCTGAGGGTTTCAGACAAGGGCTTGGGGAAAACTGAGGAAAAACTAACGAGCTGGGGAAAACTGAGTACAACTAAGGACCTGAGGGCACAAAAATAGAAATCCCTATGTTGTAATGCCCAAGTGAATCTCATAGTGATCCTCATGACATTTGTACGCTTGCTTCATTCTATCAATTGCCTAACTGTAATTTGTTTACCCAGCATGTTGTTTATCTTATGGAGAGACACCACTAGTGAACTGTGGACCCTGGTCCATTCTTTTACATTGTTATTACCGTTTACAATTTACTCGCTTTATTTACATTCTCACAAACTACTATCTTTTACCACTCGATACGCTTAATCCTTTGTTTACAGCAAACCGGTGAGATTGACAACCTCACTGTAAGTTGGGGCAAAGTACTTGGTTGTGTTGTGTGCAGGTTCCAGGTTGCTGCTGGTGCAAAGCTATGCCCTGGACGATGCGCCATATATAAATTGTCCGGAGCTGTCGCGAAGCTAGCAAGCATCAACCTTCGGAAGTTGGTTCTTTCCCCTACTAGTTTGATAAACCTTGGTTTCATACTGAGGGAAGACTTGCTATTGTGCTCATCATACCTTCCTCTTGAGGTTCCCAACTGGGCGGTCATCTACACGCCATCAATGAGTTCTCGAAGAGTCTGATGGATGTCGGCAACAGCTTGAATATCATGTACGTGGAAACCCTGACAAAGCTAGGCCTCACCAAAACCCAACACTACCATAGTGCTGTCACTTTCTATGGAGTGATCCCTGGCCGCCAAGCTAAGTCCCTCGGGTCCATTACCCTCAAGGTTGCCTTCGGCGATGAAAATAATTACCGCGAAGAGCCAATAACCTTCGAGGTGGTCCCTTTCAAAAGTACATACCACGTGATCTTTGGCCGCCCTGCCTTTCACAGTTTCCACGCTAGGCCATGCTACATCTAGAACCAGCTGAAGATGCCAGGTCCTGATGGCATCATCATCGTTTATGGCAGCTTTAGGAAGGCCAAGGAGTGCGAGGACGGAGAAGCCGCCTTCGTGGAAGTTGTGTTCTTTGGTGAGGAATTCAAGGAAATCCATGCCGCCACGGACCCCGTGGAGATGTCGGCATCCAAGCAAGAAGTTTCAGCCTCCCCGCCCACCTTTAAGCCTACAGTTGATACAAAGCAGGTGGAACTTGTCGCTGGCGACGCCGCCAAGACCACCTCAATCGGGACAAATCTGTCCCCCAAATAGGAAAGCGCGCTCGTTGAGTTCCTCCATGAGAATCGGGACATCTTCGCATGGCAGCCATCTGACATGACAGGTGTACCCAGGGAACTCGCCGAGCATGCCCTGCAAATAATCCCTGGCTCTAAGCTAGTAAGACAAGCAATGAGACACTTCAGAGATGAAAACTGCCGTGCCATAGCAAAGGAAATTTCCAAGCTATTGAAAGCAGGCTTCATCAAAGAAGTGATCCATACAAAGTGGGTGGCAAATCCCATGTTTGTTCCTAAAAAAAATACAAAGGTTATGCGCATGTGTGTAGATTACACTATCCTGAACAAAGCGTGTCCAAAAGATCCTTTTCCCTTGCCACGCATTGACCAATTCATTGAATCGACGGCGGGATCAGAGCAGCTATGTTTCTTAGATGCCTACTCGGTTACCACCAGATCAAGATGAAGGAATCCGACCAGCATGCTACCTCGTTTGTAACACCTTATGGCACATATTGCTATGTGACAATGTCGTTCGGTCTAAAAACCGTAGGAGCAACGTACCAGCGCACCATGCAAAAGTGCCTAGCGGATCAAATTGGCCGTAACATCCACGCCTACGTGGACAATATCGCCGTCATGTCCAAGAAGCAGGACGACCTCATAGCGGATTTGCAAGAGACCTTCAATAACCTAAGGAAGTACAACATGATGCTCAACCCCACAAAGTGCGTCTTTGGGGTACCAGCAGGACAACTCCTAGGATTCATCGTCTCCCACCGCGGCATTGAAGTCAACCCAGAGAAAATCAAGGCTATCCTCGACATCTCCCAGCCTAATGACCTGAAGGACATACAGCGACTCACAGGCTGCATGGCAGCAGTGAGCAGATTCATCAGTCACCTCGGCGAGAAGGCTTTGCCACTCTACAAGTTGATGAAGAAATCAGACGAATTCATCTGGACCGACGAGGCAGACGTTGCGCTTAAGGACCTAAAGAGAGTGCTATCCACTGCACCAGTCCTAGCAGCTCCCGAAGACAAGGAGCCCATGTTACTATACATGGCGGCAACCAATAGGGTCGTCAATATCGTCATTGTGGTAGAACGCAAGGAAGAAGCGCATGAGTACGGCGTCCAAAGACCAGTCTACTATGTCAGCGAGGTCCTGACAGAATCCAAGAAGTGCTACCCTCACTACCAGAAGTTGGCAGATGGAGTTTTCCTAGCTTCACGCAAGTTATGACACTACTTCTATGACCACAAGATCACAGTGGTGAGCAAGGCTCCACTGAAGGACATCATCAACAACAGCGATGCAATAGGACGAGTTGCAAAGTGGGGCATCGAACTGGCCTCCTTCGACATCGACTACAAGCCTCACGCCACCATCAAGTCTCAGGATTTGGCAGAATTTATGGCATATTGGAAGGTAGCCCAGGAGACTACGCCCGTCCCAGAGCATTGGGTGATGCACTTTGATGGCTCAAAGCTGCTACACGGCTCAGGGGCTGGAGTGACACTCAAATCCCCCAAGGGAGATGAGCTCAGCTATGTTCCCCAAATCCACTTCCCCACCACCAACAACATCGCGGAGTATGAAGCACTACTGCATGGGCTACGTGTTGCAAAGGAGATCGGCGTACAACACATCATGTGTTGCGGAGACTCTGACCTCGTCGCTCAGCAGGTGGCTGGCACATACAAGGCTCAGAACAAGGTCATGGCGTCCTACATGGATGAAGTGGACGAGATGGCCAAAAGTTTCCTCGGCTATGACATAAAACATGTACGACGGGAAGACAACATGGCGGCCGACACCCTCTCCATGCTAGGATCTAGCCGTAAGGTCGTCGCGCTAGATGTATTTCTTGAGCATCTGCACATACCATCAGTTAAGATGGTAGATCCAGAAAACCCGGAATTAGCAAGCTCCCCCGTTATGGCGGTTTTGCCATGCAACCCACCATGGGCAGAGCCCTACTTGGAGTACCTGACAACCAAGAAGCTACCTGAAGATGAAGTCCAAAAGAGACAAATTGAACGTAGAGCGAAAACGTACACCATCATCGATGGCTAGCTCTACAAGCGAAGTACTTCGGGAGTATTCATGAAATGCATACCCCAAGTGGACAGAATCGAAATACTAAGGGAGATTCACGAAGGCGAATGTGGGCATCATGCCGCTGCTACATCCCTCATAGCTAAGGCATTCCGCCATGGGTTCTACTGGCCTACAGCAGAGGAAGATGCAGACCATATCGTGGAGCTCTGCCAAGGTTGCCAGATGTATTCCAAGCAAACCCACATGCCCGCCATAGCACTGCATACAATCCCTATAACTTGGCCTTTCAAGGTCTAGGGGCTAGACATGGTGGGTCCGCTGAAAACAGCACCTTCAGGATTTACGCACCTACTGGTAGCGGTTGACAAATTCACGAAGTGGGTAGAAGCTAAGCCCATCAGAAAACTTGATGGCAAAACTGCCCTAAAATTTGTTAAGCACATTGTGGTAAGATTTGGCATCCCACATCGCATCATCACCAACAATGGCTCCAACTTGTCTCTGGGAGAAGTTGAAGAATACTGCCATCACAACGGCATCCGCCTTGACCTTGCATCTATGGCGCATCCATAGTCCAATGGCCAAGTTGAAAGGACCAATGGATTAATCCTGTGAGGGATCAAGCCACGCCTAGAAGCACTGCTACATCGAGCAGCTGGAGCCTGGGCAGAAGAGTTGCCATTTGTACTGTGGAGTCTGCAGACCACACCCAACAGATCAACGGACCTTACCCCTTTCTTCCTAGTCTATGGAGCAGAAGCAATCCTGCCAAGTGATGTCCAGTATGATTCCCCAAGAGTCGAGGCCTATGAGGAAGAAGATGCAGAGAAGTCCAGGCAACTATCTGTGGACCTGCTTGAAGAGGAAAGAGACCTAGCAGCCCAGAGCTCCGCCATCTACCAGCAGAACCTCCGCCGCTATCACAGCCGCCGAGTTCACAAACGCTCGTTTAAAGAAGGGGACCTGGTGCTATGCCTCAAACAGCAGAAGTCACACAAGCTATCCCTGCATTGGGAAGGACCCTTCGTCATCAGCAAAGCTCTACTGAACGGTTCCTACTACCTCGTTGATATTCGCGAGCTAGGTAAGCGACCCAGTACGAAGCACAAACGGAGACACCCTGACGATATCTATGACAAAACAGATCGTGCATGGAACATCGCACAGCTACGTCCTTTCTACACTTAGCACTTACCTAGGCTATGTAATAGGCACCTCTATATGATCAATGAAATAAAGCATTTGGTTCACTCTTAATTTTCTTTGAGTTTTTTTACCTCCTTTATTGTTCATTTAAATCGTGTGGAACCTTTGCACAATTGTGCCCTGCACTTGTGTCTTTTAAATCCGCCATAAGCAGTCCACGTAGCATATCTGTGTTTTAATCTCCACCTGATGTTCTTTGTGTGGATTCCCGAGTAGTGACCTTTTGATGATCTAAGCCGCTATCCGCTAGGGTTTTAGATGGTTGCTATTAAGTATCGTCGCCCTGGCGGATTGTTCGTGAAAATATTTTGCCATCTCACGAAAAGTCAAGCACAAAGAGCCAGATGGCGGATTGCATGGTCCCACACATGATTTTTTTTTCAAAGTGTTGTTTTTTGGCATGGTAAACTGCTACAAGTTGCATAAAAATAGGCCTGGCAGTTTTTTTCACACATAAACCACTTCAAAGACTTGATAAAAACTATGCAATAGTTCAAAAGCATTTTCTAATCTGCCACAGGCAGATCAGGCACAGTACAAGCACACACATAGTTATTAAAGTTAACTTGTAGACCCACTCAGGGGCCGAATTGATGCATTGTTTTTCTTCCTGCTATAATGCAAGGCATGACTCAAGACTTTGGGGCAGCGAAAGTTGCGTCGCTACCGCCGTCACCACCGTCAGCAGCTGCAGAGATAGAAGCCGAAGCCTGGCTTGGAGACCCTGGCAGATCGTACGCTTCGTAGTATATGTTCAGCTGCGTGCCTAAGGCACATAGCTGATCGTACCCAAGCATGCTCTGTCGGATGGCATCTTCATCCATCGGCGTTCCATCCTTGCTGCTCTCCGGGATGCCGGAGGTGATCAGATCCAAGTCTAGCTAAGGATAGTGGGCCTTTGCCAATGTGAGTGCAGTTCTGGCACCACCTCGAGCTAAAGACTGCTTCCAATCCACCACCAGCCCAGGTACCAGCAGGAGCTTCTTGGTCAGCCCAATGGCGGAAAGGGTGGAGGAACCCACTATCTGCAGGCTGCTACACGCCTGACGTCCTACGTTGAGAAGGCCATCCAGCTCCTTCTTTGCGGCGTCTGTGGAAATGTGCAGACCTGTGGCGGAATCCACCTCCCCTGCTCCAGCGTTGCTGTATAGCAGAAACAAATCAAGCATCATAATCAACACAAGATATCAACACAAACTGCAAAGTATGGAGAACCAAGGTTACCTAGTAGTGTCTTCTGGAAGTGGTCAAGGACCTCGTTGAAGCCCCTCCGCTGATCTTCAAAATCAACAGCGGCTTGGCGGAGGTCGTACACCTCCTTCTGCTTCTAGCGGTTATGGCACTCCTGGTCCTTGAGTTGCTCTTCAAGGCGGGTGTTTTCAGTCAAGGATTTATGGAGTTGCACTTGCAACCCCTCCATCGCAATGTTGTCACCCTTCTTCACCCCCTCAAGAGTGGTCTCCAGCTTAGCAGCATCAGCATGGCGGAAATAAGTGCAGAGTATTGATCGACTAGCGCAGAGGTACTAACCTTGCAAAAGGCAAAAGAAAGTTACCGCTATTAGCAAGCTGCTCTTGCAGATCCGCCATGAGCAAACTTTTCTCCGCCAGCTCCTTCTCTTGCGAGCTGACGGCCTGGACTAGATCCTCCACATCTTTCTTATAATTCTGTTAAAACATTGTTGTGTGTTAGTCACTCTTAGAGCACCATGCCAGAGGAATCCGCCATAACGCTCGGGGGCTACTCATGACATTTTTTAACATTAGTCCTCTTGGAGCTTTATGCTAGAGGAATCCACCATAACGCTAGGGGGCTAATCATGACAATTTTTTATCTTAGTTCTCTTAGAGCTTTATTATGCCGGATTGGAATCCACCATAACGCTCGGGGGCTACTCATCGCATCTAAATTTAGTTCTCTAAGAGCACCGGTACAATATAATGTACAGTGGCGCTCGGGGGCTACATGCTGAAAAATTCCAAACTGGTTACTCTTAGAGCACCATGATGCATTTTCTATGAAAATCCGCTATGACGCTCGGGGGCTACAGGGAATACATACCTCTTTCACGATACTAGTTCTCTAGACAAACAATGACATAGCGAAAGTAAGATTGTTGTTGGTCTCCTCTTGCAAGCCATCAAGATGGAAAAGGGCATCTGCCTTCTTTTTCCACTTTGCAGCATCCCCGGCTCCTACTACCATCCCGACCGTCTTTCCGCCAAAAGTCACCTTCTTAGGACCCCTAGCAGGAATGGTGGCAGGCATGGCATCCTTAGCCGAAGCTTCAGCCATTTTCCTTAGCTTTTGGGGCAGAAGTTGAAGGAGCAGTTTGGCGAATGGGAGCATCAGGTGTCAGCGGAATAATTGCAGGAGATGGCTTGGCTTTTAAAGGCTTCTGGCCAGCACCTTTTCTCCGCCTATGCATAAAATCCAGATTAGAACAGGTTATGATGAAGATGGAAGAAACTTAAGAGTTTAACGTGCTTACTTCCGATCTGGTAACTTGATGGTAGCGGTAGATTCAGGTATGGTCTCCAGATGGCCATGTAATGCCGGAGATGGATGGCGGGAGATAACCCTTTTGCCCAAGCCGCGCATATGTCCGCCCGAGCCGCGAACCCCGCGACATACAGTTGCCACAGCCTCTTCCGCTACAGGCTCCTCTTGAGAAGGTCTAGCCTCTTCTGCTACCGGCGAGGACTCACATCTTTTTGGTGATGTCTCCTTTTCGTCATCATTGAGCTCTTTTGACCGAGGATACCAGATGAGATGACTTAACTCGGAAGGGGGAAGGGTGGAAAGCTGTAAAAGAATACAAGTAAGAGTCAAAGAAATTTATAGTGATGGCAGAATGAGGAATCACTCACCTCTGGAAAATTACCGTTCTCAAACATTGGAATCTTTAGCTCCAACTTTTCATCTCGCCCGACCTTGATGATATTGCGAATCCGACGTTCAATCTCCTCGGAAGACAATTCTTCCTTGGTGTAGCGCTAGGGATCGTCAATTCCGCTATACTGGCACATCAGGGCTGGGCGGTACTGGAGTGGCTGGATCCGTCGTGAGATCCAACGGTAGATGGTACTGTACCTGTCAAGCCAGAAAATACAAGTTTGGAAATCCGCCGTGAGCAAAGCTGACATTCATTGTCCATGGTGAAATCATCCATAACGCCCCGCTATCTTGCTCTTCAGCGGGACCATCAGCAAAATACCTTAGGCCAAACTTCTTTTCAGGAGGTTTGATATATGGGTATGATTTCCCACTACGAGGAACAAATGAGACGGATCCACAATTGCGAAGATCTCCATTTGGATCTCGGTTATGGTGGATATTAAAATACAAGCAAAATAAATCTCCGCGGGGGTAAATTCTAGAAATCCCTCACAAAGTGCTACAAATCCCGCTATGATAGTGAAGCTATTTGGAGCAATGTGATGTAGCTGTAACCTATAATGGCGGAGCATGCTCTTGAGGAAGTAGGATGGCGGAAGGCTGAGCCTCCGATCGATATGAGACTTTAGCATCACAATCTCCTTTTTCGAAGGAGCTGGTGCAGCGGCGTTAGGTTCAACTCGCCATTTTGAGATTTCCTTGGGCGCTATCAGCCCTTCTTGCTCCAGAGAAGACAAAACTCCCTCGTCCAACTTGCAAGGATACTAGCTGCCTCCCGATGTTTCGGGGATAGCGGATTCCGTGTCTATTGATGTTGCTGAATTCCTAGTAACTTCGAATGTTGCAGCATGGTGCGATGGTGGCGACAGGGGTGGCGGATATGATGTCCAAAATCTCAACTGACAAAGATGATGAAGCCAGCTTGTGGCGAGAAAACCGGCGCGCCGGTGTTGAAGTATTCCGGCCGGTGGCTCGCCGGATTTACGGAGCTCTCGCAGTGGCGCCGAGGAGAGAGAAGGCAAGAGATGGAATGAGGTCCGGAATGGCGCAGGCTCACCACCCAAGGTATATATAGGCCCCAGGCCTCGAGATTCGTGCCCACCATCTGCGCCGTTCATCCTAGACTTGCAAACCCTAGATTAGTGACACATGTCCATGGGTAAATTGGTAATATTTACCATCGGTGCTTATACCACGAATCTTACCCTTGAAGGAACTACCTGGCTAAATTTATGGCGGATTTTGTGGTAAGATCCAACGGATCCTAGAAATCTCGCTCAACGGTAACCAAGTCGCACAATCCGCCATGTATAGCGGATTGAGACATGAAGATAGGAGGAACGCCAAGAACCACCATCCAGATGCGAGAAGAAGATGAGCTATGGCGGATAACTTCACCAAAAAACTAAACATAGCGGATGAAGGTGGCGATCTTAAAGTTCCCCGCGGGCTACTATTGGGGATATACCAAATAGGTGTACCAACGACGTAGTCCTAAACCAGTAAGCCAGGGTGGCCCATGGAGGTGGTATGGCGGATTGCCTATCGGGCGGCCCAGTTGCTGGAAAGCCCATGGCGGTACAGGATGCAGGAGCTTATGGCAGATCCGGAGACAAGCCCATGGCGGGTTGCCTTGTAGTACACAACATTGTATAGGACTTAGTCTAGGACTCCATGTTGTATCCGCTCCTTTACCATCGTGATGCCCACGCCAGGCGCCTTTATAAGCCGGCGTGGGGAGCCCTAAGGAGAGAGAGACATCGAGACTTAGATACGGCCAATCACATAGCGAAACAGCCAACCTCATCATTCTAACTGAGCACTTGTTGCCATATAGTGATTTATAGCAGCACGTAGGGTCTCGCCGCCGTTGCGGGATCTGAAGCTGGGTAAACTCGTGCTACCACCATCCCGGATCGCTCTGCCGTGTTTACCCCCTTCCATAAACCGCCATACACCTACCCCTATGGCAGATCTGTTGACGAAACCACGACAGCAGCGCCGGTCATGGAGGGGCCCCTCCTCGTCCATGGAGAGGGGGAGAAGGATGGGTTCCCCGTGGCTGGCTGCTTCTCTCTTCCCCCCTCCTCCTCTTGGAAAACCTAGCCGCTGCCATGGCATTGCCGCCGATGTTCTCCTCAAGAGGGTGCTGAATCGGAGGGGCTTGAGGAGATCGACCTCCACCGGTGAGTCCTCGGCGACCACGGAGGAGGGAAGTTGCGCGGGGTGGCCGCCTCTTGCCCGAAGGTACGCCCTCTGGCATTTCTCCATCGTTGCAGCACGCTGTGTGTCTCACCTCTCTCTCTCTCTCTCTCTCTCTCTCTCTCTCTAAGCAGTCAGCAACAATGGGGTGGAGGTTGTGCACTTGAGCAGCAGTCCCGCAGATGTAGGCGTTTATCGCTGAGCTGCGTTACCAAATCTCAGTGTCGTCATCATGCTGTGATAGCTTTTTCCTCAATAGATCGACTATGCGCCTACGACGATAATACTAGAGAATAACAATACAATAGCTTTTGGTCCACTTGGTAGTATAATATTTTTTTGGAAATTTATATTGGCAGAACGTGAGGAAATTAGTCCCTTGGAGAGAAGGTTTTCATAAGTTTTCGCGGTAATTATCATGTGGGCCCCAGAAACTTTTTTATTTTTCTGCAAATTTTTGCAGAAAATCTGCCTACCTAGATCCCAACTCATCTGAATATAGACTGATATCATGACCAGATTACCAATACGATCATCACAAAAATGCACAAAATCAAGGGATGGTCCTAGCAATGGAAACTCATATGTGACACCAGCTGCAATCAGGTTTGCAAACATATTTTCCAACTTAGAATGGGCAGCTGCACTCATAAGTGTAAGATGCAAAAATACCAGGAATGTTATTGTCTTGCCAATGCCGGTGAAGCTGTAGTTGTAGCACAAAGGGTAGGTCATTCTATATTTCCACAAATTACCAAGCTTTTGCTGCAACAAGATTAAGTGTGCCAACGTATCACTCTGAACACTTTCTGCCCTGTTCTGTAAATAGGTGTCCTGTTCTGTAGCAGTACTTGTTATCAGCTCAGCCAAAATTTTCTGGAATACTTTCTGCCCTGCGGACTGTAGACTTATGAGTTGTTTTGGTAGTTTACAAATGCCCAGATAATCCTGGATGCATATAACAGTGCTCGTTTTAATGCCAAAATTTCATTGCAACAGTCCCAGGTGGAGGTAGCAGTTGAATTTAAGGTGCCAAGATTTGCACTACTCCGAAGCATTTTTCTCACAGAATACAAAATCATAGATATTTGCAGAAGCTCCCTCGTTTCCTCACTTGCATAAGATGAGGCACACCTCAACTTCTCAAGAATTGCGAAGTTTTTCGCCTTCGAATAGTCAATCCTCTGTAAACTGAAGGTAGCAGTATTACCCCAGATTTCCTGTGACTCATCAAGTGATAAGTTCTCATCCAATTTAGGAGGTCGTGGCACATGATGCATAACACTATTGCACTGATGTTGTAGGTCAACGGGCCATGGTTTCCAATCAATCTGCATCCCACTAAATAGGACCTTAGATGGCAACCAGAGGATACTAATTTGGAATGGCGACCGTGGTAGTTTTTCAAAACCGCTGCCCATTATCTCAACATGAATACCCGACAACCAACACATGCCGTCAAACTCAACACCAAGTGAACCAGTGGCAGACGGGAAAACCAAGTTCATACCTGACTTGAATAAAGGCCAAGATATGCCATTCTGGTCTGTGTTGCTACAATGAATGATGTCAAACAGCGGTGGCTTTCGGCCTTCCTCGGGACAAGTGCATGCATGATGCCATCCACACAGGCCATGGCGGCCTACAGCAGGACAGAGCTTTGGTAACACAATCTTGTGTTACTATAGGTCCAAAAACGTGTTACTAGGCAATCCGGTAACACATTTTGAAATGTGTTACGTTAGGCCGTGTTACTAAGAGGTGCCCGTTGTCACACATAATTACTGTTCCTACATGTTAAAAATAGTGTTACAATTACGGCATAGTAACATGTTTAATATGTGTTACTACATATGCTAGTAACACGTTTTTATAGCTGCAGCAACACAAGCAGTAACACAATTTTACATATGTAGTAACAGTAGTTTTCAACCTATAGTAACATAGTTGGTAACACATTTTTTAGATCTTGTAACATGATTGCCAATCAGCCTAGTAACACGTTTGTTAAAAGATAGTAACACCCTTGTCAATATTGCACTATATTTTTTACCATTGATAAATTACTAATTAACACATAACTGATGACAATTTATTTAATATACATTCAATTAAAATGTTTGTCATGTGTACAACTAAAAGAGATGATTTTTTCCACCAGCCATCTCATTAAAGAATTTTAGAGGACAATATATTAATTATCCTGTGTAATAATACAAGATGCAGCCTTTTCCGCAGGCCATCTAAATGATGAATTTTATAGGCCAAAAAAGTTAGCTTTGCTATAATAATTACATCAGAAAACGGGTTCTCAAAAAGTTAACAAGCTGATATATGTACACACTATAAGATTGTAGTTATATAAGATTGTACTTAAAAACTAGGGACTACACGTCTAATTACATGACACACTTCAACCAACAAACGCTGCCAGTACTTGCTTCACCAATAGACTGATCCACCTATCGGTATGCACTGAGTATACAAGGGTCCAGTGAGACTGAAAGGCCTGCACATAGAAAAAATCTCTGTTTAGGAGTCCTAAATAGTCATAGGCAACATATTTCTTCTATATTATATGTGAACCCTAATCTTTTTAAGACAAATCTTGAGGATGATTATAGAATGCAAATAGCAAAGCGTCCAACTAATCATACCATATGTAGCTGACAGAGAATAAGAAGTTACCTCAGCTGAAGTAGCAACTTTGCTTCCCCTAAATTTCACCATCCTTCTGTTTCTTGTTACTTGATAAATGCAACTTGCTACTAGCAGCCTGGACAAGGTATGCACTATTTGTATAGTGCAGGAAAATGTTTTAAGCTTTAGAATATTTGGATAAGAACAAGAGAATTTAGCAAGTTCAGCATACCACTTGGCTATATACGGAGCAGATTGTATAGCCGGGGAGGACAATACAAGCATCTTGCAATCTACAACCATTTATTTTGACCTCTAAATCCTGTGAGATAAATATAAAGGAAGAGTCACTGAAGTAAAAAAATTATAGCTATCTAATGTGAGCATCTTGTAGTCCAGATAAGATATTTGTTTATTCTGGCCCTTCCTAAAGTATGGTTTGAAGTTCTTCTTCTAGTCAGTGACAATGTGAACATTCAATAAAAAATCATACTTGCAACATGCACTATAATATTTTAAAAATAATTCTTTTATAGCTAAGCAATATGCTCATTTTATCTGGATGAAGAGACAAATACGAATTTACATTGCACAATCCTATTTTCACAGCGGTTTGGCCAATCTTCAGAAATGAAACGTTAGTACATAATATTCTGCATAGGTACTATTATATAGAATAACAAAGGAAGTAATCAAGATCTCCTAATTAATAAAGAGGGAAACTACCAGAAGATTGCACCGGTGGAGAGCCTTGTAAATTATGATGGAATAATTGTGCTCATTTCCTCAAGGTCCGGAACTAGGAGAAGTCAACTCTGTAATTGCCACCTGAAAAGTGTTATGGATAGTTTTACAAAGTAAGAATATGTTTTTTATTATACCCACCACAGCAATCCAGTGTATCCACTATTTCCTGGTGACGCCTACTAGTTAGGCGTAACTTGCAGTGAAGAAATTCATACGCATGTCATGTTTCACTATTTAAACGGGGCAATTTATACATTCAGCAGAAAAAGAGAAAACTGAGCTAGCAAAACACGATTACACGAAGTATACTATTCTGAAGATAACCAGGGAACTCAAAAGCACATGTCATAATAGAAGATTTAAAACATATCTAATACTATGAATTTATACCTATTAATGATTCATACAAGAGCTAGCAGGCTCATATTCCATCTGTGTCCTAAATGTGGGCGACTGAGATGGCAACGCAGCCAGATGAAATACCAACTACATCCCTGCCTTGGTGGCACGGAGCAACGGCTTCGTGATGCTACCCTAGTGCCCTGCACAAGATGAGCAAAAGAGGAAATCAGTGTTTGGATCTCGTGTTGAGACAAATTAAAAGAGTGCTGACCTCACAATAGGGATCCAACAAACGTGCAACAGCAGGTCGACGAAAAGGCACAAAAACGAATGAGACTCTATTCCATTACGGATAGGTCTGGTAGAGATCTGGGGCATCGTGAGTTCTTGGCCTCGATGATGGCCACCACTGTCTCACGTTCCTCGCTAAAGATCTGGTCGTGTCTGTTGAGAACGAGGAAGACACTTTGGCGGGGTTGTTCTCGGAGGAGAGGAGGCCAAGACGTGCTTTCTTCGGCAGATCCTGATGGCGGCGCAATGGTGGGGCGGCGTCGACGGAACGAAAAGATTGGGGGATGGGGATGGGGATGGGGATGGACACTAGTAGAAAAAGGGTCATCGGTCTAAGCCTTTAGTACGGTTCCCGTATGAACCGGTACTAAAGGGTACATTAGTACCGGTTGATTTGCCCAGCCGGCCAAGCAAGATCAGTACCGGTTCGATAAGGACCTTTAGTACCGGTTTATGGCTCAAACCGGTGCTAAAAGGTAGTGACCTTTAGCACCGGTTCGTGGCACGAACCGGTACAAAAGGGGTACCTTTAGCACCGGTTCGAGCCACGAACCGGTGCTAAAGGGTTGATACCCATTTTTTCCACTCATGCCTACCCCGCGCAGAAAAAATGTCTAAAAATTAAACGAAAATGATAAAAACTTCAAATTTCAAAATCCTTTGACATGCATGTACCTCACGCAACCAACTTTTATGGAAAATTTGAAATTTTGAATTTTGATATATTTTGAACAAAAAGGTTATTCTAAATTAAATTGGTAATAACTATTGCGTACGGACTTGAAAAAAACATATAATATAAAAAAATGATTTTGTCAAAAAAATTAAAAATTTGTTTTTTTGAAATTTATTTTATTATTTCTTCTACTTTTTAGTTATTTTGAAGTTTTTATATTATTTTGGAATTTTTTAAGTTTTTAAGTTTTTTTGATTTTTTTGAATATTTTGAATTTTAAAATTAATAATTAAATTATACACAAAGATTATTTGGAAACCATTGATGCTTATTAATAATTAATCATTGTTGCTTATTTTTAAAATTATTTGGAATTCAAAAAAGTAAAATCATATGTTATCAAAGTGTATGAGTTAATAGAATTCAAAGCATAGTATTATCAAGAAGTCGCGAGCGCAGTCTTGGAAGCTAGTAGAGAAAGAATGGAGAAGTTAAGCGTGCTAAGGGTGGAGCAGTGTGAGGATGGGTGACCGATCGGGAAGTGGGACCACTAGTATATACTTTGACATGAGAATAGGGGTGATTAGAGATTAGAGTGGAAACTGTCAAACAATTCAAATATCCAAAAATTGAGAAATTCTGAAAAATAAATTCAAATTTTTTCATTTTTTTTTCAAAATTTATACCAGAAATTCGTCCGGACCTTTGGTACCGGTTCGTGTTACAAACCGGTACCAAAGGTCCCTAGCCTGCACTCTCCTGGGAGCCAACGTGGAGGTGCCTTTAATACCGGTTCGTAAGGAACCGGTACCAAAGAGGGGGGGGCTTTTGTCCCGAATCTTTTGTACCGGTTTTATTTCCGGTACAAAAGCCCCTATGGAACCGGTATTGTTGCCCCTTTTTCTACTAGTGGGATCTAAAAAGAGCGGCGCGGGGCACGGGGAGACTTCGCGGGCGGTGCGGAGTAAAAACGCTGGATCTAAAATTTTGGCAACCCGCGTGCAGCTCAGAATTTTGCCTCTCCGCGCGCTTCGTCCTGCTTCGTCCTTAATTTTGCACTTCGATTTATTGTTCTTGGGGTGGCTGCTAATGGGACCAGCTTTATGTTGGGCCCGTGTAACATTGTCTGTTTTGCTATGCACGATAAATGGCCGTGAGCTTCCATATTTTATAAAATACAAAATATTTAATAAAATAAGGATAATACTAAATGAACTTTGGAAAATTATAGAAAATTCAGATTCATGTCAAAACTGAATTCAACAAAAGTAGAAATATATACTCCACCTTAAGAACTCTAACTTATGTTAGCGTTAGAATTTAGATAGCTCTAATTAATTTGGTGTATCCTTTAAACTATAAGGCTTCGCCACTACATTGCAATTCCACTAGACGAATACATGAAAATATTGTGCCCATGAGGCTCCGCTTGGGCAACACAGGTTGTGCGCCTAAACCCTAGCCCCTCCAGTCCACCCCTACTCCTACCCTCTGGCTACCGCCGTTGGATGCAACCGACAAAGGTTGCGTGACTAGGCTCCACTCGCCGCGACCGAGATGTGTCTAGGGTGTAGAGGGCTTGGGAGGAGGCGCCTTTACATTCCTCTACCGGTGGTTGATGGTCGTGTTGTTGGTTTTTCAAGTGGCCGGGAGGCTTGGATGTTACGGGCAGTGTCCCCGGAAGGTCGGATAGGTGGTTCTCTAGAGTTCTTTCTCTACTTTGAGTTGGTGGCGCTTGCCACCCACTCTGATGATGTTTCGACCCTGTAAACAAAGACTTCACCGACATCGAGTCAAGAATTTACTAATTTAGGCTGGCTAGGACAACACACTTTGACCAACGTTACTCCCACTAACGTTTGTAACACACTCCGATCAACACATGTCTATGTGTTACCACGTCAGTTTACATGTAACACATTACATCTAACATATTTCATATGTTACTATTTTAATATCATTGTAACACATGTTTGGGCCTTATATTGTTTGTGTTACTATTGATCATTGGCACAAAAATGACGTGTTACTGTAAATTTACCTGTAACATATTCTGTTAAGTGTTACATGGTTGTGTTACCAAAGCTCTGTCCTGCTGTAGTCCTACGTTATGGACATGAAATCAAACAACTTCATGACCAGTACATAATAATCTAACACGGGCCTACGTTATGTCGTTATGCATCATCTGAGAATAGCTAAGAGAACCAAAGAGACAATTCTGAGAGGAGCAACATAGCAATGCCTTCGTTGCAAACAAAATCACGCGCTAGAGATTTCGCCCGGCAGGTGCTGGGCAAGCAGCGGGCGCGCGCGGGATCATCGATCAGACTACTGCGTCGAGAGATTCCGGGGACGCAGATCTCATAATAGCATCTTGAGTCCGCTGAACAGAAGCACACCGGCGGCGCCATCGATGATAGCGGAGCGACCGGCGCGGCAGGGATCCCCTTGGGCAATGAAGTGATTCCTTGAGCGCCAGCCAGAGATGAAAAGGAATAGATGTAAAGACCATAATCCTGGCGATACACGAGTCGTTGTCACAATGGGTTCTTTCTTCGGAGGTGGTGGATCTTAGCCTTAAGGTCGCCTTGTCCGCGTAGACTGCCTCGTAGCGATCTGTAGTCTCTCCTGTACCGAAGCATCAATCAGCATACAGTTTTTATATGGAACTTCGATATAGTTAACACAAAGGAAACCAGTTTTTATAAATAACTTTTTCTTTTAAAGGAAACTCTTCTAATCGTAACGTCCCACACGACAAGAACGGGAACAAAAATTCTCCCTTGCCAAAATAAAACAAATGGCCAGATCTCCAGTTCTCCACGAGCGATCAGTTATTTGGTAATAATCGTAACGTTCTCGATATTCTCGCGTGCCTCCATTGCGCGATCAGTTATTCTCGTCCAACGCAACCTCGCGCGCAAGGATCGTTCAATCTCTTCGTCCATAGTCCATACTGGCGGCGCGCTTCCCAGAACCCCATGGACGATGTACGCATGTTCGTGGCTCCGACGCGCCGATGCCCAGTACTCCCCGACGAGATCATCTCGGACGAGATCTTGGCGCGGCTGCCGGCCAAGTTCGTGCTCGAGTGCCGCCGCCTCTCCCGCGCCTGGGCCGCCACGATCTCCTCCGACGACTTCATCGACGTCTACCACGCCCTCCACGTCGGGCGTCCCAAGAGATCTTCCGCATCCAGGACAAATACCGCTGCGACGTCAACGGAGAAGCAAATTTGTGCGCGCCGCCGCCCACGGACGTCGTTCCGATCGCCATCACGGGCGGCTGCTTCCCTCGATACGTCACGGTGTTCTGGGACGAGACTCCGGCGCCCGGGCCCACGCACCCGAGCCTCGTCGCGACGAGCTGCCGCGGCCTCGTCCTCCTCGAGCTAGTCCCCACCGGGATCCACTTCGTGTGCAACCCGTCCACTGGGCAGAAGAGAGCGCTCCCGGAGGGCCGGACCACGGGCAGCCGCAGCTCGGGCGAGGTCTTGCATAGATACGCCAGCCTAGGGCTCGGCTACGATGCATGTGCACGGAGGCACAAGGTCGTGCGCGTCTACTACCGCGGCAGCGATAGCGAGGGGCGCCCCGCTTCCATGGGATGCGAGGTCTATGTGGTGAACGCCCGCGATGAAGAAGACTCCGCCGGGTCATGGCGTCCGGTGAGCTCTACGCCGGCGGGTTGGTTGGACCAGTGCAGACCGAGCGTCTTTTCGCAAGGGCACGTGTACTGGCTAGCCCATCGGAAACACGATCTCCGCAGCTACTACGGCCGGCAAGAGAAGATCATCGTCTCGTTCTCCATGACCCAAGAGACCTTTGGAACCGTGGCGGTACCACCAGGCATGGACGACGAGGCTCTACAAAACAGAATTTTTGACGCATCAGACCCCCTGTCCCAACGAAATGCTAGAAAAGACCACCTACGGAAAATATTGTCAAAAAAGACCCCCTGTGAGTGGCGGCGGCACCCCTGGGCAGGCGACACGTGGCACGTGCCGCCTGAGCCATTACCGGCAGGGGGGTGCCGCCTGCCCCATCGCCGGCACGTCCGGCTCCGTCGACGCCGTTTACCCGGTGGGCCCCTGCCGCCTTCCCCTCTGCCGGCAGGAGGACGTGGCAAGTCCACGTGGAGCCTGCCGCCATCCACATCGCCGGCACCCTGCCACCCGACCAGCAGCGCTGACTCCGAGACGATTCGTTTCCTTGCATGCGGAGGCTGATTCGATTCTTTGCATGCAATGATAGACAGCTTTGATATACTGTGTGATACAGAAAATAGACCACCAACGATGTTTACTTTTATTAATATTTTTGCTTACCCGCGGCACTAATCGAGGTCTATATAAAGAACGCAATCGTCGTTCATTCGATCAGTCTTCTCCACAGCTATCTCTACTCTTATATATTGAACTTGCTATGAGTTTGCCTTGCTCCGACCAGGGCCTAAGGCCGAAGAAAATGAAGTACGCAAGTTTACCGGAGGGAATGGAAGCCGCACGATGCTGGTGCGGCGACATAGCGAAGGTTAGGGAGTCGACGGATTTTTCGGACAGGATGGGCATGAAATTTTTCATGTGTGCCAATCATGCGCATGATCCTCCGGAGTCTTCATTGCTGTTTTACCGCGCTCCGGTAAGATTTAAGTTTCACGAGATGACATATTTGCGCGTGTTTTATTTAGATGTATTAGTAACATTATTTTTGTTGCAGTCGCCGCCGCCGCTCTGCCAATGGTATCATTGGATCGACACGGAGCAGCCGGCTTGGGCGTTGCGTGAGATTGAAGAAAGGCAGCGTAGGGCTTGGGAACGCTTCCAGGAGGAGGAGCGACAAGAGGAGGAGGCTGCCCAGAGGAAAGCGGCGCAAGAAGCTTACAATGAGGAGAAGCGCCAGAGAATCGCAGAAGGTAAACGCCGTAGGGAGGCGGAGGAAGAGCGACGCAAGCAGATTCGTGAGTCGGAGAGGGAGAGAAAGAAGGAAAGGGCTGCTCAGGCAGAAGCAGCAGAAAAGCGTGGTGATACCACCGGAAAATGGCCACGGTGGACTCAGGACTAAAATGTGTTGTTTGTTATTGTACCAGTTTGTATCTTAATTTCTGTTGTATTTTTATTTTCGCATGCAGATGTATCTTACTTTAAAATGTTGTTTTTATTCATCACCTATCATGTTATGTGTTATTGCCTGCAATTTTAATTAAAGCTGGTATAAAGATTCCCGCGCATTTTTCCCGCCATTTTTTCCCGCTCTTTTATCCCGCCATTTTTTCCCGCTCTTTTTTCCCGCCATTTTTTCCCGCTCCTTTTTCCTGCCAATTTTTCCCGCTCTTTTTTCCCGCCATATTTTCCCGCCATATTTTCCCGCCATTTGCAGGTATCGCTGGGCTATAAAACCGCCCTCTCACCCATGGATTTGTTGCATCAGTATAGCCTCCAACCATGTCGGATGTTCTTCCTTTCTTTGATCCCGCTAACCGTGATTTCCACCCAGAGATGACCCATTGTATCCTGTGTCGTACCGGAACATTTTGTGAGATTAGAGGTATGTCTTTCCAGGAGGTAATCATTGAAGATAGCCACGTAGCTAAGATAGGTATATGGTTACCGAGGATGCAGCTCCCACAGAGGAGCATAGAAGAGGTACGCCAAGAACTATTAAGGCAGCAAGCAAGGTGGAATAGAGTGGTTGAGCTCAAAAATATTGAGGCTGGTCTTGGTTTTCAACGTTGGATCAATACTGATTCAACTGAAATCACGATGCTGCCAAAAACATACGCATTGCACATGCAGGTAATATTTATAATTTTGCGCACTTTATATTCCTTAAGATTTATTTGTAGTACTACTGACATTATCTGGTTTTCTATTTGTCATATGCAGCACTATCCTGATGACGCAGAGTTTGTCAATAGAAGAATCAAGCACTTTGCCTGGCTGAATAAGATATTTGGTCCAGTGCGGGGTGGGTTATACCGCCCGAATACATATGGTGATGCTCTAGCAGAGGCAGCATATGATGAGTATAATGACGATGACTTCATGCCTGCGCCTGTGAAATCTAAGGGTAAGAGTGCTGCATCATCGAAGGCCAAATCTAACGCAGCATCATCATCGGGCAAGCGTTGATTCGATTAGTGAAACATTGTAATGTATCTTAATTTGAAGCCTCGTGACATGTGTATCTTACTTGTAGTTTATGTTGTATTTGTGTTGCAAGCAAATAAATGGCAGGCCTTATTATCGCAATAAGTGATTGAAAGCAAATTTATTTGTCCCATACAAACGAACATAGAAATATGTCTATTACATAGCTGGAAATAGTAACATAGATATAGATAGGCATACACAAATTGTGTTAGCCTTGTCGCGCGGTCTGGGCTGCCTGTGCCGACGTCCTGAAGGCGATAGACGTTCACGGGGGGGATGAGGTTCACGGTGGCCTCGACCGTACTGCCGCTCGTCCTCTTCTGGTTGTGTGTCAGATGGTGGCGGAGGAGTATGAAACACGTGCTGAGATCCTGAGGGTGGAGGGATTAAGCTCCCAGATGTGCTAGCTGGATCGTACGAAAAGAAGTCTGGGATAGATGTAAAATAATTGGTGTTATCCTGTTGCAGCATATGCTGAAATCCCTGTGGTGGAGCCATGGTGTATCCAATACCAGCTCCCATATCGTCCCACGTCGGATCAATAGTTTCCTAAGGGTTATAGACAATATTAGAACCCATGTCACGTTAATGAGGTTGAGAAGGTGTAATTAGTTAAGATATATGCACATACTTGTGTGGTATTGAACTGTTGTGAACTCTCGCCTTGATTGCACGTCGCATGTGCTTGCGGCATATTTTGGCCGACATCACAATCCACTGAATCCCACGCAGTCCCAATATCTTCGTGCACACGCCGTGCTCCCACGTCACATGTGTACGAGTCATTTCCTCTAGATGGGGTAACAGTTGCCATAGTAATTGGCTCCTCCTAGCAAAATCATTGAAAAAAGAAATTGTTACTGTCTATGGAATTGAGTGTTTTTGTAGATAAGAGTCTTATCGGGGATGGGAAATGTGATAAAAGACATTGTTCCATAGTACCTGTCTAGCAGCACGTCTTTGAGATCCTAGGCGTGAATGTGAACGTTGTAGTAGTGATGAGTCTTGTCGGGGATGTGTCATTGGTGTGGTACTCAGTCGCGGCTCACTGGGTCGCGCAAGACTTGGTCTAGACGAAGGCGCTTCAGGCATTTCGCGATGATGCGCCGTAATATCATCAAGACGGGTGCAGCCTAAACGCCGAAGTCCGCTAGTGGCAGTAGCGAAAATACGTCTGAATATGTTCTTCCCTTCCTGTGTATTTAAGTTCTGCTGTTGCATACCTCTTTGCGCATCAAAAGCGATTTGCTGTAAATCTTCTAGCTGCAAGTATCAAAATTAGGACATAATTAATTAGGACATGATTAATTAGGACATGATTAATTAGAACACAATCAGTACCGTGCTGTCACGATGGTACGCCGATGATAAGATTTCTGGTCCACGCACTTGCTCGTCATGTGTAAGCTCTATAGGCGGAGGACCCGACAACAAGGTACGTGTGTTACGGATGTACCACTGATTGTATATCGAAGTTGTATTTATATTGTATGGTCTGAAAATTGAGAAATATATTAGACATAGTAAAAAGGTAATATTTAGACTCTCAAATAAAATATACAAAAACATATTACCTTTCATCCTGTACACAATCAATCAACGCGTTCTCATTCCACGTTTCAATCCAACGCCTATTATGTGTCTGCCAGTTATAACAATTCTTTCCTTTATTATCTTGCCTACATGACAAAAAAGTGAATTAAATAGAGTTCACATAATATTAATTATACGATACCATTGAGTGGAAAACTTACTTATGTATGGCATGTTCGAGCTGTCTGGGTACTGGTGGGGGCATATCCTGATGGAGATCAAATTGGCGCATTACACGCTTGAGGTTATATGGCTCAACCATCCAAATAAATAGTAGGTTGCAGCGAGTCATCCAGTACGCATGGTCTCTGATACAGTCAATTGTTGGCTGCTGATCACCCCAGATGGACTCAAAATTGTTACGCGTCCATGGATCCCATATGACATTGTACCACTCCAGATGCTCAAACTGGTTGTGATAATCAGGGTAGCATCCGCGTACAATATTTGTGGCCCATGATTTGTGGACATGGACCCACCGGCTAGCCATAGTAAGAGGCCCATATTTATATTGTGTGGCACTATTATAAGGGTGGATTGTATTCTTCATAACTGGATGACCAATAGGTATGTACTCCCATGACCATAGCTGCAAAAACTCATAGGGAACAACAAGTGTATGACCACCATCACCTTTCTTCCTGGTAGCATCACATAAACCCCTATAAGTATGAGCTAGCAAAGCAGAACCAAAGCTGTATGGGGGGCTTGTAGGTAATGGAGCATCTACTATCTCCTCGGCAATCTTAATTAGACTAGGGAGACATACATCCCCGTGCGTCGATGGGAATATCATACCAAAAAGAAATAGCAAATACGCGAACAGGTGCCTCCTCAATATCTCCTCTGTTGCATGATCTGGTATTTTATGATAAAGTTGTGCTAACCAACTCATTGGGACACCCCTTGGTCTTCTACCACCCCGAGCACCTGTTGGCACTTCCGTGTCTAGACGAACTCGAAGATCTTCAGGCCAATCACTAGAATATGCAGGAGGGACCAAAGGCTTACCGCAGATTGGTAGACCTGTGATCAGTGACACATCCTTAAGTGTGGGCGTAAGCTCCCCACAACGTAAGTGAAAAGTGTGTGTCTCAGGTCTCCAGCGATCTACTAGTGCTGATAGCAGAGATGAGTCTAATATAAATTTAGCCTCAGCAGCTGTTAACCTCGAGTATGGAAGAAGTCCATAAGCCTGAAGGTATGTGTCATAAAAAGCATTTGTATACCATCGGCTTTTAATGGTTCGGAGCCTAAATGTTGGAGGCAGGTGCACATGTGTACTAGGATCCAACCAAATGTGGCAGCGGTGCCCATCATCAATTGATTGATGTAATAGGGATGGTAGTTGCGCCATATTATCCTGTAGTCAGATAAAATTTAGTTAGTACAAATAATATTGTGAGAACTTACTAAAAATTATATACAAAGTAAAATTATTAGATAATGAAGGGAAAGGGAAGAGGGTTTTCTAGAGGGTGAGTGAGGTAGCAGGGTCTGGAGCTACTGGGTGCAAGAGACGAACCGACGAAGCACTTGGAAGTAAAAACAAAGCTAAAGTTGAGTAATTACTGGCTATCTGGTCAAGAGGTTAGGTCCCATCACTACATAACATAACTCATTACATAACACAAATACATAATTCATTACAAACGAAATTCATTACATAATAAGTTCACAAAAATTAATAGTAATTTATTACATTACATCGAAGCTAGGAAAATACAACATTCAAAATGACTAGCTGCGGTAGGGGCATTCCCTGCGTGGGTGTCCTGCGCACCTACAAATGCGACATCGACGTGGTTCTCCAGATTGGCTATGGTCCATGTCGTTCCTATGACGTCGAGATGGTCGGCGTCCCTTATCAGTTCTAAGCATCGCCGGATTTGGAACATATATGATATTACTTCGCTTGCACACATCCCTGTAGTGTTCATCTATGCCCCAGGCCCAGAATTCACCATTCCAGGTGTTAAGAAGACTGAATGTGCTGAAATAAGGAGATATGTAATGCTCCACGCTGATCTTCTGTTCGGCAGCCGCCCTGACGACATGACTACATGGATAGCCTAGCAGCTTGGGCTTGTTGCAGGTGCACTCACATGAGTTGGGGCCAAGAGTAACAGCATGCTTTCGTGCTCCCCTGTGGTGGCCGTGAACATACTTTGCTCGAACATTGATCAACCATTTATTCCTAAGGGCGTCGACCAGACTACAGCCATGGCTCCTGGATTTTTCTGCTTTCTCATCCAGATACCTCTGCATTTTTTCACACCATGGCTTGTTCATACCGACTAGTGCATTGGCAACCTGTACTCTGTCTGCAAAGTATGATAGAGTACGGTTCCAAGTTTCAGTAATGAGGGCTGTAAGAGGGAGGGCTCTCACCCCTTTGAGGACGCCATTATAGACCTCTGACATATTGCTGGTCATTATGCCGTACCGAGCCCCTGAGTCATGAGCGAGTGCCCACTTGTATAAGTCAGGGCAATTCTCTGTTATCCACTGTGTCAGATTGACAGGTGGTGTTCGACCCCTCCGGCCTTCTCGAGATGGCACGGCAGCACGCTCGATTTCTCCATTGATTCCCGTCCAAATTGCATTCATCTTCGAAGAGGTGTTCTGCATGCACATCCTCTTGAAAAGCTTGAACCAATCCTTGTTCTTGAACTTTGTGTAGAAATTTGCTGCTAGGTGCCGCATGCACCACCGTGACTCCAAATCAGGCCACCCCCATTCAGGGTCTGTAACCTGCTTGATTGTGTTCAGCGCGTTTAGCAGACCCGCGTTGCGATCAGAGATGATGCATACATCGGGACGCTGCTTCACGACTCCATTCTTCAAATAGCTTAGAAACCACAACCAGCTGTCCTTGTTCTCACCCTCCACCAAACTATATGCAATAGGAAGAAGCTGGTTATTTGCGTCTGCTGCAATTGCCACCATGAGTGTACCCTTGTACTTTCCAGTCAGAAATGTATCATCAACTGATAACACCGGGCGACAATGATGGAATGCCTGTATAGTCTGGGGGAATGCCCAGAATACACGGTCAAGGATTCTTTTGTTCTCCTCCCGAGGGTGCGGCCGATATTTCAAGAACACTTGAGTCCCCTTGTTAGTTACACATATCTGATTAAGCAATCTAGGGGTGTAGTTATAGGCATCCTCATATGTGCCATACAACCTCTCAAAAATGTCCTCCTTGGCACGCCGAGCCTTGCCGTAGCTGACCTTGTAGCCAATTCGGTCTTCTGCAGATTTTTGCAGCTTCTTAATACCCATATTAATATCTTCTTCCACTGACACTGACATTATATGTGACACGTACTTCGCGGTCACATTGCAATGATCTAGAAGAGTTCCAACCTGCTCGCAGCTATGGGGTATAATTTTTGTGATCACCCATGGCTGACATACACCACGCCTCTGACGAGCGATCACTCTACCCTCGCAACCCTCGGCCTTGAAAAGGCAGATGACTTTCAGCTCAGTCTTATCAGACTGTTTAACTCTATGCTGCCGAGATATGGACAATGCATATCTTTTTATTGCCTGGTCAGCAGAGTCCTTGTCAGGAAAACTATGCCCAACCTCTAGACTAGCCTCACCGAGGCCCGCAACAGAGTGATATTCGTTGCGGATGGTCATAGTCTGCAAGAAGTCTTCGGGCATCGGTCCTGCAACCGCCCTCTGAGATGGACCAACACCTTCCTCCTCTGACGATGACGACCCAGAAGAATGATCGTCATCGTCATCATCTAGGGCCTCCGGTAATCCCTCCATACGTTCACTTATGTCAACGACCGCAGACCAATAGCCTGGGTCGGGCACAAGCTCAAGTTCCATCGGCTCCGATCGGCCGCTGCTGGGGCCGCCTGTGATGGCTAGCTGCGCCTCTGGAGCGCCGCTACTGCATCCTGGCTCATCACTAGGAGAGATAAACTGCACATACACCATCGGCCTTTCAAACATAGCGGCGCCTGGTGTGGTTGCAAACCTCATGTATGTCCTCCATGAGTTATTTCCTTTCACCTCCCGCAGACCCCAACGGGGAGCTGTCCCATCATCCCCTCCCACACATATGACGGCCTCAACGGTCATCTTCTTCCCCCGCATCTCAGGGCCAAACTGCACCCGGATGCATTTCCTCACTTCCGCAAAATCTAGGTTCTCCATACCTCTCACTACAACATTTATAGACTCGCACTGAGACACATCTAGCCCAGAAATTCCATCGCGAACCACATCCCCATAAAACACTAATAAATTTTCCATCGTACCTACCCCACAAATTTAAAATGGACATTAGTCACACGGAAGCTATATTTTATATTTATGTACAAATATAAATATTCTACTAAATGAGCTGACATAATTTATATTTTGCATATAATTTATTATTCTTTCATGCATGCAATCACTAGCGGATTAAACTTACTTCACTTTACTGTTCTACTAACGTAACTATATGTGATATACTACAACAAAATAAATACTTCACACTTTTTAAGAGATTAATTTTAGACCTACCTAAACTTCAAGTATGCCACCGAAAATTTTGCATACAATTAATTATTCTTTCATGCATGCAATGAATAACAGAATAAAATTACTTCACATTTCCGTTCTACCAACTTAACTACATGGGATACACTACAACAAAATAAATATTTAACACTTTTTAAGAGATAAATTTTATACCTCAACTTCAAGAACGCGACCGAATATTTCCAATAACCAATAATTAATTATTTGGCCCGCAACTTTTTATGCCACCGAATATTTCCAATAACCACTAATTAGCTCACGTTCGTAGCAAATTTCACCTGAAATATATATGCAACCAAATTATTCACAAATCACACTTCTACTACAGAAACAAAAAAATATATGACACGAGGTTAATACCTTTTCTTCAATGACTATTGCTCCACTTGGATTTAGGCGGCACACAATTTCCATGTACTAACAGCGACATCATATTCATACTATAATCCACCTACCACATAAAATCATTGGTTTCGTTAGAATGCATGTACAAATAATCCATGCTTCATTACCAAGTAGGAAAACATGCAACTATAATATCATAATTATCACTCTCCATACTAATAATATGATACATCCCTTAATCTATAACTACCATGCAATAATATAAGTAATCATTTGGCATATGTTACCTTCATACGACTAGCAGCTCTACTTCTTCATCTGTCAATCTTTCTTTCCAATTAGCTCCCAAATACCTTCTACTTAGGCTAAACAATAACACAACTCAGCTCATTAGAGAGGAGAGAGCTGGTGATGGAGTACGAGTGACTGCTAATTGAATGAGTGAGAGAGAGATAGCTGAGAGCTAAGTGAATGAGTGAACGAAGCAAGAGAGAGCTGAGTGAATGAGCAGGGTCTGCTGCATGCACGATGCTGCACCCTTTAAAAGGAGAGCTCGTCAGCGGACGTCACATCCTGTCCCGTGATAATTGGAGTCTATTTACTGTACAAAACAGTGTATCAAAGCATCAAATAGACAGATAATAACAGCACAGATTGCATATCACATGTAACGTACCAATTTCTTCCGCTTTCCCGCCTAAAAAACACCGCAGTTAGCATGGAAATCAGTGCGGTGTGGGAATCAACGCCGAGATGCTGTCGGCTGTCGGTGCAAAGGGGGTGCCGGCAACATGGCTGGCGGCATGCTGGCCACGTCAGCCTGCCGGAATTGGGGCAGGCGGCAGGGCAGACGGCTGGTGACGGCGCCGTTTGGACGGCCACATGCCGGGTTTCGGAACGGCGGCAGGGGGGTGCCGGGTTTGGTGGAGGCGGCAGGGGGGGTGCCGGCATTGGTGGAGGCGGCAGGTGGTCTTTTTTGACAAAAATTTTGTGAGGTGGTCCTTTTTGACATTACGTTGGCGCAGGTGGTCTCTTCTGTCAAAAATTCCTACAAAACAGATGTCTGACGGAGCTTGACGGGAAACTATGCCTCTTCTCAGGGGGATCTCCCGGGCGTGAGGATCGTTACGATGTCTGGCTGCTGCATAGTTCAAGCACAGCGTGGGATCTCTACTGCCGAATCGAAGCAGGCATGGCATCGCCGGAGGTCAATAGGGTCATGCGAAATTGGCGCAACATTTACGACATCAACTTCCTTCCACTCGCTATCATCGACAATGGTCGTCGCATTCTCCTAGCAAAAACTGAATTTCCAGATGATATATGGGCATACACCCCATTAACTGGTGACATTGAGAAGCCCCTCGTGGACTTAAAGAGCAACAAGAATTGGATCTTAGAGGTTGCGGTGTACCACGAAAGCATAGCATGTCCCAGAAGACAACTACCAAGGGACATAGTGTTGACCTCCTCTCAGTCTACGCAAGCCTTGTCCTTGGTGCTATGGCTCTTGCCGGAACGCACACTCAGAAGGCTTATGTGCGTCTGTCGGAGCTGGTGCGACATGATAGCAATGAACTTTTGCTACCCTCAACCGCCCCTCGCATTTAGGGGAACCTAGTATGATGCAAAAGGATTTAAATAACAATGTTACTCTATATTTATTTGACGTCACAAAAATGTGACATTACCGTTTTGAAGTTTGTCATTCATAACTGTTTCCATGTCACCATTGAGAATATCGTTCATCAAACTCCAAGTTTGTGCAAGTGCAAATGAGTCAAGACATTTTTTTTCATCCAAGCCATCCAATTTCTATTAATTACTTAATGTAAATACAAAGTTCATTATGACAGCAGCTAGAAGGAGATGTGAATGATTGGCGATAGAGTGACATGAGGGAAAGAAACAAAGAAATATAACATACAGCAAGAAAAAGACATATGCAGGGTGTTTGGTCCTCAGCAGCCACCACTAGTGGAAAAAGGGTCTTTGGTCCAGCACCCAAATGTCATCTGTCCCGGTTCGGCTCGCCAATGGGGACCAATGACAGGCATTGGTCCCGGTTCGTGCCGTTTGGGGGCCCGTCCCGGTTCATTTCGGGGAATCGGTCCCGGTTTGTGGCATGAACCGGGACCAATGCCTCCCCAGCATGGCACGTGGCTCTCTGTGGAGCATTGGTCCCGGTTCATGGCATGAACCGGGATCAAAGACCCTCCCCTGGCTATAAATTGATACACCCAGCCCTTTGCCCTTTGCCACAAAAATTTGCTGGATTGTGTGTGAGGTGTGGGTGCTAGCTTTTTTTTTCTTTGATTGCACAGAAGGTGTTCGACGAAATGTCCATGCCATATTTAAGTTCGCACAACACGGTATCCTCCGCCGAGGTTAGCAACCTTATCTTCTTCATCTGTAACTGATACAAAAATCTTGCATATGTGTCCATGCGGGTGGTCATTTCACTATTCACGATGTTATTGTAATAGTTAATTATTATAACGCAGATCGATGCGCGGATGCGATGGATGTACGGCGACCGACGCGATTCTGATTTTATTGCAGGCCTCCATAAATTTATCGATGTGGCTAAGGCAAACAAAGTGGATAATTTTATGCCTTGTCCCTACGTCGACTGTCGGAATGTGACGGAGCACTCTGCCCCGAGAATCCTTCAAAGCCATCTGCTTCGGAGAGGTTTCATGCACGGATATTATTGTTGGGCCATGCACGGAGAAAGAGGGGTTCGGCTGGAAGAAAATGAAGAAGAGGATGATGACAGCTATCCTATGTCGCCTGAAGAATACGGTGATACTGCAATGGAAGACAATGAAGAAGAGGGAGGCGGCAATGAAGAAGAACAACGGGCATCGGATGAGCCCGCTGATGGTCTTGGTCGGGTCATTTCTGATGCAAAGCAACAATGCGATACAGAAAGGGAGAAGCTGAAGTTGGAGGCCATGCAAAAGGATCACAAAAAGTTGTTGTATCCAAATTGCGAAGATGGCAGCACAAAGCTCGGTACCACACTTGAACTGCTGAAATGGAAGGCAGAGGCAGGTTTATCTGACAAGGGATTTGAGAAGTTACTAAAAATAATGAAGCCGAAGCTTCCAAAGGATAACGAGCTGCCCGAGACAACGTATGAAGCAAAGAAGACTATCTGCCCTCTAGGATTAGATGTGGAGAAGATACATGCATGCATTAATGACTGCATCCCGTACCGCGGTGAGAAGTACGAGAATATGGATAAATGTCCGGTATGCACTGCATGTCGGTACAAGATCAGACAAGATGACCCTGGTAATATTGAGGGCGATGATGAGCCCCCCAGGAAGAAGGTTCCTGCTAAGGTTATGTGGTATGCTCATATAATACCACGGTTGAAACGTCTGTTCAGAAACAAAGAGCATGCCAGGTTGTTGCGATGGCACAAAGAAGAGCGTAAGAAAGACGGGAAACTGAGACACCCCGCCGATGGGTCGCAGTGGAGAAACATCGAGAGAAAGTACTCGAACTTTGTAGGTGACGCGAGGAACTTATGGTTTGGTCTAAGTACAGACGGCATGAATCCTTTTGGGGAGCAGAGCTGCAGTCACAGCACCTGGCCCGTGACTCTATGTATCTACAACCTTCCTCCTTGGTTGTGCATGAAGCGGAAGTTCATTATGATGCCAGTGCTCATCCAAGGACCGAAGCAACCCGGCAACGACATTGATGTGTACCTAAGGCCATTAGTCGATAAACTATTGCAGCTGTGGGCAGAACCAGGTGTAAAGGTGTGGGATGAGCACAAACAGGAGCCATTTGACCTACGAGCGTTGCTGTTCGTAACCATCAATGATTGGCCTGCTCTTAGTAACATTTCAGGACAGTCAAACAAGGGATACAATGCATGCACGCACTGTTTAGATAAGACTAAAGGTACATATTTGGATAAATGTAAGAAGGTTGTGTACCTGGAGTGTCGTAAATTTCTTCCGACCAATCATCAAGTAAGAAAAAAAGGCAAGCATTTCAATGGTGAGGCAGATCACCGGAAGAAGCCTAAGCTCCCTAAAGGTGCTGATGTATTTGGTATGGTGAAGGACCTAGAAGTAATATTTGGAAAGGGTTCTGGCGGTCAATCTGTTCCGAAAGACCCCATTACCGGACACACGGCCATGTGGAAGAAGAAATCTATATTTTGGGAGCTTGAGTATTGGAAAGACCTAGAGGTCCGTTCTTCAATCGATGTGATGCACGTGACGAAGAATCTTTGCGTGAACCTGCTAGTCTTCCTAGGCGTGTATGGGAAGACAAAAGATACACCAGAAGCACGGGAGGACCAGCAACGTATCAAAGACCCATACAACAAGCATACTGATAAAGGCCGTCAATACTTAAGCAGCTACGCTCTTACCAAAGCAGAGAAGGAAATCTTTTTTGAATGCCTGAACAGTATCAAGGTCCCGGCTGGGTTCTCGTCAAATATAAAGGGAATAATAAATATGGCAGAGAAAAAATTCCAGAACCTGAAGTCTCATGATTGTCACATGATTATGACGCAGTTGCTTCCGGTTGCATTGAGGGAGCTTCTACCGGAAAATGTTCGAGTACCCATTGTGAAGCTATGTGCATTCCTCAATGCAATATCTCAGAAGGTGATCGATCGAGAAAGTCTGGAAAGGCTACAAAAGGATGTGGTCCAATGTCTTGTCAGTTTTGAGTTAGTGTTCCCCCCGTCCTTCTTCAATATTATGACGCATCTCTTAGTTCACCTAGTCGATGAGATTTCCATTCTCGGTCCTGTATTTCTGCACAATATGTTCCCCTTCGAGAGGTTCATGGGAGTCTTAAAGAAATATGTTTGTAATCGTGCAAGGCCAGAAGGAAGCATCTCCAAGGGCTATGGAACAGAGGAGGTCATTGGGTTCTGTGTTGACTTTCTTCCTGACCTTAAGCCGATTGGTGTTCCTGAATCACGGTATGAGGGGAGACTGAGTGGAAAAGGCACGCTAGGAAAGAAAGCAATGATATTTAGGGACGGGCATTCTTTGAATCAAGCACACTACACGGTTCTACAAAGTTCTACCTTCGTGGCTCCGTATATCAAGGAACACATGAATGTTGTACGCTCCAAGTTCCCGGGGAAGGATGACTACTGGATTAAAGAAAATCACATGGAGACTTTTGGCACTTGGTTGCAATTACATCTCATGAATGACACCATTATTGGAGATCAGCTATACTTGTTGGCCGCGACACCATCTGCGACTGTATTGACTTTCCAAGGGTACGAGATAAATGGGAATACATTTTACACGATCTCCCAAGATAAAAAGAGCACTAACCAAAACAGTGGTGTCCGCTTTGATGCAACATGTGACAATGGGAAAAAGGACACATACTATGGTTACATAGAGGAGATATGGGAACTTGACTATGGACCTACTTTTAAGGTCCCTTTGTTTCGGTGCAGTTGGGTCAACATGAATGGAGAAGGGGTAAAGGTCGACCAGCTGTACGGAATGACAACAGTGGATCTCAAGAATCTTGGTTACAGAGACGAACCATTCGTCCTAGCCAATGATGTGGCTCAGGTTTTCTATGTGAAGGACATGTCCTCCAGACCGAAAAAAGGAAAAATAAGGAAATGAAAACATCAGACGACGAGCCCAGGCGTCACATAGTTCTTTCAGGGAAAAGAAACATCGCGGGAGTCGAGGACAAGACAGACATGTCAACAGATTATGATAAGTTTGAAGAAATTCCGCCCTTCGCCGTGAAAACTGACCCTTGCATCCCGTTAAATAATGAAGATGCTCCATGGTTACAGCCTAAGAAGCCATAGGCAAGGGATCGACATACGCGACGAAGGATTCTTACCCTAAACCCTAAACCCTATGTAAATCTATGTAATGTATGAAAACTATGACACGTCATTTTGTGAAGGATTTTTTATGATGTTTGCAATTATCTAAGTTCAATATTTTTCCTTGCAGCTATGACACATAATATTGGAGTGATTCAGTCATAGTCGTGCCTAGCCCTATAAACGTTGTCGTCGCTGGCATCGGAGTCACGGTAGTCGAACCTCGGCGGGTGAGCATGCGTGGGCTGAGACCGAGGGTAGCGCAGGCGGGGGCCACGGTAGGCCATGACGCTCTGGAGAGTCCGGCCGCGCCACCACAGCCGACGGCCGGCCTCGTTGAAGTTCGAACAAGGTGGGCCGTCCTCCTCGTGCCTGGCAAGCGCACTCTCACGCCGATTGATGAAGAAGGCGTCCCAAGTCGAGCTGTAGTCGGGATGCCACTGGGGATTCCTCCGCTGCTCTGGCGTGAGCTCGAAGTAGTAGTGGTTCGTGATGGCCATCTGACGCGCCACACCTAGAGGGACAGGAGGGACCGGTACGCCTCCGACGCTCAGCATCCAGCCGGTGGGGACGCGGTAGCCCAGCGGGCAGGGGTAGTTTGAGGCGCAAAGCGCCTCCGCCTCCTTGGGGGTTAGAGATACGATGGAGGCCATGGGAGAGAGTGATGAGGTTTGCAGATATGAGTCTAGATGTGATATGTAAATGGACGCCAAGCCTACATATATATAGTGAAAAAATGGCGGAAAGACGGAGGCGGGAAAAGGTGGAAAGCGCGGGAAGAAAATAGGCGGGAACGCAGTGGCGCGGGAAACCATCTAACCTTTAGTCCCGGCTGGTGGGTACAACCGGGACTAAAGGTGGTTTTTGTGTCATCTAACAAAACTATCGGTGGGATAAGGACGTGTGGGTAACCTTTAGTCCCGGTTGGTGGACACAACCGGGACTAAAGCTGTCGGTAGGATAAGGACGCATGGGTGGATGCACTGCTCGATGAGATAAAGCATGTAGCGCACGACGCCCCTGTCGAAGGAACAATACAAAGTAGAAGCGGCGTCGTGCCTATAAAAGGAGCATCAATACGCCATGGCAAGCAGCTCAACAAGCCAACCTAGAAGGTAGGGAGAGTTCCATCCCCATGGATGGAGGACAGGGTTGGGAAATCTCCCGTGGCGGAGCTTCTCGAAGATGTTTAGGCTATTTCGTGCGTCGAAAAGGAAAACTTCCTCCCGCAACATCGTAAGCCATTCCAAGATGCACATGTGAGCACAATATGGGCACATTATCACAAAATGGTTGTTAATGCATTTTTAATAAAAAATAGTAAAATTGTAAATGCATTTTTAATTAAAAATAGTAAACTTCCTCCTGTTGAAAGTTTTTTCAAATTCCAAATTACGCAATAAATATTTGTTAATGCATTTTTAATTAAAAATAGTAAAATTGTTTAGTTACAATAAATATTTTTGAAAACACAAAATGGTTTTGAATTAGTTATTTAAATTGAAATGAAAATAGAAAGTTAAAATGGAAAACAAAAAGTTAAAATGGAAAACAGAAAGTTAAAATGAAAACAGAAAATTAAAATGAGTCATTGGTCCTGCTTGGTGGGACGAACCGGGACCGGTGACCCTGGGCACGTGGTGGCTCAGCAACGCCCCCCACCCCAGGTCATCGGTCCCGGTTCGTCCCACCAACCGGGACCAATGACCCAACGGTCCCGGTTGGTGGGACGAACTGGGACCGATGACCCCGACATATATTAGTGTGCCCTTCTTCCTCCCCTCTTCTTCCCCAAATCGCGAAAACGGCTAAGGAGAAGTTGCGCAGAAACAGATTGACGCCGGCAGGCTGCCCGACGCCGCCGTCCCGCCGCCGCCATCCCGCTTTCCGCCGCAGGTTCCGCCGCCACCGCCGCCCCTCTTTTCGCCGCCGCCGCCCATCCTCACTGCGCGCCTCCTCTCTCCCTGCCGGTCCCGCCACCGCGCCCGTCGCCGCCACCGCGCCGGCCATCGCCACCGCAAGCCGCCACCGCGCAAGCCACCACCGCCCATTGCCGCCACCAACCGCCACCACGCAGGTCTCGGTGAGCTCCTCGGGAGCCCGGCCGCGCGCCGGCGCATTTTTTTTGATAATATGTGTTCTTTTTTTTGATAATATGTGTTCTTTTTTTACTGCAAAATGTTTCATAATATATATGTATAATATGTGTATCTTTGATATATGTATAATATATGTTTCATAATATATATGTGTTCATAATGTGCAAAATGTTTCATAATATGTGTTTTATAATATGCAAAATGTTTCATAATATGCAAAATGTTTCATAATATGCAAAATGTTTCATAATATGTGTTCATAATGTGAAAAATGTTTCATAATATGTGTTTCATAATATGCAAAATGTTTCATAATATGTGTTTATAATTTGTGTTCCTATGTAAAAAAGAACTATTATCGACATATGTTTCGAGCGCACGACATAGGATTCATCGAGCTCCTCGCCCTCCTCTTCCTCCACCCCATATCGACACAAAATGAAAATAGAAATATATGTATTTTATGTATTACTTAGTACATTGTAGTAGTTAGTATATTACTTAGCACATTATAGAAATAGGAATCAATATTACTTAGTACAATGTAGTAGTTAGTATATTACTTAGCACATTATAGAAATAGGAATCAATATTACTTAGTACTAGGTTAGTATTAGTTAGTATTTGTTTGTTAGTATTAGTTAGTATTAGGTTAGATTTTTGTTAATATTAGTTAGAAGTTAGGGTTAGTTTGTTAGTTAGAATTAGAATTAATTAAAATTAGTTTTAGCGTGCATTTTGAATATATAGCGTGCATTCTAACTAACAAATGTTGGTAGATTGCAGAAACTATGGATCCAGCCCATGGAAAAAGTCAAGATGATGAATACTTCCTCCAAGGAATGATCTGTGAAAATGAAGATGTCACCAGGACGTTTCTGAACGATTTCGGTGAGGGAGATGAATCTCTCAACCGAGGAGATGGCTCCGGTGAGGTAGAAGCCAACGAGGGAGAAGCTGACGAGGGAGAAGCCGACGAGGGAGAAGCCAACGAGGGAGAAGGTGACGGCTCCGGCCGAACCTTAAATCTCAGAAACTCCGGCGAGGTGTATATATGTTTTTTTGTAATGCCCGACTGTCTATATATATACATGCATATATTAACACTCTTTCTTCTTTTAGCCCTCCGGATCGAGCACTTCTTCTGTCAGAACGAAACGAGGCCCAACAAAAAAGTTGGATAACACTATGAGATATAGGATCGAAGTGGTCGGTGTAGACGGTGAACCGACAGCTCCTGAGGATGTCGCAAAAAAAATTGTCAAGCAATGCAGAGTTCTTGTGAGGGACTACATCCCGATCATCGTTCAAGAATGGAATCGGCCAAGCAGTGGTGGAGTCCCGTATGTCGGCGACGTTGCCAAAGATAAGCTTTTTGACAAGCTCATGATTAATTTCCTCCTGCCGAGGCCAGATGTGAATCCAGATGAGGAGGCGAGAGCAAATAAGGAGCTCATGAAAAGAGTCAAGAAGTTTGCTCTGATCAAGATGGCCGAGGCATTCAAGAACTGGAAGAAGAAACTGTACCTTAAGTTTGTCAAGTTAGACAAGACTCTGGATTTCAATCAAGCCGGCTATGCTAAGTTAAGACACCAGTGGGATGATTTTGTGAAGTACAAGACATCGGAGAAAGCTTTGGAAAGGTCGAGAATAAATAAGGAGAACGCTGCTAAGAAAGTGTACCACCATAATATGGGGTCTGCTGGCTACGCCGGTTGCATGCCTAAGTGGGATGCACTTGAGGTCAAGTATATTGTTGCCGGGATCAGACCAGAGCCCACAACATGGACACCACGGGCGAGAAACTGGTTTTACGGCCATGGGGGCACGTTGGACGAAGAAGGGAGGGCAATATATACTCAGAAACACAAAGATCATCCCCTACTGCCCATCGAAGATATTAGAAGTGCAATACAAGATGTTGAAGCGGGACGGTTCGTTCCCGATAGAGAGAACGACGAGCTCACACGCGCCCTTAAAAATGATGAACACACCGGACGAGCACGAGGCACACCGGGCTCCAAGTCGTGGAATGTTGCCTTCCCCGCGGAAATGAAGAGATATCCCGATAAAAGTCATCAGAGGAGAAAGGAAAGGGAGGCAGCTGAGAAAGCGGCAGCTGCAGACCGGCTGCGTAATGTAGAAGAAGCATTAAAGCGGCAGCAGGATCAACTCGACAGACTTAGCCAGCAAGGTATCAGCGGCCAATCTCAGCGGCACATGGTAGAAGCTGCATTCGATGGTACCGGCACCCTATCGAATAAGAAAAGCAGCGTCGCTTCCACCCAGCTCCAGGATGGTGATGATGATGCACTGATGACGGCTCCTCCTAAACGCTACCCAGTGGATGATATCATGGAGAGCACAGCTTGTGAGCTAAAGGTGCAAGTTATGAACTTAAGGGTGACGGCGGCGGTCGGCATGGCCGTACCAACTGCGCCTAACGGAACTTGGCATTGCAGACCGGTTCCAAAAGGGTACGCTGTCGTCACGGTGGATGATGTCAAGCAAGATTTTGAGGAGCTGAAGCTGGACCACCCTGCAGGGGAAGATAGGGACCTGACTGAACTAGGAGAAGCCAAAGGGGGGACTGTTGTATGGCCAAAGGAGCACATCGTGCTTCCAAATTATGTCCCGCCAAGGCCACCCACTCCTCAGAGCAGCAGTCCACCTTCGCCGCCACCTCACCATTCTCCAGCGCAACCGTCGCCTTCACCGCCTCACCACTCAGCGCAGCCGTCTCCACTGCCGCCTCAGCCGTCTCCGCCGCCGCGTCAGCCGTCTCCGTCCCCTGAGCCTCAGAGACTAAAGCGGAAGTATACTAAGACGGGCAGCACCACCAGCAGCAGCAAGAGCACGTTCCGATCACCGAAACGTAAGCTATCGCCCCTCCCAAGAGTACCTCATCAGAATATGAAGAAGCTTCCTTACGAGAAGACAGATGAGGAAATTGCTGCGGCTGCAGATGCCCATTATCAATAGTGGAAGACTGACATGGCTAACAAGAAAAAGCCAAAGCCGACGGAGCCATTGATCTTCCCGGTCACCGCAGAAGATAAAGCCAAAGCAGCCGTGCTTAAGATTCAGCTTCACCAACCCATAGCGCTCACACCTGACTATAATCGCTCTATTACCAAGTCGGCTGAGGCAAAAGAGCGGAGAGTCGGGAAAGAAGTTGCCCAGCTAGGACAACAGAAAAATCAATCGATCGAATCGCTCAAAGTGTACGATACCAATGAGTGGAGAGCCCAGGAGCGGCATGATCCGAACATTGATCCGGAGTTTATTCAACTCTACGGAGAAAAGGCCAAGTTATATGGACTGTCTATTGCTGAGTACATGAGCCGTCTGGATGAGTTCGAGGAGTACCAGCAAATAGCGTACAAATACCGGTACGGGAATCCTCTCGTCAAACCCGAGTTAGTCAAAGATCTACCAACAAAAATGCGGAGATTGGATAACTGGTACATACAAGCATGTGCTGAATCCACAAACTGGATCTATGCTGGATATAAACACCACCATTACGGTCATGGAGATGGCTTCTTACTGATTGAATTTCTTGAATTATTTCAGTTTTACCAGCAAGACGCCCTCGACAAAACTATCATCAGTGCCTATTGTCTGTAAGTATTATTAAGTCTTTCTAGCTCAGCTCATTCGTTGCTTGTATAATCTTACTCATCATTATACTAATTATATATGCAGAATGAAGATTCTCGAATGCGACCGAGGAGGAATCTTTGACCTTGGGTTCGTTGACTGCAATTTCGTTCATGAAGATACTCTAAAAAAAACCCAAATAGACAGAGGATAACTTGATACAATCGTTGAAGTATTTCAGCAACAGAAGGGAAATACTATTTCCTTACAACTTCGAGTGAGTGTTACTATCTTGTACACATTCTATTTTCGCTTTACTCGATGTTAAGCGTATATTTGACTCGTTATGTCTGTGCAGCTTCCACTTTATTCTATTAATCATTAGTGTTGACGAAGGAGTAGTCAAAGTCATGGACTCAAAATGCACACCTTTAGGAAACTGGACGAACATGCAGGAATGCCTCCAGAAGGCTTGGAAACGGTTCACCGCCAACACTAGGGGTGTTTGGAAGCCAGAGCTTACATTTCAACCATTGAATGTAAGTACTACTTGCTAGATCCGCGCATCTCTTTGATTCTAGTTTCAATACAATTATCATGCTTGATTCTTATTTTGATTGAACTCCGTTCTTGTAAAGTGCTTGAGGCAGGAAGCTGGGAATAACTTATGTGGATACTATGTCTGTGAGTTCATTTGCCAGGCGACCAAAGAGAAGGGCGCAGACCGAAACTTCAAAAAACTTGAAGTACGATAAACAATAATCTCAACTTTATTTTATTACCATCAACTATGTTTAGTTTCATTCATATATATTGATCCCCTTCTTTAAATTAGATCGAACGGATGCGGGACGGTCTTCTACCACGGGAACGCGTGCAAGCAATTCAAGAGGAAATTACCGGATTCTTATTAGAACAAATCATAGATCAGAAAGGAGAATACTATTACCCGGTTCATTTAGAAGGGAGTGTAAAAAAGAAGATGTAAAATCAAATTTATGTGAGTTACCGTTTGTAATAGCGACCAAGCACGACGGATGAGACGGTGAATATTAATAATATATTCATGACCATGATGTGTAATATACATATATATAATGTGGTTCCTTCATTATTGTTGTATATATATAGCACTATTAAATTGAATACAATACACACCAAATAAAACCCTAATCCCTGAATGGAAAAAAAAACCCTGAGATCAACGATCCCGGTTCGTGCTATGAACCGGGACCATTGACCCAGGGGGATCGCCCCTGCAGCGCGTCCACATGGAGACCTATCGGTCCCGGTTCGTGCTGGAACCGGGACCGGCATTGGTCCCGAGTAATGGATCCCGGTTCAGCAACCGGGACCAATGGCCCAAATGAACCGGGACCATAGACCCTTTTTCCACCAATGCACACTACCACACTTTGAAGTTGAAACATTTTATTATCCATACATATGGCACAACTGTCATTGATTAAATTTTTGTCAAATTTTATCACACTTCCTCAGCCACGAAACCTCCGCGAAACTTGGCCTTGAAAAGTGTGGTTGGGAATTAAACAATCAAAAAATACTACTCCCCCGTCCTAAAATGTAAGCCGCACTATTTTTTCATGCTGGTCTTGAATATACAACTTTCACCACTACTATATACTAGGTTATATGGATTGGGAATGTGTAAATTATATCGTTGGATTCATCTTGCAAAAATTCTTACAATTTATATATTTTTAATATAATTTTGTGGACACATTGTAAGAATAAATTGTAGTCAAAGTTGTCAGTTGTTGACCAGCGAAAATTAAGGGTGCCTTACATTTTGGGATGGAGGGAGTAGGTAGGAAGCACGACTTGCCGCGTTCTTGCCCGTCAAATGATGAGCAAACATTTTGAGAGACAGCCATGAAGGATTTATGCCCTAAAGGCAATTAAAATCAATATTTTTAATCACGTTTTAACCATTTTTAGATATAAGAAAACACCATAACTAACAAGGATTTGTGAGTTAATGAACAGTCCTCCTGTTGCATGCAGCTGCATGCAGCGAGGCACATGTCGCACACATCACTTCCGATCATCATACAATATTATGTCATACGTGCCCATAGTAAACTTCAGGTATTGTTGGATCATAGAATGGCCCCAAGTGTGCGATACCTAGGCTAGGCGGAACGATGCCCTCTCGGGCTGGTGGTTCGTCTTAATATAGGGTAGGAAAAACCCCCACCGTGGTATACAGAGATAATACCGTATAGGGTGGTGTACTACACTATGCCTATATGGTACAGTATTTTATATCTAACAGCCCTTCTTAATCTTAACCTGTTCAAAGATTGAGATTATGTTTAAACTCATTTAAGTTTCTAGCAGGAAGAGCCTTGGTGAATCCATCAGCAATCTGATCCTTGCTAGAGATAAACCCGATAGCTAGTCTATTTTATGCAACTCGTTCTCTCACAAAATGAAAATCAATTTCAATATACTTCGTAAGAGCATGGAACACAGGATTGGCTGACAAGTAGGTGGCACCTAAATTGTAACACCACAGACATGGCTTCTGTTTCAGTTTAACACCAAGCTCATCAAGAACAACTTCAACCCATATCATTTTAGCCGTTGCATTTGGCAAGGATTTGTATTCTGCTTTTGTGCTGGAACGAGATACAATAGCTTATTTTCTGGCACTCCAAGAAACCAAATTCGGTCCAACAAATATGGCAAACCCTCCTATAGACCTCCTGTCATCAAGGCAACCAGCCAAATCTACATCTAAAAATGCACTGAGAAGGGTAGATGATGATCGTCGAATAGTAATACCAAGTTTTGCAGTGTTACTGACATAAGGAAGGATTCTTTTTACAGCTGTCCAATGTATTGTTGTGGGAGCATGTAAATATTGGCAAACTTTATTGACAGAAAAGGCTAGATATGGACGAGTTAATATAAGATACTATAGTGCACCAACAATGTTGCGGTATTGTGTGCTGTCCTCAGGGCCTAGTGGCGTCCCCACCATGAGAGACAGTTGCTCAGTAGAGGAGAGAGGCGTAGGCGAACCAGTGTAGCCACTCATATGGGCACAATCCAATAGATCAGTGGCATATTTTTCTTGTGTCAGCAATAAACCATTAGATATGTTCTTAACTTCAATACCAAGAAAGAAGTGTAAATCACCTAGATCTTTGATAGTAAATTTCTCATTAAGGACTCGAAGAAGAGCAGATATGGCTTGATCACAGGTAACTATGATGTCATCAACATATATGAGAACATAAACAATGATACCTGACTTGGCATAGAGAAATAAAGAAGTATCAGCCTTGGAGGGTGATACGTCTCAAACGTATCCATAATTTTTGATGCTCCATGCTTATTTTTACACTATTTGCTTAGTGTTTCGTTACACTTCGTGGCACTTTTATGCATTTTCCGGAACTAACCTATTAACAAGTCGCCACAGTGCCAGTTTCCTGTTTTCTGCTGTTTTTGTGTTTCAGAAAAGTTACACAGGAAATATTCTCGGAATTGGACGAAACCAAAGCCAGTCGCCCAGAATTTCACCGAAGCTTCCAGAGAACCGAAGAGGAGACGGAGTGGGGCCACGAGGGCCCCACACAACAGGGCGGCGTGGCCCAGCCCCTGGCCGCGCCCCCTATGTGTGAGGGAGCCTCGGTCCACTCCTGACAATGCCCCTTCGCCTATAAAGATCCCCCGACGGGAAAAACCTAAAGATTTGATCACTTTTCCAGAACACATCGCGATCCGCCGCCGCCGTCGACCCGAAGATTGGGAGGGTCCAGAAGCTCTTCCTGGCACCCTGCCGGAGAGGGGAATCGCCACCGGAGGTCTTCTTCATCGCCATGCTTGCCTCCGGCGCGATGAGTGAGTAGTCTACCTTGGACTATGGGTCTATAGCAGTAGCTAGATGGTTGTCTTCTCCACCATGTGCTTCATGTTTAGATCTCATGAGCTGCCTTACATGATTGAGATCACCGTTATGTAATTCTCCATATTTGGTTTGTTGGGATCTGATGAATATTGGTGTTATGCTTGAGTTGATGTACTGAAATTTATCTTATGTTATCTCTATGTTGTTTATGATCTTGCATGCTCTCCGTTGTTAGTAGCTATCTTGGCCGAGTAGTTGCTAGTGACTCCAAGAGGGGGTATTTATGCTCGATAGTGGGTTCATGCCTCTATTTAATCTGGGAGAGTGACAGAAACCTCTAAGGTTGTAGATGTGTTATTGCTACTAGGGGGAAAACAACATTCATATGCTCGAGGGCATATGCTTTGTTTACATTACACACTTTGCTTAATGCAATTATCTGTTGTTCGCAACTTAATACTTGTGGAGTTCTCGGATTGATTCGCCACAAGTGGATTATTAGTCATAGATGCAGTTTGATGGCGGTCTATGTATTTTGTTGTAATGCCCAGAGTAAATCTCATAGTGATCCTCTCATCATATGCACGTTGTCTTTATTCTATCAATTGCCCAACTGTAATTTGTTTACCCAGCATATGTTATTTTATCTTATGGAGAGACACCACTAGTGAACTGTGGACCCTGGTCCTATTTCCTTTATATTGCTATCACCTATTTACTTTACTCGCACTGTTTACTTTACTCGCATACCATTACTATTTTCCACTCGATACGCTCATTCCTTTGTTTCAAGCAAACCGGTGAGATTGACAACCTCATCGTAAGTTGGGAGCAAAGTATTTGGTTGTGTTATGTGCAGGTTCCACGTTGCTACTAGTTGAAGACGCGCTAACTCGTTATCGATCGTTAACGACGCCCTTGTTGGAGTGTCACTAGAGTAGCAAGCATCACCTTCAGTCGTTTGGCTTCTTCCCCTTCGGATCGATAAACCTTGGTTTCTTACTGAGGGAAAACCTTGCTGCTATATTCATCATACCTTCCTCTTGGGGTTCCCAACTAGACGGTGAACATTAACCGTACCGCAAGCATCAAGAATTTTCTGGCGCCGTTGCCGGGAAGGAAAAAGAAGACTTCTGCAAGGGGAGTTTTGGCACGCACATCCTTTACTTTGTTTATTGTTTTGCTTTACTTTATTTTTACTTGCATTCTTTTATCAAAAACCCAAAAAAAATTAGAATCCTTGATAGTTGTTTTTACTTGTTTGCTTTTAGTTTTGCTAAAATGGCTACTCCTGAGAACACCAAGTTGTATGATTTTACTAGCACTAATAATACTGATTTTATCTGCACTCCTATTGCGCCACCTGCTCCTGCTGCAAATTTTTATGAGATTAAGCCTGCTTTATTGAACCTTGTTATGAAAGACCAATTTTTTGGTGCTAGTACTGATGATGTTGCAGCTCATCTCAATAATTTTGTTGAGCTATGTGAGATGCAGAAATATAAGGGTGTTGAAAGTGATATTATTAAGCTTAAGTTGTTTCCTTTTTCTTTGAGAGGAAAAGCTAAGGATTGGTTGCTGTCTTTGCCTAAAAATAGTATTGATTCATGGACTAAGTGTAAGGATGCTTTTATTGATAGATACTATCCTCATGCTAAGATTATAGCTTTGCATAGCAATATTATGAAGTTTAGTCAGTTTGATAATGAACATGTTGCTCAAGCTTGGGAAAGAATGAAATCTATGGTAAAGAATTGTCCCACTCATGTACTGACAACTTGGATGATTGTTCAAACTTTTTATGCAGGACTGAATTTTTCTTCAAGGAACCTACTTGATTCAGCTGCTGGAGGCACTTTTATGTCCCTTACCTTGGGCGCCACAACAAAGCTTCTCGACAATATGATGGTAAATTACTCCGAATGGCACACCGAGAGAGCTCCACAAGGTAAGAAGGTAAATTCTGTTGAGGAAACCTCTTCCTTGAGTGATAAGATTGATGCTATTATGCTTATGCTTTGAAATGATAGGACTCATGTTGATCCTAATAATGTTCCTTTAGCCTCTTTGGTTGCTCAAGAAGAGCATGTTGATGTAAACTTCATTAGAAACAATAATTTTAACAACAATGCTTATAGGAACAATTTTGCTAGTAACAATTATAGGCCGTATTCTTCTACCAATGGTAATGGTTATGGTAACTCTTATGGTAATTCCTCCAACAACACTAGGGCCGCGCCCTCCGAGCTTGAGGTAATGCTCAAGGACTTCATTGGTAAGCAAAATGCTTTTAACAAGTCTGTTGAGGAAAAGTTAGGCAAAATTGATATCCTTGCTTCTAAAGTTGATAGCCTTGCTCACGATGTTGAACTTCTGAAATTAAAAGTGTTGCCTAATGATGTGAAAGAGAACAATGTTTTTGCTACTGCTAATGCTATCCAAGTTAGAATTGATGAAAATGTTAGATTATTAGCAGAATTGCATGCTAGATGGGAAAGAGAGGATGAGATTGCTAGGAATATGAAAGTTTGTACTATTACTACCTCTAATGATGTTGTTCCTAATGCTAGCAATCCTCTTACTTTGATTGGTGTAGAGAAAACTCCCACTCCTTGTGTTAAAAAGCCTAAAACTACCAAAACTTTTTCTCAAAAGAGTGCTGAAATTTTTCGGAGTGTAGGAGATGATAGCTCTATTTCCTTTAATGATTTTGATGTTGATGGCTGCAATATATCTGAAGTTATTTTGTTCTTGCAAAATCTTTCTTTGACTCCCAATGCTAGTTCTTTAAATGTTGCTTTTACTAAGCATATTACCAATGCTCTTATGAAAATTAGGGATGAAAAGTTGAAGCAAAAAGCTTCTGTTCTCAAGAAGTTAGAAGATGGTTGGGAACCCATTATTGATCTACATGTTAATGGTTTTGATTGCCATGCTTTATGTGATCTAGATGCTAGTATTTCTATCATGCCTAGAAAAATTTATGATATGCTTGATTTACCACCGCTTGAAAAGTGTTATTATGATGTTCCTATTGCTGATGTTGCTAAGAAGAAACCTTTGGGAAGGATTAATGATGTTCTTATTATGGTTAACAATAACCTTGTTCCCGTTGATTTTCTTGTCATGGATGTTGAATGCAATGCTTCATGTCCTATTATTTTGGGAAGACCCTTTCTTCGAACTGTAGGTGCCATCATTGATATGAGGGAAGGCACCATCAAATATCAATTCCCACTCAAGAAAGGTATGGAACACTTCCCTAGAAAGAGAAAGAAATTAGTGTTTTACTCTATTCTTAGAGAAAATTATGAGCTTGATGCTTCATCACTTGATATTACTTGATTCGCACTTTCTGCGCCTAGCTCAAAGGCGTTAAAGAAAAGCACTCTTGGGAGATAACCCAATGTTTTTACTTTCAGTTATTTTTCTTTTATTTGAGTCTTGGAAGTTATTACTACTGTAATGACCTCTCCTTATCTTTTTTATTTCGTTTTTGTGCCAAGACAAGCCTCTAATTTGAGCGAGGTAAGGTTTTGGGATGTTGCTGTCCTGAAACTGTTTTCGGTGCTGCACCATAAAAATTCGTGAAAATTCTCTGTATATCTTTTGGACCTGCGATTTCTTGTGCATATGCCCCAGGTTATATCCAAACTTTCATTAGTTGAACACTTTTTTATTTGAGCAACAGAAAACCCTCTAAAATTCGACCTTTGTCAGCTATTCTGTTTTGACAGATTTCTGCCAATATTTGTGTTTGCCGCTTTATCGCTTTCTTTTTGAGTTCTTTTGATCACAGAACTTTTGGGGAAAGTTGCTACAGTAGTATATACTTTATATGTGGTGGTTTTAGGTTGAAACCTGAAGCAAAAAGGGTTGATTCTATGTTATGCTTACACTAATGTTGCTAATAGATTTGTGTTTAGTTTTGTATGAAGGAAGTTTTCAAGTGTAGGGATCGGAGAATGATGAGATGAGTTGAAGAATGGACAAAAGCTCAAGCTTGGGGATGCCCATGCATCACCCCAAGAAATATCCAAGAAGTACAAGCGTCAAAGCTTGGGGATGCCCCCGAGGCACCCCTTCTTCATCGGCAAAAATCAGGTCACCTTTCAATACGCTATATTTTTATTGCTTCATGCATTATGCGTTTTTCTTGGAGCGTCAGTTTTTTTTAGTTTTCAGTTTAGTTTAGTATTGTTTGCTGCAATAAATGGTTGGCCCCAACAAATTTCTTTTGGAGAAGTTGCCTTGCTTTTCATTTGCTAAGAACACTCCGTTTTTCACTCTATTCGTTTCAACGAGTGTTCTTCTTTTTCTAGAACTGCGTTTAGCTTTCGATTTTTGCCTTGATTTGTGTTCAGATCTTGTTATATCTTTTCATCAAGGTGTATTTTTGCCTCTGGTCTATATTGGTTTTCATCAAAAGAGGTGTTTATAAAAAGTTCGAATGGTGTTGGAAAAGAGAAAAAGCTTTATGCAAAAAAGTGGTACAAGAAGGAGCTTGTGTAGACTGCGGCCTAGGCTTCTGCATGTCGTGCTTGATGTCTTTTTGATAGTATGCTTAGTGGTTTTGCTGTAGCATGACTTGTCTCAAATAGCTGATATTGCTTAATGAGCCTTTGAAAAAATTATGAGTTGTTTTAATTATTTGGAAGCATTATTTTGGTTTTCTCCTTGATGCTTTATTTGGGTTGATTTGGTGCATGCTCACACATGTTAGACTCATACAAAGTCGCCATTGCCTTTATGATCATTTAGTTTTTGACTTTTGATGCCATCTTATGCTTCTTTTAATGTCGCTTTGTCGCTTTGCATGATTATGGCCGTTATTGCTCTCTTAGTTGGTCACTCCCAGTCTTTTGCTAGCCCTCGTCTTGTACTGAGTATGAGCTCTACTCGTGCATCCAACTCCTAAAAACCAAGTTTTGCCAAAGTGTCCACCATACATACCTATTAGCAATTTGCTATTCCAAAGTAAATTTGACTTGCTTTTATCTACTCTTCAAATTAAACTCTTACCAGTGTTATGAGAAAATTGGTCAGTAAAGCTCTCACGAACCGGAAGGCACACTTTACTTTTTCTCGTTCTTAAAAATTTGACATTGTGGTCTCTTATGTTGAGTTGTTATGCTTGCAAGTTGTAAGTTGGGAATTAGCCCAGCCATGCCATCTGTTGAAATATTGGGCCTTTTCATATGAGCCCATAATAGATTTCAGAAATTCCTAGAAATCTCAAAGCCCATGTGTGTGAGCCCATTTGGAATGCAGCCCAAGTTTTTGGCTGCACAAAGGCAAGGGGTGGGAGCTAAGTTTAGTCCCACATGGAAAGTTGGGAGAGATGTAGACCAACATATAAGGTGGGGTGTTGCACCACTTGGTAAGTGAGTGAGAAAACAAGTGCCACATGCGCGCTCCTCCTCCTCCTCGCTCGCTCGTCTCGACACGACGCGCGCGCGCACGCCGCAGTTTGCGGAATTGATCCTCGGAGCCGAGCTTATCTTTTTGCTGACACAGGAAAACCGAGCGTTTGACCGAGTCCTTGACGGACGCGTCACAGCTAGCCAGTTTGGGTCGCTCCCGGAGCGTGGGCTACTGTAACCGACTCGGGCGTGCGACGTGGGCGTGGCCCACGTTGCCTAGGGTTTCTCCGCTGCGCCGCCTATATAAACTCTTGCCTGGCTACCGCCGCACACACCTGAAACCGATCTAGGGTTTTTCCACCTCTCGCTGCTTGCGCCGCCTCTGTAGTCTACCTCATCCCGAGCACCGGCGTGCACCGGCGAATGGGAGAGCAGGTCTCCGGAACCACTCGCCTTTGCGATCCTGTACGGGAGAGGGCAAATTAGGTTTTTGGGAAGCGCTCTGCGCGACTGCTCAAGCTCTTCATCACGGGTCGTCTTCCATCCAAGTCGGGCGGTGCAGCCTACCACCGTCTTCATCGCCGTCTGCTTTGACCGGTCTACTCCAACGTTGTCATCAACAACGTTACTGCTACGACTACATCTGCAAGCGAACGGTACGTGCGGTGTACTGCTGTTTCCCTGTTCATCATGTTCTGCGAGTACATGTTTCGCTGCTACTTGTTTCCGTTCATCTTGTTGTTCAGTACATCTAGTATGTTCGAGTTACACGTGGTAGTAGCTAGCGTTGTCATGTTTAATATTCTGGAATTAATCATGGAAATTGTGCCTAATTATCCAACAATCCAAAAACCTAATTGTAGGCAATTTCCTGAATTATCAATGGCTAGTTTTACCGATGCACTGAGGCCGGATAAATTTACCGGTGTGCACTTCAAGAGGTGGCATTACAAAGCTGAGCTTTGGCTGACCACGATGAAAGTGTTCCAGATTAGTAAAGGCAAACCTGAAGGAACTATGTCTGAGAATGATCAGAAAAAGTTCGAGGAAGCCAATACTATCTTTGTGGGATGCATTCTGAGCATTCTTGTTGACCGTCTGTGTGATGTGTTTATGCACATAAAAGACGGGAAGGAGCTCTGGGACGCACTGGACACCAAGTTTGATGCTGCAGATGCTGGCAGTGAACTGTACATCATGGAGAGCTTTCATGATTTTAAGATGACTAAGGACCTTCCTGTGGTTCAACAAGCTCATGAGATACAGTGCATTGCCAAAGAGCTCGAACTCCTTAAGTGTGCCTTACCCGACAAGTTTGTGGCGGGTTGCATTATTGCTAAGTTGCCCCCTTCATGGAGGAACTTCGCCACAGCTCTCAAACACAAGAGACAGGAGATATCAGTTGAAAATCTGATAGCGTCCCTTGATGTTGAGAAGGCTCGTGCTAAGGACACTACTGAGAAAGGAGAGGGTCATGCTACTGCTAACTTTGTCCAGCAGAAAGGCAAATCCTCAGGCAATAATAAAGGGAACTTCAAGCCCTCTTTCAACAAGCCTGTAAAGACTACAACCTTCAAGAAGAAGAAGCCGAACAGGGACAGGAGTGATCTAACTTGTTTCACTTGTGGAGAGCCCGGCCACTTTTCCAAGGACTGCCCAGAACGCGCAGACCGCAGAGGGAAAAGGGCCAAGAATGTCAACGTCGTGACTGCTAGCAATACTGATGGGTATGGTAATCTATTTACTGTTCTTTCGGTATTTCAATCTCCCTCTTGGTGGATTGATACGGGTGCTAACGTTCATGTGTGTGCTGACATCTCTATGTTCACTTCTTACCAGGCCGCACGGGATTCCTCCGTCCTAATGGGCAATGGGTCACATGCCTCTGTTCGTGGTGTTGGCACGGTAGATCTGAAGTTCACTTCGGGGAAGATCGTGCAGCTGAGGAACATGCAGCATGTCCCTTCTATGAACAAGAATCTTGTTAGTGGTTCCCTTCTCTGCAGAGATGGGTTTAAGGTTGTTTTAGAGTCGAATAAGGTAGTCATTTCCAAGCATGGACAATTTATTGGAAAAGGCTATGAGTGCGGAGGCTTGTTCCGCTTTTCACTTTCAGATTTCTGTAATAAATCCGTGAACCATATTTGTGGCGGTGTTAATGATGATACCAGTGTTTGGCATTCTCGTTTATGTCACATTAATTTTGGTTTGATGTCTCGGTTATCCAGCATGAGTTTAATTCCGAAATTCACTATTGCCAAAGGTTCTAAGTGCCATAGTTGTGTGCAATCGAAGCAACCTCGTAAGCCTCATACGGCGGCCGAGGAGAGAAACTTGGCACCTCTAGAACTCATACATTCTGATCTATGCGAGATGAATGGTGTGTTGACAAAAGGTGAAAAAAGATATTTGATGACATTGATTGATGATGCGACTAGATTTTGCTATGTTTACTTGTTGCAAACTAAAGATGAAGCTTTAGACTACTTTAAAATTTATAAGGCCGAAGTTGAAAATCAACTAGAGAGAAAGATTAAGCGTCTGAGGTCGTATCGTGGTGGAGAGTATTTTCCTAAAATCTTTGATGAATTCTGTGAGGAACACGGTATTATTCATGAGAGGACGCCTCCCTACTCGCCCCAATCTAATGGGGTGGCCGAGAGGAAAAACCGCACTCTGTCTGACTTGGTGAATTCCATGCTCGACACTGCTGGTTTATCAAAGGCATGGTGGGGGGAGGCTTTGTTGACTGCATGTCATGTCCTGAATAGAGTTCCTAACAAGAATAAAGATAAAACCCCTTATGAGGAGTGGGTTGGGAGAAAGCCATCACTTTCGTATTTGCGCACTTGGGGATGCTTGGCGAAGGTCAACATTCCCATCCCAAAGAAACGCAAACTCGGACCAAAGACTGTGGATTGCATCTTTCTAGGTTATGCTCAGCGGAGCATTGGCTATAGATTTTTAGTAGTTAAATCCGAGGTACCTGATATGCATGTTGACACTATAATGGAACCTCGTGATGCAACATTTTTTGAGAATATGTTTCCTATGAAAGATATGCATAGCACTGCTAGATTTTCTTCTGAGATAATTCCTGAATCTAGTGCATCTAATGATTATTTTGAGCAACCACATGAGAACGTTTTTGAGAACGTTCATGAGAAGGATGACAATGAAGCTCCTACAAGGAGCAAGAGATGGAGGACTGCAAAGTCCTTCGGTGATGATTTCATTGTGTACCTTGTGGATGATACTTCCAAGTCCATTGCTGAGGCATATGCATCACCAGATGCAGATGATTGGAAAGAAGCTGTCCAAAATGAGATGGACTCGATTCTTTCTAATGGAACATGGGAATTATCAGAGCGCCCCCATGGCTGTAAGCCTGTGGGCTGCAAGTGGGTGTTCAAGAAGAAGCTAAGGCCTGATGGTACTATTGAGAAGTACAAGGCGAGACTTATAGCGAAAGGCTACACACAGAGAGAAGACGAAGATTACTATGACACCTATTCACCTGTCGCAAGACTAACCACCATTCGAGTACTACTTTCCATGGTTGCCTCCTATGGTCTTATCGTTCATCAAATAGACGTAAAGACAGCTTTCCTCAATGGAGAGTTGGAAGAGGAAATCTATATGGATCAGCCTGATGGATTTGTGGTAAAAGGTGAAGAGACAAAGGTGTGCAAGTTGCTAAAATCTTTATATGGCTGAAACAAGCACCTAAGCAATGGCATGAGAAGTTTGACAGAACTTTAACTTCTGTTGGCTTTGTCGTTAATGAGGCTGACAAGTGCGTATACTATCACCATGGTGGGGGCGAAGGTGTTATGTTGTGTTTGTATGTTGATGATATTCTCATCTTTGGTACAAACATGAAAGTAATACATGAGGTCAAGTCTTTCTTGTCAAAGTGCTTTGATAGGAAAGATCTGGGAGAAGCTGATGTGATCCTGAACATCAAGCTGAATAAGAACGAGAGTGGGATTACTTTATCACAATCCCACTATGTTGAGAAGATCTTGAGCCGGTTTGGCTTTATTGATGGCAAGTCTTCTCCAACACCTTATGATCCCAGTGTGATATTACGTAAGAACAAGAACGAACCAACAAATCAACTGAGATATTCTCAGATCGTTGGTTCACTCATGTACTTAGCGAGCGCGACAAGACCTGACATCTCTTTTGCTATGAGCAAGTTGAGTAGGTTCATGTCAAACCCGGGTATTGATCATTGGCATGCACTTGAAAGGGTCATGCGCTATCTATGTGGTACAATGAGTTACGGGATTCACTATTCAGGGCACCTTGCTGTGCTTGAAGGATATAGTGATGCAAATTGGATGTCTGATATAGATGATATCAAAGCCACTAGTGGGTATGTGTTTACCTTTGGAGGTGGCGCCGTATCATGGAGATCATGTAGGCAAACCATATTGACGAGGTCAACTATGGAAGCAGAACTTACTGCTTTAGACACAGCCACTGTAGAGTCAGAATGGCTGCGTGAGCTCTTGATGGACTTGCCGGTCGTTGAAAAACCTGTGCCGGCCATCCTCTTGAATTATGACAACCAAACAGTTATTGTCAAAGTGAACAATTCTAAGGATAACGTGAAGTCATCAAGACACGTTAAAAGACGTTTGAAGTCTGTCAGGAAATTGCGAAACTCCGGAGTAATAACTGTTACGTATATTCAAACAGACAAAAACCTGACAGATCCCTTTACTAAGGGGCTATCACGCAATGTGATAGATAGTGCATCGAGGGAGATGGGTTTGAGACCCATAGATGTTATGCCATAGCGGTAACCCAACCTTTGTGATTGGAGATCCCGTGAATTAGGACCTGAGAAAACAAGCTAGTGGTTTAACTGAGGAGAGTATTCTGTAACTCTCTCTATGTGAAGATGCAAAACTCTCAAAATCTGTAAGGCAGGTTGGCAACATGCCTTAATATATTTATGTTGGCTATGATTAGCAAAGATGCTGTCCTACAGAGCATTCTTGAATGAACACACCTATATGAGTCCGACTGTTAAACGTCGCAGTCTATGAGATTTGGGTGATCTCTAGTAAACTCATGAAGAGACCATGGAGTACGACGCATATGCTCCAACCCGCGGGGTAGGCTACTGGCAGCCATGTACTGGTTATGACTTTGAGTGAAATCTTGACGCACAAAACTTGCAATTCAAGGCGTAGTCCATTGTTCAAGTTGCTGATAAACGTAGCTTAAGGTTCTAGGCGGAAGTTCAACTTAACAGTCTCTGCTGAAACACTGGTATATAAACAAGTAGTGAGGTTTGGCAAATCTCTAAATGGGCATTTGAGATCTTGTGGGGGATTGTTGAAATATTGGGCCTTTTCATATGAGCCCATAATAGATTTCAGAAATTCCTAGAAATCTCAAAGCCCATGTGTGTGCGCCCATTTGGAATGCAGCCCAAGTTTTTGGCTGCAGAAAGGCAAGGGGTGGGAGCTAAGTTTAGTCCCACATGAAAAGTTGGGAGAGATGTAGACCAACATATAAGGTGGGGTGTTGCACCACTTGGTAAGTGAGTGAGAAGAGAAGTGCCACACGCGCGCTCCTCCTCCTCCTCGCTCGCTCGTCTCGTCTCGTCTCGACACGACGCGCGCGCGCGCGTCGCGGTTTGTGGAATTGAGCCTCGGAGCCGAGCTTATCTTTTTGCTGACATAGAAAAACCGAGCGTTTGACCGAGTCCTTGACGGAGGCGTCACAGCTAGCCAGTTTGGGTCGCTCCCGGATCGTGGGCTACTGTAACTGACTCGGGCGTGCGACATGGGCGTGGCCCATGTTGCCTAGGGTTTCTCCGCTGCGCCGCCTATATAAACTCTTGCCCGGCTACCGCCGCACACACCTGAAACCGATATAGGGTTTTGCCACCTCTCGCTGCTTGCGCCGCCTCTGTAGTCTACCTCATCCCGAGCGCCGGCGTGCACCGGCGAACGGGAGAGCAGTTCTCCGGAACCACTCGCCTTTGCGATCCTGTACGGGAGAGGGCGAATTAGGTTTTTGGGAAGCGCTCTGCGCGACTGCTCAAGCTCTTCATCACGGGTCGTCTTCCATCCAAGTCGGGCGGTGCAGCCTACCGCCGTCTTCATCGCCGTCTGCTTCGACCGGTCTACTCCAACGTTGTCATCAACAACGTTACTGCTACAACTACATCTGCAAGCGAACGGTACGTGCGGTGTACTGCTGTTTCCATGTTCATCATGTTCTGCGAGTACATGTTTCGCTGCTACTTGTTTCCGTTCATCTTGTTATTCAGTACATCTAGTATGTTCGAGTTACACGTGGTAGTAGCTAGCGTTGTCATGTTTAATATTCTGGAATTAATCATGGAAATTGTGCCTAATTATCCAACACCATCATGGGGCAAGCTTTCAATATTGCACTTCTTATTTGAGTTGATATCGTGATCTTTTATTTATGGATACTCGCGGTGTGAAATAAATTGGGAATCTTGCGGGATCATGGAGTTTGTATATGTGTTAGAGAAACACCTGGGCCGCCAATCTAAGCCATGCATAATTCATGGTGGAAATTTGCAGCATGCCCATAGTGGACATTCGACGACGCATCTCAAAATAAAAAGCTATACAAATGGTAAATAAAAGAGATGTCGAGGTGTTCATTGTCTGCTTGTCCTGTCATTTTGATGTGGGCTTGTTCCATGTCATCGGGCACGGAGGTACCCCGTTGGCGGTTCTCGATGATACGTGTATACTTACAATGACAAGAGCTTGCTTGGGACTCTAAGTAAAGTAGCATGAGGTTTGGGTACTCGTATTCATGGGACACGAGGTTTTCAACTGATGATTTGTCAAGCATATGTAGCATAAGTGTTCTCGCATTAACTTTAATCATTCAAGATGCTTATGATGGGGGCAATGAGAGCTCAAAGCCGGTAAGTACCATAATTTTTGAAGGTTTATAAAACTTGCAATCACTGCTTCCCTCTGCGAAGGGCCTTTCTTTTACTTTTATGTTGAGTCTCCACCTTCTATCTTTATGCACCATTAAGAGAGCATAGTTATCAGTTTGAGTATAATGTGCATTCTCCCAAAGTTTTCATTGATTGATTCATATTGTTGGTTTCACTTGTTCTCAAATTATTTGTATCTAGTCGCCCTCTTAAACTTGAAGGTGTCCTATGCATTTATGTTTTGCTCTCCATGAAGGACAAGCTAAAAACCATTTGTATGTTTTTCCTTATGATTTGAACACACGTTTGACTTTCATTGTTTCATTTTTATGATGTTTTGTTTGTGTTCATTTTCATGTTATAACATGGTTGCTAAGTTTCTTCTATCAAGATTATGTCTTTCATGCCCATATTTTAAGTTCTTTGATCCCAGCGCACAACGCTTACATATATGGTCAAGATTGTGTAGGTGCATGTCACCTCAAAAATTATTTCTTTTGTTATCACTTACCTACTCGAGGACGAGCAGGAGTTAAGCTTGGGGATGCTGATACGTCTCAAACGTATCCATAATTTTTGATGCTCCATGCTTGTTTTTACACCATTTGCTTAGTGTTTCGTTACACTTCGTGGCACTTTTATGCATTTTCCGGAACTAACCTATTAACAAGTCGCCACAGTGCCAGTTCCCTGTTTTCTACTATTTTTGTGTTTCAGAAAAGTTACACAGGAAATATTCTTGGAATTGGACGAAACCAAAGCCAGTCGCCCAGAATTTCACCGAAGCTTCCAGAAAATCGAAGAGGAGATGAATTGGGGCCACGAGGGCCCCACACAACAGAGCGGCGCGGCCCAGCCCCTGGCCGCGCCCCCTATGTGTGAGGGAGCCTCGGTCCACTCCTGACGATGCCCCTTCGCCTATAAAGACCCCCCGATGGGAAAAACCTAAAGACCTGATCACTTTTCTAGAACACAACGCGATCCGCCGCCGCCGTCGACCCGAAGATCGGGAGGGTCCAGAAGCTCTTCCCGGCACCCTACCGGAGAGGGGAATCGCCACTGGAGGTCTTCTTCATCGCCATACTTGCCTCCGGTGCGATGAGTGAGTAGTCTACCTTGGACTATGGGTCCATAGCAGTAGGTAGATGGTTGTCTTCTCCACCATGTGCTTCATGTTTAGATCTCATGAGCTACCTTACATGATTGAGATCACCGTTATGTAATTCTCCATGTTTGATTTGTTGGGATCCGATGAATATTGGTGTTATGCTTGAGTTGATGTACTGAAATTTATCTGAGGGAATTCTATTTTCGTGCCCTCAGGTCGTTAGTTGTACTCAGTTTTCCCCAGCTCGTTAGTTTTTCCTCAGTTTTCCCCAAGCCGTTGTCTGAAACCCTCAAGGAGCTCAGACGTGAGGATTCCCGTTAAGTTGACCGTTTCCGTGCTGACGTGTGGGGCCGTGTCGTGTGGGGCCGTGTCGCGTGGGGCTGGTAGAAAGAGACCGCGTGGGACAGGACGAGACCGCGTTTGGTTGTACATGAGAGCTCGGTTCTGTCTCTCTCGGGCCAAATTGGCATTGACTTTTCAGAGCGCCTTTTCAGAGCGCCTTTTTCCCCTCTCTCTCTGTAAACAGTTCTCTCTCTTTTCACCAAATTAGTATCAAATCTAGAGAAGCTTCTATTTCTGTCTTTCTTCAATGATTGCTGCCTTTTGTCCCTCGTTTTTTGCCCAATATGGTAACAAATCTAGAAGCTAATCTAGAAGCTAGTATAGTATAATACATAAAATGCATACAGCAACCAAAAGAAGCCAATAACGATGTTAATGTTCACGACAAACTAAGCTGAAAATAATATAAGACGCAATGTATGCCCAACATGAAGGTTCTTCATTCTTCATCATATATTTCGGAGTCGCTATATTCCATGAGACGAAAAAAATATTGATTGAACTCCTTTCGTCTGCAGTGTGCAGCCAATAGATCCTTCAAACGGTATGGCCTTTGTTCTATTTTTATACCGTCGGAATCTAATCTATCCACATGTCGTGGCCACTCATCCCAGGCCTTTCTATCATCAAAGTACTGTCTGATATAACCGCCCTCGTAGTAGATGCAGCCAGGTCGAACTGTCGGGTGCACTCTGGTGTCGACGGAGATACACCGTTTATAACTGACGAAGAAGGCACGACTGCCAATGTTGACGGCATGGAGAGAGCGGCTCTCAGTGTCCACACGGTACACCAATGGTTGACCTTCCTCCAAATGCCTGTTGCCAGCGCTACCGCCGAACAACACAAGCAGCAGATCACCATCAGACTCCACAAGGTAGAACGTGTCACTTCCAAGTTCTGGAAATGAAAATAGTGTCTCCATGTTGATAGTGCTCGCGCTTCTCCAACTGGACATTGTTGGTGCACACTAATGTTCCGAACTCAAAATTGTTCACAGCTATTGCATACAATTCACCATTGAATGGGGTAAGGCAACGCAGAGAATCGTCCTCGATCGAAAATCTTCCTTCTCCCCAATCTTCTACATCTATATCCTTAGTAGGAGAGCTCTCATCGACCCAAGCAATTTCATTGGGGTAACCTGTGCAAATGAAGACCATAGTCGGGGACTTCATTACAGCGACTGACTCCACAATCATAGATGGCATCTGCGCCTCAAACGTAGCGTTCAATGTCTTTGTGAGTGGGTTCAGAAGCCGTATCTTGTGCGGCTGGTTCCTCTGGGCAAGCACGATGACGCCACGGTAAAAGCCGACGAAGTAGTATCTAAAAGGGAGTTGATGAAGATAACATTCAGCACTAAGATGTTTACGATTGAAAATAAAAATAGATTAACTCTATAGATATGGAGGAATTTGAACCTTGCATGAACTTCCGTTAGATCGATGGTGACGTAGCGGGATGTGCGGAGGTTGAGGAAGGAGAACTCAGCGGCGCGTGGAAGGGCGTGTTCTACCACGATCCATTCGTGCAGGTGCACGTCGGGCTCAGGTAGATCTGAGAGCCAATTTGTACAAACTTGCCTCAAAGCAGCGTAGGTGTCCACGTACTCCTCGTTCGCCAGTAAGCAGTCGCCGATCTTGTGAAGTGGTCCGTCACCCTTAAGAGAGGCCCAGTTCACGGAGGGGCCGCGCTTGGATGCGCCGCCCTCGGATGCGACGGGCTCGGCGGCGACGGGCTCGGATGCGACGGGCTCGGAGGCGATGGGCTCGGGGGCGATGGCCACCGGCGCATTCTTCTTCTCCATCGCCGGCAGGGGAGCGCGTGTAGGGCGGCTGGGGTTTTTTTGAGAAGGTGATGGGACGTCAGAGGCGTGGTTGCGTGCGTGAGTTATGATGAGACTGTGTGCAGAGGGAGGGAGAGGGGCTCTGTACTGGCAAAGTGACGGTTTGTCTCAGCAGTTGACGTTTTGGTCTCAACACGCGCACCGCGCGGCTAACCGTTGTTCACCGCGACACGCGTCCGTGGAACTGCACGTCAGCACCGTTACGTGTACTTAGTTCTACCCTCGAATCTTACACTGGAAAAATATCTGTACTCAGTTTTCCCCTTGAGTACTAATACTGCCTAGTGCAATATACTCAGTTTTACCCTCAAGTGGCTGGTCAACAGAGAGTCAACAGATGGGATTAAGCCATCTAATTGAGTCATTTCATGCGCAAAAAAATTCAAAAAAATAAAATCATAGTGCCTCCTACTCATGGAGTCTTGTGACGCGACCTGCCACGTAGGAAATCATAACAATCATATATAAATCAAGTTTTCACACAAATGGCCACTTCTGAAATCACTAGTAGCTATGAAGGTTCATGGCTTTCCACTCAAACCCCTTCTCAAAACATCTATACCCAAAACATAGTTTGTCTGAATGAGGCCATAATTTTTACACTCATGTATATTTGAATTGCTAATACTTTGAGGTAGGCCAACCTGGGTTTCATTGTACAAAACATGTGTTTTTCTTTTTCTAAATCTCTTATTTGAATTCCTTAGCCTGTTTACTATTTACTTGCCCTTGTATCCTTGATACTACTCAGTTTTACCCTCTCCCTTCTCCCAGAAGCCCAAACTTGGCCTGATTGGTCGAGCTATTGTCACACGGATCGTGCCCACCTACCGTCGATCCTATGATCCAACGGGCAGGATCGTGCCACCCTCTCTCTATCTGTCGGTGGCAAACTACTACCCCTCTATGTATGCTAAATGACGAGTTTGCCACCGGATTCAACAAGTTGGGTAATCACGAATTTCTTGTAGGCATTACTTTTCACGGTAAAATGATAAACTATCACGAATTTCCATTTCTTGTAGGCTTTACTTTTCACGGTAAAATGATGAACTATCACGAATTTCCATTTCTTTTAGGCATTACTTTTCACGGTAAAATGATAAACTATCACGAATTTCCATTTCTTGTAGGCATTACTTTTCACGTTGAAGTGATAAACTATCACGAATTTCCATTTCTTGTAGGCTTTACTTTTCACGGTAAAATGATGAACTATCACGAATTTCCATTTCTTTTACGCTTTACTTTTCACGGTAAAATGATAAACTATCACGAATTTCCATTTCTTGTAGGCATTACTTTTCACGCTGAAATGATAAACTATCACGAATTTCCATTTCTTGTAGGCTTTACTTTTCACGGTAAAATGATGAACTTTCACGAATTTCCATTTCTTTTAGGCATTACTTTTTTGTTGAGATATAAACCACCCCCACAACGGTCATCTCCTCCTTAATTTATTGTGTAAACCCCACAACGGTCATCTCTACCTTAATTTATGGTGTAAACCCCACAACGGTCATCTCTCCCTTATAAACCCCCACAACGGCCATCCCTCATGTCAATAGGTTCTGCCTCTCTCTTCTTCGTTTCTGCCTCTCTCTTCTTCGTTCACATACACTTGATCCATTGCCATGGCTTCCACGTCTCGGACGCCGACCGGAAGGGGAAGGGGAAGGGGCGGCCGGGGTGGTGGATCATCATCTTTGCCACCACCACCGTCAACACTGCCATTGATCATAGAGGAGTTCTTCATCACCATCTATGAAGACCCTTTGGCCAAGAAGGTACGTACGCGTTCCCACATATATGATGCATGTGATTAATTATGTGCATGTTCTAAAAAACCTTTAATTTCAAACGATCGGCGCTCGATCTCTTTGCAGGCACTCCCACAAAAGTTTGCGGACTATCTTGACGGCCAGGAGCCCGCAAAGGTGTATCTGCGAGCAGCTGACTGCGGTCCTCGTCTCTGGACCGTGGAGGTCCTATTTGACAGACAAGGCCGGATGTACCTCGACAAGGGCTGGGAGAATTTCGTCATCGCGCACGGTGTGGATTTCGGCTGCTTCCTACACTTCAAATATGAAGGCGATTATGTGCTCATAGTGAAGGTGTTCGACGGAACAATGTGCAGGAAGTACTACTACACGGACGACGAAGATACTGACGATGAAAGCGACGACGACGTGAAGCCATGCATCTAAGGGGATTATGACCAAGAATATATATGTAGCTTCATATGCATCGATTTCCACTATGATTCGAGCACCACAGCCTCCAAACGATGCCGATGCCGATATCGGCATGGTCAGAACGGGTATGCATGCTCGCCGCCACTGCTAGGTCACCGTCGGGATGCACCCTCAATCCCGTCCCCTCATTCGATCACTGACACACCAGAGATACCGCCGAGGCCAATGACGAACGTACATGCTGATGCCAATGCCGAACATGCACGCCGCTGTGGGCACGGCCACGCCGCCCCGCTATGCTGGACGCCACAGACCACCGCGAGGTCTTTCCCTTCGCCACCACACTCCCCTAGCACCTATCTATACACGCCAGAAAGGAGAGACACTAGTTTTCTCTACATTGCTCGCGTTCGTGTCCGACACCGTTAGTCAAAGTGTTGAGGTCGTCGTCGATGTCCTCGACCATTTCTTCTTTTCTTTGCATGGTTAAACGCGTCTAGTTCATATCTATCTAATGCGTCTGGTCTCGCCTCATGCAGTTCTTTGTGGACGTCGATCTCATCTCGGCACCCCGCAGGCCACCTCCTCCATGCCATCGCTGTAGAGCTCCGTTTAAAAATCTAATCCTACCCGTGTATTGCCCCTTGTATCAGCGTCATGGCCCCACTTGTCATTCGATATACCGAAGCCCCACTCGTCCGCGTTTTGGTCAGGGATACGGCGATGCTTACGGTCAAACAAAGATGGATGCTCTGACGTGTCTTTGCGAGCTCTACGTGGCCCCACTAGTCAGTAGTTAACGGTCAAAGGTGTTCAACCGTCAGGCAACCGGCCGTTCCAGCACTGGTGACGGTTTCAGACAAGGGCTTGGACAAAACTGAGGACAAACTAAGGAGCTGGGGAAAACTGAGTACAACTAAGGACCCGAGGGCACGAAAATAGAAATCCCTTTATCTTATGTTATCTGTATGTTGTTTATGATGTTGCCTGCTCTCCGTTGTTAGTAGCTATCTTGGCCGAGTAGTTGCTAGTGACTCCAAGAGGGGGTATTTATGCTCGATAGTGGGTTCATGCCTCTATTTAATCTGGGGGAGTGACAGAAACCTCTAAGGTTGCAGATGTGCTGTTGCTACTAGGGGGAAAACAACATTCATATGCTCGAGGGCATATGCTTTGTTTACATTACACACTTTACTTAATGCAATTATCTGTTGTTCGCAACTTAATACTTGTAGAGTTCTCGGATTGATTCGCCATGATACGTCTCCAACGTATCTATAATTTTTTATGCTCCATGCTTATTTTTACACCATTTGCCTACTGTTTCGTTACATTTTGTGGCACTTTTATGTATTTTCCGGAACTAACCTATTAACAAGTCGCCACAGTGCCAGTTCCCTGTTTTCTGCTGTTTTTGTGTTTCAGAAGTGATACACAAGAAATATTCTCGGAATTGGACGAAACAAGTTCCTGAAGTCTTATTTTTCCCGGAAGCTTCCAGAGATCCGAAGAGGAGACGGAGTGGGGCCACGAGGTGGCCACACACCAGGGCGGCGCGGCCCAGGCCCTGGCCGCGCCCCCTATGTGTGAGACCGCCTCGGTCCACTTCTGACGATGCCCCTTCGCCTATAAAGACCCCCCGACGGAAAAAACCTAAGTGCCCAATCAATTTTCTAGAACATATCGCGATCCGCCGCCGTCGTCGACCCGAAGATCGGGAGGGTCCAGAAGCTCTTCTGAAATATATCTTTTATTATCTCTATGTTGTTTATGATCTTGCATGCTCTCCGTTGTTAGTAGCTATCTTGGCCGAGTAGTTGCTAGTGACTCCAAGAGGGGGTATTTATGCTCGATAGTGGGTTCATGCCTCTATTTAACCTGGGGGAGTGACAGAAACCTCTAAGGTTGTAGATGTGCTGTTGCTACTAGGGAGAAAACAATATTCATACGCTCGAGGGCATATGCTTTGTTTACATTACACACTTTGCTTAATGCAATTATCTGTTGTTCGCAACTTAATACTTGTAGAGTTCTCGGATTGATTCGCCACAAGTGGATTATTAGTCATAGATGCAGTTGGATGGCGATATATGTATTTTGTTGTAATGCCCAGAGTAAATCGCATAGTGATCTTCTTGACATATCACGTTTATCTTTATTCTATCAATTACCCAACTGTAATTTGTTTACCCAGCATGTGTTATTTATCTTATGGAGACACCACTAGTGAACTGTGGACCCCAGTCCTATTTCCATCATATTGCTATCACCTGTTTACTTTACTCGCACTGTTTACTTTACTCGCATACTTCTACTGTTTTCCACTCGATACGCTCATAACCTTTGTTTTAAGCAAACCGGTGAGATTGACAACCTCATCGCAAGTTGGGAACAAAGTATTTGGTTGTGTTGTGTGCAGGTTCCGCGTTGCAGCTAGCAAAGCAAAGCTTGGACGAGGCGCCATATATGAATTGTCCGAAGCTGTCGCAAACTAGCAAGCATCACCTACAGTCGTATTGTCCGCTCTTCTTCTGATCGACATAACCTTGGTTTCTTAACTGAGGGAAAATTAGCTGCTATACTCATCACACCTTCCTCTTGGGGTTCCCAACGGGCTGGTCATTTACCACGCATCAAGCTATTTTTCGGGCGCCGTTGCCGAGGAAGAAGTGGAAGACCTCTGCAAGGGGAGTTTTTCGCACACACATGCTTTACTTTGTTTTAAGTTTTGCTTTACGTTATTTTTACTTGCATCGTTTTATATCAAAAATCCAAAAAAATTAGAATCCTTGGTAGTTGTTTTTACTTGTCTACTTTAGTTTTGCTGAAATGGCTACTGCTGAAAACACCAAGTTGGGTGACTTTACTAGCACGAACAATAGTGATTTTATCTACACTCTTATTGCACAACCTGCTCCTGCTGCAAATTTTTATGAGATTAAGCCTGCTTTATTGAACCTTGTTATGAAAGAGCAATTTTCTGGTGCTAGTACTGAAGATGCTGCAGCTCATCTCAACAATTTCATTGAGCTATGTGAGATGCAGAAATATAAGGATGTAGAAAGTGATATTATTAAGCTCAAGTTGTTTCCTTTTTCTTTGAGAGGAAAAGCTAAAGATTGGTTGCTCTCTTTGACTAAGAATAGTATTGATTCATGGGCTAAGTGTAAGGATGCTTTTATTGGTAGATACTATCCTCCTGCTAAAATTATATCTTTGCGTAGCAATATTATGAAGTTTACTCAGTTTGATAATGAACATGTTGCTCAAGCTTGGGAAAGAATGAAATCTATGATAAAGAATTGCCCCACTCATGGACTGACTACTTGGATGATTGTCCAAACTTTTTATGCAGGACTGAATTTTTCTTTGAGTAACCTACTTGATTCAGCTGCTGGAGGCACTTTTATGTCCCTTACCTTGGGCGCTGCAACAAAGCTACTTGACAACATGATGGTAAATTATTCCGAATGGCACACCGAGAGAGCTCCACAAGGTAAGAAGATATATTCTGTTGAGGAAACCTCTTCCTTGAGTGATAAGATTGATACCATTATGGCTATGCTTGCTAATGATAGAGCTTATGTTGATCCTAATAATGTTCCTTTAGCCTCTTTGGTTGCTCAAGAAGAGCATGTTGATGTGAACTTCATTAGAAACAATAATTTTAACAACAATGCTTATAGAAATAATTTTGCTAGTAACAATTATAGGCCATATCCTTCTACTAATGGTAATGGTTATGGTAATCCTTATGGTAATTCCTACAACAACACTAGGGCCGCGCCCTCTGAACTTGAAGTCATGCTCAAAGACTTCATGGTAAAACAATCTGCTTTTAACAAGTCTGTTGAGGAAAAGTTAGGCAAAATTGATATTCTTGTCTCTAAAGTTGATAGCCTTGCTCATGATGTTGAACTTCTAAAATTAAAAGTGTTGCCTAATGATGTGAAAGAGAACAATGTTTTTGCTACTGCTAATGCTATTCAAGTAGGAATTGATGAAAATCTTAGATTGTTAGCAGGATTGCATGCTAGATGGGAAAGAGAGGATGACATTGCTAGGAATATGAAAGTTTGTACTATTACTACCTCTAATGATGTTGTTCCTAATGCTAGCAATCCTCTTACTTTGATTGGTGTAGAGAAAACTCCCACTCCTTGTGCTAAAAAGCCTAAAACTGCCAAAACTTTTTCTCAAAAGAGTGCTGAAATTTTTTGGAGTGTAGGAGATGATAGCTCTACTTCTTTTAATGATTTTGATGTTGATGGCTGCAATATATCTGAAGTTATTTTGTTCTTGCAAAAGCTTGCTTTGACTCCCAATGCTAGTTTTTTAAATATTGCTTTTACTAAGCATATTACCAATGCTCTCATGAAAATTAGGGATGAAAAATTGAAGCAAAAAGCTTATGTTCCCAAGAAGTTAGAAGATGGTTGGGAACCCGTCATTGATATGCATGTTAATGGTTTTGATTGCCATGCTTTATGTGATCTAGGTGCTAGTATTTCTATCATGCCTAGAAAAATTTATGACATGCTTGATTTACCACCGCTTGAAAAATGTTATTATGATGTTCCTATTGCTGATGTCGCTAAGAAGAAACCTTTGGGAAGGATTAATGATGTTCTTATTGTAGTTAACAATAACCTTGTTCCCGTTGATTTTCTCGGTATGGACGTTGAATGCCATGCTTCATGTCCTATTATTTTGGGAAGACCTTTTCTTCGAACTGTAGGTGCCATTATTGATATGAGGGAAGGCACCATCAAATTTCAATTCCCACTCAAGAAAGGTATGGAACACTTCCCTAGGAAAAGAAGGAAATTGCTTTTTGACTCTATTCTTAGAGCAAATTATGAGCTCGATGCTTCATCTCTTGATGTTACTTGATTCGCAATTTTCTGCGCCTAGCTCAAAGGCGTTAAAGAAAAGCACTCTTGGGAGATAACCCAATGTTTTATTTCTAGTACTTTTTCTTTTATTTGAGTCTTGGAAGTCATTAATACTGTAATGACCTCTCCTTATCTTGTTTATTTCATTGTTGTGCCAAGAGAAGCCTCTAATTCGAGTGAGGTAAAGATTTGGGGATGTTGCTGTCCTGAAACTATTTTCGGTGCTGCACCGTAAACATTCGTATAAATTCTCTGTATATCTTTTGGACCTGCAATTTCTTGTGCATATGCCCCAGGTTATATCCAAACTTTCGTTAGTTGAACACTTTTTGATTTGAGCAACAGAAAACCCCTCAAAAATTCGACCTTTGTCAGCTGTTCTGTTTTGACAGATTTCTGCCACTATTCGTTTTTGCCGCTTTATCGCTTTCTTTTTGAGTTCTTTTGATCACGGAACTTTTGGGGAAGTTGCTACAGTAGTATATACTTTATATGTGGTGGTTTTGGGTTGAAACCTGAAGCAAAAAGAGGTTGATTATATGTTATGCTACACTAATGTTGCTAATAGATTTGTGTTTAGTTTTGTATGAAGGAAGTTTTCAAGTGTAGGGATTGGAGAATGATGAGATGAGTTGAAGAATGGACAAAAGCTCAAGCTTGGGGATGCCCATGCATCACCCCAAGAAATATCCAAGAAGTACAAGCGTCAAAGCTTGGGGATGCCCCCGAGGCACCCCTTCTTCATCGGCAAAAATCAGGTCACCTTTCAAAACACTATATTTTTATTGCTTCATGCACTATGTGTTTTTCTTGGAGCGTCAGTTGTTTTAGTTTTCTTAGTTAGTTTAGTTTTGTTTGCTGCAATAAATGGTTGGACCCCAACAAATTTCTTTTGGAGGAGATGTACTCGTTTTCATTTGCCAAGAACACTCAGTTTTTCATTCTTACAATTTCACCGAGTGTTCTTCTTTTTCCGCTACTGCTTTTGGTTTTTGTTTTCGCCTTGATTTGCATTCAGATCTTGTTATATCTTTTCATCAAGGTGTATTTTTGCCTCTGATCTTTATTGGTTTTCATCAAAAGAGGTGTCTTAAAAAATTTCAAATGGTGTTGGAAAAGAGAAAAGGCTTTATGTAAAAAAGTGGTACAAGAAGGAGCTTGTGTAGACTGCGGCTTAGGCTTTTTCATGTCATGCTTGATGTCTTTTTGATAGTATGCTTAGTGGTTTTGCTGTAGCATGACTTGTCTCAAATAACTTAGATTGCTTAATGAGCCTTTGAAAAAATCATGCGTTGTTTTTATTGTATGGAAGCATTATTTTGGTTTTCTCCTTGATGCTTTATTTGGGTTGACTTGGCGCATGCTCACACATGTTAGACTCTTACAAAGTCGCCAATAGCCTCTATGATCATTTAGTTTTTGACTTTTGATGCCATCTTATGCTTCTTTTAATGTCGCTTTGTCGCTTTGCATGATTATGGCCATTATTGCTCTCTTAGTTGGTCGCTCCCAGTCTTTTGCTAGCCCTCGACTTTTACTGAGTATGAGCTCTACTCGTGCATCCAACTCCTAAAAGCCAAAGTTTTCCAAGGTGTCCACCATACATACCTACTAGCAATTTGCTATTCCAAATAAATTTGACTTGCTTTTATCTTCTCTTCAAATTAAACTCTTACCAGTGTTATGCGAAAATTGGTTAGTAAAGCTCTCACGAACCGGAAGGCACACTTTACTTTTCCTTGTTCTTAAATATTTGACATTGTGGTCTCTTATATTGAGTTGTTATGCTTGCAAGTTGTAAGTTGGAGACTAGACCAACCATGCCGTCATGGGGCAAGCTTTCAACATTGCACTTCTTATTTGAGTTGATATCGTGATCTTTTGTTTATGGATGCCCGCGGTGTGAAATGAATTGGGAATCTTGCGGGGATCATGGAGTTTGTATATGTGTTAGGGAAACGCCTGGGCCACCAATCTAAGCCATGCATAATTCATGGTGGAAATTTGCAGCATACCCATGGTGGACATTTGACGACGCATTTCAAAATAAAAAGCTATACAATTGGTAAGTAAAAGAGATGTCGAGGTGTTCATTGTCTGCTTGTCCTGTCATTTTGATGTGGGCTTGTTCCATGTCATCGGGCACGGAGGTACCCCGTTGGCGGTTCTCGATGATACATATATACTTACAATGACAAGAGCCTTGCTTGGGACACTAAGTTGAGTAGCATGAGGTTTGGGTACTCGTATTCACGGGACACGAGGTTTTCGACTTATGATTTGTCAAGCATATGCATCATAATTGTTCTCGCATTAACTCTAACCATTCAAGATGCTTATGATGAGGGCAATGAGAGCTCAAAGCCGGTAAGTACCATAATTTTTGAAGGTTATAAAACTTGCAATCACTGCTTCCCTCCGCGAAGGGCCTTTCTTCTACTTTTATGTTGAATCACCACCTTCTATCTTTATGCACCATTAAGAGAGCATAGTTGCCATTCTTAGTATAATGTGCATTGTCCCAAGGTTTTCATTGATTGATTCATATTGTTGGTTTCACTTGTTCTTAAATTATTTGTATCTAGTCGCCCTCTTAAACTTGAAGGTGTCCTATGCATTTATGTTTTGCTCTCCATGAAGGACAAGCTGAAAACCATTTGTATGTTTTTCCTTATGATTTCAACACACGTTTGACTTTCATTGTTTCATTTTCATGATCTTTTGTTTGTGTTCATTTTCATGTTTATAACATGGTTGCTAAGTTCTTATTGTCAAGATTATATCTTCATGCCCATGTTTTAAGTTCTTATGATCCCAGCTCACAAATGCTTACATATATGATCAAGATTGTGTAGGTGCATGTCACCTTAAAAATTATTCTTTTGTTATCACTTACCTACTCGAGGACGAGCAGGAGTTAAGCTTGGGGATGCTTGATACGTCTCCAACGTATCTATAATTTTTGATGCTCCATGCTTGTTTTTACACCATTTGCCTTCTGTTTCGTTACACTTCGTGGCACTTTTATGCATTTTCTGGAACTAACCTATTAACAAGTCACCACAGTGCCAGTTCCCTGTTTTCTACTATTTTTGTGTTTCAGAAGTGATACACAGGAAATATTCTCGGAATTGGACGAAACAAGTTCCTGAAGTCTTATTTTTCCCAGAAGCTTCCAGAGATCCGAAGAGGAGACGGAGTAGGGCCACGAGGTGGCCACACACCAGGGCGGCGCGGCCCAGGCCCTGGCCGCGCCCCCTACGTGTGAGACCGCCTCGGTCCACTTCTGACGATGCCCCTTCGCCTATAAAGACCCCCCGACGGAAAAAACCTAAGTGCCCGATCAATTTTCCAGAACACATCACGATCCGCCGCCGCCGTCGACCCGAAGATCAGGAGGGTCCAGAAGCTCTTCCCGGCACCCTGTCGGAGAGGGGAATCGCCACCGGAGGTCTTATTCATCGCCATGTTTGCCTCCGGAGCGATGAGTGAGTAGTCTACCTTGGACTATGGGTCCATAGCAGTAGCTAGATGGTTGTCTCCTCCACTATGTGCTTCATGTTTAGATCTCATGAGCTGCCCTACATGATTGAGATCACCGTTATGTAATTCTACGTGTTTGGTTTGTTGGGATCCGATGAATATTGGTGTTATGATTAAGTTGCTATTCTGAAATATATCTTTTGTTATATCTATGTTGTTTATGATCTTGCATGCTCTCCGTTGTTAGTAGCTATCTTGGCCGAGTAGTTGCTAGTGACTCCAAGAGGGGGTATTTATGCTCAATAGTGGGTTCATGCCTCTATTTAACCTGGGGGAGTGACAGAAATCTCTAAGGTTGTAGATGTGTTGTTGCTACTAGGGAGAAAACAACATTCATATGCTCGAGGGCATATGCTTTGTTTACATTACACACTTTGCTTAATGTAATTATCTGTTGTTCGCAACTTAATACTTGTGGAGTTCTCGGATTGATTCGCCACAAGTGGATTATTAGTCATAGATGCAGTTGGATGGCGGTCTATGTATTTTGTTGTAATGCCCAGAGTAAATCGCATAGTGATCTTCTTGACATATCACATTTATCTTTATTCTATCAATTGCCCAACTGTAATTTGTTTACCCAGCATGTGTTATTTATCTTATGGAGCGACACCACTAGTGAACTGTGGACCCCGGTCCTATTTCCATCATATTGCTATCACCTGTTTACTTTACTCGCACTGTTTACTTTACTCGCATACTTCTACTATTTTCCACTCGATATGCTCATAACCTTTGTTTCAAGCAAACCGGTGAGATTGACAACCTCATCGCAAGTTGGGAACAAAGTATTTGGTTGTGTTGTGTGCAGGTTCCGCGTTGCAGCTAGCAAAGCAAAGCTTGGACGAGGCGCCATATATAAATTGTCTGAAGCTATCGCAAACTAGCAAGCATCACCTACAGTCGTATTGTCCGCTCTTCTCCTGATCGACATAACCTTGGTTTCTTAACTGAGGGAAAACTAGCTGCTATACTCATCACACCTTCCTCTTGGGGTTTCCAACGGGCTGGTCATTTACCACGCATCACGCCACAAGTGGATTATTAGTCATAGATGCAGTTGGATAGCGGTCTATGTATTTTGTTGTAATGCCCAGAGTAAATCTCATAGTGATCCTCTCATCATATGCACGTTGTCTTTATTCTATCAATTGCCCAACTGTAATTTGTTTACCCAGCATGTGTTATTTTATCTTATGGAGAGACACCACTAGTGAACTGTGGACCCTGGTCCTATTTCCTTTATATTGCTATCACTTGTTTACTTTACTCGCATTGTTTACTTTACTCGCATATCATTACTATTTTCCACTCAATACGCTCATTCCTTTGTTTCAAGCAAACCGGTGAGATTGACAACCTCATCGTAAGTTGGGAGCAAAGTATTTGGTTGTGTTGTGTGCAGGTTCCACGTTGCTACTAGTTAAAGACGCGCTAACTCGTTATCGATCGTTAACAGCGCCCTTGTTGGAGTGTCACTAGACTAGCAAGCATCACCTTCAGTCGTTTGGCTTCTTCCCCTTCGGATCGATAAATCTTGGTTTCTTACTGAGGGAAAACCTTGCTGCTATATTCATCATACCTTCCTCTTGGGGTTCCCAACTGAACGGTGAACATTAACCGTACCGCAAGCATCAGAGGGAGTAAACCCAAGAGATTGTAACTTGGAGCTAAGACAAGAAAATCAAGCACGGGGAGCTTGCTTCACACCATAAAGTGCTTTGTCCAGTTTGCATACATAATCAAGAGTATCAAGATTTTCAAAACCAGGGGGTTGCTTCATATAAACCTCCTCTTCTAGAACATCATTCAAAAACACGTTCTTGACATCTAGCTGCCACAAACTCCAGCCACGAGATACAAAAATAGCAAGAACAATGTGAATGGTGGCTGCTTTAACAACTGGACTGAAAGTATCTTCATAGTCAATGCCATACTTTTGCTTGAATCCTTTGGCAACTAACCGAGCTTTGTATCTGTCAATGGTTCCATCAGCACGACGCTTGATACGATAAACCCATTTACAGTCAGTAAGATTATGATGTGTACTAGGAGGCACAATATGCCAGGTCTTGTTATCAAGAAGAGCAGAATATTCATCTTCCATTGCAAGTTTCCAATTTTTATCAGTGAGAGCCTCAGAAAGAGTACTAGGTTCACCTGCCACAGTAAAGAGCCCATATCGTATAGTACCATCAGTGTATTTTTTTGGTTTACGGATACCTTGTTGTAGACGTGTGCAAGGGCGTGTCACAGGAGGGACTATCGGATCCGGTGGAGTAGAAGATCTAGCAGTAGAAGGATCAGGCGCGTCTAGGTCTGATGCAGAAGATCCAACCGGATCAGACAGAGCAGGAGAGCCAGGCGGCATTGACGATGTTGTCGCAGGCGTGGACAGCTCGGTGTCCGAGGCGAAGGCTCGCTCAGTGGGCGAGAGGGACCACGATGGGGGCCGCCTGGTAGGAGATGTGGCGCCAGGAGACTGGTGCGGGGCGTGTGCCGGCCGCGCGCCGGGGCCGACAGCAGCATGTGGCGGGGAGCAGGATCGCACATGGGAACGCGCATGCGTCACCTCGGGCGGAGAAATCCAAGGCGAATCAGGCAGAGGATCCTCCTCGGGATCGGTGTCTGTGTGATCCGAGGCTGCAGGAGAATCTTTGGATTCATCATTTTTTTGCATGATTTGAATCAGTATTTGGAGTGAAAATAGGGGTATTTGAGCCCGGATTTTCGCTGCCATTATTTTCTTCAGGCATTGGAGTCTGTAGTACCATGATCTGCATGAGTCTAATCATGATTAGTAGCAACAGGTATAGGAGGCAAAGGCATATAGTCATCAGCATGCACGTCCCCTCAGCTAGATGGTGTAGGAGTGTCTTAGGACGATAAAAGAAGAAGTTCTTGACGAAGACGAGATCCTGCATTGGAACCCATGGAGGCAAAGGGAAAAACATTTTCATCAAAAACAACATCTCGAGAAATATAGACACGACCAGTGGAGGGGTTTAAGCACTTGACTCCTTTGTGAAGGGAACTATAGCTCAGGAAGACACAACGAGTTGAGCGAAAAGCAAGTTTACGATGATTGTAGGGACGAAGATTAGGCCAACAAGCACAACCAAAAATTCAAAGAGCATCATAATTGGGTTTTGTATGAAGAAGACGTTCAAATGGAGTATCAAAGTTAATGACCTTACTCGGAAGAAGATTAATGAGAAAGGTGGCTGTGAGAAAAGCTTCATCCCAAAATTTCAAAGGCATAGAGTCATGTGCAAGTAAAGCATGTCCAACTTCAACTATGTGGCGATGTTTACGTTCAGCGGAACCATTTTGCTAGTGAGCATGTGGGCATGAGACATGATGTGTGATGCCAATTTTGTTGAAGAAACTATGGAGTTTTTCATATTCGCCACCCCAGTCAGTTAGCATAGTGATAATTTTCCTACCAAACTTTCGTTCAACAAGTGCTTGAAAATTGAGAAAGACTTGATAAACTTCAGAAAGCTTTTTAAGCAAATAAATCCATGTAAATTTACTGAAATCATAAATGAAGCTTACATAATATGAGTACTTGCCAACAGACATAGGTGCAGGACCCCATACATCAGAAAACACTTGCTCCAATGGAATAGTGGAAACACTAGAGGATATAGGATATGGCAACTGATGACTTTTAGTTAGTTGACAAGGATCACACATGTAAGGATTTATTTCAGGCGAATGAAAAATATTGTTTTTCCTAAGTATTTGCTGCACCACAAAGGAAAAAGGATGTCCTAGACGGCGATGCCATGTGGAGGAAGATGGCTTTATTGTAGCAAGAACTCGCTTGGATGATCCAGACCCAGTAGTGAGAGGCACCATTGGGTAGAGACCACCACGACACGAACCTTTAAGCAGAACCCTCCTTGTTGCCAGATCCTTGATCAAAAAGAAGAAAGGATGATACTCAATAAATACATTGTTGTCAAGTGTGAGTTTGTGAACAGATAAAAGATTCATGGAAGCACTAGGAACATGGAGAATGTTTTTAAGATGCAATGAATTATGTGTGGTACGTAATGTTGAATGACTAATATGACTTATTTGCATACCTTTACCATCAGTTGTATGGACGCGATCATGTCCCTTGTACTTGTCGGCGATGGAGAGCTTGTTTAACTCCCCTGTGAGACGATGAGTGGAACCAGAGTCTGTATACCAGTTGGTATCTATGCCATAAGAAGCAACATGAGCACCCTTGCTGTCTCTATCACCTCCATCATCATCGGAATCATCACCATGGCGCAACCAACAGTCACTAGCAGAGTGGCCGTTTATCTTGCATATCTGCAGGTGGTGTCAACATATGGCATGGGGGCACGGCCATGACGACGCCCCTGAACTCTGTCATCACGACGACGGTATCCATCACCATCACGGTCACGACGACCATCACGGTTGTCACGGTAGTCACGTTTCACGCGATAGTCACGGCAACGATCTCCATCATCTCAGCGGTCACGCCGATAATCATTGACGTGGTCACGAGAGCGACCACGACGATCAGTGTCACGGCGCCGTCCCTCATAGCGGTCATCGCGATCACCACCTCCATCAGTGCGGTCGCGCGGAGGCTCATAGCGATCACCACGCAGACGATCATCACGGCCACGTTGTGCAACATTAACTAAGGAGATGAAGGTGTGAGTTTTTGCGAGGGGGATTCCCTAGGTTAACGGCGATGGAGGAGCTCGACGAGGAACTCAACATGATCACTGATGGAGAGAGGCTAGGTTGTGGTTTTAGGGTTTTGGTTTTCTTGGATCGATCTTGGCGGCGGCTAGGTCATGGGAGAGGGCAGCTCTGATACCATGTGTGATACCTAGGCTAGGCGGAAACGATGCCCTCTCAGGCTCGTGGTTCGTGTTAATATAGGGTAGGAAAAACCCCCACCGTGGTATACATAGATAATACCGTATATGGTGGTGTACTACACCATGCCTATACGGTACAGTATTTTACGTCTAACACCAAGATCATAGTCAGAAAAGGATTTCTGCTACGCGATTAGTAAAGAGAAGATTTAATTATATAAAGTATTATAACTGTATAAGAACGAACATCCACTGCATACTATGTCGTCATAAAGCTATTCACGTGAAAAAAGAGACTGCCGACCTCACGTTTGATGCTTGGACGGACCACAGTTCAAAGACAATTAATTCTTGATGCTTTGCAGTGCCTGATTCAGCGGCGCCGGTACCGGCGGACAGGGAGAGGAAGGAGAACACCGTGATGACGTCTGTCTTATACAACAGGGAATACCCGCTAACGGGCTGTAGTGAGTCGACGACATCTACCTTCTACATTTTACCAGGACGGCCAAATGTAGGATAGTCGGTCACTATAACACGGAGGATGGAATTAGCAGCTGCGAGCGATCTCATCCGGGCGAAAAGAATTGATCTGAACTATATCAATGATGGAAAGAAAAGTTTAGAGCGAGACGAACATGGACAAACGAGAAGTGAGACGAGAACGGGCCAGGTTCCGTAGTCAAACCATGATGGAATAACTTTAGCCCCCATATATAATGCGGCAAGATTCCCGTACTAAAATTTCCACAAAATTTCTATGCATTTTCCATTTCCACCTCTCTAGACAGCTAGAGGCAAATGCTACCTTGGCGTTGGAGTAGAGCTTTTCCACGGGAAGAGAACAAACCTTTCCTGGTTTTAACAGCCACTAGCTAATAATGTTAATCAGAAGACCACATGTCAGGTCAACACTTTGTAGCTTAGCTGTAGACCTGTAGTACTATATAGTAGCATTCACTCCATGTCTCGATGTACAGCATGCTATGCTGCCTAGTCTCCAAAGTTAATCATACGAGTGGCATGGCCAATCCATCGATAAAGACCAGGCTATTTGCAGCAGCATGACTGCACGATACACCCTGCTCGGCACGGCAGTACTAGTAGCAGTCTAGCACTAGCGCTAGCACTGGCAAGGCACAACGACTATATAAGTTGTGTTCATGCCAAAGTTCTTGACACACACATGATTTCATCTCACTAGTGTGGGGATATGGCAACCACGGCACGGCCTCTGGCGGTGTTGCCGCTCCTGCTGCTGTCGCTGACCGTACATCTAGTGGCGGCAAGCAAGAGCCACAACCCACAGCGGGACGCCTTGCGGTCGTTCAGGGCCGGCGTGTCGGACCCGTCAGGCACGCTCCAGTCGTGGAACAGCACGGCGCACTTCTGCCGGTGGGCAGGGGTGACTTGCGAGCACGGACACGTCACGGCCCTAGGCGTCTCCGGCCTCTCCGGGACCATCTCCCCTGCCATCGGCAACCTCACCTACCTGGAGGCCCTCAACTTTACCCGGAACGCCTTCTCCGGGAGCATCCCGGCGAGCCTAGGATGGCTGCGACGTCTTAGCTACGTCAGCTTCTGCGACAACAGGCTGAGCGGGGTGATACCTGATAGCCTCCGTAACTGCACCGACCTCGCCTATGTGTACCTCAACAACAACAGCCTCGCCGGCGCCATCCCCGACTGGCTAGGGAATCTGCCAAATCTCACAAACCTACGGCTCAGTGACAACACGTTCTCCTGTGTGATCCCACCGTCTCTCGGCAACCTCACGAACCTCAAGAGCCTCATGCTAGACAACAATCTTCTAGAGGGCAATCTCCCTGTTGGCCTCTCCCGTCTTCCTGTCCTCGAAACACTTAGTGTCTCCAACAACAATTTGGGCGGTCATATCCCACCTGGATACTTCAACATGTCCTTCATGGGATATATGTCTCTCGCCCACAATGACTTTGCTGGGAGCCTCCCACCGTACACAGGCACAAGCATGATGTACCTTCAGGGCCTCTACCTCGGCGGGAACAGACTCACCGGGCTAATTCCTGCAACTCTAGCAAACACGTCAGGCATGGCAATTCTCAGCCTCTCCGTCAACATCTTCGTTGGTCGAGTGCCGCCAGAGATAGGGACGCTGTGCCTGTTAACACTGGAGATGTCCAACAATGAGTTGGCTGCAACTGATGGCGCTGGGTGGGAGTTCCTGGACCATTTGACAAACTGCAGTGACCTACAAATCCTTTCTCTAGACAACAACAACTTCGGCGGCATGATGCCAATCTCCATCAGCAGCCTCTCGAGGAAGCTCTTGGAACTAAACCTCGGGGGCAACCGGATATCAGGGTCCATCCCACCGGGCATTGGGAACCTCACCGCACTGCAAACGTTGGGGCTTGAGTCCAATCTCCTCACCGGCACCATTCCGGAGGGGATTGGGAAGCTCAGGAACCTCACAGAGTTGTGGTTGCAGGAGAACAATTTGTCTGGCCAGGTGCCATCTTCCATTGGTAGCCTGGCAAAGATGCTCAACCTCGTGTTGAGCAGCAATGTGTTAAGTGGATCCATTCCTCCTACTCTCGGTAACCTACAGGAGGTGGTTTTTCTCAACCTCTCTGGCAACAAGGCTAAACATTCTTACTGTGCCGATTGTTGTAAAGATTATAATCTTGATTTTTTAGCTTTGTCCGAGACGGGGAGGCGAAATTACTCACAAAGTCTTCTTGACCGTCTTTCCGGCGGAATTGACTTTCAGTGGTTCTCTCGTCCTCCTCGTGGACGGTCTGGTAGCATGCTCGTCGGCATCAGATCAGATACAATGGAGGTTTTGACCAGTTCGGATGGTGAATATCATATTAAACTCACCATTCGCAACAAGGTTGATAACTTCATTTGGGATCTGGTGGCGGTTTACGGAGCGGCACATGACGCTTTTAAGGCTGACTTTTTACGTGAACTGGTTAATCTGGCAAAGGATAATCCACATCCGATTATTATTGGTGGGGATTTTAATTTGCTTCGATTCCGGCATGAGAAAAGCAAAGGCCATTTTAACGAGCATTGGCCTTTCTTGTTTAATGCGGTCATTGACAGCTTAGACTTGAGAGAGGTTGCGATGACGGGTCGACAGTTTACGTGGGCCAACAGCCTACCGGATCCTACATACGAAAAACTAGACCGCGTGCTTATGGATACTGAGTGGGAAGATAAATACCCCATGGTATCTGTACACGCACTAGAACGTATTGAGAAACTGTCTGATCATGCTTCCATTCTTCTGACTACTGGAACACTGATATCACCGCTTAAACGTCCATTCAAGTTCGAACTTGGTTGGCTGCAGCGAGACGGTTTCCATGACATGGTTAGAAGAGTTTGGGAAAGACCGGTTTCAGGCAACAATCCGATTTTAAGGTGGAATAACAAAATTCGCGCTATGCGCAAACACCTTTCGGGTTGGGCTAGGCATGTTGCTGGTATTCTCAAAAAGGAGAAGATTCGCTTATGTTCTATTATTGATAGCCTTGAGGCCTTAGCTGAAGTGAGACCATTATCTGCACAGGAAATTGAGCTGAAAAGCCAATCGAATGCACAGATTGCTAGTCTCCTTCGTGAAGAGGAACTCAAATGGTACCAACGATCCAAAGCTCAATTTATCCTTGAAGGAGATTCCAATACACGATACTTCCATGGGATTGCCAATGGTAGACATCGGAAGAAACGTATTCATTCTCTGGTTCAGGATGATGGGCGGATTGAAGGTCATGAGCAACTTAAGGCTTATATTACAAACTATTACAAGAATCTGTTTGGGGAACCGGAAGACAGTTCTTTTTCTCTGGATGAGACCCAAACAGATGATATACCCCAGGTGTCTATGGAGGAAAATGGTTTTCTAACTGAACCTTATTCTGAGGAAGAGGTTATGAAAGCTATTTTTCTAATGGAACACAATAAAGCGCCGGGTCCGGATGGTTTTCCTGCAGAGTTTTATCAAACTTTTTGGGATACCATTAAACCGGATCTTCTAGATCTGTTCAATGTGTTACACGCTGGACAGCTAGAATTATTCCGTCTAAATTTTGGTGAGGTTATCTTGTTACCCAAGGTTAATCAGGCAGAAAGGATTCAACAGTTTAGACCTATCTGTCTGTTGAACGTAAGTTTCAAGATATTCACGAAAGTGGCCACCATTAGACTTAATACGGTAGCTGATCATGTGGTTCGGCCTTCGCAAACCGCTTTTATGCAAGGAAGAAACATCCTTGATGGAGTTGTTATCTTGCACGAAGCGGTTCACGAACTTCATACCAAAAAGTTGAATGGGGTAATTTTAAAATTAGATTTCGAAAAGGCCTATGATAAGGTCAAGTGGTCTTTCCTTCAACAAACACTAAGGATGAAAGGTTTTTCTCCTGAGTGGTGCGCTTTAATAAATAATTTTGTGTCGAGAGGTAGTGTGGCCATCAGAGTTAATGATGACACTGGCCGCTACTTTCAGACTAGAAAGGGGCTCCGGCAAGGGGATCCTCTATCACCATGTTATTTAATATTGTGGCCGATATGCTTGCTATTTTGATTGAACGTGCTAAGGCGGATGGCCAAATTGAAGGAGTGATTCCTCATCTTGTTGATGGTGGATTATCGATCCTTCAATATGCCGACGACACAATTCTTTTTATGGAACATGACCTGGAGAAAGCTCGGAACCTCAAATTAATTTTGGCGGCTTTTGAACAGCTCTCTGGTCTAAAGATAAACTTCCATAAGAGTGAATTGTTTTGTTTTGGAGAAGCTCAGGACGCAGCTAGCATTTATGCAGAGCTGTTCGGCTGTGGCCAAGGCCAATTTCCTATTCGGTATTTAGGCATTCCGATTCATTATCGAAGATTAACTATGGCCGAATGGAAAGCTGTTGAGGAGAGACTCCAAAAACGTCTAAGTAGTTGGAAAGGTAAATTACTATCCCTGGGTGGAAGATTGGTCCTCATTAACTCAGTACTATCTAATATGGTACTGTATATGATATCATTCTTTCTTCTGCCTAAAGGAGTCTTGCAAAAGCTCGATTATTATCGATCTAGATTCTTTTGGCAAGGGGATAGTGAGAAAAAGAAGTATCGACTGGTAAAATGGAGTGTGGTCTGCAAACCAAAAGACCAAGGTGGACTTGGAATTCATGACCTTCAAGTCAAAAATTCCGCCTTACTAGGTAAATGGCTCTTCAAGCAGCTTACCGAAGATGGTGTTTGGCAGACCCTCCTTAAGAGGAAGTATATTGGTTCGAAACCGCTGTCCCAAGTTTTATGGAAACCTGGTGACTCGCATTTTTGGGCTGGCCTTATGGCATCGAAGAAATTTTTCTTCCCTTATGGTACTTTCTCTATTAATGACGGATCGCAAATACGGTTTTGGGAGGACAACTGGTTGGATAATGTCCCATTACGAGATCAGTATCCTGCTTTGTATAGTATAGTCCGGTTTAAAAGTGATACCATTGCTAAGGTAATGGCAACCTCACCGCCGGCTGTATCGTTTAGAAGAGACCTATTGGGTAACAGGCTAGCTGATTGGACTGCCTTACAACAACGTTTGGAGTCCATTCAGTTGTCCCCAGGTCCAGATGAATTCCATTGGAATCTCCATACAAACGGGACCTTCTCGGTAGACTCTCTTTACAAAGCAATTTTGCAATCTGATATACCAGTTGATAATAACAAGAAGATTTGGAAGATGAAGATAGCGCTAAAAAACAAAGTTTTTGCCTGGTATTTACGTCGGGGAGTGATCCTAACCAAAGACAACCTTGCTAGGCGTAACTGGCATGGAAGCAAAATGTGTGTGTTTTGTCAGCAAGACGAGACTATCAAACACCTTTTCTTCCAATGCCGCTTTGCCAGATCTATATGGTCAATCATCCAAGCTGCTTCCAGCCTGTACCCTCCGACTAGTGTTGCCAATGTTTTTGGAAATAGGCTTCATGGTATCGATCTCAGGTTTAGAACGCTACTTAGGGTGGGAGCGATAGCCGTTATCTGGTCGCTTTGGCTATGTAGAAATGATAAAGTTTTTGATAATAAAAATTGTTCTCTTCTGCAGGTTATTTACAGATGTACCGCTACGCTCCGTTTGTGGTCACCTCTTCAGCGGCTGGAGAACAGAGACCTGTTTACAGAGGTCTGTACACGACTGGAGGCTACGGCGAGGGATATTTTTTCCCCACATGGGTGGCCGCATAATCTTAGGATTGGTCCTCCTCCATCTACTTAGGCGATTTACAATTGCTCGCTACGATATGTATTTTGCCTTTATATTGAATTATGAACTATTGGACGGCTGTGTGCATCTTGTTATGCGGAGGCCGGGTGTAATTGCTTGCTAAGTAATGAAAGCCCTTTATCAAAAAAAAAAACAAGCTTACCGGCCAAGTCTCATGACAGCTATTTGACATGCCATCATTGTCCCAAGCCATGGATTTGTCAAACAACCGGCTCGAGGGTCTGATTCCTCCCGACGTCATCCGACTTGGGAATCTCAGGCTCCTAAAGTTGTCTGGAAACCTCTTCAACGGCAACACGAAGCAGCTCGATACTTGCCAGAGCTTAGAGTTTCTTGATTTGGACAGCAACCACTTCAACGGAACCATCCCACCATCGCTGAGCAAACTGAAGGGGCTCCGGAGGCTGAACCTGACGAGCAACACACTGTCCGGAAGCATACCGCCAGAGCTCGGCGAGATGTCCGGGCTGCAAGAGCTTTACCTTTCACGGAACAACCTGACAGGAATAATCCCGGAAGAGCTGGCGAACGTGAGCTCGCTGATCGAGATGGACGTGTCCTATAAGGCTATAACCATTTGGAAGGCCAGGTGCCGCTCCATGTCATATTCGCAAATATGACCGGTCTTAACATCGTCGGAAACAAGAAGCTCTGTAGTAGCGTTCTGCAGCTCCATCTGCTGCAATGTCCGGTTGCAAGGCACACACAACATACTGATTGGCATCTTCCTATCGTGGTGCCGATCTTCGGTATATCTCTCTTCTCGGGCATGCTCCTCACCATTTTCCTATGCTATAAAAGAAAGTCCAGAAGGCATGACACAGCCAGCTGACGGCATGACGGTATGACGAATTGGTAAAAGCCACAAACGGCTTTGCAGATGCCAATCTGATAGGTGCAGGAAAGTTTGGCTCTGTTTACACAGGGACTCTGCCCCTGGAAGTCAAAGGGGGATTCGAAAGCGGCACCGTGGCGGTGAAGGTGTTCGACCTACAACAAGTTGATGCCTCCAAGACATTCCTGTCAGTGTGAGGCATTGCGAACTGTACGACGCCGGAATCTGATTAGTATCATCACTTGCTGCTCCAGCATCACCCCCAGGGGTGATGACTTCAGAGCGCTAGTGTTCGAGCTCATGCCCAACTATAGCCTAGAGAGGTGGCTGCATGCCTGCATCCAACGCCTGAAGCACTCAAGAAAGTTGGTCGCCTGACCGCGATCCAACGGCTTAACATTGCGGTGGACATTGCTGATGGGCTGCACTATCTTCATTGCAGCTGCGTACCACCTATCATACACTGCGATCTCAAGCCGAGCAATGTTCTTCTTGGCGAGGACATGGCCGCCTGCATCGGTGACTTCGGCCTCGCAAAACTGCTTCTTGATCCAGGTAGCCCTGACGCCGCCAACTCTGAGAGCACCATCAGAATCAGAGGAACGATCGGCTACGTCGCGCCAGGTAATTTTAATACCTGTGCCAAGTTAGCAGGCTCTGATGCAGTACTACATATAGATCACATTTTCTGGCCTGGCTTCTCTACATTTATTGTGCAGAGTACGGCACGACTGGTAAAGTTTCAACGTATGGAGACACCTACAGCTTCGGCATAACACTGCTGGAGATGTTCTCAGGGAAGTCACTGACGGACGACACCATTGTGGACGGCAGACGCTGCAGGAGTATGTTGGCGCCGCATTCCCCGACAGGACTGAGGAGGTCCTCGACACTACGCTGCTGGTTACCGCAGATTCAGATGGTGATTATAGCAGTGTTTCAGTACATGATTGCTTGGTTTCTGCAATCAGGGTTGGGCTTAGCTGCACCAGAGCAGCGCCCTACGAGAGGATTAGCATGAGGGATGCGGCCGCCCAGCTGCGTGGGATCAGAGATGCTTGTGTAGGTGCCTGAATCTTAGCTATAGTTCTTTATTTATCTTATGCAATGCATTACCGTGTAGGCGTGTAAACATTGTTCATCCTTCAACGTTTAGGCTTCCCAATTTTTTTCTTCGGAGATAACGACTTCAAACCTCTATATATTGTACTGGTACTGTCACTTCGTCACTGCAAAATTGATAATCTGTTAAAATTGTTTTTCCTCACTTTATTTATGTATATGAATGTTTTGGCATAGGTGGAATGTAGTGTTGTACAAATGCACACCTACAACTGATTATGTGACATGAAACATCAGCGATGCCATTCGCTTCAGGTTACTGGGCAGTGTCGGGATCAGAGTAAGATCACCTGAATGAAGTGTCTGAAAACCTCTAGACGCGTGACTGAACACCTGGTGGGCAACCAATGGCATGACAGGAAGTAAACCCTAAATACACAACTCAAGGAGAGCGATGTTTTCTTAGCGTGTCTCTGGTAAGCTGGTACCCCCAGCCGTGGTGTGTGTGTGTGTGTTGTAAAAGACCACTTTATTTTTCTGCTATAAAAAGCAGGGCCTTGGCCTTTTTGTCTAAAAAAGGAGAGCGATGTTGAACCTTCACCATAACCAAACTAGGCAGGGATGCTACCTTTGATTTTAGACCCAGCCCACTAGTGGAAAACGGGTCTAATATTCTAGGGCATTAGTCCCGGTTGCACTATGAACCGGGACTGATGCCCTGAGCCCCACTGCTTTTTCGGCCGCAGGACCCCAGAACCCATTAGTCCCGGTTCGTTTTGAACCTTTAGTCCCGGTTCGTAATACGAACCGGGACTAAAGGCTCTGGGATCGAATCCGGCCGTTGCCAGGCTCATTAGTCCCGGCTGGTAATACCAACCGGGACTAAAGACCCAGCCTTTAGTCCCGGTTGGTATTGCCAACCGGGACTAATGAGTTTCCTATATAAAACATCTCCTTCTTCCTCCCCGAGCCAGCCACTCCCCCTCTCCACTCTCCAAGTGTTCTTCATGCAACAAGCTAGCTCGAGTTCATCCTCTTTGGCCACCATTTTTTGTCACAAATTGGTGTCCCCACTTCAATCTAAGTGGACTAAAAGGTGAGGAACTTTGTGCTTTTGTCTTTCATTGGTAATTTAGCTCATTTAATGCTCTAGAAGTAGAGAGATTTGTGAATTTTTTATGGGAGCAATTATTTAGATGTTCATTTGATTATGTGTAGAAGTAGATGAAGATAGAGGTAGAAATAGAGATATAGATAGAAATATAAAATAGAAAATTAAAATAAAGATATAGAGATAGAGATAGATATAGAGATAGAAATAGATATAGAATTAAAAATAAAAATAGAAGTAGACATAGCTAACATAGAAATAGAAATAGAGATAGAGATAGAAATAGAAAATAGAAATAGCGATAGAAATAGAGATAGAAATAGAAAATAGAAATTGAGATAGAAATCTGATAAAACTTCGAAGATGCCGTAGGGCATGAGCACCAACGACATCTTTGAGAAGCTCCGCCACGGGAGATTTCCCAACCCTTTACCCAACACTGTTAGAGGAGATGGAGTCTTTCACGGGCTTGCAGGAAAAAAATTCCGAGGCAGAGCTTCCGAAGATGCCGTAGGGCGTGAGCACCAACGACATCTTCGAGAAGCTCCGCCACGGGAGATTTCCCAACCCTTTACCCTACACTGTTAGAGGAGAAGGAGTCTTTCACGGGCTTGCAGGGAAATTTTTCCGAGGCGGAGCTTCCAAAGATGCCGTAGGGCGTGAGCACCAACGACATCTTCGAGAAGCTCCGCCACGGGAGATTTCCCAACCCTTTACCCAACACTGTTAGAGGAGATGGAGTCTTTCACGGGCTTGCAGGAAAAAATTTCCGAGGCGGAGCTTCCGAAGATGCCGTAGGGCGTGAGCACCAACGACATCTTCGAGAAGCTCCGCCACAGGAATTTCCAACCCTTTACCCAACACTGTTAGAGGAGATGGAGTCTTTCACGGGCTTGCAGGGAAATTTTTCTGAGGCGGAGCTTCCGAAGATGCCGTAGGGCATGAGCACCAACGACATCTTCGAGAAGCTCCGCCACGGGAGATTTCTCAACCCTTTCCTCTATCCATGGGGATGAAACTCTCCCTGCCTTCTAGGTTGGCTTGTTGAGCTGCTTGCCATGGCGTATCGATGCTCCTTTTATAGGCACGGCACCGCTTCTACTTTGTCTTGTTCCTCCGACAGGGGCGTCGTGCGCTACATGTTTTATCTCATCGAGCAGTGCATCCACCCACGCGTCCTTATCCTGTCGACAGCTTTAGTCTCAGTTGCACCCACCAGCCGGGACTAAAGGTTATCCACACGTCCTTATCGCACCGACAGTTTTGTTAGATGACACAAAAAACACCTTTGGTCCTAGTTGTACCCACCAGCCGGGACTAAAGTTTTGTTAACTTATTCTAACTTATCAAACTATTAACAAAATTGTGATAGAAATAAAAATAGTGATAAAATAGAGATAGAAATAAAAATAGTGATAGAAATAGAGATAGAAATAGAAATAGTGATAGAAATAAAATTAAAGATATAGAAATGGACATACAAACAAAATTAGAGATAGAAATAGAAATTGTATATTTGATTTGCGTTTGATATGTACTTATATAATGCAGATGAGCCGAGCATGGATGTACGCCGATCGACGCTCTAGAGATTTCATTAAAGGCGTGCATTCTTTTCTCAATGTGGCTGAGGCAACCAAGCGGAATGGTTTTATGTGTTGTCCATGCGGTGTTTGTCGAAATGAGAAGGATTACCCCTCCACAAAGACCCTTCACATCCACCTATTCCGGATCGGTTTTATGTCCGGCTATAATTGTTGGACCAAGCATGGGGAGAGAGGGGTTATGATGGAAGACAACGATGAAGAAGAGAATGATGACAACTATCCTGAGTTCCCTGAAACCACCGATACCGCAATGGAAGATAATGAAGAAGAAGAAGAAGAAGAAGAAGAAGAAGAAGAAGAAGGTGAAGAACGGGCATCAGATGTGCCCGCTGATGATCTTGGTCAGGTCATTGTTGATGCACAGATTGACTGTGAAAGTGAAAAGGAGAGGGAGAAGTTGGAACGCATGTTAGATGATCACAAAAAGAATTTGTACCCAAATTGTGAAGATGGCCAGAAAAAGCTAGGAAGCACGCTGGAATTGCTGCAATGGAAAGCAGAGGATGGTTTATCTGACAAAGGATTTGAAAAGTTGCTGAAAATTATGAAGAAGATGCTTCCAAAGGATAACGAATTGCCCACCAGTACGTATGAAGCAAAGAAGATTGTCTGCCCTCTAGGATTGGAGGTGCAGAAGATATATGCATGCATTAATGACTATATTCTCTACCACGGTGAGTACGAGAATTTGAATGCATGCCCGGTGTGTAGTGCATTTCGGTATAAGATCAGGCGAGATGACCCTAGTGATGTTGAGGGCGAGCGCCCCAGGAAGAGGTTTCCTGCCAAGGTGATGTGGTATGCACCTATAATACCACGGTTGAAACGTTTGTTCAGAAACAAAGAGCATGCCAAGTTGTTGAGGTGGCACAAAGAAGAACGTAAGAGTGACGAGATATTGAGACACCCCGCTGATGGGTCGCAGTGGAGAAAAATCGACAGAGATTTCCCGGAGTTTATGAAAGACGCACGGAACTTGAAGTTTGGTCTAAGTACAGATGGCATGAATCCTTTTGGGGAGCAGAGCTGCAGTCATAGCACCTGGCCCGTGACTCTATGTATCTATAACCTTCCTCCTTGGTTGTGCATGAAGCGAAAGTTTATTATGATGTCAGTGCTTATCCAAGGCCCGAAGCAACCCGGCAATGACATTGATGTGTATCTAAGGCCATTAGTTGATGAACTTTTACAGTTGTGGCAGACTGAAGGTGTTCGTGTGTGGGATGAGTACAAACAAGAGGAATTTGATCTACGAGCGTTGCTGTTCGTGACCATCAATGATTGGCCTGCTCTTAGTAACCTTTCAGGACAGACAAACAAGGGATACAATGCATGCACGCACTGCTTAGGTGAGATCGATAGTATATATTTAGATAAAAGTAAGAAGGTGATGTATCTCGGGCATCGTCGATTTCTTTCGCCCAAACATCAATTGAAGAAAAAAGGCAAGCATTTCAATGGCGAGGCAGAAGTCCGGGGCAAGCCTAAATGCCATACTGGTGATGATATATTTGATATGGTCAAAGATTTAAAAGTAATCTTTGGAAAGGGTCCTGGTAGTCTGTCTATTCCGAATGACGCTAGCGGACATGCACCCATGTGGAAGAAGAAATCTATATTTTGGGAGCTTGAGTATTGGAAATTCCTAGAGGTCCGCTCTGCAATCGACGTGATGCATGTGACGAAGAATGTTTGTGTGAACCTACTAGGCTTCTTGGGCTTGTATGGGAAGACAAAAGATACACCGGAAGCACATGAGGACCAGCACCGTATGAAAAGAAGAGACGGCATGCATCCGGAGGATTCTAAGGGTCCTGCGAGCTACGCTCTTACCAAAGAAGAGAAGGAAATCTTTTTTGAATGCCTGAGCAGTATCAAGGTCCCATCTGGATTCTCGTCAAATATAAAGGGAATAATAAATATGGCAGAGAAAAAAATTCTAAAACCTAAAGTCTCATGACTGCCACGTGCTTATGACGCAATTGCTTCCGGTTGCACTGAGGGGGATTCTACCAGAAAATGTTTGAGTACCGATTGTGAAGCTATGTGCATTCCTCAATGCAATTTTGCAGAAGGTAATCAATCCAGAAGATCTACAACGGTTACAGAATGATGTGGCCCAATGTCTTGTCAGCTTCGAGTTGGTGTTCCCACCGTCCTTCTTCAATATTATGACGCATCTCTTAGTTCACCTAGTCGAAGAGATTACCATTCTCGCTCTAGTATTTTCTGCACAATATGTTCCCCTTTAAGAGGTTCATGGGAGTCTTAAAGAAATATGTGCATAACTGTGCTAGGCCAGAAGGAAGCATCTCCAAGGGCTATCTAACAGAGGAGGTCATTGAGTTTTGTGTTGACTTTGTTCCTGACCTGAACCTGATTGGTCTTCCTCAATCGCGGCATGAGGGGAGACTGAGTGGAAAAGGCACGCTAGGAATGAAATCAGCATACTGTATGGACGGACATTCTTTGAGTGAAGCACACTACACAGTTTTACAAAATTCTACGTTGGTGGAGCCGTATATGGAGCGACACAAGAATATTGTACGCTCGGAAAACCCGGGGCAGTCTGACTCCTAGATTACAAAGTTGCACATGGTGACTTTTGGTGGTTGGTTGCAAACACTTCTCATAAATGACGCCACTGTTGGATATGAGCTGTCTATGTTGGCCAAGAAACCATCTTCAACTATATTGACTTTCCAGGGTTACGAGATAAATGGGAATACATTTTACATGGTCGCCCAAGATAAAAAGAGCACCAATCAAAATAGTGGTGTTCGCTTTGATGCAGTACACGACAATGGGACAAAGGACACATATTATGGTTACATAGAGGAGATATGGGAACTTGACTATGGACCATCTTTTAAGGTCCCTTTATTTCGGTGCAAATGGATCAAGCTGACAGGAGGCGGTGTAGTTGTAGACCAAAAATACGGCATGACATGAAAGGAATATGCCCGAGAGGCAATAATAAAGTTGTTATTATATTATTCCATGTTCATAATAGATGTTTATTTCTCATGCTATAATTGTATTAATCGGAAACATTAATACTTGTGTGATTAATAAACTGAAAGGGTTCCTAGTAAAGCCTCTCTTTTATACTTGCTCATTGATTAACTGATGATCAAGGTTTCCTGATCATGAACATTGGATGTTGTTAATAACAGGGTCATATCATTAGAAGAATGATGTGATGAACACTCACACCCATAGTACGAATAGCAATACGATCAAGTCATCAAGTTCATTGCTATATCAAACTCATACGAAATAGTTCTAATCATCAGACCATGAGATCATGTTAATCACTGATACCGGAAGAGTGCTTTGATGATATCAAATGTCACACCATTACAGGGTGATTATAAAGGTTGATTTGGGTATTCTGAAAGTATTAGTTGAGGCTCATGGATCAAGAGTGGAATTTGTCCGACCCGATGACGGGAAGATATTCTCTGGGCCCTTCTCGGTGATATTGCATTGGAATCGCTTGCAAGCATGTGACTAGGTCACGGGAATGCATTATCATGGAATGAGTAAAGAGACTTGTCGGGAACGAGATCGAACTAGGTATGGTTTAAAACAAATGATCGGATCTCGGACAAGTAATAATATAGCGAGACAAAAGGAATTAACTATGTTCGCTATTGGTTCACATGATCACTAGTTCATCGTTGAGTAAGTGGGAGTCATCATGGATTTCCAGATCCCGCTGATGATTATTGATTAGAGAGGAGTCTCGATCATATCCACGTTATTCACGAACCGTAGGGTGACACACTTAAGGTTCGCCGTCGTTTTTGAGTGGATACGATACTCTGATCGAATTACAGGACAACATGAGGGTTGTTTCAGAAAAGCACCAAAACTGTTTCGGGATATCGAAATAACTCAAGGGTGTATTTGTTAATGTTTGTTAATTGAATGAATTAACAAATATTAAAGAAATAAAAATGTTTTATTAAATCAATAAGTGTGAATTTTAATTAGCATGAATGTCATGCAAAATTAAAATGGGGGTTACTCATTTGATGAAGGGGGTTACCTTTCCATGAAGGAGGGGGTTACCACCACCATGAAGAGGAGAAAAGGGGAGGGGCTGGCCGCACCCCTCATGGGTGGCTGCCCCCTCTCTCCTATATATTTGTTGGACATACTCCTCTTCACCCTACACTTTGGTTCTTCCCTCTCCCGCAAAGTTGCTGCCCCAAATCCGTCTTGGCTTAGCGAAGCTCTGCCGGATTGTTAGTTTGAGTTTCACACACTTGGAGAAGTGAGTGTTAGAGTGTCCAGCGGATCCCTTCTTCCGCTGCCCCGCTGGACCGAGGGCGTGGAGGAGTCGACGACAAGCCGTACGTGTGACCGAGCACGGGGGCGCTGCCGGTTGTGGCGCCGTGTACACGATCTCATGATCGTCAAGTGAACCACTACGCCGACTACGTTAAGTGAACGACTACGTCGACTACGTGCATCTTCCTCGACTCTCCATCGGCAACATTTGTGCGGGAACGTAATCCCCTCTACCGGTCTTCGAGGGTTACTCTCCGTTGCTACCATCTTGTAGATGTTCTTGGCTAGTTTATGTATTCATGCATAGGAAAAAATTTATTTTCTATGCTACGAACCCATCAGTGGTATCAGAGCCATCTCTATGCGTAGTTGGTATGCACGGTTAGTACACATGTGGATGTGGGCATTGATGATCATGTTATTACAATTTTTTGGTATTTTGGATCATAGTGGCATAGTGGGATTGAAGCTGCCCGAGACTAACCTTACGTGACCACGTTTACGAGACTTGTCCCACACTTGACATGATTCGGCATATGTGGCTTTGCGGGTGCACGTTTCTCCCACTATAGTTATGATCTATTTTACAAAGAGTTGTTAATAATATTTTTATCACCGTTGTGGTTACATGTTCGTAGGTAAGAACGGTTCTTCCTAGAAAGCCCCAAACCACGTAAAATATGCAAGACAAATTAGAAACGTCTAACTTGTTTTTGCAGGGCATGTGATATGATATGGTTAAATTGTTTATGTTACAAATTGTATGCGATGATCCTTTTTGTAAGTTATAAACAACCGGCAGGAGCCATATGGTTGTCTTTACATTTAAATGGCCTGCGTGCCGAATATATATATCCAAGTGATATATTGTAATGGAGGAAGACAACCAAGGTGGCACGCCATGGACCTTGGTGCTAAGCCGGTGGAATGATGGAGATCATGCCATGACGCATAAGATGGAGATCGAATGCGTGAAGGACCATATCATATCATATTATATATGCATGTGATGTTTATCCTTTTATGCATCTTATTCTGCTTAGATTTGATCATGCGGTAGCATTATAAGATGATCCCACTCACATAAATATCAAGATAAAATGTATTCTCCCATAACATGCACCGTTAAGAAAGTTCGTCGTTTTGAGACACCTCGTGATGATCGGGTATGATAGACTCTACGTTCACATACGATGGGTGTAAGACAGTTTTACACAAGCAAATATTATGGTTCTACTTGGCGAGTCTAGCATGTACAGACATGGCCTTGGAACACGAACCGAAAGGTTAATCATGAGTCATATGGTTGATATGATGAATATGGTGATGTTCGCCTTTGAAACTATGCCGTTGCACGTGATGATCGGTTGCGGTATAGTAGATTTGGTTCGTGTAATCACTTAACAAACTAGGAGGGATGTTGTTTTTAAGTGGGAGTTCATGTAGAATTTTGATTTAACCTGAACTCATTCTATTTTGAACTTAGTCTAAATTAACTTTGCAAATAATTTGTAGATCATGGCACCACCTGCTCTAAATTTCAATGCGTTCATGGAGAAAGAAAAACTAGCCACCAACAGTAGCAACTTCACCAACTGGGCACTTAACTTGAGGATCCTCCTCAATGCCTCTCAAAAGGGCTATGTGCTTGAGGCGCCGCTAGGTAACCCGCCTGCAGAAGATGCTCCCGATGAAGAAAAAATGTTTTTCTGACTCGTAAGGAGGACCACCGTTTAGTTCATTGCGGCATACTATATGGACTTGAGCCGGAGCTGCAAAAATGTTTCGAGAACAGCAACGCTTATGATACAATGGGAGAGTTGAAACTGATCTTCGACTCCCATACTGCCGTAGACAGTTATGATGCTTCAGAAAGGTTCTTTAGCTGCATGATGGAAGAGAACAGCTCCGTTAGTGAGCACGTACTCAAAATGTCTGGGTACGCCGATAAGCTCATCTCTTTGGGAATAACGATTCCCAATGAGTTGGGAATACATTGGGTTCTCCAATCTCTCCCACCTAGCTTCAAGAGCTTTGTGATGAACTACAACATGCAGGGCATGAAGAAGTCTCTCCCCGAGCTTCTCTCAATGCTTAAGACTGCAGAAGTGGAGATCAAAAAGGAACATCAAGTGTTGATGGTCAATAAGAGCACTAATTTCAAGAAAGGTAGAAAGGATAATAAGTCCAAGGGTAGAAACAAGAAGGACGGCAAATCTGTTGCCGGTTCTGAGAAGAAACCCAAGGCTGGTCTTAAACCTGAAACTGAGTGCTTCTACTGCAAGGAAACGGGGCACTGGAAGCGCAACTGCCCAAAGTATCTGGCGGATAAGAAGAACGGGAAGATTAACAAAGGTATATATGATATACATGTTATTGATGTGTACCTTACTAGTAGTCGCAATAGCGCCTGGGTATTTGATACTGGTTTGGTTGCTCACATACATAACTCGAAACAGGGGCTAAAGAATAAGCGGCAACTTGCGAAGGATGACGTCACAATGTGCGTCGGCAATGGATCAAAAGTTGATGTGATCGCCTTCGGGATGCTGCCTCTACATTTACCATCTGGATTAGTTTTAAACCTGAATAAATGTTATTTGATGCCTGCATTGAACATGAACATTATTTCCGGATCTTGTTTAGTGTGAGACAATTATTCATTCCAGTCTGAGAACAATGGTTGTTTGATTTATATGAATAATATCTTTTATGGACATGCACCTGAGAAGAAAGGTTTATTTCTTTTGAATCTTGATAGTAATGAAACACATATTCATAACGTGAATGCCAAAAGAATTAAGTTAAATGATGATATAGCCACATACATGTGGCACTGCCGTTTGGGTCATATTGGTGTTAAACGCATGAAGAAACTTCATTCGGATGGACTTCTGGAATCACTTAATTATGAATCATTTGAGACATGCGAGCCATGCCTTATGGGCAAGATGACTAGAACGCCGTTTTTCGGTTCAATGGAACGGGCGACAGACTTATTGGAAATCATACATACTGATGTATGTGGACCTATGAGTGTGCCGGCGCGTGGTGGATATCGTTATTTTGTTACTTTCACTCATGACTTAAGTAGATATGGGTATATTTACTTAATGAAACACAAGTCTGAAACATTTGAAAAATTCAAAGAATTTCAGAGTGATGTAGAAAATCATCGTAACAGAAAGATTAAATTTCTATGATCTGATCGTGGAGGAGAATATCTTAGTTACGAGTTTGGCACACATATGAGAGAATGTGGAATAGTTTCACAACTCACTCCCGCTGGAACACCACAACGAAATGGTGTATTCGAACGTCGTAACCATACTTTATTGGATATGGTTCGGTCTATGATGTTCCTTACCGATCTGCCACTATCTTTTTAGGGATATGCGCTAGAAATAGCCGCTTTTACTTTAAATAGGGCTCCATCTAAATCCGTTGAAACGACACCATATGAATTATGGTTTGAAAATAAACCTAAGCTGTCATTTCTAAAAGTTTGGGGATGCAATGTTTATGTGAAGAAACTCCAGCCTTATAAACTCGAACCCAAAGCGGAAAAATGTGTCTTCATAGGATACCCTAAAGAAATAATTGGGTACACCTTCTATCATAGATCCGAAGGCAAAATGTTTCTTGCTAAGAACGGATCCTTTTTGGAGAAGGAGTTTCTCTCGAAAGGTGTGAATAGTAGGAAGGTAGAACTCGATGAGGTTATTGAACCTCCGCTTCATGAATTGGCGAGTGGCGCAGCGTCGGAAACCGTTCTGGTGGTGACTTCACCAAATGAAGTGGGAGCTAATGATGAAGATCATGAAACTCCAAAAGAGGATGCTACCGAACCTCGCAGGTCGACAAGAACACGCGCCGCTCCTGAATGGTACGGTGATCTTGTCGTAAATGCCATTGTTGAGAACGATGACCCTACGACGTATGATGAAGCGATGATGAGCCCAGATTCCAACAAATGGCATGAAGCCATGAAATCCAAAATGGAATCCATGTATGAAAATCAAGTATGGACTTTGGTGGAACTTCCCAATGACCGAAAGGCCGTTGAGAATAAATGGATTTTCAAGAAGAAAACAGACGCTGATGGTAATGTGATCGTCTATAAAGCACGACTTGTCGCAAAAGGTTTCCGACAAATTCAAGGAATTGACTATAATGAGACTTTCTCACCCGTAGTGATGCTAAAGTCTGTTAGGATTATGTTAGCAATTGCTACATTTTTCAATTATGAAATTTGGCAGATGGATGTGAAAACCGCGTTCCTTAATGGTAACATTGAGGAAGAGTTGTACATGGTACAGCCCAAGGGTTTTGTTGATCCTAAGGATGCTGACAAGGTATGCAAACTTCAGCGATCCATTTATGGACTGAAGCAAGCATCCCGAAGTTGGAATCTCCATTTTGACGAAGTCATCAAAGGGTTTGGATTTGTCAAAACTTATGGAGAAACTTGTATTTACAAGAAAGTGAGTGGGAGCTCTGTAGCATTTCTAATATTCTATGTGGATGACATATTGCTGATTGGAAATGATACGGAACTTTTGAAGAGCGTAAAAGATTACTTAAACAGTAAGTTTTCAATGAAGGACCTTGGTGAAGCGGCGTATATTTTAGGCATCAAAATCTATAGAGATAGATCAAGACGCTTAATTGGGCTATCACAAAGTATATACCTTGACAAGATTCTAAAGAGGTTTAGAATGGAAGAAAGTAAGAAAGGGTTCTTACTTATGTTGCAAGGAAAGATCTTGAGTAAGACTCAAGGCCCGGCTACAACTGAAGATAGAGAAGAGATGAATAAGATTCCCTATGCCTCTGCCATAGGCTCTATCATGTATGCCATGTTGTGTACAAGACCGGATGTGGCACATGCTATTAGTTTGACTAGTAGGTACCAATCTGATCCAGGTTTGGAACACTGGACGGCGGTCAAGAATATCCTTAAGTACTTACGAAGGACTAAGGATATGTTTCTCGTATATGGCGGTGAAGAAGAGCTCGTCGCAAGTTGTTATATCGATGCTAGCTTTGACACTGATCCAAATGACTCTAAGTCTCAATCCGGGTACGTATTTGTTATGAATGGAGGAGCAGTAAGCTGGAGGAGTTCCAAGCAAAGCATGGTGGCGAGATCAACTACAGAGGCGAAATACATTGCTGCTTTAGAAGCGGCAGAGGAAGCAGTTTGGATGAAGGAGTTCATATCCGAATTGGGTGTGGTTCCGAGTGCATTGGATCCAATGGTTATCTATTGTGACAACAATGGTGCCATAGCCAATACTCAGGAGCCAAGGTCTCACAAGAAATTCAAGCATGTGAAGCGCCGATTTCACTCCATCCGTGAACATGACATGGATGGTGATGTAAAGATTTGCAAAGTACACACGGATCTGAATGTGGCAGACCCGTTGACTAAAGCTCTCCCCAAGGCAAAACATGATCAGCACCAGAACTCAACGGGTGTTAGATTCATCACTATGTAATCAAGATTATTGACTCTAGTGCAAGTGGGAGACTGAAAGGAATATGCCCGAGAGGCAATAATAAAGTTGTTATTATATTATTCCGTGTTCATAATAGATGTCTATTTCTCATGCTATAATTGTATTAATCAGAAACATTAATACTTGTGTGATTAATAAACTAAAAGGGTTCCTAGTAAAGCCTCTCTTTTATACTAGCTCGTTGATTAACTGATGATCAAGGTTTCCTGATCATGAACATTGGATGTTGTTAATAACGGGGTCATATCATTAGAAGAATGATGTGATGAACACTCACACCCATAGTACGAATAGCAATACGATCAAGTCATCAAGTTCATTGCTATATCAAACTCATACGAAATAGTTCTAATCCTCAGACCATGAGATCATGTTAATCACTGATACCGGAAGAGTGCTTTCATGATATCAAATGTCATACCGTTACAGGGTGATTATAAAGGTTGATTTGGGTATTCTGAAAGTATTAGTTGAGGCTCATGGATCAAGAGTGGAATTTGTCCGACCCGATGACGGGAAGATATTCTCTGGGCCCTTCTCGGTGATATTGCATTGGAATTGCTTGCAAGCATGTGACTAGGTCACGGGAATGCATTATCACGGAACAAGTAAAGAGACTTGTCGGGAACGAGATCGAACTAGGTATGGTTGATACCAAATGATCGGTTCTCGGACAAGTAATAATATTGCGAGACAAAAGGAATTAACTATGTTTGTTATTGGTTCACACGATCACTAGTTCATCGTTGAGTAAGTGGGAGTCATCATGGATTTCCAGATCCCGTTGATGATTATTGATCGGAGAGGAGTCTCGGTCATGTCCACGTTATTCACAAACCGTAGGGTGACACACTTAAGGTTCGCCAACGTTTTTGAGTGGATACGATACTCCGATCGAGTTACAGGACAGCATGAGGGTTGTTTCAGAAAAGCACTGAAACTGTTTCGGGATATCGAAATAACTCAAGGGTGTATTTGTTAATGTTTGTTAATTGAATGAATTAACAAATATTAAAGAAATAAAAATGTTTTATTAAATCAATAAGTGTGAATTTTAATTAGCATGAATGTCATGCAAAATTAAAATAGGGGTTACTCATTTGATGAAGGGGGTTACCTTTCCATGAAGGAGGGGGTTACCACCACCATGAAGAGGAGAAAAGGGGAGGGGCTGGCCGCACCCCTCATGGGTGGCTTCCCCCTCTCTCCTATATATATGTTGGACATACTCCTCTTCTCCCTACACTTTGGTTCTTCCCTCTCCCGCAAAGTTGCTGCCCCAAATCCGTCTTGGCTTAGCGAAGCTCTGCCGGATTGTTAGTTCGAGTTTCACACACTTGGAAAAGTGAGTGTTAGAGTGTCCGGCGGATCCCTTCTTCCGCTGCCCCGCTGGACCGAGGGCGTGGAGGAGTCGACGACGAGTCGTATGTGTGACCGAGCACGGGGGCGCTGCCGGTTGTGGCGCCGTGTACACGATCTCATGATCGTCAAGTGAACCACTACGTCGACTAAGTTAAGTGAACGACTACGTCAACTACGTGCGTCTTCCTTGACTCTCCATCGGCAATGTTTGTGCGGGAACGTAATCCCCGCTACCGGTCTTCGAGGGTTAGTCTCCGTTGCTACCATCTTGTAGATGTTCTTGGCTAGTTTATGTGTTCATGCGTAGGAAAATTTTTTTTTCTATGCTACGAATCCATCATGACAACAGTGGATATCAATAATCTTGCGTACATGGACGAACCATTCGTTCTAGCCAACGATGTCGCTCAGGTTTTCTATGTGAAGGACATGTCTATAAAACCGAGAAAAAGAAAAGATAAGAAAACGAATACATCACACGATGAGCCAAAGCGACATATTATTCTCTCAGGAAAAAGAATCATCGTGGGAGTGGAGGACAAGACAGATATGTCAGAAGATTATAACAAGTTTGATGAAATTCCGCCCTTCAGAGTGAAAACTGACCCAACCATCCTCTTAAACAAAGAAGATACTTCATGGTTACGGTGCAAAAGGAAACCCCAACACTAGATGGGGATGTTTGTGATGTGTCATAATGTATTAAACCTTTTATGTAAATGTATGATTTTGGGTTAGTTATTCAAATTCGAACACTTTTTTTATTCCAAGATTTGTCAGATTCAGAAGTATGTAAAAACAATATTAATCAATACAATTTTAATTAAAAATGGCAAAATAGTTAATAGTTTGAATAGTTAGAATAATTGATATTAAAAATATATAATGGTTTTGAATTAGTTATTCAATTTCAAACACTTTTCATATTCATAGTTTTATCAAATTCTAAGATATGCAAAAAGAATATTAATCAATATAGTTTTAATTGAAAATGGCAAAATAGTTAATAATTTGAATAGTTAGAATAATTGATTTTAAAAATAGAAAATATTTTTGAATTAGTTATTCAATTTCAAACACTTTTCATATTCAAAGTTTTGTCAGATTCTAAAATATGCAAAAATAATATTAATCAATATAGTTTTAATTAAAAATGGCAAAATAGTTAATTGTTTAAATAGTTAGATTAATTGATTTTAAAAATAGAAAATAATTTTGAATTATTTATTCAATTTCAAACACTTTACATATTCAAAGTTTTGTCAGATTCTAAAATATATAGAAGTTATTCAAATTGAAATTAAAAATTCTTATTCAAATGAAATCTGAAAAAATATACAGCATTGGCGCGCATTTATTATACCTTTAGTCCCGGTTGGTTTCACCAACCAGGACTAAAGGTCTGGGACACGGCGCGAACCGCCCAAATGTCTTTATTCCCGGTTGAAGCCACCAACCGGGACTAAAGACCTTTAGTCCTGGTTGGTGGCTTCAATCGGGACTAAAGACCCCCCCCCCCTTTAGTCCCGGTTGAAGCCACCAACCGGGACTAAAGGGGGGGTATATAAGCCTCGTGCCACCCCCTCCTTCTTCCCCACTCACACTTAGCAGAAATCGACGCCCGACGGACGAACTCGACCGGCGCCCGATCATCATTGCGGCCGGCCAAATCCGTCGCGCCGGCGCCGCCATCTCCATCACCGAGCCGTCGCACGTGCTGCCCGCGCCGCACCGCCTCTCGCCCCCGGCCGCCCGCCCGTGCTGCCCGTGCTGGCGGGCGGCATGCTGCCCGTGCTGCCGCACCGCCCGTGCTGCCCGCGCCGCGCCGCCGCCCGCCCACGGCCGCCCGCCTCCGGCTCGTGCTGCCTGCGCCGCCGCCCGCCCCCGGCCAACTCCGATCCATCACCGAACACCATCGCCCGCCCCCGGCCGGCCGCCCCTGCAAAGAAGGTAGAAAGAAAAGTTTTAATTTTGTTAATTTTTGTTAAGTAGTAATATTTTTGTTAATTTTTTTAGAAATAGCTAGGAATAGGAATAGGTTAGAAAATAATTATTAGCAAATAATTTTGTTAGAAATAGGAATAGTAATATTTTTGTTAATTTTGTTAAGTAGTAATAGGTTAGCAAAATAATTGTTAGCAAATAGGTTAGAAAATAGGTTGTTAGCAAATAGGTTAGGAAATTATTTGTTAGAAAAATTATTGTTGTTAGGAAATTACTGTTGTTAGGAAATTATTGTTGTTAGAAAAATTATTGTTGTTAGGAAATTATTTGTTAGAAAATAGTAATAGAAAATAGTAATCGAATTTATTAATTTAATACTTAGATATATAGATATGTTAAAAATGAATAGTAATAGAAATGCTATTTATGGTTAGAAATGCTATTTATGTTAGATATATAGATATAATAGAAATGAATAGTAATAGAAATGCTATTTATGTTAGATATATATATATATATATATATATATATAGATGTTAAAAATGAATAGTAATAGAAATGCTATATAGATTTTTTTTATGTTAGATTTTATTTAGGTTAGATTTTATTAGAAATAGAAATGCTATTAGAAATAGAAATGTTAGATTTTATTTATGTTAGATATATAGAGTTAGAAAGTGAATAGATAGAAATGTTAGAAATATTGTTAGTAATATTGTTAGTAATAGAAATAGTAATATAAAAATATAGAGTAATGTTGTTGATCTATGTTATGGATTTCAATTATAGATTTCGGCGCCGGAAGAGAAGGTGAAGAAGAATTGTTGAATATTATAGGAGATGGTATCCGTGCAGAAGGAGACGGCTCAGAATTTTTGAAAGAGTCGGGTGAGGGAATGGAGGAGGAGCAGCCGCATGAATCGGAAAATGATGATTGCGAGGACGGCTCACAAGGGACTGGACGTGACTTAATAACACGGTCCGACGAGGTATATATATATGAAGACTCTATTCATGAATCAGTAGATGACAATGCATTATGTGGTATATATATTAATGAGTGTTTTCTTCTTTTAGACCTCTGAATCTTCTAGAAAGAAGCGAGGCCCGGCCAAACGGCTGGCATCCAATCAGCATTACACGATTAGGCATCTCTCAAATGAAGGTGAACCGTTGGAACCCAAGAGTGTCGCAAATGCGTTCACTACTCAATGTGGATGTCTTGTCAGGGACATGGTGCCGATAAGCATTCAGTATTGGTATAAGCCCAAGACGGCAAAAGGAGAGCCAGCAGAGCCAGAACCAGAAGAGGGTGCAGCAGTCAATTATGTCACCAAGATCTTGAAAGACAGACTTTGGGAATCTCTCATTCCACATTTCAATCTGTCGGTCATCGAGTCCCTGGAAGACGCAGAGAAACAGAAGGAGAAAGTCAGGGAGTGGGCTCTCAAGAAGATGGCTGCACAGTTCAATAACCACAAGAAGAGGTTATGGAACGCCTATGTCAATGCCGATCGACAAGCTCCAGAATTTACTGGCCCCAATGAGAACCTGCGGGATCACTGGGACGCATTTGTGGAGTACAAGGAGTCCAAACTGGGTAAGCTAAGGAGTAAGAAAAATCAGTTAAATGCCGCGAAAAAGAAATATCACCGTACGTTGGGTCCAGGTGGCTACAAAAGGGCCGAGCCTAAGTGGGATATGCAAGAGGCCGCCCTACGAGAAAAAGGCATCAAACCAGAAACAGAACAATGGCCCAGAAGGTCAAGAAATTGGCACTTGCGCATGGGATTGTCTATGATGAGAGAACAGGGAAATTAGTCGAAAAGAAGAAACAAATTGCTGAACCCCTGGGAGAACTTATCAAGATAATCGCCGAGGTTCAAGAGGGGACGTTCAAGCTGGACAGAGAGAACGATGAGCTGACAAAGGCCCTCGGGAACAAAGAACACACAGGACGAACACGGGGTCTGGGTTCTGCCATTCCGTGGAGGTCTGGGTTCGCCAAAGAGAGCCAGACTTATAGAAGCTGAGAGAGAGCGAAGAAGCAAAAGGCGCAGGAGGAGGCCACACGGATAGAGAGCATAGAAAGGCAACAGGCTGAGCTGAGAGAGTTGTATTTACTACAGCAGAACGCACTAGAGGAATTAAAGTCGCAAGGGGCAACTCAGCATCAGCAACAACTAGAACATGCACCAGGCGACCGATCTCAGCGGAGAAGCAGCGTGGCTTGCACAGAGGTACCGATGGATCACTACCCCGTGGATGATATCACCAAGAAGACAAGCTGTGAGATGCATGTTCCCATGAAGAACATATCGATGAAGGTGGCGGTTGGCTATGTGTTGCCATCTGGACCTAGACAAACCTGGCATGGCCGTGAGATTCGAGCTGGCTATGCTCGTGTCGGGGTGGATGCAATTGAAAGGGGGTATGAGTCCCTCGATCTTGACATTGCTGGACCTGAAGAGGAGGCAACACTTGGAGAAGTATTGGGTGGTGTCATTCTTTGGGATAAGAAACACATCGTGTTTCCAGGCTCGGCGCCAAGGCAGCCACCCTCTCCTCCGAGTCCTCGCAATTCACCACCTCCCGATGATGACAGGGATGACTACCATACCCCGAGTCCACATCGATCTCCGCCTCAATGTCAGCCGCCTCCGCCACCTCCGCCGCCTCTGCCCACTCGTAAGTCCTAGAGTTATGGCAAGTCCGCTACTATGTCCACTAGCAATGTCTCTCCGAAGAAACGGGCCAAGAAAGTTAAGGCGGTGCCGCCTCCTCCTGTCGAGAAGACTGCTAAAGAAATTGAGGCGGAGGACAGAGCCAAAGTGAAAAGAAAGCTCGCAGCGCTACGCCCGACCCCCACCCCAAAGCAGGTATATACTCTGAAATAGAAGGAGTGGGCCTTTGATATGCTTACCCAACCTTGGCAATATGAATTACGTAAGCCAGATGACTACAAGCGTTGTTTGGATAAGCAGGTAGATGCAAAAAAAAAAGCTAATAAGACAAGCGCAACTGCAAGAGGGAAAAGAGACGTTGCCCAGCTTGGAGCACAGACCAAAAAATTGATCTCCCCGCTAAAGGTCTTTGCTAGTGATGCTGGTGGGAGTGTTGCGTAACCCAATCCCGTCGACTTTGCTGCTGAAGCTGGTTTGACTCTTTCTCAATTGATACATGAAGATATCCCAAAGGCGCCTGTAGCACGGCAATATGAAAAGGGGAAGAGTCTGGTCCCTCCTGAGATTAAAATAAATCTACCAACACAAATGCGAAAATTGCATAAGTGGTACATGCAAGCCGCAAAGGGCACGCAAGAATTTCTCCTTATGAAAATCTCACGGGACCATTTCTTAGGTGAAGACTTGGTGCATATTGAGTTTGATGAATTCTTTCAGCTATTCAATCAAGACGCGCTCGACAAATCTCTCGTCAGTGCCTATGTTCTGTAAGTGATTCATTATTTCTATAAGTCTCTAGCTCAACTCGTTCTTTGCATGTAATTATCCTCACTACGCTATTTATTATGCAAAATAAAGAGTATGCAATGTAAGAAAATGAATGACTTCCAAGTTGGATTCATTGATCCAAATCGAGTTAACGCAGTGACGGTATAGAACAAACGCAAGGAGATGGAGGATATCTTGCTAGAGTTCCTACTTACGCAGGAATACAGATCTAGAATACTATTTCCGTATAACTTCAGGTGAGTGTTACTTTCTTATACACAGTTACTTTTCCTTACTCGATGTTATAAGTGTAATTGATGAGTGATTAACTTATATAATTAAACTTGCACGCAGTTACCACTGGATTTTGCTAAAGATTGAATCTGACTATGGAAAGGTTGAAATCTTTGACTTGTTGAATAAATAACTTAATGAATACCAAAGCATCACTGATATGATGGATAGGTAATTTCAATCATTACGGCATTATATCGGTCTCTTTCGTTTATCTATAACTCATCTATTCATTTTGTTTGCTCGACAGTGTTTGGAAACAGTTTATACGCATAGCAAAAGGTGAATGGAAAAATGAGCTGATTTACCGTTCGATCGAGGTAAGTCGTACGAGATAGGTCCACACATCCCTTTAGTTTCAAATACCATTAAGTATATCAATCTTGATATGTCACTGACTAAAATCTATTCTCGTAAAGTGTGCGAGGCAGCCATTGGGGACAAATTTATGTGCATACTACGCTTGCAAGAACCTTCGTGCGGAGGTCACTTAAGGAATTGATTTTCAAACAGTAAGTAAACAATATACTGACAAATTCATTTATTGCCATCAATTTTGTTATGATGATTTATATTCATATTGATCTTCTTCTTTGTAGTTCGAAGCAAAGCGGAATCAGCTCTCACTGACTGAACGCATAGTAGGAATTCAAGAGGAAATAGCCGGATTTCTGCTTGACCATGTCATTAACCCAAAGGGTGAATTTCATGTCAGTTTCGATTAGATAATGTGTGTAATTAAACACAAGTCGTGATCTTATATGTGTGAACAAGTTGTATATATACTTGTATGTATATGCTTGGCGAATAAAATATATTATATATGTATCGGCTTGTATATTATGTTGTATGAATATGTATATAAGAAAACTTGTTTAAAATGAATCAAAAAATTGAATAGAGCAAGATACATGATAAACCCTAAACCCTAACAAAACAATTTAAATGCAGAAAAATAAGGAGAAAGCAAAGGCTGCCACGTGTAGGCTCTTTAGTCCCGGTTCGTAACACGAACCGGGACTAAAGTCCCTACGCCCACGAGCGTCTGGCCCCTGCCACATGGTAAGCCTTTAGTCCCGGTTCGTATAGCAACCGGGACTAATGATAGGGCTCCAGTCCCGGTTGGTTAGTCCCAGTTGCGCAACCGGAACTGAAGCTTGTTACCAACCGGGACTGATGCCCTATTTTCCACTAGTGGCCTTTCCGTTTGGCATCCGCCGCGCCGCCTCTACGCACTTGCAAGCCAACCAGCCTCCTCTATTCGACTCCAGCGGTAGCCCCAAAAATGCACTGAAATCTGGCATAAATTTTGTGTCAGCCTGATCACCTTCCCAATTGGCCATGTGAACAGGTCAATAGGGCCAAGCTAGAGAAGGTTACCTGGGTGCCAACATTGACAAAAATGACATAATTAATTTAACCAAAGATTTACTAACATTGTTAGATTTGATAAAGTTTGAGTAAATAGAATACAACTAAATTTAGGACACAACATAAAACAGCAAACAAGGAGTACCAAGTTACTACTGGAATGAATAAACTAAGATTTGTAATTTTTCTATTTGTTTTCTTTCTTTTCATATAAGTAGCACGGTGAACTTCGCAAATACGAGGACATCATCTCCAATGTGAAAAAAGCGTTCAAGAAGTAATATCACAGTCCATTTTAAATGATATCTGCGAGAGCATCATCTTCAATGTGACGAAAGCCTTCGAGAAATAAAATCACAGCCCATATTATACGATACTAGCTGAATGCACGTGCATTGCTACGACCAATTTAATATTTTATTAGCACGTAGAAATAATAGGAAAAAAGTTAGACGAAAATTCTCATCAAGACAGCCATATAATATTTCAAAGTTATTTTATATTATAATGTCATTCAATAAAACCTATAATTTAGCATCATATGCGAATGAAACAACAACCTAAGAATTCTCTTGTTAAAACTTCGTTGGTATCATGAAGCGCCGGCGATTTCAAGTAATATCTTTTGGCGATGTACAATCTCCTTAGATTATAATCCCATGTTCTCGTCGGCTGACCATTGCGCCTTATGTCCTCACCCTCACAATCTTTTGTGCAACACCATGCACCGGCAGCATATTCTGTCTCGTGCCGTTAGTCCATATATCGTCGATGAAATGCAGATAGTATGTATGTTCAAGAGGTCTTAGACCAAAGAAAGAAAGTTCATGTCTAACAACATCTCCCTTCCTTTGTCGTTTCTCTCCACATTGTTTATCAGTGTGTGTCTGCTATTGATTTCTCAAATTATCTTTCTTTTTTCAGGAAATTACCCATTTGTTAGTTGCGTATGTGTTTATATCTGCATTCGCTAGAAATTAGGAACGAAAGAGAAAGCTTGGGCCCATGACGTCATCTGCAGTTTGCAACGCAAAGCGCGCAGCTTTCAGGTACTTAAGCCCTGGGGGAGTCACCTCAATTCCCATGGCATAAGCCACTTCAGCTAGCGAACGATCATCGAGTCACAGAGAAGACAGAGCACTGAAGTTGATCGATCAGCATAATTTGTAGGAGCTATCCAATTAGCCATGGCGCTGGCCTCTCTGTCCAAGGTGTTGCTGGGGTCGGCGGCGTTCAGAGTGTTCTGGGTGCTTGCCGTGTTCCCGTCGGTGTCGTTTATGTCGATCGCCCCCACGGCAGGCGCCCTTCTGAGCGAAAATCAATGGTCATCTTCCACGTGATCAGCCCCGACTACGCGTATGACTCCGTGGACCTCCTCTTCGCCACCATGCCGGCATGTTCGGCCACATGGGCCGTTTGCTGGTGTGGTGGAGCAAGCGCAGCCCCGACCTCCTGCACCGCGCCTGCGTCGTCACCGCGCTTGCCATCGTCCTCTTGACTAACGGTACCTGCTGCGTCGTGTTCATGGAGTTTGAGCTGGAGTTCGCCTCCGAGCAGAGCCACCCGGCGATTTGTTTTCTATTCCAAACAACGAACCGTTACCTAGAGATAAGCGGTGGCAAAAGGGTGTAATATACCTGGCATTGTAGGGGTAGTTTAGGTTTTTCTGGTCTGGGATTGCTTTTTGGCGCTGGTTTGCGTTGTTTTTTGGCGGATTGCTCAAGCATTGATCGCAAATCGCTGGTTTATTGACGTACGAAATTTGACCAACGGTTTTGTTACCTAGGTTTTATGACCATCACGTCCTCAAGCCGTATTATTAGCAGAGATCAAGTAATATGAACTCATAATCATCGTAAATGCTTTGCTAATAAGTGCCACACGTGACTTACACATTTTTTTTATCATATCAACATGGGGATGCATCACTAGCAGGACCTTGAAATATTTTTTATTAGAAATCTTTTTTGTTGACCATTGTTTCAGTTTGGTTTATCTATCAAAAAATTTATGGATCAATAGTTCACGAATGGACAAAAGTTTGAGAGGTGTGTCGTGCGTCATGTGCGCTCAGTGATCTTAGGGTCCCACTTTTGAGGTTGGAGTCTCTTTCTTCTTCCGGAACTTATGAGGTTAGGGTAATCTTTCGAAAAAATTAACTTCTATATTATTGTCAGTGGAAACATTGAAGAATAGAGGATACATGGTAAGAGTCGTTGAATTCGATGGACGTTGACGGAGCACTTTCTTTGGAATCCTTTTTGTTGGCCTTCATTTCGGGGTTTATCAATAAAATATTTTCAATGCATCAATAAAGTTGGATCGTTGCTAACAAAAGAAGCATGCATGCAAACTCCGAGAGTGATTTGGAAAAAAATCATGTTGGAGGCTCTATATAATTCACTATTTGTAGTGTAGAAAGTAACACAGTTTATCTGTACAATCACTCATGTTTGTGTATATACAATGTTGATTTCGTAATCTATAGCTAGAATAGTATGTTCTTGCCAAGCTACGTCGGTGTGTAATTCCTTTGGAATAATTGAAGTGCACCACATATCAGATTTTCCAGTAATCGTAATTTGAAGATGCTTCCCATAAACATGCACACCCTATGTGGCAAGAACTCTCTTTTTAATAGTTTGGCACGGATTTCCATATATAAGCTAATCTACTGGAACTACAACTACGTGAATAATTCTGGTTTTGACTCGAGTCACGTTGATCCAACTTCTGTGTACGAATTAGTATATACTGACGTGTTGGACCCAACGTTGTTGTACTAACTGGAACACTTTGTTATATTTGTTACGTAAATCTCGTAAATCTTTTGGTTATGATTTTAAATTCTAGCCATAAACTTTAGATCTAACTATCAAAACAATTTAAATGATGTGGCTCACTGTGGTATCTCTATTAGACATACTTATATTGCTTTTAGTATACTAAATAATATATTTTTGTAACAAGAAAACAACAGAAAATATTGCAACATGCAGAGGAATGCTTCCGTAACAAACAAGCAACATGCAAAGGAATGCTTCCGTAACAAACAAAGTAACACAAGTTCTCCGAATTTCTCGTCTCTAGCTATCTCTATTATTTGCATCTTCAGGTCCCTAGAAACATCCTACTAACAAAAAGACCCTCATAAGATAAGGGGACAAAAGATTTGGTTCAACATAATGGCAAACATCATTATGCTGGTCCATAAGAAATCACTTATGAAAGAGTCTTCAGTCGCCGCAACGAAAGAGTCTTCAGTCGCCGCAACCACTGGCAAGATATTAACTGAGCCAACACACTAGGTGTCGGCAATATCTTAGGAGAGACAAAATTCTCCAAGTGCAAAACACATAGACCAGAAATTCCCAGAAAATTACGTGCAAACTGCGTGTGGTGGGTTCATGTCCCAGTGAGTGGAACATAGACTTGTAGTGTCCGAGTTACCTTCAACCATTTGCGCGGGTAGAAGAGCAACTTTCGGCCAACACGCATTACAGTCAAAGGCCTCAACGCATTACAGTCAAAGGCCTCTCGTGTAGCTATCTTCTGATATTAGACAGCTGGCCGTGATCGGACACAATCCTCGAAAATTTCCATTTGTTGTGTATACCTAGTCCAGAACCCAATTGAGTTTTCCACCATTAGGAAACAGAATATACGGTAGCACGCTGTTTCTACTGTTTTTTACAGCGCAGCATCGGTGCCATCCAGGAGGCCGGCGAGTTGAGCGTCGCGTATCGCAGGCATTACCTAGGCGGGCCACATGGGGTAATTACTCCGTGTCAACTGTTTGGTCGATGGAGAGCCAAGGTTGATGTCGGCGGAGCTTGATGACGATGTCGCCATAGATGTCGTCCTTGCGATTTCTTTGTTTGATGTAGATTGGATCGTCTAGGGTTTTGTCAAGGAAGACGAGGCTCTGACACCATAACAATGTTTCTGTTGTCCAACTCGATACATCGATGGAGGGTTACGCTCGTATATTAATAGATGGTCAAGGCAATAGGCCACTGACGCGCGTTTACAGGAGATCATATAAAGGAAGGATTCGGTATCGTGTACAGGAGAGACTACCATGAGACTAGGATTACATGATACACGGTAAGATACACCGTCCTATTCTGTAACACCTTGAGGGCTGTTTTTTGTTTTTTTCAACGGGCAGTTTTAGTAGGCAGCTCTAAACAAACGAGAAGTGAGACGAGAGGTGACAGGAACGGGATAGGTTCCGTAGTCAAACCATGATGGAATAGCCTTAGCCCCCATGTAATGCGGCAACACTCGAGTACTAAAATCTCCACAAAATCTCTATGCATTTTCCATTCCCACCTCTCTACGCAACTAGATAGGGGCAAATGATACCTTGGAGTTGGAGTAGAGATTTTCCACCGGAAGAGAACGAACCTTTCCTGTTTTTGACAGCCACTAGCTAATAATCCTAACCAGAAGACGACATGTCAGGTCAACACCTTGCAGCTTAGCTATAGTCTATAGTAACACTCACTCCATGTCTCGATTGCACAGCATGCTCTGCTGCCTAGTGGAAAGTTAACCGTACGAGTGGCATGACCAATTCATCGATAAAGACCAGGCTATTTGGAGCAGCGTCACAGCACGATAGCAGCTTGTGTTACTGCGTTACACCCTGCTCGGCACGGCAGAACTGGCACTAACACTGGCACGACACCACGCCTATATAAGCTGTGCTCATGCCAAAAAATCTTACTAACATTCTCTCATCTCACTGGTGTCGAGATATGGCAACCACGGCACGGCCTCTGGCAGCGTTCCTGCTGCTGCTGCTGCTCTCGCTGACCGTACAGCAAGTGACGGCAAGCAAGAGCCACAACCCCGAGCGGGACGCGCTGCGGGCATTCAGGGCCGGCTTGTCGGACCCTTCAGGCAAGCTCCAGACGTGGAACAGCACGGCACACTTCTGCCGGTGGGAGGGGGTGACCTGCAAGCATGGGCACGTCACTGCCCTAGGTGTATCTGGCCTCTCAGGGGCCATCTCCCCCGCCATCGGCAACCTCACCTACCTCGAGACCCTCAACTTCAGCCAGAACGCCTTCTCTGGGAGCATCCCGGCAAACCTCGGACGGCTGCGTCATCTTAGTTACCTCAGTTTCTGCGACAACAGGCTGAGCGGGGTCATCCCTGACAGCCTGGGAAACTGCACCGGCCTCGTCTCTATGTACCTCAACAACAACAGCCTCGCCGGTGCCATTCCCAATTGGCTCGGGACTCTGCCAAACCTCACCTACCTATGGCTCGATGACAACTCGTTCTCCGGCGAGATCCCACCATCGCTCGGCAACCTCACCAAGCTCGTGAGCATCATGCTAGACAAGAATATTCTAGAAGGCAATCTCCCCACCAGTCTGTCGCGTCTTCCTCTCCTGAAACAACTTACTGTCTACCACAACCATTTGGGTGGTGATGTCCCACCTGGATTCTTCAACATGTCCATGATGGGAGAAATGTGCCTCGCCAGCAATGAGTTCACTGGGAGGCTTCCCACCTATGCAGGCACGGGCATGAAGAATCTTAAGGTCCTCTTCCTCGGCGGGAACAATCTGACAGGGCTGATTCCAGCAACAATAGCAAACGCCTCCGGCATGACATATCTTAGCCTCTCCGACAACAGCTTCACTGGTCGGGTGCCGCCGGAGATAGGGACCCTGTGCCTATCTACACTGGAGATGTCCAACAATGAGTTGGCTGCAACTGATGGCGCTGGGTGGGAGTTCCTGGACCATTTGACAAACTGCAGCGGCCTACAAAGCCTTTCTCTAGACAACAACAATTTCGGCGGCATGATGCCAATCTCCATCAGCAGCCTCTCAAGGAAGCTCTTGGAACTAAACCTTGGGGGCAACCGGATATCAGGGTCCATCCCACCTGGCATTGGGAACCTCACCGCACTACAAACGTTGGGGCTTCAGTCCAATCTCCTCACTGGTGCCATTCCGGAGGGGATTGGGAAGCTCAAGAACCTCACGGAGTTGTGGTTGCAAGAGAACAATTTGTCAGGGCAAGTGCCATCTTCCATCGGCAGCCTGACAAGGATGCTCAAACTCGTGCTGAGCAGCAATGTGTTGGGTGGATCTATCCCTCCTACCCTCGGTAACCTGCAGGAGTTGGTTCTTCTCAACCTCTCCAGCAACAAGCTTACCGGCCAAGTCCCAAGACAGCTCTTGGACATGCCATCATTGTCCCAAGCAATGGACTTGTCCAACAACCGGCTCGAGGGCCTGCTTCCTCCTGACATTATCCGCCTTGGGAACCTCAGGCTCCTGAAGTTGTCTGGAAACCTCTTCAACGGCGAGATACCGAAACAGCTCGACAGTTGCCAGAGTTTAGAGTTTCTTGATCTTGACAGTAACCTCTTCAACGGAACTATCCCACCGTTGCTGAGAAAACTGAAGGGGCTCCGGAGGCTGAACCTGACGAGCAACAGATTGTCAGGGAGCATCCCGCCAGAGCTCAGCGAGATGTCCGGGCTGCAGGAGCTCTACCTTTCACGGAACAACCTGACGGGAATAATCCCGGGAGAGCTGGCGAACGAGAGCTCGTTGATCGTGCTGAACCTGTCCTACAACCATCTGGAAGGCCAGGTGCCGCTCCATGGTGTGTTCGCAAACATGACCGGGCTTAACATCGTCGGGAACAACAAGCTCTGTGGTGGCATTCCGCAGCTCCATCTGCTACAATGTCCGGTTACAAGGCACACACAACATACTGATTGGCATCTTCCTATCGTGGTGCCGATCTTCGGCATATCTCTCTTCTCGGGCATGCTCCTCGCCTTCCAATGCTACAAGAGAGAGTCAAGACACGCAAAAGTTACGACAGAGCCAGACATGCCTGATGGCACGAACTACCAGAGGATCTCGTATGCCGAATTGGCGAAAGCCACGAACAGCTTTGCAGATGCCAATCTGATAGGTGCGGGAAAGTTTGACTCTGTTTACATGGGGACTCTGCCCCTGAAAGTCAAGGGAGAGTTCGAAGGCGGCACCGTCGCAGTGAAGGTGTTCAACCTACAGCAAGTCGGTGCCTCCAAGACATTCCTGTCAGAGTGTGAGGCGTTGCGAACTGTACGACACCGGAATCTTATTAGCATCATCACTTGCTGCTCCAGCATCACCCCCAGGGGCGATGACTTTAGAGCGCTAGTGTTTGAGCTCATGCCCAACTATAGCCTAGACAGGTGGCTGCATCCGACGCCTGAAGATCTCAAGAATGTTGGCCGCCTGACCGCAATCCAACGGCTCAACATTGCCGTGGACATCGCTGACGCGCTGCACTATCTCCACTGCGGCTGCGTACCACCTATCATACATTGTGATCTCAAGCCGAGCAATGTTCTTCTTGGTGAGGACATGACAGCCTGCATCGGTGACTTCGGCCTCGCGAAGCTGCTTCTTGATCCAGGCATCCATGACATCGCCAGCTCTGGGAGTACCATTGGAATCAGAGGCACGATTGGCTACGTCGCACCAGGTAATTTAAATACCAGATTGACGGACTCTGATGTATTACTACATATAGCTCACATTTCCTGGCTTGACCTCTCTACAACTAATGAGTAGAATATGGCACGACTGGTAAAGTTTCAACGTATGGAGACACCTACAGCTTCGGCATTATGCTCCTGGAGATCTTCTCTGGGAAGTCGCCGACCGATGACTTCTTTGAGGACGACCAGACGATACAGGGGTTCGTCAGCGCGGCGTTCCCTGGCAGGACAGAGGAGGTTCTCGACACAACGCTGCTGGTTACCACGGAATTCGATGGTGACTGTAGCGGTGTCACAGTGCAGGATTGCCTGGTTTCTGCCATCAGGGTCGGGCTTAGCTGCACCAGAGCAACGCCGTACGAGAGGATGAGCATGAGAGATGTGGCTGCCGAGCTGCGCACGATCAGAGATGCTTGTGTTCGTGCCTGAATCTTAGCTTGCTCTTTATTTTTCTTCTGCAACTAATATCAAACACGTGCACACACATGTTTCATGCAATGCCCGAATTAAGTACCTATATAACGTTATGTTTTATCGGATAATATGAGCCGGCCCCTATGTTTACGGAGTCCAAAAGCTGTAAAAGGATATTTTCCACATCGGCATTGCAACTGCCCGCTCCATTGTTTTCATACAATGCAAGAGAACATGGCAACCACCCTGGTCTATTTCTTTTAAAACTAACCACCACAACATGAAGTTTGTAGTGAGAAAAACAAGAAGCCAATATATTTTGCAAGGGTGTATTCGTGCACATTCCTTCTGTTTATCATTTTATCTTTTTTCTCAAGATAAAGGCTTAAATTTTCCAAGGGATAAAGGAAAAAATATACAACTACACCTGATAGGAAACTTAACGATGTTCCTACATTTTAACATTTAGATGAAAATCCTTAAATGTATTTACACATAATCTGTATTATTTACGAGACTAAAGAATCTGTTGTTCAGGTGTTAACAGTGTAAAAGTTCAAACTAACATATGGCCACTTAAACATAACCGGAGTTTCCTAGGATACACTGACAAATTGCTGCCTAATGGAAAGAAGATGCAAACGGAACAGAAAATAAGAACTAGTGATCTCTACCAACAAGATTTAAACACTGACCTCAAATCTCCTCCCACTTTAGATATGCCCTTATTGAGCTTTTTGGGAACCATGAACAATCCGTTGGGTGTTTGACTATATCATATAATCGAGCAACTGACAACAAATACACATTCAAAAACAAATAAATAAACTTCACAGAAAACAAAATGAATGTGCAGTCAACTGATTTAACCTTAGTTGCAATCAAGCTACTCCTAATAAGAGCTCATGTAACCTCCAAAAAAACAGCTCATATAACTATTGGAGCTACGAAATCAGGTTGATGTCTTACCTTGTTGGCTTGGAGGATGTATTTCTCCTCCCTCACACTTCTGTATTATATATTATACCCTTTGTTCCCTTGAGCTCCTCATCCCTTTCCTTATTGACTTCATTATCTTATTGCAAAGCAACCAAGTTTTGGTGCACCAGGATATTCATAAAGTAAATATGGAACTTGAATTGTGTCTTTCAAAAAACTTGATTTAAGTCAAGGATTAATGATCTGCAGGTTACAGAACATCGGATAACATGTGAGGAGTGCATCTTGAAACTAATTATTTGAGTTAGACTTCATTTGGAAAGTCAATAAATATTACACTCAAACATGCATTTGGAAAATGAGAAATACAAAGATGCACTTGAAGAACTACTCTACCGGATCATGCATTTGGGAAAACAGTAACGCTTGATTATCACATCATGCCTTTGGTGTAGATTATGTGGAAAAGAATATGAACACAAACTCATGCCACGTTTTGGCGAGTTTGAAAAGCCATGGATGCACACTTCTTCCTCAGTGCCTCACTACCGCAAGCCTCCTTTACACAGTTGACTCGCTTCTCCTACAAAGCTAGCATGATCCACACATGATTAAGCCATTCACATGGAACCTCTAAGAATTTTGTCGAATAAAAAGTCATCAAATTGCTATCCAGAACGACAACTCTGAACCTTACCAATACTTCACTCTGCCAGTGTCTGCAATCTGAAATTTCATTGCAACATCGTGCGACTGCACATCATCTCCTTCAGTAGTATATAACACCTGCTCAATCAGACATCTGTAGCTTGCTAGTTCATTTGACAAAGAAGCTTATTAAGAAATCCATTCAGTGAGCTAATATTATTCAAATAAGGAAACAAGTAGCTAAGAACTGGACAGTCTCAACTACTCCTGTTGCATTATGTCTTCTAAAGCTTCATAACAGCAAAAGGCACAACAACTGATCTTCTTTTCTATGCATTCCCATGAAACAACTGAACAAACTACGAATGACCGCCCACATTTGGCTTAACGTTCTATGGTGATCTTGACTTTTGTGTACAACTAAATCTATCACATCTCATGCAAGTTAAAATCGAAATATGTACAATTACAAACCCATACAGGTGAAATTCTACATGTAGACATCAATCAACCGCGGTTTAGTTGGTTCATGACTACTATTTCTTCTTGTCCATATACAGGCCGCAGTCTCGAGACTTCTACATGTAGACATCAATCAACCGCGGTTTAGTTGGTTCATGACTACTATTTCTTCTTGTCCATATACAGGCCGCAGTCTCGAGACAGACTTAAGAAAGGATTGCTAGCTTGCAAAAACTTGTTGGCAGCTATGCATTCCCTACTGTGTTTTCCTTGAGGCAAACAGCGGTTCCAGTCTATAACTCTATATATGACATATGCTAATGCTCAACATATTTGATTCAACCTAAAATCTGCCGCATAAATATAAGAAACATAGTAAGATGCAGTTACGTAAAACAGAGGCATGGTAGTTGACTGAGGTCAAATAGATATGGGAACATAATTTTATCCAATATATTAAATGTTGTATGCAATAGATACGTAACAATGTAACATGGAAATGCAATTATAAAAAACTTTGCATGATAACTGTATATGGTTAAATAGTTGTTCGAAAAGTATATGAGTAATCCTCTCATGTATGTAGTTTTAGTGACAGATGTACATGCTTATCAAACATACATAATAATCAGGAATACTTAAATGCTTTATTTACCAGAGATTCGTAAGAATCCACAAATATGAGTAATCCTCTGCTACCTATACTATCTGTCTACAAAACACTGGAATTATTAGTGAGTTATCCTGCACCGCTGAGAAGTAAACATAAGGGAAGTGTTGCTTCTGATTCAGTTGAGACAATGATCTCTCCCCAAAAAAGAAGTAAATCATGCTAAGATGCTAAGTGTTGCTTCTGATTCAGTTTAGAAAGTGATGCTTTCTTAAAAAAAAGCTTACATTTTGGGACGGAGGTAATAAATCAGTATCTCTTGCTGATCTATTACGTTGTCGCCGCCATGGCAGGAAGTCAGTACCAGCAGTCCAGCACCCTAATTAACAAGGGAGATCACCTGACGGGAGCAATTTGGCGACGGCTATGTACAAGCAGGGGTAGAAGAACCACGGAATGCAGATGCACGGGAGCATTCTGCATTCGCGGCTACCCAAGATGGAGACGGAGCCGCCTGTGGTGCTCGACGGAGATTCGACGGCGTCGGCGTCCTCGGCTCCCCAAATATCTTCACGTGCAGGGCGGCGACGGGCAGGCCTCACCTCGCGTGCAGCGCCACAGCGGCGGGCAGGGCGGCTGCGAGCAGGCGTGGGTGCATGGCGGCGAAGGGGAGCATCTCGATGTGACAGGGGGAAGGCGACGCGTCGACGAGTTTACCATAAACAGCCCAACGGTTGGCCGAAGGGAAATTTCAGGTGGCGCCGCCGGCGCCAGACCGGTCCCAACTCCGGCCAAACTCTTCCGCGCCGCCACGATTCCGGCCAAAAATTGGCCGCATTCTGCGTGTCATCCCGTTTCTGGGGCGGCGGCGCTGGGCAGGCCGGCCGCGGGGCATGGCCTCGTCGGCGATGTGGAATAGGCAAGGCCGACGGGAGGGATGGGCCGCAGGCGGGCGGGGCTGGGTTTGGGATATTTTGTTTGCGGTCACAAGTTGTTTGGCACAAGCTGACAGGTGCCTTTCTTGGCTGCAATCACATCGCGGTACCGCAAGTTGATGGGGTCAATTACTGAGAGGGTCATTTTAGGGTCAAATTCGAATAGCCCAAATAATACCGGTTGAAATCGTTTGAACACAAATATCTCCGTTACGGTGACGACTCGGCGCTCCACTTAGCAGGATACCCCTTTACTGGTTTGCCACCGTGGCCGCCAAGTGGCGTACCTCGTCCACGTAACATTTCTCTTCTCCCCCCATTGTTCTTCAAGCTCCTGCTCCCGCTCGCCTACCGAGATCTTAGAGTACCACAGCGCTGCTAGCGCCGCGCAGGGGACATGGCCTCGAGGTTGAAAGCGGGTTCTCCTCGCTGCGGATCTGGCAAGATCGGGATCGGGAACTGGGAAGATCTGGAGGAGGCTGTTCTCGTGCTGGAGAAGTTGGGGCGGAAGCCAGTGATCATGCGGAGGTTGTTCTCGTACTGGAGAAATGGAGGCTGTTCTCAGCCTTCCATCAATTCCAGCAGCTCTAAGAGAAATGGAGAAGTAACAGATATGGAAATTCTGATTTCTCTCTGAATTTGAATATATACGATGAATACTCTCTGAATATGCACATATAACGCTGGATTCTATTATGTTGCTCTTGCTCTCTGGTGAATTGCAGATTATCATGTTCCAGGACAGCATCATTCTCTTGCTCTACTATGTCCTGAACTTAGTTATGATCATCAACCTTTCTGTCAACCGTAGCATTACAAATGTGATTATCTGCGGCATTTTTTTGCCAGGTATCCTCATCTGCTTCTCCTTCTTGACAAGTAGACTGTTCTGCTTCCGGTTGTGTTTCTTGTCCTGTTCTATGACTTGTATGAATATCTACTGGTGGTTGTGGTTCTTGAGTAGTTCCATGATTTCTGTGAAATATTACTGGACACCGATTCCTTGAACATTTCTCTCATTTCTCTGAGGTGATACAGTAGATATTATGTTGCCAAGTAGATGGTCAGTCTGACTGCTGGCTCATGTGCCCTTCCATGCTTGAGCAAATCACTTCTCAAACATTGCACAAATTTTGTGTGATCAGCATATAGGTTCAGTACTGTCAACTTTCAGTCGATGTCAACTATGTGTGTATCATTAACTAATTAACTATTTTCTGATGCTGGAGTACTTAGATCATGTCAATTAAGCAAATCCACCAACTGAACAGCTATGCTTTGCATGAAAACTAGCACATAAAAATCAACAAAAATGGTGCATTTTCTGAATCTTGCAAAGAACAGAGGGAACATGACAGCTTCCCGAGAAGGCTAGAGGGGGAATTGGCAGTACCTAGCTTTTAAGTAACAGCAAAATACAGATAATCATAACACGACAAAATATGTCAATTTAGCAAATCCGAACAACAGAAGATTATTCCATGGCTTGGTCATACAGATAAACATAACACAACAAAATATGTCTGTTACAAGCAGATAATCAATCACAGAGTCATTACACATCATCATACTAGTGTTCGTTAACTAAAGTTTAAAAGTAGAACACTTCAAGGTAACTAGTCTTCTGGCTATTCCCAACGATGAGTTTGGGGAGCCCCAGGCATTGTTGGGAAGATCCACATTGGCGCCTCCCACTCATTGTAATAAGTGGGTCCGTATATCAGTTCTGATCCTATTGCCGGAGCTCCTCCATTCATGTGTATACGGCTCCATTCTGGCACTGGCCTCTGGGTGTAGGGACGGGCTCGATGGTATGCAACAAACACACAGTCTTCTTGTAACAAGGACATACCTTGTCCAGCAGATGGACCAGCTCTTCCAACATCAGAACAGGGTTCTCGGTGGAAGATTGGGTTGTTGATTCCAAGAAATACTGAAAGCCCGTGCAGATGCTCCTGCCTGATCCACACTGGACCATCAACAGGATCTTCGGCTTCTGGGCGAAGATTAAAGGGATGCCTTGCGAAAACGTGGCACCGTAGACTAGGATAAGTGCTCAACCGTATCCCATCTTCAAACTGTACAGGAGCATTGCTGTTCCTATCACCATCTATCTGAATCCAAAGTAGTTCGAAATTGCCATAATGGTAGGTATTGGATGCCAAGAACCAGGTAGTTTGTGAATTAGGCACTAGAACTTCTTCAACGTCTTCATCCGGATCGGCAGGAAATGCATCTCCTTCAGCCGCATCGCCATCAACTGCAGCTGCTTGAGCCGCATCGCCAGCAACTGCAGCACCTTCAGCCGCATCCCCTACAACTGGATCCTCGATGGTCGGGGCAAGTATTAGACGCGCGCCTTCATCTGTGCCTGCGTACGGAAGAAGATAAGCCAGAATACAACAATGCAGTAAGCAGGTAGAACTACCTGTAAATTCAGATAGAAAGAGGGCATAACTCACCCCAAGTATGTGGTTCCCAAACCAGAACATCTCCTCGTGGTTCTGTAACCGCGTACACGCGGAACAAATCTGTGCGATCACCGAATAGATGAATTGCACAGGCGTCGACATACCTGCGAGGTGCAAGGTGGTAATTTTTGAGGATGACCCAGGCGTTGTCTTGTTGACTGTCTACATAGGCGATCAGTTTGTCAAAGATCACGATTGCTTCATAATGCCACTGATCACTGCATTTTTCCTTGTAAGGGGTCTTTGTAATCTTTATCTTCAGAAGCTGTAACTCACACTGCTTGTACGAAAACATGCATGTTCGAAACCTGGGGAAAACTCCAATATGAGCCAGTAATGGGAGAGGCAGAGTCACTTCTCTGTACATGTGGCGGATCTTCAGGAGGCCGTTATTCATGAGTAGTGCCATCCAGTCACCGTTACTTCCAACCCAATGCCCTCTTCCATCGGAGTCATTGCAATGCACGTGTGCTTTAAGCATCTTCTTGTTTAACGGCATGAAGAGGGCGTCAATGCCCTGCAATTGAATTTGTTTGGAAACTTTGTAAAAATTGAGGTGTTCCACAGAAGGAAAAGTTAGCTTGAATTGATGAAAACTATATAGGTAAACGTAAACCGTTACAAAAAAGAGCGGTCGTGGGCAGAGTAACAGTTGTAGAGCATTTTCTAAGCACTGCCTCAGCTGTACCCTCTATGTGAACTGTTAATAGGTGCATCAAGATACGTGCTAGTCTTTTTTTTCCCTCTCAAACAACTTCTCTTTTTTGTATCTCTCACTCTATATAACATTTGAATCTGAAACTTTGCAGTTTACTCAAACATTTTTTGTTGAATTTTTAATAATTGAATAAGATAAATTTCACACAAAAAATCAAAAATATTTTTCCCACATTCTAGTTGTAATATTACAGCGACCTGCAAAGTTTGAAATCTTTATGTTACATAGTTTGATAGATATAAAAAAGACAAATTCAAAAAAGTATGGGAGTGTAGGTGAGAGCCTGCTTAGACAGAAACTTTTCCATTCCAATTTTTGCTATTTAAAAAGTCATTGCATGGTATTCGACAGAATGCTAACTGGATTGCAAGAACATTGTTTGGTAAAAAATGATGTGCCTACTAGATGTTCGACAGAAGGATAACTATGCTTGAGTATATCATAAACACATACAAGATGGAAAACTAAGTCCGTAAACCAAAACCCTAAAAGGCGTCATGGGCGGAGGAGTAACTTCAATTTTCGGAAATATTGTATCTAAAAAGTCGATGCATGCAAGGTGTTCGACTGAGAGATCGGTGGATTGCAAGAACATAAACAGACAGGAGATCGGTGGATTGCAAGAACATAAACAGACAAAATACTGAATCTAGTTACTCTTACTTGTGCATCGCTATCATGTGGCCACGAGGATTCGTCGGCGTGGAGCAGGCCCGGCGCTTCAAGCGGTAGATTCGGGGTCCCTCGAATGGCACGACGCATGCCAACCATGCCGACAGCAAGGCGAGCAGCGCTTAAGATATCGACCCGCTCGACTATGTTCTCAACCGATGGGTAGTGGAGATTACCCCACCCCATGGATTCGTGGTAACGATCAGCAATGGGCTCTTTAGGAGTCGAACGCTGACGCTTCCCCCCCTGGGGTTCGTCCCACCCTGACCCAGACATGACCTGTGCCGGCAAATGCGGGCGGCGGCGACGTGATGGAAAGAGAAGCGGCGATGCGATGGAATGCAAACGAGAGGGCGCAGCGGTGTTGTGGAGAAGATGGGGAATAATAAGGCGATGAACTGCCTAGCGCAGGGTAATAAGTGGAAGTTGGCGTTGGGAAGGGGAGGGGCGGGGGGGGCGGCGGCGGTTCACTGTACAAGGAGTGGAAATAATATTTTTCATGGGTGGGCCCTCATTGCAGCAGGCTTCCTGCCCGCCAGTGCAATCCGTGCAATCCGTGTACAAGGCATGCGCACGCCGTTCAAAAATTAGTTTGACGTCCATCTTTCTCCAACAAATTATGCCATGAAATTTGTATTTTAAAGTTTCAAAAAAATTCGAAACAAAATTCTTGTGATAGGCATTGTTGAATGCTATAAACCGGTAGAAATATCATTATGAAATACTTTATATTCTATTCTACACAAAAAAAGACAAAATCTGACATATTATATAGTGAATAGTAAACGATAGAACACTATAATTTTATTAGATTTTACCATATTTGTGTAGCCTAGAATATAAATAATTTCATATTGAAATTAGTACCGGTTTGTAGGATTCAACATTGCCTATCACAAAAAAAAGACAAATTCCTAAGAAAAAGATGTACTTTCTTACTACTATTTTAATACTATTTACATTCACAAATTTATCTTCTTATATCTTTCAAAATTCAACATATCTTTGTATGTATTTAACGCCAATTTTTTTGAAAACATAGAAGTTTGAGAATTTGAACTTTGAAGTTTGAGCATCGATGCCCATTTGCACCAAATCCCTTGTCGAATCCAATGATACAGCTTTTATGAACTTTTCAAAATTCTGAAAGTGTTGGGAGTATATTATTTTACAAGGTGCACACGACGGGCGCTCTGACTTGCGAAGCGTGACTTGAGAGTCATTGACAGATGGGTCCCCCATGTGATGGGGCCCGCGTGCAGTGAGGGCAAGTCAGAGACAAGTTGGGCAGGTCAGGGCCTCGCTCTGGACATCAACGACACTCATGCGGCATGTCTGGGCATCTCCGGCAGAGCGCACACAGAGCGCGCTCTGGACATCAACGGAAGGCATGGCCGCGCTCTGGGCATCTCCGGCCCCTTATACAGATACACTTCAGTACATAGGGAAAACACACTTACTAAATCATATATAAGGATGGTCCTCGCTCGGACACTTACATATATAGGTGGAACGAACAGTACATGAATCTAGTATTGAGGGAGAGGACGCAGGCATCTTCTCATGATATTAATTCTACGGCACGCGTCGTAGCATACATACGCATCCTTTGCTGCGTAGTGGATATGCTCCGGCCGTAGTTCCCGAAGATGCCAGGTGTTGTGTAGCTTCAGCTTGCGGAAATCCACCTTGTGGTCTTTGAACTTCTCGTCGATGATTTCCTTCGCCATGGTGGCCAAGCCGGTCCTGGCTTCGCCCGGGGCGTTGAAGTGATCTTGTAAGTCCACGTGGTTTGGTATGTGGGCGCCCAGGGCTTCAAGCTTGGGGGTGTCTTGGCGCTTGTCCACAGATGCGAAGGAAATGTCGGGGCGGTTGAGGAACTGTATGAGTTCATGACAGTTCCTCGTTGCCACGGCTTCGTGCCAGAGTAGGCAGTGATCGCGCATGCAAAGTTGCAGGAGGGCAGCGCAGGGAGGCTTGGCGATGGTGTACTCGAGGTCGAGGCCGACGATCGGCTCTTGGTCCCGCTCGCCGAGCCAACGCTCAAACATGGCGATGAACTTGGCCGCCTCTCTCGGGTCGGTTGTGTGCATCACCGTGAGGACGGTGTCACCATGAGCAGGGACCTTGTGGTAGTCGGTGAAGACATTGCCGTCGATCTCCATGACGGCCGCGGCGCAAGGAGTAGGAGTGGAGGGGGGAGGGGGTTATCTCTGGAGAAGACGAAGTTGGGGATCCAATTGTTTTCCAGGCCGCGAGATCGTGGGATAAATAGTGCTCGACGGGTCGCTGGTGTAGCGCTTAGTGGGTGCTTTGGAAGTTGAGCCCCCGTCGCTTCGTTTATGAGAGAAGAGGAAGTTGTGGAAGCAATTGTTTTGCAGGCACGCCGCGGTAAATGCCAGTCTAGCGCTTTGGAAGTTGAGCCCCCGTCGCTTCGTTTATGAGAGAAGAGCAAGTTGGGGAAGCAATTGTTTTGCAGGCACGCCGCGGTAAATGCCAGTCTAGCGCTTTGGAAGTTGAACCAGACGCTTCGTTTCGTTTACCGCCAGGCAGCAATTAGAAAGTCTCGTTGTTGGGTCCCCTCGTTGTTTGACTACACGCAGCAGAGCGACAGTCTGAAAAAGGAGATAGCGTGCAAGGTGGGAATAAATCCGTTCTCGTCTGACACGCGGAAGGAATAGCGAACAAAATCCATTGAAATGCTTCTCGTCGAGGTCACCTGCTCCATGAGCCAAACGAGTGAGACAAACTAGTCCAGGTTTAGCATCCAAAGCGTGTGGGGACCCACTTGTCTGGGTTAGGTTTGGTCCGACGTGTGTCTGGGGCCCCACTTGTCATAGTGTTCCGGGCCTTCGTGGGGCCACATGTCATAAGGGTTAGGGTTCGTTGCCAGTGGAAAAACCCAAACAACTGAAGCGTGGTAGCAAGTTGTGCGTACCAGCGGGATGAGAATTGACAGGGCAGCGAGATTTCAAAGGCAAGTACATTGACGAGACACGCCGCAGTCTGACAAGGCGTGCTCAAGAGATCTCAGTAGCATCATCATCGCTCACTCTACTCTGGCGACTAGTTCAGTAGATGGAGGAGTTCCCTTCCATGGGTAATACTAGCTTGCAACTAGGTCTAAATCACAACTTAAGCGGATTAACAAGACATCTAACGCAAGGGGCCCACTAGTCAGTGCTGATGTGGCATTGCATGTACACATGACATCATTTAGCGTGTCCCCTGGGGGTGTGGGACCCTAGAACCAAGGCCAAACCATGGTTCCCACCCCACCTGGCAGACATCGATGGCACCGCCGAGTCTGACCTAGATCTCGGAGGGGGGCCTGGGGAATTAAAAAAAATCAAAAAAATGGAAAAACACTGCATGGAGTCATGGTGAGTGATGCATCACCTAGGAAAAATAGCAAACATGCCATCCCAAGGGTTCACATGTGGACTCTCTCACAGAGAGGTGCTTCCAGGCAGGAGTTCTCTTGGTCTTCCTTGGCAGATGACCATGGTTTGTGCAACTTCCACAGCAAACTTTGGAACCATGGTCCCATTTTTGGTGGAGATGTGCATCTTTGCATTCCCAACCACTTTTGCAACTAGTGTTTTTCCAGTTTCCACATAAAAAATGCATTTCCCATTTTCCGGGTGCCCGGAGGGGTCGAAACAGGTGCTTTTTTGTGAAGGGGCCACCAAGGGCATTGTGCAGAACATCACCACTCTATTTTTCATGGGTGGGGGACCTGCCAGGGGTGCCACATCCAGGAGGCTAGGAATTATCTCGGCCTGCTGCCATATAAAGAATTATTTTTGCCCTAAATCCTTTTTAATCCAATTTTGCACTGCGGCTACAAGAAATGCACACCAGAAAAATCGGGGAAAAATACAGGGAGGTCCCCTGGGGGTGTGGGACCCTAGAACCAAGGCCAAACCATGGTTCCCACCCCACCTGGCAGACATCGATGGCACCGCCGAGTCTGACCTAGATCTCGGAGGGGGGCCTGGGGAATTAAAAAAAATCAAAAAAATGGAAAAACACTGCATGGAGTCATGGTGAGTGATGCATCACCTAGGAAAAATAGCAAACATGCCATCCCAAGGGTTCACATGTGGACTCTCTCACAGAGAGGTGCTTCCAGGCAGGAGTTCTCTTGGTCTTCCTTGGCAGATGACCATGGTTTGTGCAACTTCCACAGCAAACTTTGGAACCATGGTCCCATTTTTGGTGGAGATGTGCATCTTTGCATTCCCAACCACTTTTGCAACTAGTGTTTTTCCAGTTTCCACATAAAAAATGCATTTCCCATTTTCCGGGTGCCCGGAGGGGTCGAAACAGGTGCTTTTTTGTGAAGGGGCCACCAAGGGCATTGTGCAGAACATCACCACTCTATTTTTCATGGGTGGGGGACCTGCCAGGGGTGCCACATCCAGGAGGCTAGGAATTATCTCGGCCTGCTGCCATATAAAGAATTATTTTTGCCCTAAATCCTTTTTAATCCAATTTTGCACTGCGGCTACAAGAAATGCACACCAGAAAAATCGGGGAAAAATACAGGGAGGTCCCCTGGGGGTGTGGGACCCTAGAACCAAGGCCAAACCATGGTTCCCACCCCACCTGGCAGACATCGATGGCACCGCCGAGTCTGACCTAGATCTCGGAGGGGGGCCTGGGGAATTAAAAAAAAATCAAAAAAATGGAAAAACACTGCATGGAGTCATGGTGAGTGATGCATCACCTAGGAAAAATAGCAAACATGCCATCCCAAGGGTTCACATGTGGACTCTCTCACAGAGAGGTGCTTCCAGGCAGGAGTTCTCTTGGTCTTCCTTGGCAGATGACCATGGTTTGTGCAACTTCCACAGCAAACTTTGGAACCATGGTCCCATTTTTGGTGGAGATGTGCATCTTTGCATTCCCAACCACTTTTGCAACTAGTGTTTTTCCAGTTTCCACATAAAAAATGCATTTCCCATTTTCCGGGTGCCCGGAGGGGTCGAAACAGGTGCTTTTTTGTGAAGGGGCCACCAAGGGCATTGTGCAGAACATCACCACTCTATTTTTCATGGGTGGGGGACCTGCCAGGGGTGCCACATCCAGGAGGCTAGGAATTATCTCGGCCTGCTGCCATATAAAGAATTATTTTTGCCCTAAATCCTTTTTAATCCAATTTTGCACTGCGGCTACAAGAAATGCACACCAGAAAAATCGGGGAAAAATACAGGGAGGTCCCCTGGGGGTGTGGGACCCTAGAACCAAGGCCAAACCATGGTTCCCACCCCACCTGGCAGACATCGATGGCACCGCCGAGTCTGACCTAGATCTCGGAGGGGGGCCTGGGGAATTAAAAAAAAATCAAAAAAATGGAAAAACACTGCATGGAGTCATGGTGAGTGATGCATCACCTAGGAAAAATAGCAAACATGCCATCCCAAGGGTTCACATGTGGACTCTCTCACAGAGAGGTGCTTCCAGGCAGGAGTTCTCTTGGTCTTCCTTGGCAGATGACCATGGTTTGTGCAACTTCCACAGCAAACTTTGGAACCATGGTCCCATTTTTGGTGGAGATGTGCATCTTTGCATTCCCAACCACTTTTGCAACTAGTGTTTTTCCAGTTTCCACATAAAAAATGCATTTCCCATTTTCCGGGTGCCCGGAGGGGTCGAAACAGGTGCTTTTTTGTGAAGGGGCCACCAAGGGCATTGTGCAGAACATCACCACTCTATTTTTCATGGGTGGGGGACCTGCCAGGGGTGCCACATCCAGGAGGCTAGGAATTATCTCGGCCTGCTGCCATATAAAGAATTATTTTTGCCCTAAATCCTTTTTAATCCAATTTTGCACTGCGGCTACAAGAAATGCACACCAGAAAAATCGGGGAAAAATACAGGGAGGTCCCCTGGGGGTGTGGGACCCTAGAACCAAGGCCAAACCATGGTTCCCACCCCACCTGGCAGACATCGATGGCACCGCCGAGTCTGACCTAGATCTCGGAGGGGGGCCTGGGGAATTAAAAAAAATCAAAAAAATGGAAAAACACTGCATGGAGTCATGGTGAGTGATGCATCACCTAGGAAAAATAGCAAACATGCCATCCCAAGGGTTCACATGTGGACTCTCTCACAGAGAGGTGCTTCCAGGCAGGAGTTCTCTTGGTCTTCCTTGGCAGATGACCATGGTTTGTGCAACTTCCACAGCAAACTTTGGAACCATGGTCCCATTTTTGGTGGAGATGTGCATCTTTGCATTCCCAACCACTTTTGCAACTAGTGTTTTTCCAGTTTCCACATAAAAAATGCATTTCCCATTTTCCGGGTGCCCGGAGGGGTCGAAACAGGTGCTTTTTTGTGAAGGGGCCACCAAGGGCATTGTGCAGAACATCACCACTCTATTTTTCATGGGTGGGGGACCTGCCAGGGGTGCCACATCCAGGAGGCTAGGAATTATCTCGGCCTGCTGCCATATAAAGAATTATTTTTGCCCTAAATCCTTTTTAATCCAATTTTGCACTGCGGCTACAAGAAATGCACACCAGAAAAATCGGGGAAAAATACAGGGAGGTCCCCTGGGGGTGTGGGACCCTAGAACCAAGGCCAAACCATGGTTCCCACCCCACCTGGCAGACATCGATGGCACCGCCGAGTCTGACCTAGATCTCGGAGGGGGGCCTGGGGAATTAAAAAAAATCAAAAAAATGGAAAAACACTGCATGGAGTCATGGTGAGTGATGCATCACCTAGGAAAAATAGCAAACATGCCATCCCAAGGGTTCACATGTGGACTCTCTCACAGAGAGGTGCTTCCAGGCAGGAGTTCTCTTGGTCTTCCTTGGCAGATGACCATGGTTTGTGCAACTTCCACAGCAAACTTTGGAACCATGGTCCCATTTTTGGTGGAGATGTGCATCTTTGCATTCCCAACCACTTTTGCAACTAGTGTTTTTCCAGTTTCCACATAAAAAATGCATTTCCCATTTTCCGGGTGCCCGGAGGGGTCGAAACAGGTGCTTTTTTGTGAAGGGGCCACCAAGGGCATTGTGCAGAACATCACCACTCTATTTTTCATGGGTGGGGGACCTGCCAGGGGTGCCACATCCAGGAGGCTAGGAATTATCTCGGCCTGCTGCCATATAAAGAATTATTTTTGCCCTAAATCCTTTTTAATCCAATTTTGCACTGCGGCTACAAGAAATGCACACCAGAAAAATCGGGGAAAAATACAGGGAGGTCCCCTGGGGGTGTGGGACCCTAGAACCAAGGCCAAACCATGGTTCCCACCCCACCTGGCAGACATCGATGGCACCGCCGAGTCTGACCTAGATCTCGGAGGGGGGCCTGGGGAATTAAAAAAAATCAAAAAAATGGAAAAACACTGCATGGAGTCATGGTGAGTGATGCATCACCTAGGAAAAATAGCAAACATGCCATCCCAAGGGTTCACATGTGGACTCTCTCACAGAGAGGTGCTTCCAGGCAGGAGTTCTCTTGGTCTTCCTTGGCAGATGACCATGGTTTGTGCAACTTCCACAGCAAACTTTGGAACCATGGTCCCATTTTTGGTGGAGATGTGCATCTTTGCATTCCCAACCACTTTTGCAACTAGTGTTTTTCCAGTTTCCACATAAAAAATGCATTTCCCATTTTCCGGGTGCCCGGAGGGGTCGAAACAGGTGCTTTTTTGTGAAGGGGCCACCAAGGGCATTGTGCAGAACATCACCACTCTATTTTTCATGGGTGGGGGACCTGCCAGGGGTGCCACATCCAGGAGGCTAGGAATTATCTCGGCCTGCTGCCATATAAAGAATTATTTTTGCCCTAAATCCTTTTTAATCCAATTTTGCACTGCGGCTACAAGAAATGCACACCAGAAAAATCGGGGAAAAATACAGGGAGGTCCCCTGGGGGTGTGGGACCCTAGAACCAAGGCCAAACCATGGTTCCCACCCCACCTGGCAGACATCGATGGCACCGCCGAGTCTGACCTAGATCTCGGAGGGGGGCCTGGGGAATTAAAAAAAATCAAAAAAATGGAAAAACACTGCATGGAGTCATGGTGAGTGATGCATCACCTAGGAAAAATAGCAAACATGCCATCCCAAGGGTTCACATGTGGACTCTCTCACAGAGAGGTGCTTCCAGGCAGGAGTTCTCTTGGTCTTCCTTGGCAGATGACCATGGTTTGTGCAACTTCCACAGCAAACTTTGGAACCATGGTCCCATTTTTGGTGGAGATGTGCATCTTTGCATTCCCAACCACTTTTGCAACTAGTGTTTTTCCAGTTTCCACATAAAAAATGCATTTCCCATTTTCCGGGTGCCCGGAGGGGTCGAAACAGGTGCTTTTTTGTGAAGGGGCCACCAAGGGCATTGTGCAGAACATCACCACTCTATTTTTCATGGGTGGGGGACCTGCCAGGGGTGCCACATCCAGGAGGCTAGGAATTATCTCGGCCTGCTGCCATATAAAGAATTATTTTTGCCCTAAATCCTTTTTAATCCAATTTTGCACTGCGGCTACAAGAAATGCACACCAGAAAAATCGGGGAAAAATACAGGGAGGTCCCCTGGGGGTGTGGGACCCTAGAACCAAGGCCAAACCATGGTTCCCACCCCACCTGGCAGACATCGATGGCACCGCCGAGTCTGACCTAGATCTCGGAGGGGGGCCTGGGGAATTAAAAAAAATCAAAAAAATGGAAAAACACTGCATGGAGTCATGGTGAGTGATGCATCACCTAGGAAAAATAGCAAACATGCCATCCCAAGGGTTCACATGTGGACTCTCTCACAGAGAGGTGCTTCCAGGCAGGAGTTCTCTTGGTCTTCCTTGGCAGATGACCATGGTTTGTGCAACTTCCACAGCAAACTTTGGAACCATGGTCCCATTTTTGGTGGAGATGTGCATCTTTGCATTCCCAACCACTTTTGCAACTAGTGTTTTTCCAGTTTCCACATAAAAAATGCATTTCCCATTTTCCGGGTGCCCGGAGGGGTCGAAACAGGTGCTTTTTTGTGAAGGGGCCACCAAGGGCATTGTGCAGAACATCACCACTCTATTTTTCATGGGTGGGGGACCTGCCAGGGGTGCCACATCCAGGAGGCTAGGAATTATCTCGGCCTGCTGCCATATAAAGAATTATTTTTGCCCTAAATCCTTTTTAATCCAATTTTGCACTGCGGCTACAAGAAATGCACACCAGAAAAATCGGGGAAAAATACAGGGAGGTCCCCTGGGGGTGTGGGACCCTAGAACCAAGGCCAAACCATGGTTCCCACCCCACCTGGCAGACATCGATGGCACCGCCGAGTCTGACCTAGATCTCGGAGGGGGGCCTGGGGAATTCAAAAAAAATCAAAAAAATGGAAAAACACTGCATGGAGTCATGGTGAGTGATGCATCACCTAGGAAAAATAGCAAACATGCCATCCCAAGGGTTCACATGTGGACTCTCTCACAGAGAGGTGCTTCCAGGCAGGAGTTCTCTTGGTCTTCCTTGGCAGATGACCATGGTTTGTGCAACTTCCACAGCAAACTTTGGAACCATGGTCCCATTTTTGGTGGAGATGTGCATCTTTGCATTCCCAACCACTTTTGCAACTAGTGTTTTTCCAGTTTCCACATAAAAAATGCATTTCCCATTTTCCGGGTGCCCGGAGGGGTCGAAACAGGTGCTTTTTTGTGAAGGGGCCACCAAGGGCATTGTGCAGAACATCACCACTCTATTTTTCATGGGTGGGGGACCTGCCAGGGGTGCCACATCCAGGAGGCTAGGAATTATCTCGGCCTGCTGCCATATAAAGAATTATTTTTGCCCTAAATCCTTTTTAATCCAATTTTGCACTGGGGCTACAAGAAATGCACACCAGAAAAATCGGGGAAAAATACAGGGAGGTCCCCTGGGGGTGTGGGACCCTAGAACCAAGGCCAAACCATGGTTCCCACCCCACCTGGCAGACATCGATGGCACCGCCGAGTCTGACCTAGATCTCGGAGGGGGGCCTGGGGAATTCAAAAAAAATCAAAAAAATGGAAAAACACTGCATGGAGTCATGGTGAGTGATGCATCACCTAGGAAAAATAGCAAACATGCCATCCCAAGGGTTCACATGTGGACTCTCTCACAGAGAGGTGCTTCCAGGCAGGAGTTCTCTTGGTCTTCCTTGGCAGATGACCATGGTTTGTGCAACTTCCACAGCAAACTTTGGAACCATGGTCCCATTTTTGGTGGAGATGTGCATCTTTGCATTCCCAACCACTTTTGCAACTAGTGTTTTTCCAGTTTCCACATAAAAAATGCATTTCCCATTTTCCGGGTGCCCGGAGGGGTCGAAACAGGTGCTTTTTTGTGAAGGGGCCACCAAGGGCATTGTGCAGAACATCACCACTCTATTTTTCATGGGTGGGGGACCTGCCAGGGGTGCCACATCCAGGAGGCTAGGAATTATCTCGGCCTGCTGCCATATAAAGAATTATTTTTGCCCTAAATCCTTTTTAATCCAATTTTGCACTGGGGCTACAAGAAATGCACACCAGAAAAATCGGGGAAAAATACAGGGAGGTCCCCTGGGGGTGTGGGACCCTAGAACCAAGGCCAAACCATGGTTCCCACCCCACCTGGCAGACATCGATGGCACCGCCGAGTCTGACCTAGATCTCGGAGGGGGGCCTGGGGAATTCAAAAAAAATCAAAAAAATGGAAAAACACTGCATGGAGTCATGGTGAGTGATGCATCACCTAGGAAAAATAGCAAACATGCCATCCCAAGGGTTCACATGTGGACTCTCTCACAGAGAGGTGCTTCCAGGCAGGAGTTCTCTTGGTCTTCCTTGGCAGATGACCATGGTTTGTGCAACTTCCACAGCAAACTTTGGAACCATGGTCCCATTTTTGGTGGAGATGTGCATCTTTGCATTCCCAACCACTTTTGCAACTAGTGTTTTTCCAGTTTCCACATAAAAAATGCATTTCCCATTTTCCGGGTGCCCGGAGGGGTCGAAACAGGTGCTTTTTTGTGAAGGGGCCACCAAGGGCATTGTGCAGAACATCACCACTCTATTTTTCATGGGTGGGGGACCTGCCAGGGGTGCCACATCCAGGAGGCTAGGAATTATCTCGGCCTGCTGCCATATAAAGAATTATTTTTGCCCTAAATCCTTTTTAATCCAATTTTGCACTGGGCTACAAGAAATGCACACCAGAAAAATCGGGGAAAAATACAGGGAGGTCCCCTGGGGGTGTGGGACCCTAGAACCAAGGCCAAACCATGGTTCCCACCCCACCTGGCAGACATCGATGGCACCGCCGAGTCTGACCTAGATCTCGGAGGGGGGCCTGGGGAATTCAAAAAAAATCAAAAAAATGGAAAAACACTGCATGGAGTCATGGTGAGTGATGCATCACCTAGGAAAAATAGCAAACATGCCATCCCAAGGGTTCACATGTGGACTCTCTCACAGAGAGGTGCTTCCAGGCAGGAGTTCTCTTGGTCTTCCTTGGCAGATGACCATGGTTTGTGCAACTTCCACAGCAAACTTTGGAACCATGGTCCCATTTTTGGTGGAGATGTGCATCTTTGCATTCCCAACCACTTTTGCAACTAGTGTTTTTCCAGTTTCCACATAAAAAATGCATTTCCCATTTTCCGGGTGCCCGGAGGGGTCGAAACAGGTGCTTTTTTGTGAAGGGGCCACCAAGGGCAGTGTGCAGAACATCACCACTCTATTTTTCATGGGTGGGGGACCTGCCAGGGGTGCCACATCCAGGAGGCTAGGAATTATCTCGGCCTGCTGCCATATAAAGAATTATTTTTGCCCTAAATCCTTTTTAATCCAATTTTGCACTGGGCTACAAGAAATGCACACCAGAAAAATCGGGGAAAAATACAGGGAGGTCCCCTGGGGGTGTGGGACCCTAGAACCAAGGCCAAACCATGGTTCCCACCCCACCTGGCAGACATCGATGGCACCGCCGAGTCTGACCTAGATCTCGGAGGGGGGCCTGGGGAATTCAAAAAAAATCAAAAAAATGGAAAAACACTGCATGGAGTCATGGTGAGTGATGCATCACCTAGGAAAAATAGCAAACATGCCATCCCAAGGGTTCACATGTGGACTCTCTCACAGAGAGGTGCTTCCAGGCAGGAGTTCTCTTGGTCTTCCTTGGCAGATGACCATGGTTTGTGCAACTTCCACAGCAAACTTTGGAACCATGGTCCCATTTTTGGTGGAGATGTGCATCTTTGCATTCCCAACCACTTTTGCAACTAGTGTTTTTCCAGTTTCCACATAAAAAATGCATTTCCCATTTTCCGGGTGCCCGGAGGGGTCGAAACAGGTGCTTTTTTGTGAAGGGGCCACCAAGGGCAGTGTGCAGAACATCACCACTCTATTTTTCATGGGTGGGGGACCTGCCAGGGGTGCCACATCCAGGAGGCTAGGAATTATCTCGGCCTGCTGCCATATAAAGAATTATTTTTGCCCTAAATCCTTTTTAATCCAATTTTGCACTGGGGCTACAAGAAATGCACACCAGAAAAATCGGGGAAAAATACAGGGAGGTCCCCTGGGGGTGTGGGACCCTAGAACCAAGGCCAAACCATGGTTCCCACCCCACCTGGCAGACATCGATGGCACCGCCGAGTCTGACCTAGATCTCGGAGGGGGGCCTGGGGAATTCAAAAAAAATCAAAAAAATGGAAAAACACTGCATGGAGTCATGGTGAGTGATGCATCACCTAGGAAAAATAGCAAACATGCCATCCCAAGGGTTCACATGTGGACTCTCTCACAGAGAGGTGCTTCCAGGCAGGAGTTCTCTTGGTCTTCCTTGGCAGATGACCATGGTTTGTGCAACTTCCACAGCAAACTTTGGAACCATGGTCCCATTTTTGGTGGAGATGTGCATCTTTGCATTCCCAACCACTTTTGCAACTAGTGTTTTTCCAGTTTCCACATAAAAAATGCATTTCCCATTTTCCGGGTGCCCGGAGGGGTCGAAACAGGTGCTTTTTTGTGAAGGGGCCACCAAGGGCAGTGTGCAGAACATCACCACTCTATTTTTCATGGGTGGGGGACCTGCCAGGGGTGCCACATCCAGGAGGCTAGGAATTATCTCGGCCTGCTGCCATATAAAGAATTATTTTTGCCCTAAATCCTTTTTAATCCAATTTTGCACTGGGGCTACAAGAAATGCACACCAGAAAAATCGGGGAAAAATACAGGGAGGTCCCCTGGGGGTGTGGGACCCTAGAACCAAGGCCAAACCATGGTTCCCACCCCACCTGGCAGACATCGATGGCACCGCCGAGTCTGACCTAGATCTCGGAGGGGGGCCTGGGGAATTCAAAAAAAATCAAAAAATGGAAAAACACTGCATGGAGTCATGGTGAGTGATGCATCACCTAGGAAAAATACCAAACATGCCATCCCAAGGGTTCACATGTGGACTCTCTCACAGAGAGGTGCTTCCAGGCAGGAGTTCTCTTGGTCTTCCTTGGCAGATGACCATGGTTTGTGCAACTTCCACAGCAAACTTTGGAACCATGGTCCCATTTTTGGTGGAGATGTGCATCTTTGCATTCCCAACCACTTTTGCAACTAGTGTTTTTCCAGTTTCCACATAAAAAATGCATTTCCCATTTTCCGGGTGCCCGGAGGGGTCGAAACAGGTGCTTTTTTGTGAAGGGGCCACCAAGGGCAGTGTGCAAAACATCACCACTCTATTTTTCATGGGTGGGGGACCTGCCAGGGTGCCACATCCAGGAGGTAGGAATTATCTCGGCCTGCGCCATATAAGAATTATTTTGCCCTAATCCTTTTTAATCCATTTTGCACTGGGCTACAAGAATGCACACCAGAAAAATCGGGAAAAATACAGGGAGGTCCCCTGGGGGTGTGGGACCCTAGAACCAAGGCCAAACCATGGTTCCCACCCCACCTGGCAGACATCGATGGCACCGCCGAGGTCTGACCTAGATCTCGGAGGGGGCCTGGGGAATTCAAAAAAAATCAAAAAAAATGGAAAAACACTGCATGGAGTCATGGTGAGTGATGCATCACCTAGGAAAATACCAAACATGCCATCCCAAGGGTTCACATGTGGACTCTCTCACAGAGAGGTGCTTCCAGACATTGCATGACATGGTTTCATAACAGTTCATAACATAATAAACACTAAGTACTTCAATGTGTTCAGTTCATTACATAATTTTATTGCGAAAGCACGACACATCAGGGTTCAAGCTGGGCGCATAGCTGCTCGTTTTCCTTCTTAAGAGACGCCACGAGTTGGCAGCTTGCGAGGTATTTCATTTTGGAATCCACGAGCTCCCTGAGTGCTTTCTCGTTTTCAGCCAGCAGGTTCCTGCATGTGATCTCCAGGGTGACAGTACTGTTTGTTAGCTTCAAATTTTCCTCCAATAGATCTTTGATCCTGCCTGTATTCTTATGTGCCGAGGCTATGGCTTCCTTGTGCAGTTCCGACCACTGTTGATTCTCCTTTACAAGCTCCTTGCGCTCACGCGCAAGGCACTTGGCAACTAAGAGGACTTTAGCCATATCCATTTCCTGGGCCAATTTTTTCTCCCTTTGTTTGGCTATCCGTTCATTAAGCCAGGACGCCATATCTGGGTTCAGCCCCACCTTCATTTCCTGTATCAAATAAAAACAGGGTTATTTCTACCAACGACGCCAACTAATAAGTGGCAGTGGCGTCCTCCCAAAAACCCCATTACAGGTAAAGCACTCTACTCTCACCTAAGTCAGAATCGTAAGAACCCCAATGCATGTCAACACAATTAGAGAGTGCTTACCTCGCTGAGCCGGTGAAATGTGGGCATCGGGTTCTGGATCGCCGCCGCCATTTTTTGGGAGAGAGGCACACCCTGCAAAACCATCATGGCTCCGCCGGCTCTGGAAAATTTTATTCCACGGTAATGAGTTAAAGAGGACGAAGAAGAAGAAGAACAAAAAGATGATGATGAAGAAGGAGAATTTGTCCCAGTACCCGGATGAGCCCTCGCCTGATTCAAGTTTTCCCTTCTCCACCAGGGAGAGCAAAGATTGCGCCTCTATGTGAGGGCTTTCTCTAATGGATGGAGCAAGTTCCTTCCGGCGGCGAGCTCTCTCCATTCGCTCCGCTTCCTGAGTCGTCAGGGGGCGGTTTCTCTTTCGAGGCATGGCTAGACTGAGCGAATGGGGGGCCGGGCAGGAGGAAGGAGAAGGAAGTAGGTGAATGAATAATATGGCAAGATAGTCAAACAGCCTAGCCCGTGGTCCAACCACTGCTCTCTGTCTTCTAGCCTTCTCATGCAAGCTATATGCTCCGTAATTGAAAAAATAGAGCCCCCACCCGGCACGCGGGTGGATACGTGGCGCCGATTAACTGACGCTCACTGCCCCGTCCCATCGTGCCAGTGCCAGGGTCCTGGCTAGACACGAGAAGGCATGCCAGGACACGCCGGAAGATAAAATGCATTATATTTTATATATTAACTGAAAATGGAAGGGTCAAATATTATGCAAGATAAATTGCATTGAACAGAAAATGGTAGCTAATATGCATGGCTTTTGCATTTTCTTCATAGATTACTAACTTAACCATTAGCTAAACCCAGTACATGACGTCGTCGGAGTCGTCGGAGTCGACCTCCGTTGGGGCCTTGTCCTTGCCCTCTGCTTCATCCTCCATCGTGGTTGCCTTGCCCTTCCCCCTGCCCTGGGGTTCCAATGACCTGGTCATGGCCGTCTTCATGTCTCGCGCAAACTTTGCGGCGGCGGATCTTGGCTGCTCAGTGTTGACGCCGCCGTCCTCATCGTCCGATTCAAGATTGATGAACGGTACGGGTTTGAGGGCGGTCTTGAACCGGCCTACACTGCGAGGCCTGCTGGAGCCACTGCCAGACCTGCTCGATGTCGATGAAGTAGGAGTTGGAGTAGATGCATTGCTGCTCGGTTCAAGCCACCATGGCCATCTGATGCGGCGGCGGCTTGACCTGCCGCGCTGTGCACGACCGGGCGTGGAGTTCCCGCTGTGGTAGTATGTACCACCGCTGTGGCTGAAGCCTGGGGTGGCGTGGCTGAGGCCTGGGGTGGAGCTTCCGCGTCGTGCGCGGGAGGTGTTGTAGCGGCCGGTGCGAGGCATCTGAACTATGGGGAGGGCTCGCTCGTGTGAAGAACAGGGGGCGGAGGCTAGTGTTCGTGGTGTCTGGCCAGAGGGAAACAGATCTTTTTGACAGGGTAGCTCTACATGGAAGCACATGCCCCCAGCGACTGTGCATAGCTTCCACGCTTGTAAACAATACATTTTCTTAGTGTCCATTGATACGTCTCAAACGTATCTATAATTTTTGATGCTCCATGCTTGTTTTTACACCATTTGCCTATTGTTTCGTTACACTTAGTGGTACTTTTATACATTTTTCGGAACTAACCTATTAACGAAGTGCCACAGTGCCAGTTTCCTGTTTTCTGCTGTTTTTTGTGTTTCAGAAGTGATACACAGGAAATATTCTCGGAATTGGACGAAACAAGTTCCTGAAGTCATATTTCACGGGGAAGCTCCCAAACATCCGAAGACCTGACGGAGGGGGGCCACGTGGCCCCCACACACAGGGGCGGCGCGGCCTGGCCCCTGGCCGCGCCAGCCCCTTGTGAGGCTGCGTGGCTCCACCTCTGACAGCCCCCCTTCGCCTACATATACCCCCTGACGAGAAAACCTAAGGGCCCGATCAGTTTTCCAGAATACATCGCGATCCGCCGCCGCCGTCGACCCGAAGATCGGGAGGGTCCAGAAGCTCTTCCCGGCACCCTGCCGGAGAGGGGAATCGCCACCGGAGGTCTTCTTCATCGCCATGCTTGCCTCCGGAGCGATGAGTGAGTAGTCTACCTTGGACTATGGGTCCATAGCAGTAGCTAGATGGTTGTCTTCTCCACCATGTGCTTCATGTTTAGATCTCATGAGCTGCCCTACATGATTGAGATCACCGTTATGTAATACTATGATGTTGGTTTGTTGGGATCCGATGAATATTGGTGTTTATGATTAAGTTGCTGTACTGAATTATATCTTTTGTTATCTCTATGTTGTTTATGATCTTGCATGCTCTCCGTTGTTAGTAGCTATCTTGGCCGAGTAGTTGCTAGTGACTCCAAGATGGGGTATTTATGCTCGATAGTGGGTTCATGCCTCTATTTCACCTGGGGGAGTGACAGAAACCTCTAAGGTGGTAGATGTGCTGTTGCTACTAGGGAGAAAACAACATTCATATGCTCAAGGGCATATGCTTTGTTTACATTACACACTTTGCTTAATGCAATTATCTGTTGTTCGCAACTTAATACTTTTGGGGTGTTCGGATGATATCCCCGAGGGTGGATTATTAGTCATAGATGCAGTTGGATGGCGGTCTATGTATTTTGTTGTAATGCCCAGAGTGAATCTCATAGTGATCTTCTTGACATATCACATTATCTTTATTTTATCAATTGCCCAACTGTAATTTGTTTACCCAGCATGTTATTTATCTATGGAGAGACACCACTAGTGAACTGTGGACCCCGGTCCTATTTTAATCATATTGCAATCACCTGTTTACTATTCCCGCACTATTTACTTTACTAGCATTTTACTACTGTTTTCCACTCGATACACTCATAACCTTTGTTTCAAGCAACCGGTGAGATTGACAACCTCATCGCAAGTTGGGGACAAAGTATTTGTCTGTGTGTGTGCAGGTTCCACAAACACCTTCAGTCGTCACCGTCTCTCTTCTTCAAGATCGACATTAAACCTTGGTTTCTTAACTGAGGGAAAACTAGCCGCTACACTCATCATACCTTCCTCTTGGGGTTCCCAACGGGCTGGTCATCACCACGCACAAGGACATACTGCTCCCACGTCAACTAAACGGCACAGCTCTTTTCTGGCGCCATCACACGAGTAGCAGCTTCTTTTCTGGCGCCGTTGCCGGGGAAGAGAGAAGACTTCTGCGAGGGGAGTTCTTCGCACACACATTCTTTACTTTGTTATTTGTTTTGCTTTACTTTACTTTATTTTACCTGCATTGCTTTTTATATCAAAAACCCAAAAAAATTAGAATCCTTGGTAGTTGTTTTTACTTGTTTACTTTCGTTTTGCTGAAATGGCCAATCCTGAAAACACCAAGTTGTGTGACTTTGCTAGCACAAACAATAGTGATTTTATCTGCACTCCTATTGCACCAACTGTTCCTGCTACCACCTTTTATGAGATCAAGCCTGCTTTATTGAACCTTGTTATGAAAGAGCAATTTTCTGGTGCTAGTACTGAAGATGCTGCAGCTCATCTCAACAATTTTGTTGAGCTATGTGAGATGCAGAAATATAAGGATGTTGATAGTGATATTATTAAACTCAAGTTGTTTCCTTTTCTTTGAGAGGAAAGGCTAAAGATTGGTTGCTGTCTTTGACTAAGAATAGTATTGATTCATGGGCTAAGTGTAAGGATGCTTTTATTGGTAGATATTATCCTCCTGCTAAGATTATATCGTTGCGTAGCAATATTATGAAGTTTACTCAGTTTGATAATGAACATGTTGCTCAAGCTTGGGAAAGAATGAATCTATGGTAAAGAATTGCCCCACTCATGGACTGACTACTTGGATGATTATCCAAACTTTTTATGCAGGACTGAATTTTTCTTCAAGGAACCTACTTGATTCAGCTGCTGGAGGCACTTTTATGTCCCTTACATTGGGCGCCGCATGAAAGCTACTCGACAACATGATGGTAAATTATTCCGAATGGCACACCGAGAGAGCTCCACAAGGTAAGAAGGTAAATTCTGTTGAGGAACCTCTTCCTTGAATGATAAGATTGATACAATTATGGCTATGCTTGCTAATGATAGGAATCATGTTGATCCTAATAATGTTCCTTTGGCCCTCTCTGGTTGCTCAAGAAGAGCAAGTTGATGTGAATTTCATTAGAAATAACAATTTTAATAACAATGCTTATAGGAACAATTTTGCTAGTAACAATTATAGACCGTTTCCTTCTAATGGTGATAATAGCTATCTTGGTAGACCTAAAATGCCTAGTGAAGAAAGAATTTTTGAACTTGAAAAGGCTACCAAGAATTTTATGCAGATGCAATATGAGCAGAACAGGGCTTTCACCAAGACTATGGAGGAGCAATCAGCTCTGTTGAGGACTATAAGTCAGCAACTTGAAAATTTAAACAAGGTTGTTCCTGAATTACAAGCTAAGGCTTCCAAGCTGAAACCGATATCTCATTATGGTCTAATGTGCAATCTTCTTTAGTTAATAGAATGTCCGCTAAGCCTGATCCTTTTGCTGCCGTTAATGCTACCCAAGTTGGAATTGATAAAAATATTAGATTGTTAGCGGAATTGCATGCCAGGTGGGAAAGAGAAGATGAGATGGCTAGAGAGATGAAGGTATGTACTATTACTACCTCTAATGATGTTGCTCCTACTGATAGCGATCCTCTTACTTTGATTGGTTATAGAGAAAACTCCCACTCCTTGTGTTAAAAAGCCTAAAACTGCAAACTTTTTCTCAAAAGAGTGCTGAAATTTTTCGGAGTGTGGGAGATGATAGCTCTATTTCCTTTAATGATTTTGATGTTGATGGCTGCAATATATTTGAATTTATTTTGTTCTTGCAAAAGCTTGCTTTGACTCCCAATGCTAGTTCTTTAAATATTGCTTTTACTAAGCATATTACCAATGCTCTTATAAAGATTAGGGATGAAAAGTTGAAGCAGGAAAGCCTCTGTTCCCAAGAGTTAGAAGATGGTTGGGAACCCATCATTGATATGCATGTTAATGGTTATGATTGCCATGCTTTATGTGATCTAGGTGCTAGTGTTTGTTTGCCAGTTTTAGATATTTTAATTCTCACATCTTTCCTCTTCCTTTACTATGTTTTTGGCAGGAAGGCAAGGGCCGAGGCTGTGAGAAGTATGAGTGGATGGACGACCCGCTGCCAGTTTTCCAGAGAGAGCTTGTTCGTGATCTTCGTGATGCTGTATGGGAGAAGATGGAGGAGAACCGTGCGCTGCTTGATGAAAACAAGGAGCTTCTGGACCAACTTCGGAAGCTCGAGCAGAGTGGTGGTGTGCATGCTCAGTTGCAGAAGCAAGCAGCCGAAATAGAGCAGATCAAGGTTAGGGCAGATGGTGGAAACAATCTGCTTTTCATATGGATATGTTCCATGGCATTTGCAGTTTATGTTGGCATTATGATGTCTAGCACCTGAAAAAGCTGTAAGGACCCAAATATTGTGTAATGTGAAATGTTATCCTGTGCCATTTATTCTGCCTTTTCTGACTGTCCCTCTGAACAAAAACTCCAATATAAGAACATATGCATAATGTCAAACATGGCTTATTAAAAATGAGTACATAGTTTACAAATTACAAATTCCATAACAAATACAGTTCGGAGAATTTCGGGCAGGTCCAGGGCCCCTGTTTTACAATGCACACACAAACACACATGTTCCGGAAAAATAGTTTTCAGAATTTTGCTGTATTACAGAGACGGAGCACTCAGAAAAAAGACTGAATTAGTCTTACTCCCACCTAGCTGTCTTCTTCCTCTTTGGGGACAGTTTTCTCGCCTTCTTGTATGTTGGATCAGAAGGTTCTGGAATGTCCGGCCAATCTGAATCAGATCCCGTGTCATCATCACTCCACTCAACTTCCTCGTGAAGCACATAGACAGCATCAGCAGTCTTGCACCTTGTCTTGCGCTTCCTGACAAATGTTAGAAAGCAGGTAAGCCCCAGCTAAGCATAGATATTACCTAATTATAAATAAAGATCATACACGCAAATACTTCATACCTAGGCTTTGGTCCGTTCAAAGGACACCCAGCTGCTCTATGTCCAATACATTTGCATTGCTTACATCTGTTTTTGCCTTTCTTGCTACCACTAAAAGGCATGCCCTGCTTCTCCATGAAATTCTTGAACCTACTCATCCTAGGTCTTCCTTTGCCTCTTTTAACATTTGGCTGGCACAGCTTGAAAGGTAGTTGAACCACAGGCCACTGTGACTGGTCTGTGCAAGGAGGGACGGCACCTGCGTAGGTAGCTCGAAATCTAGCCAAAGAGAAGTACTCACTCACATATTGATCAAGGTGTGGCAGAGTTCTTTTGTGAACCAAGAAGATTAACGCGTGTGGGCATGGCTTCCCAGTATGCTGCCACTCTAAGCAGCTGCATTCTCTACTGTCAATCTTCACGACATGCCTCAGGCCATTCCGGCTCAAATCTCTCACCTCACAGCTGTGGTCGTTAGACTCTCCAACTCTAAGGTAACCAAGACCTCGACTTCTCTGGTTTATTTGCTGAATAACAGCGGGTAGAATGTGCCCTCTTAGTCTGTCCCCAATATCTCTTCTTACTTTTATCAGCCTCATCAACATACCTCGTATGGTGTCCATCAACATATGAACTGGAAGGTCTTTTGAGTCTTTAACCCAGTTATTTACGGTTTCAGCAAGGTTGTTGTTTATGTAATCACACTTTATTGCGGGATTAAAAGCACTCCTCATCCATAAAAGGCTGTGATTCCTTTCCAAGTATACGGCAAAATCAGAGTTCTCAGCATGTATCTTGTCCATAAAAAATTTGTAGCTCTCAGGCTTGTAGGCCCTAGCAGCAGTCCACATGTAGCGATATACAGTGCCTGAGTAGTGCCTGTACAGGTTCAGCATCAAATGAGCATGGCATTCTCTTTGTTCAGCATGTGGAAATACTGTCCGAACTGCATTTGCCAATCCTTTGCATGCATCAGTGCTTATGGCCAGTGGTGAAACATCACCTATTGATCTATGCAGTTGCCTCATAAACCACTCCCAGTTCGCCTCTGATTCCGACTGAAACAGGCCGAATGCCACCGGGAACATCCAGTTGTGCCCATCCAGTGCTGTCGCTGATGCTAGACAACCATTCCATCTGCCAGTGAGGACAGTGGAGTCTATACTCAAATATGGCCTACAACCCTCCTTGAACCCTTGAATACAGGGCTCAAGGGCCATAAAAAAAGGTTAAAATATATGTTCCCTCCTCCTCTTTCGTGTCAATCTCGACAACACTACCTTGAGACCTAGATTGTATTTCAGCCTTGAAGCTGTACAACAGCCTGAAACTATTTTCCCAGTCCCCGTATAGTGTTTGCAAAGCTCTCTCTTTACCTTTCCAAACTATGTGATACGGTAGCTCGACGTTGTAATCAGTCATAAGCTTTACCTGAATCGCCTTGGCAGTCTCATTGGGCGTTTTCTTAAGAATGGCCAAAGCATGCTTCTCAACCCATTCTTGAGTTGCACAAGAAGATCTTAGTTTGCAGCCTGTTGGACACCTGTGTGCAGGTCCCATCTTGTTCACCTGCATCGGAACATTCATTTTATACATTAGTTGCTTCATAATAATTCCTAAACTTGCTTCACATATGAAAACCCGAACCCGTCAGTTTGAAATAGATATTTATGTGCGAGGAAAGCTTGTCAGTACCCTAACTGTTTCTCCACCAGGAAGTATCCTAACGGAGATCTTCCATGGGCATTGATCCTTCACCCTCTCCCCATTGTAGTAGTCTAATCTGCACCTCGCCTCGTACCGTTTCCTTGTGTTTCTAGTTCTGAAGACGTCAAACTCTCCGATGATACAATATTGCGCAAATGCTTTCCTGAATTCTACCATGTTGGCGAAGTATGTGCCCACCATAATTACAGGTACCATTGGATCATATGTTATCGCTAACTCGCTAGTGACCTCATCATCTACCGGTATGGCAGCTTCCTCCATTAGTGATTCATCGATTACATCATCACCTGTTTCTTGTTCCAGCACCTCTATTTCACTGTCCTCATCTTCCCCTATGTCCGAAACGGGAGGACCTTCATTGTCATCCTCTACATCATCATCACTAGGTTCATTAGCGATGCCAAGTACATCACACATTGTTTTCTCTGCCATGGGTTCGTCGACGCCATCACCTCCCATGGGTTTGACATTGACAGTCTGCCAATCTACTTGCTGTGCTGAGAAATTTTCTCCCACATCTGTCTCTACTACTGATGGTGGTTCTGCCCTTTGTTCAAAAAAATCTTGCTCCATTTGGCATTCCCATTGACAAGTATCATCGTTATCTGAGTCTGCTAACGTCCAGTCCTTCTTGGGGGTGGACTCCTTGTTGGTATACTTCTTGGGGGTGATCTTCTTTGTGGTTGACTTCTTGGGGGTGTTCTCCTCGGTGGTCTTCTTTGTGGTTGACTTCTTGGGGGTGTTCTCCTCGGTGGAATTCTTTGCGGTTGACTTCTTGGGGTGTTTCCTCGGTGGTCTTCTTTGTGGTTGACTTCTTTGGGGTCTTATCCTCGGTGGTCTTCTTTGTGGTTGACTTCTTGGGGGTGGTTTCCTCGGTGGTCTTCTTTGTGGTTGACTTTTTGGGGGTGGTTTCCTCGGTGGTCTTCTCTGTGGTAGACTTCTTTGGGGTGTTCTCCTCGGTGGTATTCTTTGTGGTTGACATCTTGGGGGTCTTATCCTCGGTGGTCTTCTTTGTGGTTGACTTTTTGGGGGTGGTTTCCTCGGTGGTCTTCTTTGTGGTTGACTTTTTGGGGGTCGTTTCCTCGGTGGTCTTCTTTGTGGTTAAGGGGGTGTTCTCCTCGGTGGACTTTTTTGTGGTTGACTGGGTGTTCTCCTCGGTGGTCTTCTTTCCGGTTGTCTTCTCGCGGGTGTTCTCCCCCTGGGTGGTCATCAACCACTCTGCCATAGACTGCGCCGAGGCGTTCTTTCTGGGACAGGTCCTCTTGCATAGGAGCTTGCGGTCCCGACTCACACTATCTGTTGGAGTAACCTTTGCAGTATTCTTTGGACTATAATTTCGAGTGCCAACCTTACTAGGGCTGATCCAATCCATGTAAGAACTAGGAATGTTCCCGTTACCTTCAGTTACACCATCCCCCTCTGGATCAGCACGGGTGCCTACGCAAGCGAGAAACAGTATATGGTTGCCCCCTCCATATTTCTCCAATGCCGCATCTAAATTAGGTTGACTGTTAACGCCAATCTCAATGTAATCATTGATTCTTCTATTCCACCACATATATTTTACTTTTTGGTGAGATCCCAGCAGCAACTTTTCACTAAACTTTCCAATCAGTTCAGCTACTGGTATCCCCTTCTGGCGATCTATGTAGACATCAACATCGTGTTTTTCAACGAGAACTTCTGAGCCATCATCCAGTTCTGCAGTGTAGGGGTCGAATGTGGCCACCATTCTCAAAAGAGGAGGAGGTTCAGCGGCAGCAGGTTTTTCAATACCAGCAGGAGGTTCAGCAGCTGTATGATGTTTACCAGGAGCAGGTTTACCAATAGCAGCAGATTTACTGCTAGGATGTGTAGCAGCTTGAGCACCAGCAGCAGATTTTCTTTGATTACCAGCAGGAAATTTCTTGGATGCCCGGGCAACAACACCATCTCCTGTTCCACCAATAATTTTAGCATGTAAAATGTGGCCAGGAGAGTCTGCAAACCTTTCCAATTGATCTTCAATCTTTTCCATGTCCACAGGTGTAACAACCCCCCGCGGTGATACCCATTCGAATTCTGCAGTTTGTGCGGAGCCCATTGGAACAATTCCACGAACAAGTTCAACCATCCCAGATAAAGACTTGAAGCTTCTTTCTGCAACGAGCAAGGTTACCTTACAACCCTCCACAGCTACGGAGTTCCCATTGTCAAACATACCAAGTACTCATGAATTTGTAGAGTGACGCTGTAATCTTTGCAAATCCTACTCGAGACAAGGTTGGGGAAATAAGAAATGCTTGTTAGTGTTTGACTAACAAACATCTCTCAACGAAATATATCTTGATTTCCTACATCCAGCTAGCAGATACCGATGAAGAATGGTTAAATACATAAGAGAAGACAAGCTCACCTCCTCCGCCTGCTCAGGGTGAGACATGATTCCTGATTTGCAGGCCCTTCCATCCTCTGTGCTGCTCAGCTCGTCTCCCGGCGATGGCGATCTATCTCTGCGCAACGGCTCGCTCGACATTCGGCATCACCGCGGGCCGTCGGGCGCGGGCACGCGAGCTTTAAGCAGCGCTATCTGTCTATGTCGCCGCCGCCTCCGCCGCCGTCCTAGGGTTCAGGCAAGGTTAAGGGTGGGGGAACGAACTAGATCTTGACCGTACACCGTACTGAACTCGGTTACATCGAATTGCCACGCAGATTGACACGCTGGAACTAACATGAAACGGAGAAATACTGACATGCGGGACCGCAGTGGGCCCAAAACGGGAGAAGTCACGGCAATATTTGGTTTGCCCTCATTTCGTCCAGAATGGGCCCTCTGAGGAATTACCTACCCAACTTTTCAAATAGCGTCTATTACAAGCAACAAAGGCACCTGTGAGCCTGTACCAAACAACTTGGTGACCGCAAACTGAATCGCTCGACCACAAAGAGGAACAGGAAAATAATTGTGGCCCAATCGCGCAAGATGAGGAAAATAATGGGTTGTTGTTGTACTAGGAGTTACACTGCTGTAGTGTGCATGGTTGGAGTCCCCTGTTATATCGTGGTCGATAACAATATCAAACAAGCGTATTAGGGATGCCGACAGATTCAATAGTTAATTATACATCATATATTTTGTAGAATGGGAACAAATAAATGCTTAACTATATAGGTTTATTACAATAGTTCAAATCGATAAATTCAATAGTTTTACATATCAAAATAGTATGGGTTGCGATACCTCAATCAGAGGGTCGCAATGTGTTTATATTAGCGAGAACAATAAAGGTACATCGAGAGGAGACCGACATGGACACAAACCGTCCTAGGTCGGTATCGATACAGGAGATCGATACAAACACGATACATGATCTAATTATATCGTTTAACACTCCCCCTTAATCATAACTTATCTAAGTTAAGATTGCGACGAAATACTTCAAGCTGACGTGTAGATAGTGACTTTGTAAATCCATCAGCCACCTGATCTCCCGACGGAACAAACCGTATGTCCAACAATTTCTGAGCCACTCTCTCTCGGACAAAATGATAGTCTACCTCAATGTGTTTTGTTCTAGCATGAAACACATGATTAGCAGAGAGATACGTAGCTCCAATATTATCACACCACAGACAAGCTGCTCGAGGTTGCGGAACACCCAACTCAGTGAGTAACGTCTGCACCCATATGACTTCCGTCGTAGCATTATCAAGAGCCTTATATTCAGCCTCAGTACTCGATCTGGAAACAGTAGCCTGTTTTCGCGCAGTCCATGAGATTAAGTTTGATCCCAAAAATACTGCAAAGCCACCTGTTGATCTTCTATCATCTGGACAGCCAGCCCAGTCAGCATCAGAGAAAGCACTAACCATAGTAGATGTAGACTTGCCCAACCGCAATCCAAGCGATGTAGTACCTCGAAGATACCGCAAAATCCGCTTTACAGCCGTCCAATGAACTGAGGTAGGTGAATGCAAAAATTGATAGACCTTGTTCACAGAAAATGCAATATTAGGCCGAGTCAACGTAATATACTGCAAAGCTCCAACAATGCTCCTGTATCGAGTAGAATCCTCACTACAACCTCACCATCAGCTATAGAAAATTTTTCAGACACTGAAAGAGGAGTATCAACTGCTTTGCATATTGTCATATTCACACCTTGAAGCAATTCATTTGCATATTTTTCTTGTGTGAGAATTATACCATCATGCACCTTCTTTACTTCAATGCCAAGAAAATAGTGTAGCTCTCCCAAATCCTTCAACGCAAAATCCATGCCAAGATCATGAAGGAGAGCACTGACAGCCTTCTCTGATGAGCTAGCAACAACAATGTCATCAACATAGATGAGCATAAATATAGACACTCCCCCTTTGTTGTAGAAGAACAGAGAAGTATCAGCCTTAGATGCAGAAAAACCAAGGGACTAAAGCTTAGAGCTGAGACGAGAATACCAGGCTCTAGGTGCTTGCTTTAACCCATACAAAGCTTTATCAAGCTTACACACATATCCCAGACGAGAGCTCTCCTCATAGCCAGGAGGTTGCCTCATATAGACCTCTTCTTCCAGAACACCATACAAAAACGCGTTCTTCACATCTAGTTGGCGAAGATGCCATCCACGAGACACAGCAAGAGACAAAACCAGTCGAATAGTAGCTGACTTGACAACAAGACTAAATGTCTCTTCGTAGTCAATACTGTACCGTTGTTTGAAGCCTTTAGCAACCAAACGAGCTTTAAACCGGCCAACTGTCCCATCAGCCCGTCGCTTTATCTTATAGTTCCACTTGCAATCAATCACATTTGTAGCATCACGAGCAGGAACAAGGTGCCAAGTTTTATTGTTGATTAACGCCAAGTATTCTTCATCCATAGCAGCCTTCCACTCGGGATCAGCAAGAGCCACACGAAAATCTGTAGGCTCGCCAGTAGTGCATAGATTCACATACCGAACACGACCATCGGTAACAATTTTTGGCTTAGAGATACCACTCTGCAGACGTGTGCGAGGACGATTGTAGACTGGAGCAACAGGAGCTGCTGGTGTGGATGAATCCACAGAAAATCCAGAGGAATCATCGTCAACTGCACCATATCCAGAACCATCCAATCCCGCGGCGTTTCCTGCATCCGTTCGAGATGCGGTCCCGCAAGGACCCGTGATGGCGACGGGAGACTCGTCGGGTGAAGCGAGGGACGCGGTCCCGCAGGGACCCGTGATGGCAACTCGACGTGGTCCCGTAGGCATAGTACCTGTCTCCATTGGCGACTCGATGCGGTCCCCTGTCTCTAACCAGCTTGACGCAGAACTCAAGGGGAATTCAGCTGGAGATCTCGGAATCTGTCGCGGATGGGTGGGAGAATCAGCTTTGGTAGGTGTGCCAGTACTAGAAAAATTGCCAGAGAAAATATCCGGAGCTGAAATTTCACCTGAATCCTGCACAAAGGACTCAGCAGGAATATGGTCAGCAGGATTAGCGTCAGCGGCAAATTGTAAATCACGCCCCTCATGATCATGCATACGAAGTGGTTGCAAAGAGGATGGTAAAATAAGAATTTCAGCCTTTCACTGTGCACCGGCGTTGGAGTGAAGAGCGGAAAATGGAAAAATGGACTCGTCAAAGACAATGTCACGTGATATATATCTACGGCCGGTGGATATGTCAAGACATTTGTAGCCTTTATGAAGACTACTATACCCAAGAAAGACACATTTTTTAGACCAAAATTCTAGCTTGCGCTTGTTATATGGACGAAGATTTGGCCAACTGATACGTCTCAAACGTATCTATAATTTTTGATGCTCCATGCTTGTTTTTACACCATTTGCATATTGTTTCGTTACACTTAGTGGCACTTTTATGCATTTTCAGGAATTAACCTATTAACAAGTGCCACAGTGCCAGTTTCCTATTTTCTGCTGTTTTTGTGTTTCAGAAGTGATACACAGGAAATATTCTCGGAATTGGACGAAACAAGTTTCTGAAGTCTTATTTTTCCCGGAAGCTTCCAGAGATCCGAAGGAGAGATGGAGAGGGGCCACAAGGGCCCCACACACAGGGCCGGCGCGGCCAGGCCCCTGGCCGCGCCACCCCTGTGTGAGGGAGCCTGGCTCCACCTATGACATCGCCCCTTCGCCTATAAAGACCCCCCGATGAGAAACACATCGCGATCCGCCGCCGCCGTCGACCCGAAGATCGGGAGGGTCCAGAAGCTCTTCCCGGCACCCTGCCAGAGAGGGGAATCGCCACCGGAGATCTTCTTCATCGCCATGCTTGCCTCCGGAGCGATGAGTGAGTAGTCTACCTTGGACTATGGGTCCATAGCAGTAGCTAGATGGTTGTCTTCTCCACCATGTGCTTCATGTTTAGATATCATGAGCTGCCCTACATGATTGAGATCACCGTTATGTAATTCTATGATGTTGGTTTGTTAGGATCCGATGAATATTGGTGTTTATGATTAAGTTGCTGTACTGAATTCTATCTTTTGTTATCTCTATGTTGTTTATGACCTTGCATGCTCTCCGTTGTTAGTGGCTATCTTGGCCGAGTAGTTGCTAGTGACTCCAAGAGGGGGTATTTATGCTTGATAGTGGGTTCATGTCTCTATTTCACCTGGGGGAGTGACAGAAACCTCTAAGGTGGTAGATGTGCTGTTGCTACTAGGGAGAAAACAACATTCGTATGCTCAAGGGCATATGCTTTGTTTACATTACATACTTTGCTTAATGCAATTATCTGTTGTTCGCAACTTAATACTTTTGGGGTGTTCGGATTGATATCCCCGGGGGTGGATTATTAGTCATAGATGCAGTTGGATGGCGGTCTATGTATTTTGTTGTAATGCCTAGAGTAAATCTCATAGTGATCTTCTTGACATATCACGTTTATCTCTATTCTATCAATTGCTCAACTGTAATTTGTTTACCCAGCATGTTATTTTATCTATGGAGAGACACCACTAGTGAACTGTGGACCCCGGTCCTATTTTAATCATATTGCTATCACCTGTTTACTTTTCCCGCACTGTTTACTTTACTCGCATATTATTACTGTTTTCCACTCGATACACTCATAACCTTTGTTTCAAGCAAACCGGTGAGATTGACAACCTCATCGCAAGTTGGGAGCAAAGTATTTGTTTGTGTGTGTGCAGGTTCCACGTTGCAGCTAGCAAGCAAAGCTTGGACGAGGCGCCATATATAAATTGTCCGCTGCTGTCGCAAACTAGCAAGCATCACCTTCAGTCGTCATTGTCTCTCCTCTCCTGACCGATATTAAACCTTGGTTTCTTAACTGAGGGAAAACTAGCTGCTATACACATCATACCTTCCTCTTGGGGTTCCCAACGGGCTGGTCATTCACCACGCACAAGGACTGTCTGCTTCCACGTCAACCACACACTAGCAGCTCTTTTTCTGGCGCCGTTGCCGGGGAGGAAAGAAGACTTCTGCGAGGGGAGTTTTTTGCACACACATTCTTTACTTTGTTATTGTTTTGCTTTACTTTATTTTATTTTACCTGCATTGCTTTTTATCAAAAACCCAAAAAAATTAGAATCCTTGGTAGCTGTTTTTACTTGTTACTTTCGTTTTGCTGAAATGGGTACTCCTGAAAACACCAAGTTGTGTGACTTTACTAGCACAAACAATAGTGATTTTATCTGCACTCCTATTGCACCACCTGCTACTGCTGCAAACTTTTATGAGATTAAGCCTGCTTTATTGAACCTTGTTATGAAAGAGCAATTTTCTGGTGCTAGTACTGAAGATGCTGCAGCTCATCTCAACAATTTTGTTGAGCTATGTGAGATGCAGAAATATAAAGATGTTGATAGTGATATTATTAAGCTCAAGCTGTTTCCTTTTTCTTTGAGACGAAAAGCTAAAGATTGGTTGCTGTCTTTGACTAAGAATAGTATTGATTCATGGGCTAAGTGTAAGGATGCTTTTATTGGTAGATACTATCCCCCTGCTAAGATTATAGCTCTGCGTAGCAATATTATGAAGTTTACTCAGTTTGATAATGAACATGTTGCTCAGGCTTGGGAAAGAATGAAATCTATGGTAAAGAATTGCCCCACTCATGGACTGACTACATGGATGATTATCCAAACTTTTTATGCAGGACTAAATTTTTCTTCAAGGAACCTACTTGATTCAGCTGCTGGAGGCACTTTTATGACCCTTACCTTGGGCGCCGCATCAAAGTTACTCGACAACATGATGGTAAATTATTCTGAATGGCATACCGAGAGATCTCCACAAGGTAAGAAGGTAAATTCTGTTGAGAAAACCTCTTCCTTGAATGATAAGATTGATACCATTATGGCTATGCTTGCTAATGATAGGACTCATGTTGATCCTAATAATGTTCCTTTGGCCTCTTTGGTTGCTCAAGAAGAGCAAGTTGATGTGAATTTCATTAGAAACAATAATTTTAACAACAATGCTTATAGGAACAATTTTGCTAGTAACAATTATAGGCCGTATCCTTCTACCAATGGTAATGGTTATGGTAACTCTTATGGTAATTCCTACAACAACACTAGGGCCGCGCCATCCGAGCTTGAGGTAATGCTCAAGGACTTCATCGGTAAGCAAACTGCTTTTAATAAGTCAGTTGAGGAAAAGTTAGGCAAAATTGATATTCTTGCTTCTAAAGTTGATAGCCTTGCTCATGATGTTGAACTTCTGAAATTAAAAGTGTTTCCTAATGATGTGAAAGTGAGCAATGTTATTGCTACCGCTAATGCTATCCAAGTTGGAATTGATGAAAATATTAGATTGTTAGCGGAATTGCATGCCAGGTGGGAAAGAGAAGATCAGATGGCTAGAGAGATAAAGGTATGTACCATTACTACCTCTAATGATGTTGCTCCTACTGATAGCAACCCTCTTACTTTGATTGGTGTAGAAAAAACTCCCACTCCTTGTGTTAAAAAGCCTAAAACTGTCAAAACTTTTTCTCAAAAGAGTGCTGAAATTTTTTGGAGTGTGGGAGATGATAGCTCTATTTATTTTAATGATTTTGATGTTGATGGCTGCAATATATCTGAAGTTATTTTGTTCTTGCAAAAGCTTGCTTTGACTCCCAATGCTAGTTCTTTAAATATTGCTTTTACTAAGCATATTACCAATGCTCTCATAAAGATTAGGGATGAAAAGTTGAAGCAAAAAGCCTCTGTTCCCAAGAAGTTAGAAGATGGTTGGGAACCCATCATTGATATGCATGTTAATGGTTATGATTGCCATGCTTTATGTGATCTAGGTGCTAGTATTTCTATCATGCCTAGAAAGATTTATGACATGCTTGATTTACCACCGCTTGAAAAGTGTTATTTGGATGTTCCCATTGCTGATGTTGCTAAGAAGAAACCTTTGGGAAGGATTAATGATGTTCTTATTGTGGTTAACAATAACCTTGTTCCCGTTGATTTTCTTGTTATGGACGTTGAATGCCATGCTTCATGTCCTATTATTTTGGGAAGACCCTTTCTTCGAACTGTAGGTGCTATCATTGATATGAGGGAAGGCACTATCAAGTATCAATTCCCACTAAAGAAAGGTATGGAACACTTCCCTAGGAAAAGAAAGAAATTACTTTTTGACTTTATTCTTAGAGCAAATTATGAGCTTGATGCTTCATCACTTGATATTACTTGATTCGCAATTTTCTGCGCCTAGCTCAAAGGCGTTAAAGAAAAGCACTCTTGGGAGATAACCCAATGTTTTCTTTTCAGTACTTTTTCTTTTATTTGAGTCTTGGAAGTCATTACTACTGTAATGACCGCTCCTTATCTTGTTTATTTCATTTTTGTGCCAAGAGAAGCCTCTAATTTGAGCGAGGTAAAGATTTGGGGATGTTGCTGTCCTGAAACTGTTTTCGGTGCTGCACCGTAAAAATTCGTATAAATTCTCTGTTTATGTTTTGGACCTGCGATTTCTTGTGCATATGCCCCAGGTTATATCCAAACGTTTGTTAGTTTAACACTTTTTGATTTGAGCAACAGAAAACCTTTCAAAAATTCGTCCTTTGTCAGCTGTTCTGTTTTGATAGATTTCTGCCAATATTTGTTTTTGCCACTTTATCGCTTTCTTTTGAGTTCTTCTGATCATGGAACTCTTGTGGAAGTTTCTACAGTAGTATATACGTTATATGTGGTGGTTTTGAGTTGAAACCTGAAGCAAATAAGAGGTTGAATATATTTTATGCTTACACTAATGTTGCTAATAGAATTGTGTTTAGTTTTGTATGAAGGAAGTTTTCAAGTGTAGGGATTGGAGAATGATGAGATGAGTTGAAGAATGGACAAAAGCTCAAGCTTGGGGATGCCCATGCATCACCCCAAGAAATATCCAAGAAGTACAAGGGTCAAATCTTGGGGATGCCCCCGAGGCACCCCTTCTTCATCGGCAAAAATCAGGTCACCTTTCAAGACACTATATTTTTATTGCTTCATGCACTATGTGTTTTTCTTGGAGCGTCAGTTGTTTTAGTTTTCTTAGTTAGTTTAGTTTGTTTGTTTGCTGCAATAAATGGTTGGACCCCAACAAATTTCCTTTGCAGGAGATGTACTCGTTTTCATTTGCAAAGAACGCTCTAGTTTTCACTCTTATCGTTCATCGAGCGTTCTACTTTTTCTGCTACTGCTTTTGGTTTTCGTTTTCGCCTTGATTTGCGTTCAGATCTTGTCATATCTTTTCATCAAGGTGTATTTTTGCCTCTGATCTTTATTGGTTTTCATCAAAAGAGGTGTTTATAAAAAATTTCAAATGGTGTTGGAAAAGAGAAAAAGCTTTGTGTAAAATAGTGGTACAAGAAGGAGCTTGTGTAGACTGCGGCTTAGGCTTTTTCATGTCATGCTTGATGTATTTTTGATAGTATGCTTAGTGGTTTTGCTGTAGCATGACTTGTCTCAAATAACTGAGATTGCTTAATGAGCCTTTGAAAAAATCATGCGTTGTTTTTATTGTATGGAAGCATTATTTTGGTTTTCTCCTTGATGCTTTATTTGGGTTGACTTGGCGCATGCTCACACATGTTAGACTCTTACAAAGTCGCCATTAGCCTTCATGATCATTTAGTTTTTGACTTTTGATGCCATCTTATGCTTCTTTTAATGTCGCTTTGTCGCTTTGCATGATTATGGCCATTATTGCTCTCTTAGTTGGTCGCTCCCAGTCTTTTGCTAGCCCTCACCTTGTACTGAGTATGAGCTCTACTCGTGCATCCAACTCCTAAAAGCCAAAGTTTTCCAAAGTGTCCACCATACATACCTACTAGCAATTTGCTATTCCAAGTAAATTTGACTTGCTTTTATTTTCTCTTCAAATTAAACTCTTACCAGTGTTATGTGAAATTTGGTCAGTAAAGCTCTCACGAACCGGAAGGCACACTTTACTCTTTCATGTTCTTAAAAATTTGACATTGTGGTCTTTTATGTTGAGTTGTTATGCTTACAAGTTGTAAGTTGGATTCTAGCCTAGCCATGCTGTCATGGGCAAGCTTTCAACATTGCACTTCTATTTGAGTTGATATCGTGATCTTTTGTTTATGGATGCCCGCGGTGTGAAATGAATTGGGAATCTTGTGAGGATCATGGAGTTTTTATATGTGTTAGGGAAACGCCGGGCCGCCAATCTAAGCCATTCATAATTCATGGTGGAAATTTGCAGCATACCCATGGTGAACATTCGACGATGCATCTCACAATAAAAAGCTAAACAATATAGCAAATAAAAGAGATGTCGAGGTGTTCATTGTCTGCTTGTCCTGTCATTTTGGGGTGGGCTTGTTCCATGTCATCGGGTACGGAGGAACCCCATTGGCGGTTCTCAATGATATGCATATACTTACAATGACAAGAGCCTTGCTTGGGACTCTAAGTAAAGTAGCATGAGGTTTGGGTACTCGTATTCACGGGGCACGAGGTTTTCAACTTATGATTTGTCAAGCATATGCATCATAATTGTTCTCGCATTAACTTTAACCATTCAAGATGCTTATGATGGAGGCAATGAGAGCTCAAAGCCGGTAAGTACCATAATTTTTGAAGGTTATAAAACTTGCAATCACTGCTTCCCTCTGCGAAGGGCCTTTCTTTTACTTTTATGTTGAGTCACCACCTTCTTTCTTTATGCACCATTAAGAGAGCATAGTTGTCATTCTTAGTGTGATATGCATTGTCCCAAAGTTCATTGATTGATTCATGATGATTGGTTTCACTTGTTCTTAAATTATTTGTATCTAGTCGCCCTCTTAAACTTGAAGGTGTCCTATGCATTTATGTTTTGCTCTCTTTGAAGGACAAGCTGAAAACCATTTGTATGTTTTTCCTTATGATTTGAACACACATTTGACTTTCATTGTTTCATTATCATGATCTTTTGTTTGTGTTCATTTACATGTTTACAACATGGTTGCTAAGTTCTTATTGTCATGATTATATCTTTCATGCCCATGTTTTATGTTCTATTGATCCCAGCTCACCAAATGCTTACATATATGATCAAGATTGTGTAGGTGCATGTCACCTCAAAAATTATTCTTTTATTATCACTTACCTACTCGAGGACGAGCAGGAGTTAAGCTTGGGGATGCTTGATACGTCTCAAACGTATCTATAATTTTTGATGCTCCATGCTTGTTTTTACACCATTTGCATATTGTTTCGTTACACTTAGTGGCACTTTTATGCATTTTCAGGAACTAACCTATTAACAAGTGCCACAGTGCCAGTTTCCTGTTTTCTGCTGTTTTTGTGTTTCAGAAGTGATACACAGGAAATATTCTCGGAATTGGACGAAACAAGTTCCTGAAGTCTTATTTTTCCTCGAAGCTTCCAGAGATCTGAAGGAGAGACGGAGAGGGGCCACCAGGGCCCCACACACAGGGCCGGCGCGGCCAGGCCCCTGGCCGCGCCACCCCTATGTGAGGGAGCCTGGCTCCACCTCTGACATCGCCCCTTCGCCTATAAAGACCCCCCGACGAGAAAAACCTAAGTACCCGATCAGATTTCTAGAACACATCGCGATCCGCCGTCGCCGTCGACCCGAAGATCGGGAGGGTCCAGAAGCTCTTCCCGGCACCCTGCCGGAAAGGGGAATCACCACCGGAGGTCTTCTTCATCGCCATGCTTGCCTCCAGAGCGATGAGTGAGTAGTCTACCTTGGACTATGGGTCCATAGCAGTAGCTAGATGGTTGTCTTCTCCACTATGTGCTTCATGTTTAGATCTCATGAGCTGCCCTACATGATTGAGATCACCGTTATGTAATTCTATGATGTTGGTTTGTTGGGATCCAATGAATATTGGTGTTTATGATTAAGTTGCTGTACTGAATTATATCTTTTGTTATCTCTATATTGTTTATGATCTTGCATGCTCTCCGTTGTTAGTGGCTATCTTGGCCGAGTAGTTGCTAGTGACTCCAAGAGGGGGTATTTATGCTCGATAGTGGGTTCATGTCTCTATTTCACCTGGGGGAGTGACAGAAACCTCTAAGGTGGTAGATGTGCTGTTGCTACTAGGGAGAAAACAACATTCATATGCTCAAGGGCATATGCTTTGTTTACATTACACACTTTGCTTAATGCAATTATCTGTTGTTCACAACTTAATACTTTTGGGGTGTTCGGATTGATATCCCCGGGGGTGTGCTACTCGGTGATGGCGCCAGAAAATAGCTGGTGGCGTGTAGTTGGCGAGGGAGCAGTAAGTCCCTGTGCGTGGTGATGACCAGCCCGTTGGGAACCCCAAGAGGAAGGTATGATGTGTGTAGCGGCTAGTTTTCCCTCAGTTAAGAAACCAAGGTTTAATATCGGTCAGGAGAGGAGAGACGGTGACGACTGAAGGTGATGCAGACTGGCTTAGTAACACTCCAACAAGGGCGCCGTTAACGATACTTGTTGACTCGTCTTCGGCTAGTAGCAACGCGGAACCTGCACACACACAAACAAATACTTTGCTCCCAACTTGCGATGAGGTTGTCAATCTCACCGGTTTGCTTGAAACAAAGGTTATGAGTGTATCGAGTGGAAAACACTAGTAATATGCGAGTAAAGTAAACAGTGCGGGAAAGTAAACAGGTGATAGCAATATGATTAAAATAGGACCGGGGTCCACAGTTCACTAGTGGTGTCTCTCCATAGATAAAATAACATGCTGGGTAAACAAATTACAGTTGGGCAATTGATAGAATAAAGATAACGTGATATGTCAAGAAGATCACTATGAGATTTACTCTGGGCATTACAACAAAATACATAGACCGCCATCCAACTGCATCTATGACTAATAATCCACTCCCGGGGATATCAATCAGAACACCCCAAAAGTATTAAGTTGCGAACAACAGATAATTGCATTAAGCAAAGTGTGTAATGTAAACAAAGCATATGCCCTTGAGCATATGAATGTTGTTTTCTCCCTAGTAGCAACAGCACATCTACCACCTTAGAGGTTTCTGTCACTCCCCCAGGTGAAATAGAGACATGAACCCACTATCGAGCATAAATACCCCCTCTTGGAGTCACTAGCAACTACTCGGCCAAGATAGCCACTAACAACGGAGAGCATGCAAGATCATAAACAACATAGAGATAACAAAAGTTATAATTCAGTACAGCAACTTAATCATAAACACCAATATTCATCGGATCCCAACAAACCAACATCATAGAATTACATAACTGTGATCTCAATCATGTAGGGCAGCTCATGAGATCTAAACATGAAGCACATGGTGGAGAAGACAACCATCTAGCTACTGCTATGGACCCATAGTCCAAGGTAGACTACTCACTCATCGCTCCGGAGGCAAGCATGGCGATGAAGAAGACCTCCGGTGGCGATTCCCCTCTCCGGCAGGGTGCTGGGAAGAGCTTCTGGACCCTCCCGATCTTCGGGTCGACGGTGGCGGCGGATCGCGATGTGTGCTGGAAATCTGATCGGGCACTTAGGTTTTTCTCGTCGGGGGGTCTTTATAGGCGAAGGGGCGTCGTCAGAAGAGGGGTCAGGCAGCCACACACAGGGGTGGCGCGGGCCAGGGGCTGGCCGCGCCACCTGTGCGTGTGGGCCCCTGGTCCCTCACCTCCTACTCTCCTTCGGATCTCTGGAAGCTTCCGGGTAAAATAAGTCTCCAGGAACTTGTTTCGTCCAATTCCGAGAATATTTCCTGTGTATCACTTCTGAAACACAAAAACAGCAGAAAACAGGAAACTGGCACTGTGGCACTTGTTAATAGGTTAGTTCCTGAAAATGCATAAAAATGCCACTAAGTATAACGAAACAATAGGCAAATGGTGTAAAAACAAGCATGGAGCATCAAAAATTATAGATACGTTTGAGACGTATCAGGGTGGATTATTAGTCATAGATGCAGTTGGATGGCGGTCTATGTATTTTGTTGTAATGCCTAGAGTAAATCTCATAGTGATCTTCTTGACATATCACGTTTATCTCTATTCTATCAATTGCCCAACTGTAATTTGTTTACCCAGCATGTTATTTTATCTATGGAGAGACACCACTAGTGAACTATGGACCCCGGTCCTATTTTAATCATATTGCTATCACCTGTTTACTTTTCCCGCACTGTTTACTTTACTCGCATATTATTACTGTTTTCCACTCGATACACTCATAACCTTTGTTTCAAGCAAACCGGTGAGATTGACAACCGCATCGCAAGTTGGGAGCAAAGTATTTGTTTGTGTGTGTGCAGGTTCCACGTTGCAGCTAGCAAGCAAAGCTTGGACGAGGCGCCATATATAAATTGTCCGCTGCTGTCGCAAACTAGCAAGCATCACCTTCAGTCGTCATTGTCTCTCCTCTCCTGACCGATATTAAACCTTGGTTTCTTAACTGAGGGAAAACTAGCTGCTATACACATCATACCTTCCTCTTGGGGTTCCCAACGGGCTGGTCATTCACCACGCACAAGGACTGTCTGCTTCCACGTCAACCACACGCTAGCACCAACACGCACAACCAAAGATACGCAAGAAGGAATAGTCACCTTTATCACCAAAGAGACGTTCTATAGGTATTTGAGAATCAATGACCCGACTAGGAAGGCGATTAATCAAATAAACCGCAGTGAGAAACACCTCATCCCAATACTTATGAGGCATGTATGCATAGGCAAGAAGGGACAAACCAACCTCAACAATATGACGATGCTTGCATTCAGCTGGACCATTCTGCTGATGCGCATGAGGACAGGAGACAAGATGAGAGATGCCAATCTTCTGAAAGAAAGAGTTGAGTTTTTGATACTCACCTCCCCAGTCAGTTTGCATAGTAATAATCTTTTTACCAAAAAGACGCTCAACCAAGTGTTGAAAATCATGAAATTTCTGAAAAACTTCAGACTGATTTTTCAAGAGATATATCCAAGTGAACTTGCTATAATCATCAATAAAACTAACATAATATTTAAATCTGCCAACCGAGGCTGAAGCAGGACCCCAAACATCGGAAAACAAGAGGAGAACTGGACACACTAGATGACTTTGGATACGGAAGTTGATGACTTTTAGCCTGTTGACAAGCATCACAGACAGACTCTTTATTTGACTCACTAAATGGAATATTATTATCTTGAAGAACTTGATGAACCACACCCAACGAAGGATGTCCTAGACGTCTATGCCAAAGTGTAGAGGATGACTTGACGACACCATGAGCTTGACGGCCCGGGGATAAAGAGGATGACTTCGGCATAGGGTAGAGACCTCCCACGCATCTACCTTGAAGTAGGATTTCCCTCGTATCCTGATCCTTAACAAAGAAAGAATTAGGCCAATATTCAACAAAGGCATAATTATCTTTGCTTAGACGACTAGTGGACAACAGACTCTTGGAAGCTTGCGGAACATGAAGGATGTCATTGAGATGCAAATCATGATGAGGGGTATGAATTACAGAATTACCAATGTGACGTATATCCATACCTGAACCGCTGGCTGTGTGAATTTGTTCATTTCCATTGTAGCGATCACGCATATGCAGCTTCTCTAGCTCGCCAGTTACATGATCAGTCGCCCCTGTGTCATTGTACCAGTTGGAGTCAAATCCATGGGATCCATATGCGGCGCCAGCTGATTTTTCTGGCCCACTGTAATTCTTCTGATGTCTTTTCCAGCAGTTTAACGCAGTATGTCCAACCTTGCCACATATTTGACAAGTTTCATTGGTGCGACCACCATAATTCTGACCGCCATTGCCACGGCCACCATATCCACCACAGCCACCACCATAGCCACCACGGCCACCGCCATAGCCACCACGGCCACTACTATGATTCTGACGATCATAGCCACCATTGCCATAACCATTGCGCTGATCATACTCAGACCGACGATCACGGTACTGATCCTGATGATCTCCACATCCACGGCCACCTCCACGACCGCCACACGTCACCGTGTTAACTGACGCTCCATCATCAGACTTCCTAGACTCCAACCGAGCCTCATAGGACATGAATTGTGAGTAGACATCACTTAAACTCACTTGAGCATTCGCCTTAATCAAGGCGGTTATTGCAGCAACAAATCTGTCATAATCATCATCAAGACATGCAAGGATGTAGGAAATCACATCTAAAGTATCCAAGGGCTTGCCAGCTGCAGCCATCTCATCAGAGAGACTCTTGATTTCATCGAGATACACCTGTCCTGTTTTATCTTCCTTGTGGAACTGATTGAGCTTGGTGCGAAGCTGCACAATATGTGCCTGAGACTGAGAAGAGAACATCTCCATGACGGCTTTCCACACTGCTGCAGATGTATGGAGGCCAACCATCTGAGTAAGAACCTCCCTGGCCATATTTCTGACTAGAAAACCTAGCACCGATTGATCTTGCGTGACCCACCGTGCATACTTGGGATTGGGAATTTTTATATCAGCCCCATCCTTGTCCTTGGCCGTCACCTCCTTGGTCGGTTCCACTTCTGATCCGTCGAGGTAGCCGAACATCTAGGCTCCACGGATTTCAGGGAGAACTTGAGTTTGCCATAGCAGAAAATTCTCACGAGTTAGCTTCTCTGGGATTGTGAAGTTGAGGGTCGCACTGCCCATGGAGGAAGAGGAAGCTCCCGCACTTGACATGGCTGCAAGGAAAAACCTAGAGTGGCGACACGGTTGTCTGTGGCAGAGGCGACGGGCGATGATCGTGTGCGATCGAGCGAAGATGATCGGGCGACGGAACAGCGCTAGCGACCGATACGACTAGATGCGATCGGAAGTCCTAAGCTCTGATACCATATCAAAACAGTATGGGTTGCGATACCTCAATTAGAGGGTCGCGATGTTTTTATATTAGCGAGAACAACAAAGGTACATCGAGAGGAGACCGACCTGGACACAAACCGTCCTAGGTCAGTATTGATACAGGATCTAATTACATCATTTAACATTACACATCATATCAAATAGGTTTATTACAATAGTTTAAATAAATAGTTCACATCGTGTTTCCTCTCCTCGCCTACAAATACTCGACGAGGTAATCTCACAGCTGGATATGGACATGTTCATCACAGATTTCTTGATGTATGGCGATGAAAGCTCCGAATGCAGCAGGTACCTCATGATCAACTTAGGCAAGGGGTCCCTGGTAATGATACATCTGATCATCGACAACTAAAGCATCACGCTCAAACTTGATGATCATGTTATGCATGATAACACATGCATTTATCACCTCCCACATTTGCAAAGTAGACCAAGTAAGAGTGTGGTATCTGACAATAGCAAACCAAGCTTAAAGCACACCAAATGCCCGCTCGAAATCCTTTCTATAGCTCTCTTGGCACTTCGAAAATTATGTCCTCTTCTCAGTGTGAGGCTCAGAGACGTTCTTCAGAAATGTTGCCCAGGAAGGATAAATGACACCAGCCAGGTAGTACCTCTTCGTGTATGTGCGGCTGTTGATATCAAAGGTGATCATAGGGGCATGACCTTCACTAAGTCTCTCAAACACTGGGGAGCATTGCAGCACGTTGATGTTGTTGTGAGATCTGGCAATGCCAAAGAAAGCATGCCAAATCTAAAGGTCCTGATCTACCAGCCTCAAGTACCACGGTACACTCTCCAGTGTGGCCTTTGTACATTTCCGGCCAAGCAAATGGGCAATTCTTCCAACCCAATGCATGTAGTCAATGCTTCCGAGCATACTAGGAAACCTCTCGCCGCATTTTGTGCCAATATCTAAGCTGACTTCTTCAGTTTGTGCCCTCAAATAGAACTTTGTGAACACTGATACGTCTCCAACGTATCTATAATTTTTGATGCTCCATGCTTGTTTTTACACCATTTGCCTATTGTTTCGTTACACTTCGTGGCACTTTTATGCATTTTCCGGAACTAACCTATTAACGAGTTGCCACAGAGCCAGTTCCCTGTTTTCTGCTGTTTTTGTGTTTCAGAAGTGATACACAGGAAATATTCTCGGAATTGGACGAAACAAGTTCCTGAAGTCTTATTTTACCCGGAAGCTTCCAGAGATCCGAAGGAGAGTAGGAGGGGGGCCACCAGGGCCCCACACGCAGGGGTGGCACGGCCAGGCCCCTGGCCGCGCAGGCCCCGCAGGCCCCGCGTGAGGGCGACTGGCTCCTCCTCTGACATCGCCCCTTCGCCTATAAAGACCCCCCGACGGAAAAAACCTAAGTACCCGATCAATTTTCTAGAACACATCGCGATCCACCGCCGCCGTCGACCCGAAGATCGGGAGGGTCCAGAAGCTCTTCTCGGCACCCTGCCGGAGAGGGGAATCGCCACCGGAGGTCTTCTTCATCGCCATGCTTGCCTCTGGAGCGATGAGTGAGTAGTCTACCTTGGACTATGGGTCCATAGCAGTAGCTAGATGGTTGTCTTCTCCACCATGTGCTTCATGTTTAGATCTCATGAGCTGCCCTACATGATTGAGATCACCGTTATGTAATTCTACATGTTTGGTTTGTTGGAATCCGATGAATATTGGTGTTTATGATTGAGTTGCTGTACTGAATATTATCTTGTGTTATCTCTATGCTGTTTATGATCTTGCATGCTCTCCGTTGTTAGTAGCTATCTTGGCCGAGTAGTTGCTAGTGACTCCAAGAGGGGGGTATTTATGCTCGATAGTGGGTTCATGCCTCTATTTAACCTGGGGGAGTGACAGAAACCTCTAAGGTTGTAGATGTGCTTTTGCTACTAGGGAGAAAACAACATTCATATGCTCAAGGGCATATGCTTTGTTTACATTACACACTTTGCTTAATGTAATTATCCGTTGTTCACAACTTAATACTACTGGGGTGTTCGGATTGATATCCCCGGGAGTGGATTATTAGTCATAGATGCAGTTGGATGGCGGTCTATGTATTTTGTTGTAATGCCCAGAGTAAATCTCATAGTGATCTTCTTGACATATCACGTTTATCTTTATTCTATCAATTGCCCAACTGTAATTTGTTTACCCAGCATGTGTTATTTTATCTATGGAGAGACACCACTAGTAAACTGTGGACCCCGGTCCTATTTACATCATATTGCTATCACCTGTTTACTTTACTCGCACTGTTTACTTTACTCACATACTATATTGTTTTCCACTCGATACGCTCATAATCTTTGTTTCAAGCAAACCGGTGAGATTGACAACCTCATCGCAAGTTGGGAACAAAGTACTTGGTTGTGTGTTTGCAGGTTCCGCATCACGTTCAGTCATTTGTCTCTCCTCTCCAAGATTGACATACCTTGGTTTGTTAACTGAGGGAAAACTAGCTGCTATACTCATCATACCTTCCTCTTGGGGTTCCCAACGGGCTGGTTATCCGCCACGCACAAGGACCGTCTGCTCCCACATTAACCACACGCCATCACACGCAGTAGCTAATTTTCTGGCGCCATTGCCAGGGAGAAAGTAGAAGACTTCTGCGAGGAGAGTTTTTTGCACGCACATCCTTTACTTTGTTATTGTTTTGCTTTACTTTATTTATTTTACTTGCATTGCTTTTTATCAAAAATCCAAAAAAAATAGAATCCTTGGTAGTTGTTTTTACTTGTTTACTTTCGTTTTGCTGAAATGGCCAATCCTGAAAACACCAAGTTGTGTGACTTTACTAGCACAAACAATAGTGATTTTATCTGCACTCCTATTGCACCACCTGCTACTGCTGCAAACTTTTATGAGATTAAGCCTGCTTTATTGAACCTTGTTATGAAAGAGCAATTTTCTGGTGCTAGTACTGAAGATGCTGCAGCTCATCTCAACAATTTTGTTGAGCTATGTGAGATGCAGAAATATAAGGATGTTGATAGTGATATTATTAAGCTCAAGTTGTTTCCTTTTTCTTTGAGAGGAAAAGCTAAAGATTGGTTGCTGTCTTTGACTAAGAATAGTATTGATTCATGGGCTAAGTGTAAGGATGCTTTTATTGGTAGATACTATCCTCCTGCTAAGATTATATCCTTGCGTAGCAATATTATGAAGTTTACTCAGTTCGATAATGAACATGTTGCTCAAGCTTGGGAAAGAATGAAATCTATGATAAAGAATTGCCCCACTCATGGACTGACTACTTGGATGATTATCCAAACTTTTTATGCAGGACTGAATTTTTCTTCGAGGAACCTACTTGATTCAGCTGCTGGAGGCACTTTTATGTCCCTTACCTTGGGCGCCGCAACAAAGCTACTTGACAACATGATGGTAAATTATTCCGAATGGCACACCGAGAGAGCTCCACAAGGTAAGAAGGTAAATTCTGTTGAGGAAACCTCTTCCTTAAATGATAAGATTGATACCATTATGGCTATGCTTGCTAATGATAGGACTCATGTTGATCCCTAAGTACGTTCTGGAGGACCTCTCAGTAGGTAGTGGTTCGATTATTGGCAAAAGTAACATTGAGGAGTTCTTTAATCACATTAGTATGCATGAGGAAGTTGAGGAGAAATCTTTGGTTGAGCTAGCTCCTAGTATTGAAGTTGCTTCTGCTTATTTGATTCACATGTTGGAAACTAGGTTTGCTAGTCTTAATCCTTTCACGCAATACATGTTCCTTAAGCTTCATGAAATTGAGGATCCCGAAAAGAAAGCTTTTATCTTGGAAACTTTGCGTATAGAATTTAAGGATATCGTTATTGAAGCTAGGAAAGTTCTTAAACGTTTTGATAAACTCGGTTCACCCATAAAGGTTATTAGTACAAACGATGAAGGGGCCAAAATACCTATACCTTGCAAGCTTTTGGGATTGTGTGAAGCTTTCGAAAATAATTTTGACTGGATCTGTCCTGAAAATCTTTTTGATGAAAATAGTGTACCAAAGCATGATCACAAAGGGTCTTCAAAAACTTATGTGGATGAAATACAATGCCTTATTGACAAGACCTCTACTGTTGATCTCAATGCTTCTTCTGATGTTATTTGATTCGCAAATTTTCTGCGCCTAGCTCAAAGGCGTTAAAGAAAAGCACTCTTGGGAGATAACCCAATGTTTTCTTTTCAGCACTTTTTCTTTTATTTGAGTCTTGGAAGTCATTACTACTGTAATGACCACTCCTTATCTTGTTTATTTCGTTTTTGTGCCAAGAGAAGCCTCTAATTTGAGTGAGGTAAAGATTTGGGGATGTTGCTGTCCTGAAACTGTTTTCGGTGCTGCACCGTAAAAATTCGTATAAATTCTCTGTTTATCTTTGGGACCTGCAATTTCTTGTGCATATGCCCCAGGTTATATCCAAACTTTTGTTAGTTGAACACTTTTTGATTTGAGCAACAGAAAACCCCTCAAAAATTTGACCTTTGTCAGCTGTTCAGTTTTGACAGATTTCTGCCAATATTTGTGTTTGCCACTTTATCGCTTTCTTTTGAGTCCTTTTGATCACGGAACATTTTGGGAGGTTGCTACAGTAGTATTTGCTATATATGTGGTGGTTTTGAGTTGAAACCTGAAGCAAAAAGAGGATTGATTATATGTTATGCTTGCACTAATGTTGCTAATAGAATTGTGTTCAGTTTTGTATGAAGGAAGTTTTCAAGTGTAGGGATTGGAGAATGATGAGATGAGTTGAAGAATGGACAAAAGCTCAAGCTTGGGGATGCCCATGCATCACCCCAAGAAAATATCCAAGAAGTACAAGCGTCAAAGCTTGGGGATGCCCCCGAGGCACCCCTTCTTCATCGGCAAAAATCAGGTCACCTTTCAAGACACTATATTTTTATTGCTTCGTGCACTATGTGTTTTTCGTGGAGCGACAGTTGTTTTAGTTTTCTTAGTTAGTTTAGTTTGTTTGTTTTCTGCAATAAATGGTTGGACCCCAACAAATTTCTTTTGGAGAAGTTGCCTTGCTTTTCATTTGCCAAGAACGCTCTAGTTTTCACTCTTATTAAAATCGAGTGTTCTTCTTTTTCTGCTACTGCTTTTGGTTTTCGTTTTTCACCTTGATTTGCATTTAGACCTTGTCATATCTTTTCATCAAGGTGTATTTTTGCCTCTGATCTTTATTGCTTTTCATCAAAAGAGGTGTTTATAAAAATTTCAAATGGTGTTGGAAAAGAGAAAAAGCTTTGTGCAAAATAGTGGTACAAGAAGGAGCTTGTGTAGACTGCGGCTTAGGCTTTTTCATGTCATGCTTGATGTCTTTTTGATAGTATGCTTAGTGGTTTTGTTGTAGCATGACATGTCTCAAATAACTGAGATTGCTTAATGAGCCTTTGAAAAAATCATGCGTTGTTTTTATTGTATGGAAGCATTATTTTGGTTTTCTCCTTGATGCTTTATTTGGGTTGACTTGGCGCATGCTCACACATGTTAGACTCTTACAAAGTTGCCAATAGCCTTCATGATCATTTAGTTTTTGACTTTTGATGCCATCTTATGCTTCTTTTAATGTCGCTTTGTCGCTTTGCATGATTATGGCCATTACTGCTCTCTTAGTTGGTCGCTCTCAGTCTTTTGCTAGCCCTCGCCTTGTACTGAGTATGAGCTCTACTCGTGCATCCCACTCCTAAAAGCCAAAGTTTTCCAAAGTGTCCACCATACATACCTACTAGCAATTTGTTATTCCAAGTAAATTTGACTTGCTTTTATTTTCTCTTCAAATTAAACTCTTACCAGTGTTATGCAAAATTCGGTCAGTAAAGCTCTCACGAACCGGAAGGAACACTTTACTTTTTCCTGTTCTTAAAAATTTGACATTGTGGTCTCTTATGTTGAGTTGTTATGCTTGCAAGTTATAAGTTGGATTCTAGCCCATCCATGCTGTCATGGGGCAAGCTTTCAACATTGTACTTCTTATTTGAGTTGATATCGTGATCTTTTGTTTATGGATGCCCGCGGTGTGAAATGAATTGGGAATCTTGTGGGGATCATGGAGTTTGTATATGTGTTAGGGAAATGCCGGGCCGCCAATCTAAGCCATGCATAATTCATGGTGGAAATTTGCAGCATACCCATGGTGAACATTCAACGACGCATCTCACAATAAAAAGCTAAAAACAAAAGGCAAATAAAAGAGATGTTGAGGTGTTCATTGTATGCTTGCCCTGTCATTTTGGTGTGGGATTGTTCCATGTCATCGGGCACGGAGGTACCCCATTGGCGGTTCTCAATGATACACATATAATTACAATGACAAGAGCTTGCTTGGGACTCTAAGTCGAGTAGCATGAGGTTTGGGTATTCATACTTCACGGGACACGAGGTTTCCAACTTATGATTTGTTAAGCATATGCAGCGTAAGTGTTCCCGCATTAACTTTAACCATTCAAGATGATTATGATGGGGGCAATGAGAGCTCAAAGCCGGTAAGTACCATAATTTTTGAAGGTTATAAAACTTGCAATCACTGCTTCCCTCTGCGAAGGGCCTTTCTTTTACTTTTATGTTGAGTCACCACCTTCTTTCTTTATGCACCATTAAGAGAGCATAGTTGTCATTCTTAGTGTGATATGCATTGTCCCAAAGTTCATTGATTGATTCATATTGTTGGTTTCAGTTGTTCTTAAATTATTTGCATCTAGTCGCCCTCTTAAACTTGAAGGTGTCCTATGCATTTATGTTTTGCTCTCTTTGAAGGACAAGCTAAAAACCATTTGTATGTTTTTCTTTATGATTTGAACACACGTTTGACTTTCATTGTTTCATTTTCATGATCTTTTGTTTGTGTTCATTTACATGTTTACAACATGGTTGCTAAGTTTCTTATTGTCATGATTATATCTTCATGCCCATGTTTTAAGTTCTTATGATCCCAGCTCACAAATGCTTACATATATGATCAAGATTGTGTAGGTGCATGTCACCTCAAAAATTATTTCTTTGTTATCACTTACCTACTCGAGGACGAGCAGGAGTTAAGCTTGGGGATGCTTGATACATCTCCAACATATTTATAATTTTTGATGCTCCATGCTTGTTTTTACACCATTTGCCTATTGTTTCGTTACACTTCGTGGCACTTTTATGCATTTTCTGGAACTAACCTATTAACGAGTTGCCACAGAGCCAGTTCCCTGTTTTCTGCTGTTTTTGTGTTTCAGAAGTGATACACAGGAAATATTCTCGGAATTGGACGAAACAAGTTCCTGAAGTCTTATTTTACCCAGAAGCTTCCAGAGATCCGAAGGAGAGTAGGAGGGGGGCCACCAGGGCCCCACACGCAGGGGTGGCGCGGCCAGGACCCTGGCCACGTGGGCCCCGTGTGAGGGCGCCTGGCTCCTCCTCTGACATTGCCCCTTCGCCTATAAAGACCCCCCGACGGAAAAAACCTAAGTACCCGATCAATTTTCCAGAACACATCGCGATCCGCCACCGCCGTCGACCCAAAGATCGGGAGGGTCCAGAAGCTCTTCCCGGCACCCTGTCGGAGAGGGGAATCGCCACCGGAGGTCTTCTTCATCGCCATGCTTGCCTCCGGAGCGATGAGTGAGTAGTCTACCTTGGACTATGGGTCCATAGCAGTAGCTAGATGGTTGTCTTCTCCACCATGTGCTTCATGTTTAGATCTCATGAGCTGCCCTATATGATTGAGATCACCGTTATGTAATTCTACATGTTTGGTTTGTTGGGATCCGATGAATATTGGTGTTTATGATTGAGTTGCTGTACTGAATATTATCTTTTGTTATCTCTATATTGTTTATGATCTTGCATGCTCTCCGTTGTTAGTAGCTATCTTGGCCGAGTAGTTGCTAGTGACTCCAAGAGGGGGTATTTATGCTCGATAGTGGGTTCATGCCTCTATTTAACCTGGAGGAGAGACAGAAACCTCTAAGGTTGTAGATGTGCTGTTGCTACTAGGGAGAAAACAACATTCATATGCTCAAGGGCATATGCTTTGTTTACATTACACACTTTGCTTAATGCAATTATCCGTTGTTCGCAACTTAATACTACTGGGGTGTTCGGATTGATATCCCCGGGAGTGGATTATTAGTCATAGATGCAGTTGGATGGCGGTCTATGTATTTTGTTGTAATGCCCAGAGTAAATCTCATAGTGATCTTCTTGACATATCACGTTTATCTTTATTCTATCAATTGCCCAACTGTAATTTGTTTACCCAGCATGTGTTATTTTATCTATGGAGAGACACCACTAGTGAACTGTGGACCCCGGTCCTATTTACATCATATTGCTATCACCTGTTTACTTTACTCGCACTGTTTACTTTACTCACATACTATATTGTTTTCCACTCGATACGCTCATAATCTTTGTTTCAAGCAAACCGGTGAGATTGACAACCTCATCGCAAGTTGGAAACAAAGTACTTGGTTGTGTGTGTGCAGGTTCCGCATCACCTTCAGTCGTTTGTCTCTCCTCTCCAAGATCGACATACCTTGGTTTCTTAACTGTGGGAAAACTAGCTGCTATACTCATCATACCTTCCTCTTGGGGTTCCCAACGGGCTGGTTATCCGCCACGCACAAGGAGCGTCTGCTCCCACGTTAACCACACGCCATCACACGCAGCAAACAGCACCACCACTGCTCGGCAAAACCTATACATACTTTCAAAGCATCTAGACTAAGCCTAACGCAAATAGTCATCTGTACTATCTGCCCATAGGCAAGACACCTCAAGGCAGCCGTGCACTTCTGAACATAATTAAAACCATCTAACCCAGAGCAATATTTATTTAACTTGAAATAGTCATCGTACTCTCGTACTGCAAACACAATCTTCACGAACAAATCCTTGTTCATCCGAAAGTGGCATCGAAAGGTTTTTGGCCCATGGGTTGGATTGTCCCTAAAATAGTCATCATCGAGCATGAGAGCTTCGTCCTTCCAATGCCGCTCAATGTTCTTGTTCTTCCCCTTCATAGAATATCCAATACGAGGAGGTCGTAGCCTTTCTCAGATATGAAGAAGAGACAAGATGAGCAAGAGCCATTTCTTTCTTTCGGTCACGGCCTCGGCCTCATCTTCCATCAATTTTTGCGCCCTTATTTCATCATCGCTATCCATCTCTACAAAGTATTTAATGAATAAATCAAGTAAACGAACACCGTCTATTTATTTCTATCAAAGTTCGGCGAAATAGACTCACCTAATCAATTCTTTGAACACCTTCATTGTGGTATGATTGCGAGGTGGTGCCGGCTAGATGTTGGATCCGGGGAACAACTACAAAAGGGCAATGGACGCCCCATGTGAGTAGAAGTGACCGCCGTGGGCGTCGATGTGCTTCTGTGTGGTAGCTTGGCAACACGGAGTACACGCGGGGAAACGGTGGCTGCAAACGACGACTGTCAGTGGTGAACTCGCTGCCATCGAGCGGAGGGGGTACAAGCGGCAGCCAAAAACACGTTGATGGGAAGTAGTGCTAGAGTAGATCCATGGCGGCGATGGATGGTGGGAGAGGAGGGGTGGGAGAGGCACAGGGAACGAAATCGTTGGAAATGGTGAACGGGACTGGCTGGGTCACTGCCAGGGAGCCCCATGGAGCCTTTCCAACGTGGCGAGCATTGCCGGGGCCGACCATCCAACCCCCTCGCAAAGGGGCTGGCACGACAGCGCCGGACACATTTCTAGGCCGCCGGCGTTTGGGGCCTCCCGGTGCGAGTGGTTTTTGGGCCGCGACCCCTAGGCCGGTTTGGGTGGGCATTTGGGGTGTCCTAGTGGGGATGCTCGTATACTTTTATTTTTTTTATTCAATTTTTTTTCTAAAACGGAGGCAAAAGCTTTGCCCCAATCAATTTATTAAAAAGAAAAGAATTGCCTAGTTAATTAATGGAAAATCAGATATAAAAATCGATATAACAAGACCACAGGACAACAACCAAAATAGGCAACCTCTAACCCAACAAGAACCGCCAACCTACAACACTTGTACAAAATCTTGTTTTGTTGGGGGTTTGAGTGTTTTGGTAGTGAATACTGTAGTCTGGTTTCTTTTAATGGAAATTAGGGTTTTTTTATTCTCCTTAAAATTGTGGCCCAATGATAGCTGGGCCCTACGTGCAGAATTATCTTAGAGTGTTTTCTACATATCTGTTCCGGTGGTGCTTGTGCCATACCGAAAAAAGTTAAAAATTGCAGTATGAATATTTGCAGGATCCGTTAGAGTTGCTCTTAGTATTTCGGTAGCCACCTCTCTGGATCTTTTTTCGGGGTATAGATATCTATAATATATATAAAGTTAATCCCCACTAACTGCATTAAATGTTTGCAAGCTGCTCTTACAATGAGCCACATCACCTGATATAATCGCCACCTTTTGATCAGATTTGGATGCACTGGATTTTCTAAGGACCACACTAGAGATTTAGACCTTTCATTAGCCTGTTCCGTGAGTTGATACTCAAAGAATGCCCAGCCCATTATTCTCACCCGATCAATGCTTCACATTCTCTTCGCCTTCATCAGTTGTACTGAGTACTAACCGCTGACGACCGCTCCTCTTCTTAACCCACCATGCTGCTTCAACATTACTCCCTAGGCGTTGTTGAATGTCCTATCATCTGCCCTTAGCAACTCTTTGGATTATTCAGTTCGTAGTTTTTGGGTGACCTACAGTATATAATCCCGTCTCCGTCTCAACTTGACCCTGGCAGCGCATGATAGTACAAGCAAATGGATATACACAGGCCGCTGCATGTCTTCTAGGTGGTGCCAACTCTGCTTCTATCATCTCCACCGATCTTCCCTTCATCCACTGTACCACACTACCACATCCCGTTGTACCTGGCCACCGCTGAATCATGCAGTGGCGTCCTCCGTCTTTGATTAAACTCAATCTACTGCGGCAGCTATCAGGTGGTCTATAGCTTATTAGCTTCTCTGCTGGTGCAGTGGTACACTAGTGGAAAACAGGGCTTCAGTCCCGGTTCGTTTGGGGCTTCAGTCCCGGTTGCGCAACCGGGACTAACCAACCGGGACTGATGCCCCATCTTTAGTCCCGGTTGCTATACGAACCGGGACTAAATAGAGACCACGTGGCAAGGTCCAGGAGCTCGTGGGCGTAGGTCTTTAGTCCCGGTTCGTGTTAAGAACCGGGACTAAAGTGTCCACACGTGGCAGGGTCTGCTGCATCTTTATTTTTCTGGATTTCAATTGTTATTTAGGGGTTTAGGGTTTAGGGTATATTTGTATTTTGCTCCATTCAATTGTTTGATTCATTTCAAATAAGTTTTCTTATATACTTATTCATACAGCATTACAACATAATATATAAAACGATACATATATATAATATATTTGGTTCACCGAGCATATACATACATACAAGTATATATACAACTTGTTCACACACATAAGATCACGACTTGTGTTTAATTATAAACATTGTCTAATTGAAACCGGCATGAAATTCACCCTTTGGGTTAATGACATGTTCAAGCAGAAATCCGGCTAATTCCTCTTGAATTCCTACTACGCGTTCAGTCGGTGAGAGCAGTTTCCGCTTTGCTTCGAACTACGAAGAAGAAGAACAATATGAATATGAATCATCATAACAAAATTGATGCCAATAAAATGAATTTGTCAGTATGTTGTTTACTTACTGTTTGAAAATCAATTCCTTCGGTGACCTGCGCACGAAGGTTCTCGCAAGTGTAGTATGCACATAGATTAGTCCCCGAAGGCTGCCTCGCACACTTTACGAGAATAGATTTTAGTCAGTGACATATCAAGATTGATATACTTAATGGTATTTGAAACTAGAATTAAAGGGATGTGTGGACCTAGCTCGTACGACTTACCTCGATCTGACGGTAAATCAGCTCATTTTTCCATTCACCTTTAACTGTGCGTATAAACCGATTCCAAACACTGCCGAGCAAACAAAATGAATAGCTGAGTTATAGATGAACGAAAGAGACCGATATAATGCCGTAATGATTGAAATTACCTATCCATCACATCAAAGATGCTTTTGTATTCATTAAGTGGTTTATTCATCGAGTCAAAGATTTGAACCCTTCCATAGTCAGGTTCAATCTTTAGCAAAATCCAATGGTAACTGCGTGCAAGTTTGATTATGTAAGTTAATAAACTCATCAATTACACTTATAACATCGAGTAAGGAAAAGTAACTGTGTATAAGATAGTAACACTCACCTGATGTTGTACGGAAAGAGTATTCTAGCTCGGTATTCCTGCATAAGTAGGAACTCTAGCAAGTTATCCTCCGTCTCCTTGCGATTCCTCTGTATCATTGCTCCGTTAACTCGATTTGGATCAATGAATCCAAGTTGGAGGTCATTCCTTTTCTTACATTCCATACTCTTCATTCTGCATAATAAACAGCGTAGTGAGAAAAATTATATGCAAAGAACGAGTTGAGCTAGAGACTTATAGATATAATGAATCACTTACAGAACATAGGCACTGACGAGAGATTTGTCGAGCGCGTCTTGATTGAATAGCTGAAAGAATTCATCAAACTCAATATGCACCAAGTCTTGACCTAAGAAATGGTCCTTTGTGATTTGCATAAGGAGAAAATCTTGCGTGCCCTTTGCGGCTTGCAGGTACCACTTATGCAATTTTCGCATTTGCGTTGGTAGATTCATTTCAATCTCAGGTGGGACCAGACTCTTCCCCTTTTCATATTGCCGTGCTATAGGCGCCTTTGGGGTGATACCTTCATCTAGCAATTGAGAAAGAGTCAAACCAGCTTCTTTAGCAAAGTCGGCGGGATTGGGTTGAGCAACACTCCCACCAGCATCACTAGCAAAGACCTTTAGCGGGGAGATCGATTTTTTGGTCTGTGCTCCAAGCTGGGCAACGTCTCTTTTCCCTCTTGCAGTTGCGCTTGTCTTATTAGCTTCTTTTTTTGCATCTACCTGCTTATCCAAACAACGCTTATAGTCATCTGGCTTACGCAATTCATATTGCGAAGGTTGGGTAAGCATATCAAAGGCCCACTCCTTCTGTTCCAGAGTATATACCTGCTTCGGTGTAGGGGTCGGGCGTAGGGCTGCGAGCTTCCTTTTCACTTTGGCTCTGTCCTCCGCCTCAATTTCTTCAGCAGTCTTCTCGATAGGAGGAGGCGGCACCGCCTTAGCTATCTTGGCCCGTTTCTTCGGAGAGACATTGCTAGTGGACATAGCAGCGGACTTGCCACAACTCTGGGACTTACGAGTGGGCTGAGGCGGCGGAGGTGGCTGACATTGAGGTGGAGATCGATGTGGACTCGGGGTATGGTGGTAGTCATCCCTGTCGTCGTCGGGAGGTGGTGAATTGCGAGGACTCGGAGGAGAGGGTGGCCGCCTTGGCGCCGAGCCTGGAAACACGATGTGTTTCTTATCCCAAAGAATTATACCACCCAATACTTCTCCCAGTTTTTCCTCATCTTCAGGTCCAGCGACGTCAAGAAGGAGGGACTCGTACCCCCTTTCAATTGCATCCACCCCGACCTTAGCATAGCCAGGTCGAATCTCACGGCCATGCCAGGTTTGTCCAGGTCCAGATGGCAACACATAGCCAACCGCCACCTTCATCGATATGTTCTTCATGGGATAATGCAGCTGACAGTCTGTCTTCTTGGTGATATCATCCACGGGGTAGTGAACCATCGGTACCCATGGGATAATAGCATTTTTATTACTAAGAATAACTAAGAAACTAATCTAACTAAGAAACTTAATTTTATTACTATTACCAATAGTAATACCATTTTTATTACTATTACTAATAGTAATACCATTTTTATTACTATTAACTAAATATTCTAACTAATAAACTAATCTAACTAACAAACTAATCTAACTAAGAAACTTAATTTTATTACTATTACTAATAGTAATACCATTTTTATTACTAATAGAAACTAATTTTACTAATAGAAACTAATTTTACTAATAGAAACTAATTTTAGTAATAGAAATTTTAATATTTCTAAACTTAATATACTTCCTATTTCTAACATGCAAATTTACATGTAACCCTATTTTCTAACTATTTTTCTAACCCTAATAAACTTAATATACTTCCTATTTCTAACATGCAAATTTACATATAACCCTATTTTCTAACCCTAATAATATAACCCTAATAAAATCTAACATAATAATAATAGTAATAGCATTTTCCTAATAAATTCCTAATTCTCACATTTTCCTAATAATTCCATTTCTAATATCATTTCTATTTCTAATAAAATCTAACCTAAAATCTAACATATATATTCTAACTACCTAGTATATGATAACACTAATTTGCATATTCTAACACTACTAACCCTAAATACTAATTCTAACATTTTTCTAAAAATTTCTAACATAAATTTCTAACTACATTTTTCTAAAAAATTCTAACATAAATTTCTAACTACATTTTTCTAAAAAATTCTAACTACATTTTTTCTAAAAATTTCTAACTACATTTTTCTAAAAAAAAAATTTGCAGCAGGGCTCTCACCTGCAGGCGCGCGGGGGCGGTGCGGTGCTCGGCGGCGGCGGCGCGGGGCTCGGCGGCGGCGGCGCGGGTGCTCGGCGGCGGCGGCGCGGGTGCTCGGCGGCGGCGCGGCGCGGGGGCTCGGTGGCGGCGCGGCGCGGGGGCTCGGCGGCGGCGGCGCGGGCTGCGGTACGGCCGGTACCTGCAGGCGGCGGCGGCGGTGCGCGCGCGCGCGGTCTCGGCCGGGGTCGGCGGGTAGGGCGGGCGGCGGCGCAGTGGCGCGGTGGCGCGGCGGCGGTGGCTCGGCGGCACGGATTTCGGCGACCGCAACGCTCCCGCGACGAGCTCCTCCGCGTGCGTCGATCGAAACTGCTAAGTGTTGGAGAAGAAGGGGCGGCGCGGGGCTTATATACCCCCCCTTTAGTCCCGGTTGGTGGCTTCAACCGGAACTAAAGGGGGGTCTTTAGTCCCGGTTGGAGACACGAACCGGGACTAAAGACCCTTTAGTCCCGGTTCGTGTCTCCAACCGGGACTAAAGACCTTTGGGCGGTTCGCGCCCGGAGCCCAGACCTTTAGTCCCGGTTGGTGTTACCAACCGGGACTAAAGACGTAATAAATGGCGCCAATGCTGCATATTTTTTTAGATTTCATTTGAATATGAATTTTGAATTTCAATTTGAATATCTTTTGCATATTTTAGAATTTGATAAAACTTTGAATATGAAAAGTGTTTGAAATTGAATTACTAATTCAAAAATATTTTCTATTTTCAAAATCAATTATTCTAACTATTCAAATAATTAACTATTTTGCCATTTTGAATTAAAACAATGTTGATTAAAATTCTTTTTGCATATTTTAGAATTTGATAAAACTTTGAATATGAAAAGTGTTTGAAATTGAATTACTAATTCAAAAATATTTTCTATTTTCAAAATCAATTATTCTAACTATTCAAATAATTACTAATGCACGTATTTCTTTAAGACTCCCATGAACCTCTCAAAGGGGAACATATTGTGCAGAAATACTAGACCGAGAATGGTAATCTCTTCGACTAGGTGAACTAAGAGATGCGTCATAATATTGAAGAAGGACGGTGGGAACACCAACTCGAAGCTGACAAGACATTGGGCCACATCATTCTGTAACCGTTGTAGATCTTCTGGATTGATTACCTTCTGCGAAATTGCATTGAGGAATGCACATAGCTTCACAATCGGTACTCGAACATTTTCCGGTAGAATCCCCCTCAGTGCAACCGGAAGCAATTGCGTTATAAGCACGTGGCAGTCATGAGACTTTAGGTTTTGGAATTTTTTCTCGGCCATATTTATTATTCCCTTTATATTTGACGAGAATCCAGATGGGACCTTGATACTGCTCAGGCATTCAAAAAAGATTTCCTTCTCTTCTTTGGTAAGAGCGTAGCTCGCAGGACCCTTAGAATCCTCCGGATGCATGCCGTCTCTTCTTTTCATACGGTGCTGGTCCTCCCGTGCTTCTGGTGTATCTTTTGTCTTCCCATACAAGCCCAAGAATCCTAGTAGGTTCACGCAAACATTCTTCGTCACGTGCATCACGTCGATTGCAGAGCGGACCTCTAGGAATTTCCAATACTCAAGCTCCCAAAATATAGATTTCTTCTTCCACATGGGTGCATGTCCGCTAGTGTCATTCGGAACAGACAGACTGCCAGGACCCTTTCCAAAGATTACTTCTAAATCTTTGACCATATCAAATATATCATCACCAGTATGGCGTTTAGGCTTTCCCCGGACTTCTGCCTCGCCCTTGAAATGCTTGCCTTTTTTCTTCAATTGATGTTTGGGCGAAAGAAATCGACGATGCCCGAGATACACCACCTTCTTACTTTTATCCAAATATATACTATCGATCTCACCTAAACAGTGAGTGCATGCATTGTATCCCTTGTTTGTCTGTCCTGAAAGGTTACTAAGAGCAGGCCAATCATTGATGGTCACGAACAGCAACGCTCGTAGATCAAATTCCTCTTGTTTGTACTCATGCCACACACGAACACCTTCAGTCTGCCACAGCTGTAAAAGTTCATCAACTAATGGCCTTAGATACACATCAATGTCATTACCGGGTTGCTTCGGGCCTTGGATAAGCACTGGCATCATAATAAACTTTCGCTTCATGCACAACCAAGGAGGAAGGTTATATATACATAGAGTCACGGGCCAGGTGCTATGACTGCAGCTCTGCTCCCCAAAAGGATTCATGCCATCTGTACTTAGACCAAACCTCAGGTTGCGTGCGTCTTCCGTAAACTCCGGGAAATCTCTGTCGATTTTTCTCCACTGCGACCCATCAGCGGGGTGTCTCAACATCTCGTCACTCTTACGGTCTTCTTTGTGCCACCTCAACAACTTGGCATGCTCTTTGTTTCTGAACAAACGTTTCAACCGTGGTATTATAGGTGCATACCACATCACCTTGGCTGGAACCCTCTTCCTGGGGCGCTCGCCCTCAACATCACCAGGGTCATCTCGCCTGATCTTATACCGAAATGCACTGCACACCGGGCATGCATTCAAATTCTCATACTCACCGCGGTAGAGAATACAGTCATTAATGCATGCATGTATCTTCTGCACCTCCAATCCTAGAGGGCAGACAATCTTCTTTGCTTCATACGTACTGGCGGGCAATTCGTTATCCTTTGGAAGCATCTTCTTCATAATTTTCAGCAACTTCTCAAATCCCTTGTCAGATAAACCACTCTCTGCTTTCCATTGCAGCAATTCCAGCGTGCTTCCTAGCTTTTTCTGGCCATCTTCGCAATTTGGGTACAAATCCTTTTTGTGATCATCTAACATGCGTTCTAACTTCTCCCTCTCCTTTTCACTTTCACAGTCAATCTGTGCATCAACAATGACCTGACCAAGATCATCAGCGGGCATATCTGATGCCCGTTCTTCACCTTCTTCTTCTTCATTATCTTCTATTGCGGTATCGGTGGTTTCAGGGAACTCAGGATAGTTGTCATCATTCTCTTCTTCATCGTTGTCTTCCATCATAACCCCTCTCTCCCCATGCTTGGTCCAACAATTATAGCCGGACATGAAACTGAACCGGAACAGGTGGATGTGAAGGGTCTTTGTGGAGGGGTAATCCTTCTCATTTCGACAACCACCGCATGGACAACACATAAAACCATTCCGCTTGGTTGCCTCAGCCACCTTGAGAAAAGAATGCACGCCTTTAATGAAATCTCCAGAGCGTCGATCGGCGTACATCCATGCTCGGCTCATCTGCATTATATAAGTACATATCAAACGCAAATCAAATATACAATTTCTATTTCTATCTCTAATTTTAGTTTGATAAGTAAGAATAAGTTAACAAAACTTTACATTTCTATTTCTAATAAAATCTAACATGAATAAAATCTATATAGCATTTCTATTTTTACCTCTATCGGTATTTCTATCTCTATTTCTATCGGTATTTCTATTTTTCTATCTCTATCTCTATTTCTATTTCTATGTTAGCTATGTCTACTTCTATTTTTATTTTTAATTCTAACATTTCTATTTCTAATAGCATTTCTATTTCTAATAAAATCTAACATGAATAAAATCTATATAGCATTTCTATTTTTACCTCTATCGGTATTTCTATCTCTATTTCTATCGGTATTTCTATTTTTCTATCTCTATCTCTATTTCTATTTCTATGTTAGCTATGTCTACTTCTATTTTTATTTTTAATTCTAACATTTCTATTTCTAATAGCATTTCTATTTCTAATAAAATCTAACATGAATAAAATCTATATAGCATTTCTATTTTTACCTCTATCGGTATTTCTATCTCTATTTCTATCGGTATTTCTATTTTTCTATCTCTATTTCTATTTCTATGTTAGCTATGTCTACTTCTATTTTTATTTTTAATTCTAACATTTCTATTTCTAATAGCATTTCTATTTCTAATAAAATCTAACATGAATAAAATCTATATAGCATTTCTATTTTTACCTCTATCGGTATTTCTATCTCTATTTCTATCGGTATTTCTATTTTTCTATCTCTATCTCTATTTCTATTTCTATGTTAGCTATGTCTACTTCTATTTTTATTTTTAATTCTAACATTTCTATTTCTAATAGCATTTCTATTTCTAATAAAATCTAACATAAATAAAATCTATATAGCATTTCTAATAATCAAATAAACATCTAATAATTGCTCCCATAAAAAAATCACAAATCTCTCTACTTCTAGAGCAATAAATGAGCTAAATTACCAATGAAAGACAAAAGCACAAAATTCCTCACCTTTTAGTCCACTTAGATTGAAGTGGGGATAACAATTTGTGACAAAAAATGGTGGTCAAAGAGGATGAACTCGAGTTGCATGAAGAACACTTGAGAGTGGAGAGGGGGAGTGGCTGGCTTCGGGAGGAAAAAGGAGCTGCTTTATACAGGGAAGTCATTAGTCCCGGTTAGTAATACCAACCGGGACTAAAGGTTTGATCTTTAGTCCCGGTTGGTGTTACCAGCCGGGACTAATGATCCTGGCAACGGCCGGATTGCGACCCAGAGCATTTAGTCCCGGTTCGTAATACGAACCGGGACTAGAGGTTCAAAACGAACCGGGACTGATGAAATCTCCGTTCCAGCGGCCGAAAAAGCGGTGGGGCCCTGGGCATCAGTCCCGGTTCAAAGAGCAACCGGGACTAATGCCCCAGGATATTAGCCCTGTTTTCTACTAGTGGTAGTAGTGCTACGCGAGAGCTGCACACCAACATATATAGCGTGCCGACTCGGGTTTACTGGCGTCATGTGTTCGTCCTGAAGGAGTGCCATGGAGAAACAGTGGTATGTTGAAGCAGTTGCGTACAACTCCGAGCCTCCGACTTGCTGGTGTGGCATCCATAGGGTTCATTGAACCTTTTCCCCAAAACCTCAGGATTTGTCAACTCCATACCTCCTTGCCTCCTGATCATTCATAGCGTATTTAGACAAATTAAAACAAAGAAGTACGGTGTAATACCGTGGGAGCCTCTGCTTTAACTCTTTACATTCACATGTCTCTTACATTTCAGTTGTCTCTTCTTATCATCCAAATTAAAACAAGTATGATAATTTTGTTATAGCTCATTTAATATTCTATGTATATTTTCTAATATTATTTATTTTTTCTTTCAAAATTTAGCTTCAAGTTATTTTTGATGTTCCGCGGCGACGCGCGGGGTATCAGCTAGTATTACTTTATAGACATGTACAAATGTTTAGAATTCAGGTTTTCCCACTTTTTGAGAGAAAACAAATTCAAATTGTTACATACTCCCTCCGTTTTAAAATATAAGATGTTTTAGGTTTATGAAGTAAGTGTATCTAGACAACTTTTAGTGTATGTATTCGAATGAACCTACACACTAAAAGATGTATAGATACATTTGCTTCACAAAGCTAAAACATCTTATATTTAAAAACGGAGGGAGTATATTGTAATAGTACTGTCACTTCGCTGCAAATGGACCATCTGTAGAAATTGCTTTTCCTCACTTTATTTATGTGTATGATTATTTTGGAACAGGTGAATAGTACGTTTGTTGCACAAATGAACACCTACAACTGATTATGTGCACGAAACATCAGCGGTGCCATTCGCTTCTGGTTTACTGGATTGTTTAGAGATCAGAGTTAGATCACCTGAATGCAGTGGCTAGGACGAAAATAATTTGAGGTAAGGTGAAATAAAAATATTGTAAAAATGTAAATAGTCCGAACACATTTATCATAATACAATAACTTAGTAAAATAAAATGGATACACACTTTAATATAAGTAAAACTTAAAAACGTAGCAATAATTTTATTCATCGAGACTTTTGAATATCCCTAGCTCAGTGTAGCGCATCATCAAGTAACCACAAACCCATCACCGAACACAATTTTATCTTGATGATCTCACAAACCCCTTTCAAATTTGTCATCGTCACTAGTAAAAGCAATGCTAGCCTTAATGAGACGATAGACTACAAGAAACTTGACATTTGTTTGAAAGGTCAAGAATACCTCTAGAGTCTTAAATTCTTCGCATATGAATAATAGATAGCTCAAGATTATCTTATATATGCTCATGCTCATAATTAGATCATATTTCTACGATGAGCGATCTTATTCATATTAAACCTAGAAAATGCATCTCTTGAGTCAAGAAAACATAACTTTTAAAAGCAGTTCTCAAGATGACTCATTAAATCGATGGTCAAAATTGGTAGAGTATATAAAAAGATAGAAGGTATCCAAACTTACTTCCGTGGCATCCTTATTTTGTTAAATTGAAAGATATATTGTAAAGAAAAACGTGGGTTTCCAATTAGACTAGACATAGTCCATGTTTTCGGTTCAAAAACTAAAATAAGTATAACTTTCTCATCCGAAGTCTATTTTTAATGTATAACCAGTTAAATTATTCAGAAAAAACACGTGCATCTAGATGTTTTTATCAAAAATCAAGGTAGAGCGGTTGTCCTATCTTGTCCTACTAGAAGCTTCGCCCCTGCCTGAATGAACTGTCTGAAAACCTTTGAGGTGCGTGACTGAGCACCTGGTGGACAATCAATGGCATGACAGTGAAGTAACCCCTTAACAACACACGACTCAAGGAGAGAGATGCTGAACCTTGTCATCATAACCAAACTGGGGGTGCAACTGCCTTTGTTTTATTTTAGACCTGACCTTTGCGTTTGGCACCTGTCGCGCCACCTCTGCACACTTTGTATTTAGTGTCATAAATGTAAATATTTTTTCATATAAAACTGGTCAGATATCTAAATATTTGACTTAAGATAAAAATAGAAATACACTTTTTGTGTGGATAAATGTAGCTAGGTGCGATATGCAATGGTATCCAGAAAGATACGCTGAAAGCTAGGAATAAATTTTATGACAGCCTGATCACCTTCAAAATTCGGGATGTTAATAGGTCAACTCTGACATCAACACAACGACATAATTAGTCGAACCAAAGATTTACCAACATTGTTAGGTTTGAAGTCTTAGTAAATAGAATGAAGCCACCATAAGACAACAAATAAGGATTAGCAAGTTCCTACTGGAATGAATGAACTAAGAGTTGTAACTTTTCTCTTTTCTTCTTGCACATTTGTAAAAAACATAAAATATTACTACTTGTAGAGGAATGCTAATGTTTTCTGTAACAAATGAAGTTACACCAAGTTCTCCAAATTTTTATCTCTAGCTTTGTTATTTGCATCTTCGGGATCCTCGAAACATCCTACCAAAAAGACCTCATAAGACAAGGAGACAAAAGCTTCGGTTCAACAGAATGTCAAACATCATTATTTGATCATAAGAAATCTCTTATAAAAGAGAGAAAGGGGATTCAGTCGGCGCAACCACTGGCAAGTAATGAACTGAGAGAGCACACTCGGCGTCGGCAATATTTTAGGAGAGACAAAATATTCCAAGTGCAATACACAGAGACCAGAATTTGTCAAAAGATTCCTCGCAAATTGTGTGAGGTGTGTGCATGTCCCGGTGAGTGGATCATAAACTTGCAGTGTCGGGGTTGCCGTCAACCAGTCGCAGGTATACAAGAACAACTTTTGATCATCAACCATGACTCTCAAAGGCCTCATCGACTGGACGGATAGAGCCATTGGTATCGTGTACAACTTGACCCACGTGCCTTTGGCGGAATCAGTGAGGGCCCATATGAGGCGTGCATTTGTTGAGCTCCGTTGAACCATGCATAGAGCGTCATTGAGCTTGACCATATAATTATCCTTCCTTAGATTGTTGTCAGATGTCGTTGGGCCTTTGATGAAAGCCTTCCATTCCTCACTTTCAAGGTCAAAACGAAGCATGTGGTCGTCTTGTACGAGCGGTGTCAAGGACCGGTATAGAAAATGCATGACACCATTGACCGTGACCGGTGAGCCCAGGTTATAGCCTTTAGGGACTAGGGATGGAGTTGCAGGAGAGTCCATCTGCCTCCACTTGGCGTCGTCTTCTAATGTGAGAACCTTACAGGGATCATATTTGCTGAAGTTGACTACCTTGTATGTGCCAGATGGGACGGCACAACCAATTCCGAGGTTCAAGATCAATAATGGATGGTCCAGCTCTGCAGAGGTCCTCACCATATTCCCAGTTGCTAGATCTATCGCGCTAAGACAGTCGTAGCGGTTGGAGTAAACACAGACCGGACCGTCGAAGCGGTTGTGCATCATCCAAACACCTGCTATCTTGGTCACTCTTACGATGTTGCCGTCCATATCCATCAACCGCAAGACGCTGCCGATTTTCGTGGGAAAGGAGGTGGTGACAGATAGGAGTAGCGGATCCGCGCGGCGTCTGTGCGCGGCGAGGAACGTCGGGCTGGAGATGAGCGTGCGCCACCCTCTGGACACACCGGAATCTGCAAGCGGCCTTCACCGGCACCCATGACAGTACTTCGAAGATTACGTCGTCCGGTAAGGACGGCAACATCGTCGGCGATGCGATCGCTGTGGAGACACAGGCAAGTTTTATGGCTTTGTGATTGGTCGAGAAATCCTAGACCCCTAGACAGCCGGCCGCAACGGACGCAGTAGTCCTGGAAGATTCCGATTCGTAGCGTATACCTAGTCCGGAACCCAATTGACACTAGGCCACGGTAGTTATTTCAGGGCACTTTGTTAGAGGCACATTTTAAAGTGTCCTTAAAAGCTCCAATCTAGAACACTTTTTTACGAACTGCCCTTAATTAACATTATTTTAGGGCACTTTGATAAAATGCCCTCAAATCTTATGCATTCACGGCACTTTTCTGAAGTGACCTAAAATGTACGTAGCATTCAGGGCACTTTGATAAAATGCCCTGAAATTTATATAGCATTCAGGGCATATTTCTGAAATGCCCCAAAAACTATGTAGCATTCAGGGCACTTTGATCAAATGCCCTGAAAGCCATATAGCATTCAGGGCACATTTCGGAAATGCCCCCGAAACTATATACTCCCTCTGTTTCTTTTTATAAGACGTTTAAGGATTCGCAATACAAGTTTTATAACGCTACAAAAAGTTTCCGTTTTCAGAAATTACCCTCCGCTCGCTCGGGCCGACAGGATGATGGAGGCACATCCGCTCGCTTTCTCGTTCCCCTCCACTCTCTCTCGTTCTCTCCCACCGCTCCCCGTGCGTTCTCTTTTCTCTCCGCTCCCCATCGTCGTCCTCTTCCTCACCGCTCTCCACCGCCGTCTTGTTCCTCAACCGCTCCCTGCCGCCGCCTTCACCCCACCACCCCGTTTCCTCTCGCATCGTTCGCACCCTGCGCGTGTGCCAGAAATCTGGAAGTAAAAAAGAACTTTTTGCACCGGGAAGAGCTGGTGGGCGACGGAGGCGGTGTATCTGCGTGTGCCGGCGGTAGATCTGCGTGTCACGGCCGGGCGACGGTACCCCGCGTCATCGGAAGCAGCGAGAGCAGCCTGCAAGAGGCCATGGAGGCGACGTCTGATGAGGAGGCGTTCGAGGAGGTTGACCAGACGGGGAGGTGCTGTGCCGGGAGCAGATGCACGCCATCCCCGCGACGGGTGGCGCTGTGTCGGGAGCAGATGCACGCCATCCCCGCGACGGGGCGGCGCTGTGCCGGGAGCAGATGCACGCCATCCCCGCGACGGGCGCCGCTGTGCCAGGAGCAGATGCACGCCATCCCCGCGATCGGGCGGCGCTGTGCCGGGAGCAGATGCACGCCATCCCCGTGACGGAGCTCGCCGCCGAAGCCTCGGAGCACTACCTGGCGCACCGCGGCGAGGAGGGGTCCTGGCTGGCGGAGCTTCGCGCGTGGACGCGCTGGCGCTAGAGGCGTGCGCGTGCCCTCTGTCGTCGAGGCGCCATCGTGGGGTCGACGGCCGTGGTAGTCGCCAACTGCCGCGACTCACGGGCCGTGCTCTGCCCGTCTCCCACGCCGTGCCGTTCTCTGAAGACCAGAAGGTACGCACAGACTATCGTAAACAGTTGGGTCATTGAGATCGTTTGTTGTTGTGGACGAGTAGTGGATCTGTGATTGATTCGGGTTCTGTGGAGTATGAGTATCACCCATTCAGGTAGGATCATCCCGGCAATTTAATCCAAAAATGCCAGCCGTAGTGACCGATCCAGATGCTTTCCATCGAAGATTAAACTGCTGTTCAAGGAGCCGGTGCAGGCCACCTAATTTCTGTACTAGCTAGTCATGCACGTGCGATCATACATTGTCCCATGGATTGCTATTGGATAGTCTCTTTTATTGAACTGTTGAAAAATCATTCCACCAGTATCAACATAAAAAAGCGTAGGCAATTATGTGGTGTTCTCATTTCACTAAGAACATTATGCTATGGCATCAACATGGAAAATGTTATAAGATCATGAGACAAATACTACTCCTTGATGATAAATACTACAGGGATTCAAGTAGTTGTTGAGCTAACATCATGAATTCTCTGCTATAGGGATGTGCAAGCCAGTAGTATTCTCCTTGGTGAACCATTGCTATGTGATTGATATGATCTGCATATGAATCACTGATAACTGATAAGGGGATAGATAGTGTAGTATATTGCTTTAGTACTGGAGTAATTGATTGTAATAACAGTAACAACAACAACATCACATAACCACATCAGTCAACCACAAGAATTTAACTTGAGTGTTCTATAACAGTAGCATTGCTTGTGCAAGCACATTGCAAGTAGTAGCATTGCTGGTGCTTGCATCGCTTGTGTTGCATGCTTTTGATGGTTGCATGGCTTGTGCTTCAGCCGGTGCTTGTCCTTGCATTTGCTTCATTTTCCTTTTCTTGGGCTGCTTGCTTGTGTTGCATGCTTCTGATGGTTGCATGGTTTGTGCTTGTGTTGCTGCTTGCTTGTGTTGCTGGGTGTAGGAGAAGATGTTGCCAAGTGCTCCTCCACGATGGAACCTTGGGGAAGCAGCTCACCTGATGGTCACTGAGCCGAGGAGTCGAAGGGCACCTGGTGGTCGAGGAAGAGACGCGAGCAACTTGGGCGAGCAACAGGTCAAGCAACTTGTGGTCGTGGAAGACATGAGGACCTTGCCGAGCACCTGGTCGAGCACCTGTTGGTCAGGAGCAGCAGGGCAATCACCTGGTGGTCAGCAGCAGCAGGGTGAGCTCCAGGTGGTTAGGAGCAGAACTAGCCGAGGAACACCTGGGCGAGCTCCTAGTGGTCCAGGACGAGCCGTGGAACACCTGGGCGAGCTCCTGGTGTACCTGGTAGTTAGGAGCAGCTGTGCGAGCTCCTGGTGGTCGAGGACAAGTCCAGGAGATGGTGGGAGAGGAGATGGTGGACGAGCGCCTGGTGGTTGAGGATGAAGGGCGAGCGCCTGGTGCTGGGAGAGGAGCAGATCCCCTAGAGCACCTGGGCGAGGGGCTGCTGGTCGCAGCAGATCCCAGGAGCACCTGAGCGAGCAGCTGCTGGTCGCAGCAGAGCCCAGGAGCACCTGGGCGAGGTCAAGAGTACCGGCGGGAGGACATCGCTGGTCGACGGAGATTGCGAGGAAGAAGATCGTGATCTGTTTCTAATTTCAAATCGTCAGGGGTAGTATTGTATATTTGCACCTTTTTCACCTGGTCGGGACAGTTTCCTTAACGTCTTATAATATGAAACGGAGGGAGTAGCATTCAGGGCACGGCGCCGTCATCTTCCTCTGCGTCTGCGGTCACAGCTTCTTGGTGGGCATCTGCGGCGACCCGGACATGAGGAGCAGGGGCGGCCCGGCTTCCGTCAATGCCAAGGACTCCGACGCCTGCATCGGCAGCAGGGCCGGCGACCAAGACGATGCTGAGCTGCTTGTCGTCCATCCTCCATCACCGCAGAACCTACACAATTTGAGTTTCACATGTACTCGTAATTTTTGTTCCCTGATCGGCAAATTTGTTGGTCCATCTATTCCAATGTTTTGTTCCCCAAGAATTTAATCTTTATTACATGGCTCTCATGCGGTAAATTTATGTTCCAGGTGTTCTCATAAGTTTTGTTCTGTGGCTGGTAATTTGTAAGTGTTGTTCCATCCATTATAAGCTATATGTAATCTGTCAGTAGAAACACCTAGTTTATCAGATCATGACTGCTATTTATTTATTTCTATTATTTTCTAACTTTTTCGTTTCTTCTTTCACACGATTCCATTTTTAAGTTTTTCCTAGGACGCAATTTGTTCCCCGGACTAAGTTTCTGTTTCTCATGTAATCTTGATTTGTTTCACGGACTATACTTTTGTTCCCTTTGAAGTCACGATTTATTTTGTGGCCTAAATTTTGTTTCCTTGATGTACTCGGCGGATAGTAAATTTTGTTTCTTCTTTATTTGTAGTCGTGATTTGTTCCGTGGACTAAATTTTTTTCTTCATGTATTCTTAATTATTTCCGCGGTCTAACTTTTTGTAATTTTGTTTCTCAATTTTTTGTAATTTGTTCCCAGATTTTGTAATTTTTGTTCCCGGAATTTTGTTATTTTTGTTCTTGGATTTTAGTTTTCAAATTTTTGTTCCCTGATTTTTGAAATTTTTGTTCCCGGATTTTTTTAAATTTTGATCCTTGATTTTTTGAAATTTTTGTTCCTGGAGTTTTGTTCCCAAATTTTTGTAACTTTTATTCCTGGATTTTGTATTTTTTTTCTCAGGTTTTTGTAATTTTGTTTCCTAGATTTTTGTAATTTTTGTCCAAGTGTTCCATGGTTCTTAGCGGCTTAATTTTTGTTCCATTTCTGCTCGTAATATAGGTTGTTCCATTAGGTGAAGTTTTGTTCCATTTGTTCAAATTTTCGTTCCATGGGAAATAAAATTGAACGAAAATTTGGTTCCATCATCCTTTGGCACTAATTTTTGCATTCCACATGTACTCTCAACTTTGTTCCTCCTTATCCAAATTTTTAGTTCCTTGGAATTGAACCGTTCCAATTATGTCCGTCTTGTAAATATATTTTCTGTTTGATTTGTTCCGCAAACAATACTTTTGGTCCATTCATAATCATTTTTTCTGAAAACACAAAAACTTTGTTCCATTTTAGTATATATATTTTTCGAGTTAAATTGTTGAATAGGCATTGGTTGTCCATCATTTTCTTTTCCTTTTTCTCAATGGCTGGCTGCTAGCGCATGCGTGCTGAATGTAGTAGCAGCGCTGCCTAGCTAGCTAGAGTACTTGAACGGAGGGGGTGTAGGTCAGTACGTGAATCTCTACTATATTAATTGTGTAGAGGTGATGGATGCCCGTACGTCGTCTTAACCTCCCACCGCGTGAAGAAAGAAAATCCCGCACGCCCACCTCTCCGATATCATTCCTGAGACGGTTCCCTCAACATCTCCCCGTGCCCAGCAGCCTTGGTTCGTGTGTCCTCTCCCCCGATCCCGCCGCAGGACAGCTCGGGAGATAGGAGGGAACGTTGGTAGGGGACATTGGGGCCGATCTCGGTTGGAGGGGATGGAAGGGAGACGGTTGGAGGACCCCTGCGCCGCGATCCCACGGTAATAGAGCTCGCCGGTGCCTCCATTCAGTCCCCTGCATCTTGCCGGCGCTGGAATGGACCCGAGCAGGAGAAATAGGAGGGAGTGTTGGGGGTGACTTGATTGGAGGGGAGAGCTCGTCTGTGCCGCCCTCCAGTTCCATGCATCTTGCCAGCGCTGACAGGACCCGGGAAGGATAGCACGGAAGGTAGGAGGGAGCGTTGGGGGCGACCTCGATTGGAGGGGATAGGAACGGCTAGGATTGGATGGAAGAGAGCCGGATGAAGGACGCGAGTGCCGCAGTCTGGCGGTTCGCCGACGTGCCGTGCGCCTCAGCTGCCAGGCACCGTGACCTCCGCTGGCTCGACGCCGATGCGGTCCATCTGCCATCGCGCCTCTTTGCAGTCTTGGATGGCCACGGCGGCGCGGACCCAAGGTATGTGCGCTTGAGACAATTCTGCGACCAGCAGCGGTGAGGGATTGGAGGTGAAGGAGGGTCTTGCCATCTCGGTCATTGCCTCCATCCTTTCTTGACGGCGGCGCGTGCAGCAGGAAGGGATCATCGCCAGCGGCAGGGCAGAAGACGTATATGGCCAACATTGTCTCCGTCTCTCCGTCTCTGACATCTTGAAGTGAGTGATCGGTGGTTTCTGCTAATTTGGTTCGATCTGCGTGGTGTTGCGTCTCATCGTGCTTAATACTAGATTCTGCAAGTATTAGTAGATGTGGCGGCAACATGTACATGGTAGATTCGAACGAGCTGACAAAAGTGTGCCTTTTTGCCATGTAATTGCTCATGTATGCCAATAAACAGCAAGAAAGGTCGCCTGCATAAGTTACACAAGTCAAGTGCACTATCCTGCAAAATATATAATGCAATAGTCATCGGTATAAGCTTCACTCCTTTTATTTGTTTGTATATTATTCTATAGGGAAACGGTAATGAAGATGAAACCTATAGTTGCAGACATACACTGAAAGATCATTCTGTAGAGGTAAGTTTGCGTGGAAATTTCCTTATGCTGAATGATTGCATTTGATTTTTGCAACACTTAGAGCTGCCGGCCAAGGAAGAGAGGATAACTAGGCTTTAGGGATTCGAGAATATATATGAATGCTTAGTCTATATAGCTGGTATATGAGATTGGTAGAAATAATTAGCTCCATATGATATTCTATATAGGATCATAACTAGCATTATCTGTTAACTAATCAAATTTCCCACGTCCATGACAGTCACTCTGCAATATAACTTGAGGTTGCAGAACAACATTATGAGTTGCTTGTGTTGGGTGAATGAGCTCTGTAGCTAAGGAAAATAATCAATAATATCTTAGAAAGCCCTCTCCACGCTTCTATACTACATCCTTCTTGCTGGTGTTTACAAGTGAGAGCGTCTGATGGCACTGAACAACACAGGTCCAACAGAAGAAAATATCATTTTATTTGCTTTTTTTTTTCAGTGGCATGCTGAACAAGGAATCACAAAGATGAAGAAGGCATGATCAGCGTGAACAATGCTTGTGGATCGATCATGGACACTCTGGCGGTGGTAGAAGCTTGCAAAACTGGCCATGTCGCTGGCAGTATCAGTATGTAAAAATGAATATAACATCGTCTTCCCCCCCGAGATATTTTAAGGTGAAAACTGGTATTTGTGATATTTTTGTATTCCACTAACATGAAGCCTGTTCACCCTTGCAATGGACACTGTAGTAGAGGCAGTCGGAAGGGGAGAGATACCTTACATTGTATATTAAAATGTGTTGAATTTGTTTATTTTACTTCTCGCAATGTGATGTGGTTTCTAAAAATTGCTTTTAGTGTCTTTTATCACACAAACTCCCAATTAGGCGCGCTAACGCAAAATAGTTTTAATAAGACGAGCTATATGCATGTCTAGCTCCATTGAGCACAATAATTAGTGGGAAAGAGTATTTATTGATTGCTCTCTGCCTTTGCCTAAAAAATGTTTGTGCAGTGTAGCTCTTTAGAAAATTGGAATATGATGGACAATCAAAGTCTAGGCTTCTTAAATTAGAACATGACATATGTTTTACACTTGCTCCACGGCTCTATGTGACTTTCTTATGATACGTTGGGTAAATGACCGAGCGTTGTAAATTTTTGGAAGATGCGACGCTTTAATAAATGAGCAGCTTAATCTATAGGCTCACATGGCTTCAAATTCGAAGTGAGCCTTGGCTCCATATTAGGTACTGCAAATTACATGGTGCTTTATTTTTTTTGGAGGCGTCACTTTCAATTATCTACACCATATAAAGTTCTGTAATTACTATGTGTACTTAACCAACTTTTCTTTATCTTGGTGCATGTTAATATTCGTGTACCACAAATAGTATTCACCTCTTTGATCTTCTCTGTTATATTGAGAAGATCCTTGGCCAAATTTTGTATTTGAAATAATTCTATTGGATATAAGGTTTTTTTTGTCGAGTCATTATTTCATAAATATAGTATGAAAAATATTATACTGTATGTGTGAACATGCTAGAAATTTAATGGAGTATGTTGGAGTCTCAGCGGGGTTAAACGTAAAGCCATAACATGCTTTGCTCTCGTCATGCGACCTGCCTCGGACAAAGCCGAGGATTAATGTGAAAATGAAGAAGAGAATAATATTTTTATTTAAGACTTATGTATGCTAGACTAATATTCGTTGCTTCATGCGCAGTTGTATAAAAAAATAATGAGAAAAAGATAAAGACAGAACGAAATAGAGAAGGAAATCCGCTGCAACGTGCGGGCATATAGCTAGTGGAGGAAAAAGAAGTCAGTGCAACGATGCGCAGCGGACGAACGTCTTAGGGCATAGGGCATGTATCTGCTTTCGGTTTTAGTCCCACCTCGGAAAATTAGTAAAAGTATAACCCGTTTAAATAGGAGCCTCGTCTAACAGCGTACATGGCGAATTTGCCGGTCACTCCCGACGCACGAAGCAGCAGCCCGGTCGATATTTAATGTGACGCGCCGATGACATACAGATTTGATGGGCCGCAAACTATTGAATCCGGGCCGCCAGCGAAAAAGGCCCACCCTAACGATGCTTACGCGAAATGAAAGACCCCTGGCGCCCGCGCGCCAGGGAGAAGGACCCAGCGTGCGTACGTTAGGGAGAAAGACCAGCGGCCCAGCACGCACGAAGCACAAATAAATGGGCTCTTAAGGGGCACAGAGGCTTTTCGGGGCACTTTGATTTAATGCCCTCAAAAATTTTCGGGGTACTTTGAACAAATGCTCTAAATACTTTTTGGGGCACTTTGAACAAATACCCTAAATATTTTTCGGGGCACTTTGAACAAATGCTCTAAAGACTTTTCGGGGCACTTAAAACTTTTCGGGGCACTAGGATCAAAGTGCCCTAAAGACTTTTAGAGACACGAGTAAATTCGGCACTTTGCTAAAGTGCCCTAAAAACTTTTAAGGGCACTTTTTTGACATTTAAGGGCACTTTGGAGTGCCCCTAAATCCCTACCGTGACGTAGTGTGAGTTCTCGACATTTAGGAAACAGAAATACAGAATATGCGGTAGCAGGCTGTTTCGACTGAAATCCAGACGTAGACGGTCTCTTTCTACTGATCGGTAAAAAAGGGGAGCGATTGCCGATGCATAGTGCAGGAAGGATATATTCCTTTTTGAAAGTTCTCTTGCTGACCAAGGTATCTGCTCGGCATCACAGCAGCACCTAGGAAAGATATTGGCAAGGCTCATGGGTCTTCCAACTTTCAGAGTCAAACAGGATTTCCACAAAAAGAAATGCCAGCGACGAGCTTGCACCGGCAAATCATGCATGTCCTAACAATCTGTCTCGCTCAGGTAATCAAATGGGAGACCATTACCAAGTCCAACTAATTGGCTGGCATACCAAAATGAACAGCAAACTGCCAATCCGGCTGCTACGAGTGTACCCTGAAGACAAAGTCAGTGCACGCGGGGACTCTGTACGCAGTACTATCACACAGCACTCAACTTCCACGACTTGGTCAGTGTCAACCAGCAAGATAAACTAACTGTCTTCCTTTTTACAAACCGTCACATGTGGTTCCTGTCAGCATTAGCGTCCTAAGCAGAACAGTCAACGCAATTTCTCGTTAACTTTTTGGTCAACCATGGTGCCGATCCACCGTAACCATATTAGCTGCACACTTGGCGTGGTTGAGCTCGATCACTCTGCATTTAGTTTATGTTTAGTCTGTGTATCAATTTATGTGTAAACATGATCGAAGAGGACGTACACGATCACAGCGACGCTGCGTTGCTCTCCCCTGTTGCCACGACGTCGGCATTTCAGCCTGGGATTGGTTATGGTTAACAAAAAATACTGAACAAAATATGAATTTAGAAATTAAGAATATTTAAATATTCTCGGTTACCAGCGGTTACCATGCAGCTACCGGTTTATAATTAGATGGCAACCAACATTTTCTCACATGTTATTCCAGTCAAATAAATGCAAGGTTCCGTGTTATTCCAGTCAAACCGAATTTTCAAAAAAAAAAAAAGACGCCAGCGACGACTTTTGCACCGGCAATCATGCATGCATGTCCAAGAACTCTGTCACATCGCAATCAAGTAATGAAGCGAGACATCCATACCAAGTCCAACTAATTTGCTGGCAACATACAAACTGAAGACCAAATTGACAATTTGGATGCTGCCAGTACGAGTGTGTGTACATCTAGAAGAGCAATGAAAAGTCTGTGCACGCGTGGATTATTCATGATGCAGTTAGCAAAAGACGGCGGCGACTCTGTTCCTGTCAGCTTCAGATCGAAACCAACAAGCAATACCGATCGATTTCCATTTTATTTCAAACCGCCGTTTGATTTCTGTCGGCGCCAGAAGCTTCCTCTTCGTCGTAAGCAGAAGGGGATCATTTTGGTCAACTATGACCGCCGCCACACTAGATCACGCACACCTTTTAAACCGTGTGTCCGTCGATGAAAACAGGTAGGAGTAGGAGACGAGCTGTGACTTTGAGGCTGTGAACGAAGCCCGATTATGGCGACGCCAGTGGTCGTTGCAGTGGTGTTGCTCTCGCTGCTGGGGCTACTGTCGGCGGCGGAGGGCACCGACCGGGATGCGCTGCTGGCGTTCAAGGCTGGCGTGACGTCCGACCCGACGGGCGCGCTGCGGTCGTGGACGAACGACACGGGCACGGCGGCGAGCGTCTGCCGGTGGGCCGGCGTGAAGTGCAGCGCCGCTGGCCGCGTCACGGTCCTCGACGTCTCATCCCGCGGTCTCAAGGGGACGCTCTCCCCGGCCATCGCGGACCTCGCCTACCTAGAGCAACTCAATCTCACCGACAATGCCCTGTCCGGTGCCATCCCGGCCACCCTCGGGCGTCTGAAGAGCCTGCAGTTCCTCAGCCTCTGCGACAACACGTTCTCCGGCGAGATCCCCGGTGCTCTCGGCGGCCCAGAGAACCTCACCGTGATCTACCTCAACAACAACAACCTCACGGGCGGCATCCCCGCCTCGCTCGGCGCGATGCCATCGCTCGTCGTGCTGCGACTCAACGGCAACGCGCTCACCGGCCGCATTCCATCGGCGCTCGCGAACCTCACCACGATCCAGCAGCTCCAGCTCGACGAGAACCTGCTGGAAGGGGAGATCCCCGACGGCCTCGCGCACCTCCCGGAGCTCCAGCTATTCACCGTCTACGGGAACCGCCTCAGCGGTGAGATCCCGCCGGGCTTCTTTAACATGTCGTCTCTACAGACAATCTCCCTCGTCAAGAACCAGTTTTGGGGCGAACTCCCGCTGGACGCGGGCGCGCACTCGCCGAACCTCGAATACCTCTTCCTCGCCGGCAACCGCCTCAGCGGACCCATCCCAGCTTCGCTCGCCAATGCCACCCAGCTGAAATTCCTCAGCCTCGCCAGCAACAGCTTCTCCGGCCAGGTGCCGCCGGAGATCGGCAGGCTCTGCCTGCAGTCGCTGCAGCTGTCCAGCAACGAGCTCACGGCGACCGACGCCAGCGGCTGGGAGTTCCTGGACAACCTGACGAACTGCAACGCCCTGCGCGAGATCCTCTTTGACGGCAACAATCTCTCCGGCGCGTTGCCAAGCTCAGTCGCGCGCCTCTCACCGCAGTTCCAGACGCTAAGTCTCGCGGGCAATCGCATCTCCGGCGTGATACCGCCGGGCATCGGCAACCTCGTGGGGCTACAGACGTTGGACCTTAGGTATAACCTCCTCGCCGGCGCGATCCCCGACGGGATCGGGATGCTCAAGAGCCTCCAAGAGTTGCATTTGCAGGGGAACGAGCTCACCGGGCCGGTGCCGTCCTCCATGGGCAACCTCACTCAGCTTCTTAGCCTCGACCTAAGCGACAACTCGTTGAACGGAACGATTCCTCCCAGCCTCGGCAAGCTGCAGAGCCTCACGCTGCTCAACCTCTCCGGCAATGGGCTCGCCGGCCACGTGCCCGCAGAACTGTTCAGCCTCTCGTCGTTGTCATCGGCTATGGACCTGTCAGGTAACAAGCTGGACGGTGTTCTGCCGCGAGAGGTAGGGCAGCTCGTGAAGCTCGCCCTCATGGCGCTCTCCGGGAACCGCTTCATCGGCGACGTACCGGCGGAGCTCGGGAGCTGCCAGAGCTTGGAGTTCCTCGACTTGAACAACAACCTCTTTGCCGGAAGAATCCCGCCATCGTTGAGCAGGTTGAAGGGGCTTAGAAGTCTGAACCTGTCGAGCAACAGGTTATCCGGCGACATCCCGCCAGATCTCGGCCAGATGCCGGGGCTACAGGCGTTGGACCTCTCGCGGAACGACCTGTCCGGCAGCGTACCAGCGGGGTTCGAGAACATGACCTCCCTGATCGAGCTCGACGTGTCGGACAACAACCTCGACGGCCTGGTACCGCTGCGCGGCGTGTTCGCGAACGCGACCGGGTTCAGGATGGCCGGCAATGGCGAGTTCTGTGGCGGCGTGCCACAGCTCCGTTTGCCGTCCTGCCGGTCACCGGCGGACTCCAGTTCTACCCGAGGCGCCCACCCGTTACTCAAGATCGCGCTGCCCATCATCGGTGCCGCTCTGTGCTTTGCCGTGCTGCTCACCGTTCTCTGGCGGCGGCGCAAGAGAAAGTCCAGTATAGCAACCACGGCGGCGCGCAGCCGCAGTGTGCTCAACGGAGACTTCTACCCGAGGGTCTCCTATGCCGAGCTGGCCAAAGCCACCGACGGCTTCGCGGAGGCTAACCTCGTCGGCGCCGGGAAGTACGGGTCCGTGTACCGCGGCACGCTCTCGCTGAAGACGAATAAAGGAAACCGAGCGGCACACGAGGACGTCGCCGTGGCGGTGAAGGTGTTCGACCTCGTGCAAGTGGGCGCGTCCAAGACGTTCCTGTCGGAGTGCGAGACGCTGCGGAGCGCGCGGCACCGGAACCTGATCAGCATCGTCACCTGCTGCTCCAGCGTGGACGCGGCCGGCGACGAGTTCAGGGCCCTGGTGTTCGACTTCATGCCCAACTCCAGCCTCGACAGGTGGCTGCACCCGCCGGGGCCCGCGGAGGCGCGCAAGCGCGGCGACCTGAGCCTGGTGCAGAGGCTCGGCATCGCCGTTGACATCGCGGACGGGCTGAGCTACCTCCACGACAGCTGCGAGCCGCCGATCGTGCACTGCGACCTAAAGCCGGGCAACGTCCTCCTGGACGATGACATGACGGCCCGCATCGGTGATTTCGGCCTCGCCAAGCTGGTTCTTGCTGACGCCGGCGCGGGGAATACGGAGAGCACCATCGGCATCAGGGGCACGATCGGCTACGTCGCGCCAGGTAATTTTTACTAACTGCTTCTTCGCCGTGGACATGGCAATATGGCATGTTGCTATCACTTGCGTTGTCTGAAACTCTGATATGTTGTGATGATGTTGCAGAGTATGGCACGACGGGGAGTGTGTCGGCCGCGGGCGACGCGTACAGCTTCGGGATCACGCTCCTGGAGATCCTCACCGGTAAGGCGCCGACGGGCAGCGGGTTCGGGGAAGGGAAGACCCTGCCGGAGTTCGTCCTGGCGGCGTTCCCGGAGAGGATCGAGCAGGTCCTTGACCCGGCGCTGCTGCCGATCGAGGAGCCTGACGCTGCGATTTCAGTCTCGGCTTTGTCGACCGTGTCGTCGTTTTCCGAGGACAGCGAGGTGCGTGTGACGGCACGGGGCTGCCTGGTCTCCGCCGTGAGGGTGGGGCTGAGCTGCTGCCGGCGAGCGCCGTACGATAGGATGACCCTGAAGGAGGCCTCCGCTGAGATGCACCTCATCAGAAAAGCTTCCCTTCGAGCTTGTGGCGCAAATAAACCTCCGGTGTTGAAAGGATAAAAAAAAAGTTAGTCTCGTAGGGGCATATGTAGAGAAAGTAAACAAGAGTCTATATATGCACTAATCGCAGCTGGCCTTATATGTCCCGTAAACATCAAAACCAAAGGTTCGTTTGGTACAAACGTATTGCTTATGAACGAATTATTGGTATGCATGTTATGAGGTGAAATCGGGTAATAATAATTGAGAGGAATGAAAAAATATATCGTGATATACCTTAGTTGGAGGGTCCATGCTAAATTTTTGTAAATTTAGTCGCTATGGCGCTATTTGCAAAATAACATGTAATATCGCGTTAAAATTCTCATAGTGTTAGCGCTTTCCAAAATATAGAACGTTGCCTTTTTCATTGGAATGGGTGGGGAGTAAGCGAGTATATGATGAGAGTGGAGTTTTAATAACTAGAATGCTATTTTACCATTGGACAGGGTTATTTTTTTTCCAAATATAGAACGCTATTTTAAATCAGGACAGTTTTAAATAGCACGCTATTTCTTTGCTATAGCATATTCAGAGCACTCCCGCTAAAGATATGCACTTTTAGCGCCAAATAGAACCTCACGCTAATAGCTCGTTAAATCGCGCTAAAACGCTACATTACGCCAAAAATAACTCTATTTCTTTTGTTAGGTGTAAAAAAAATTGCTTTCAATTCAAAAGTTAGACCTAATTATGTACTAGTATACAATTGTGCACTTGTTTTATTGCTAAAATACACATGTTTTTTCGGTACACGTTTATATCATCGAATCATTGAATTTATGGTCATATTTTTTAGATGATATGAAAAGATGATGCCTATTTTTTCTAAAATTTTCTTGTTTTAAGGAAAAATGCTAAAATACTTTGCGTCGCTATAGCTTTCTTAGCATTTGGAAAATGCCGTCGCTAAGAAGCGTAGCCCGCTATTTTAAGCTTCAGGAGTAAGCGAACATATGATGCAAAATCTTAATTATTAAACATAACTAACCTCGCAAAAATATTTATATGTTTCACTATATCCTTTATTCTTGCTAAAATCGCTTATTTTTGGACTATTCCAAAAGGCTATTTTTAAATATAGCACGCTATAGCGTGTATAGCAAGAAAGGCCATGCTAAAAAATATAGCGCTATTTTTTCATTGATTTGATAGTGTCCTTTCCCAGCTAAAAAAAGGTCATAGTCTTTCTTCTGTTCTGTTTCGGGAAAGAGCTTTGACAAGAAAAAAATAGTGTACTAAACAAGTCTACCGGGCCAACCAATAGTCAAGATACTACTTCCTCGCTCATATATATAAGATGTTTTGGTAGGCTAAAATAAAGTACCAAAACCTCTTATATTTTTAGAAAGGGTACTAGTATTGTTCTATTGGATATCTTTTTTCTAAGGTCTAAAGCCAGAACAGCATGCAAATTGAGACTGCCACCCACCAATCATACAGTGCCACAAAATCAAAATGCATTATCAAACATCTTTGCAGCAATAGGTGTACTGCAGCAGCACACACATGTATCTAATTAAATGGTGCAGAAAAACTGGGCCAAACAGTGAGACGTTCTCCAGATTACAAGTAGAGAGTAAATGGGTGAAACATCCAAACTACTCATGTCTTGCTGCAATCTTTTGATCCTAGCCAAAAAGTTGAACGAGCTTCAAAGGACAAGTGCCCGCCATCTGCAGATATCACGTGAAACGATCAATCAGTAAAGAATAGATAGCACATTATATCTAGTCTGAATAACAAAGTATTCTAGCTAATGAAGAAGGTATCAATCATGGATATCTCTATGAAATCAATGCAGGCTGGGACAACCATTTACGCACATCATAAGAAACCAACGGTTACAATTTGGAGGGGACAGGTTTGCAAGACCCTTGCCTTCCATTATTTGTTTTTACTGACAACCAAGTATCCCATTGAGCAGTCGATTAGTGACAGCAGCATAGTGTATTATAGTCTGTCTAGCATATATAATGTAGATTAGTGACAGCAGCATAGTCGTTTTTGTCTTTAACTAGATTGCAGATTCATCCAAAACAGAGAATGTAGTACACGGACAGCAACAAGTGTAATTCAGTTAAGAGGGCTCACCAAGTGTCGATGTCCACGCTGACATTGATGTCGACGCCCAGCAACTTGAGTGTCTTGAGGGGTTTTTCCGACTGATCGTCATCCGGGAGGCCTGGATCAGTAGCTTTTCTCTTTGCAACTGGAGGTTGGGCTCGGGGGATGATTTCAACGTCCCACATGTTCTTGTTGGTACGCCCTGATGATCCGGACGCGTCAAGGTTCAGCTGGCCATGGAAAGAGAATTTGTCACACGTTAAACACAGCGTAATAAAGGGTAAAAGGTACAGAATTTGGCAACATCTAATAGGAGGCAAGCAGCAGATCAATCCGGACGCGTCGTCAAGGTGCAGCTAGCCATGAACATAGAATTTGTCACACGCTGAACACAACATAATAAGGGTAAACGATACAGAATTTGGCAACATCTAATAGGCAAGCAGCAGTTCAAAATCTGAACACGAAATTGGTCCGAATCTACAGACGACATGGGGGTCTACGGAATTTGGCAACAGATAAAAACCTCAAGATTTCGCCACCCGAGGCCAGGGGTCAGGCTGCTGATGGTTCCCGTGACGAGCTCGAACGCCGCGGCCTGGTTGTCCCCGGCGCGCAGGCGCAGCACCAGGTCCGTCGGCCGCATGCGCACCTCGACGCCTGTCTCCCACTGTTTACCCATCGCTTCTTCGACAGCGCCTCTGGGCACCACGAATGGTGAGCCTGAACCCCTCCCTGGGTAGTAGGTGACGGTAAAGGCAGCCCCTTGCGCCGCCAACTGCGACGATCCCTGCAGTTCCTGGAGCGGAGCCTGCAGCCCAGGGTCAAGGACCGGCTGCTGGCGACGTGCTTCGATGATGAAGCTCAGGTCAGTGCGACGGATGAACACCACCATGTCACCAACATGCAGATCCTTGCCGGCAACGAATCTTGGCCAATCGCCCTTCAGGTCATGCTTCGGGGCCACCTTGTGCACGAATTCGTAAGCCTCGCCATTCAGGTCGGACATGTGGAGCTCCTGCGTGATGTTCCCGACCTCGACCGCAGGGAAAAGGGACTCGCCGCACAGCTTGGGGACGGCCAAATACGCCCTTTGCTCGTCGGCGTGCGCGAGAGGTTTCGCGAAGTAGACGAACGAGTCGGAGTTGGGCCGCGTGTCGGCGGCGGGCTCGTTGGTGTGGTTGACAGGGAGGAGGGAGATGCGCGCGTACGGTTCTTGGCCGGCGGTGAAGCATTGGATTGCGGTGACGGTGCAGGGGCGGATGGCCTGGCCAGCCTGCGGTGGGAGAGCGAATTGCTCCGCGTGACCATGAGAGAAGTAGTAAACTTCAGAGCCCACCGCTGGTAGGCGGGTGAGCGCGACGGCGCAGGCGACCCAGCGGTCGAGTCCCTGTGCGGCGCCGGCGACGGCGGCCATGGTTTTCTCTCTCTCTTTCTTGGTGTGGGAAACAAGGGGAAAGGCGGTGTGGGCTTAGCAGTTTGAGATGTCTGTTTCGTTCTGTCAGAAGTATATAGCTTTACCGTGGCCCCTATGTACTACTAGTGCTTATCACACCTGCCTACAAGTAATATTCATAATTTTCGAATTCAAAAAACGACTAGTTATGTGATACCAGTTTGGGGAACTTGATGCTTATTATGATGTGGGAATCTTGATTACCCTTTTCGTTTCTCCAACCAAAAATGGTGGTTCTCCTATTTTTGGTGAAGACAAAAAAAGTTCATTCCATTGACAAGTGGGTCTCAAACTAGCATGCTTTGTGTTCAAAAAAAAAAAAACTAGCATGCTTTGGGTCGCAAGGTATCAACTCAAGTGCTTTGGCTGAAGCAAGGTGGTTTTAGCATTTTTAGGAGGCAGTGGCGGAGGCAGGTATAAATTTGAGATGTGGCGGAGTCGATAGTGAAGCTTATTTCAGTCGACAACAAAACGATTTGTTTCAATATTGAAGTGCAATTTGGTTTCCTAAATACCTTGCATTATGTTCTTGCTCTCCTTCACCGTCATCTCACCCTCATGTTGTCACCCAGAAGGTTTGAATCTCGTCTGGCCGGCCGCCACGGCTCTCCACTCGTTGGTTGTTGTCGTTTTCAGCAGCCTCCGCTTCATGCATGGTTATTTTATTTTATTGAAATGGGGGCAAAAAGCTTTGCCCTAATCTATTAATTAAGAAGAAGAGAATGTCCAGTTAATTAACGGAAAACTGGACAAAAACCGTTACAACAACACCACATGCAAACTACCCAAAGTCTGCAACTCTCTAATCGCCTAGGAAGATCAACCAACTGTCTCTCCCAACCGATACAACGGTAAACTCTCGGCCGCTGAAACCACACACACATAAAACCCCACTAAAAGCACAAGACCAAAGACCTCAAACACACCAACTCGAAAAGATGAAAATCATCCATCAAGCAGCTGCAGATGCCTTCCTTGTGGCGACACCCCTCTTGCATTTGCTCCCTATATAATCCTTAGCCTTCTTGATTTTATCTCTTGTATCCTTCTCCGATAGGAGACATGCAATCTCTTTACTAGATCCAGGACAAGCTGTCTCCAACCTGACAAGAAGATCACAAAGCTCCTTTTCAAAGAGAATCGGCTGACTGGGCTCCGAAGAGCTAATGCAACATATACATTTAGTCCATGATGCACGATTATTAAACTTCACGATTCAGGAGGGTTTCCAGGATTTCAGAATTTGGCAGTTGCACATCGTATACTCAATGTATTTTCGTTGATAACGAAGTCGGTTGCCACGCTGCCCACGCACATCCTATGGGATAATAGCGATAAGGTCTGGCCCAGCAAAACACTACGTATATCTTTGCTGTACGTAACAATACATACTACTTGCGCACAATTTTAGGTATGGCGGCTGCCAAGCCTTGCCAGATACCTGGCTCCGTCCCTGTTAGGAGGTACTACCTCCGTATTATTTCGAAACCGAGGGAGTACTACCTTCATTTTCTAAAAAGGCTTACATTTTGAAACAAAGATAATAACGGTTAAAGAAGGATGAGATCCAAAATACAGTGTTTCACATTATGGACTAGTTGCTCTAAACAACAAAAAGCACGATAGATTTCAGTTGAGAGGAGTGAAGCGGCATTCTTGAAACCCATTTTCGATGAATTATAATAAACAACTTAGTAAAACGCATGGATAAACTTCAATACGTACGGCCACAATATTTTTTTTAGTAATGATCATGCAGGTGTAGAAACATTAACACAATTATTTCAAAACACTGAACTAAATCCACATCCGTTAAAATTCAAACATCTAGTTAAAATAGAACCAACCTTTTTGCATGTCAATCAAGATCTCATAGTGAGCTCTACAAATAAAATTTAAGTGTCCCCTCGTCATTATTCCTACAGATATAGTATTTGTAGATAGTACATGCTCACACTCCAAATCAAGATTGAATATATTCATCTCAAAATACATAAAAAGAAAGTTCACATCAGAGTTTCCAACACCATTGAGATCCAATTGGATCAAAGTCTACCTTTAGAACTTTTTTTAGAGTACGCCGAGGCGTACCTTAGAAATAGATTACAAGCACCTGCCAATGATGCGAACAAGACTGGCAGGGAGTCCAAAGAAAGAGAAAAAATCTAGCTAACAACCAGGGAAAACAAAGATTAATATCTCAGAAAGGGTCGAAGACTCCAGTCACTCCACTCATGCCCTGCGTCCAGGCGGAAAACTCGTCTCTGATTAGTTTAGCAAGTACCAAAACTGAATACTGACGACTAGGGTTCCCAAAGACCCACGCATTACGATTCTTCCACAAGCTCCAGCACCCAAGTATGATTAGGGTATCAAAGTTCTTGCGGGACTTGGCAGTGAATTTGCGGCGCTAGCTCCTGCAGTCACCAGTCCTCTACCTTTAAAACTTCTTTGTAAGACCTGCATCGAGAAAAGACAAATTAGAAACCAAACATGTTTTAGAATTTTCAAATGCATATTTCAATTATAAAAAATTGAGACATCAGTCACAGTTGAATATATACCCAGAAGGATGGCAAACTGGAAACATAGAGAATAATGGAGAATTCTTGATATCATGCACATGAAAGAAATAAAATACACTTCCACAGGTTGTCTTATGGACGCTTAGGCGCCATGGCTGTGCCTTAGCATTTTGCCCGCCTTAAGTGCTTAGGCGTCAAGGCGGGGGTTGATCGCCTTACAACGCTTGCCACCTTATAAACCTTGCAATGATTATTTGGTATACTTGCATAACTTGGAAGTTATTTCCATGGGTCCTAGTTCTTTTCCTGAACCTGAATATATGGTAGTACTAAAGTAAAGGTAATTTATTAGGCAAATGATCATATGTACCAATTGTTTGTTTTTAGATCTAATCTGGTTCAGTTTAAGTGTTTACTGCTCAATTCACCATTCCTCACATTATTCCTATAGAAACACGATCATACAATATACCTTGATAAGGATGGAAAAACAAAACAAAACCACAATACTAAAGGTGTGGCTGATGTACTAATGCCAGAGTAGCTAGAAAAGTTGGGATGCTATTGAACACAACAGATGCATTAGAAAAAGATAATCATGCTAATGTTCAGGCGAGGGAAACATTAATCCAACCATAATTTCTACTGGTAATATTAATCTAAGTTTGAATAGCAAATAAATGAATTCAGAATATAAGTACAATATTGGTGATAGCAAAAAAAAATAAAAACTGACAAAATTAGCACCTTATATAATGCTCGGACAGGGTTCTTAGAGAGGCTAACGTGATAGCATTGATCAACAGTTAAACACGGTTGTTATCATCTATGTACCAAAGAAACTCTGCTCCACGTCAAATTAAAACCGTTCCATTTTCCGTTGGAAGTCCAATATTGGAGTTGTGACTCTAACAGAGAAGTCTTAATCTCAGCTCAGTTTTATGTCATGAATGAAGATTTTTTATGCACTAAGTGTGTACAGTGTGGTAGTGCAGTGATAAGTACAATCCTAGGTGCTCTACAAAAAAAGAGACCTTTTAACAAAAAAAATGGTAAGTGATGCAAACATTGACATGAATGCAAAATGAAAATAATTACATGCAAGGAAAACAACCATTTAGTTAAATAGCATTCAGTTATGCATAAGCAGATGAATTTTTAAAACATATCAGTGCAGCCAAGTCAGGTACATACAAAATTAACAATATGAAGCAGGACCATACATCTCAAATTCTCAATCCTTATCAGAAAGGGGCTAAAAATCAAGAAGCACACGTTACACCCAAGAAAGAAACCCATGCATTGACCAAGCCATCGCAATGAATAAAGAAGTATGAAGGGTCCTTAAACTGGCAAGTGACAACACACAATTCAACATGTGAAACAAAATTGAAACGCAGAAAAAACCTCTAGGAGCAGGATCTAGAGAAGGATTGTAATATTACATTGGCCTCTACGGTTTCCTTTAACTCTACTACTTTGGTCCATGTGGCTGGCTTGGGATTGCTGACTATAATCTGCACGTATCAAAACACAACAGTCACAGCAAAAGAAAATGACTCTCCATAATTTCATATATCTGCACAATAAGGAATGTCAAGTAACCCACCCCCAGAAGAGTTTTATATGTATATGACTAATTGCAGAAAATTGCAAATAAACTATTGCAGAAGTCAACCGAGGCAATTTTCATTGGTTGTTGAAGATACTTGGTGAAAGCATTTAAGATATTAATATGGGGGTTGTAGGTACATTTAGTAACTGCGGACTGGATGTCTGAATCAATGAAAAATAATAACAATTGCAAAAAATACAGAAAAATCAATTGATCAAATCAAGGAAATTGCATAATGTACACTCAAACATACTGCTTTATGCAAACAGAAATAGAGAGGAAACACATTTAAACTAGATTGCTTGACACTGTACTCTACAAATATTGCAGCTGCAAGCTGCTTTAGAACAAACAGTTATCACCTCAGCACCATGCCTTGTTCACCATCTCCACTGTGTCATACTTGAAAACCAAACAAATATGGTAAAGGCAAAAGTCAAGAATTTAGATAAAAAGGTGTGTATCCTAGGAACATGTCTCTCACAGGGTGTCATTAATGAGGAAAAAATCGAGCCTACAACTGTATATTGGTACTAAAGTTGGCGCGATGTTAGTAATTATATGGAATACTTGTATGTAATCCTTGATTTTATTGTTAGTATAGCGTTGCACCTCATCAAAATTAAACCCCAGTGCCCCTCTCTCCTCCCCATTATTTATTACATTTTTTAATTGAAGTTTGATTGAAATCTCAGAGAGATTTAATAAAGATTTTACTGGGATCTCATAATAAGCAAAACAACAAAGATGAAATGACCAATAAACACACAACCTTGATCTTTACCTAGTTGATGCGATTTTAGGGATCTGATATAAGGATTATATTTCTAGCATAATGAAATATCGACAAATGCTTAAAACTTAGCAAAAATTGACTCCACTTTGGCCCCCTCAGTGATCTCTAAATTGCGTATAACAAATATAAATGCTGGTATTAAATTGACCACATTCGAATAAAGAGGAAAGAATAGCGGAAAAAACAGCATTCATATAAAATACCAAGGAATATACTGAAGTATCATAGCATTGCCCATTAACATGTATCTCAGAAGTTTGAGGATGAAGATTTATTCGCAGTATGTAAAACAATCAACAGTGCAGAGCCGAAGTATAACACTCATATAAAACCAAATCAACATATATTTACTAAACCCAAATGAGCGACCTGCATATAAAAACAAAAGGTGAAGATTAAGTTAGCAAGCTGAAGCACCAAGAATGCAGGTGTGCAGGCAAATGCGGCCCAATTGTTTATTATAGCTAAATGCATAATATGAGGGCATGTTAAATCCCCAAGTCAGCTGATTATTTTTGTGATTGTCCTTTGAAATTTACAACCTGATGCAACTCTAGCATTTCTCAATATCCATGACAGAAAAATGGCGAGGGTTGGGCAATATCTATTAAAGATCAACTAAACTGTGATTTAGTATATCTAAGATACCAGCAGTTTATTTATACAAAGCTAGAGAAAACATAATCGTTGGTTAACAGATAGGAAGTTTGCTTGTGTCTTTCCAAAATTGCTATGTTGTACATAACCAAGTACATGGAACGATGAACAATTTTAGCACTTGACCTGCAACAATGTTGGCACAGGTGTGTCCATATTGAAACCTTTTAACTTCCTCCTACGCATTTTTTCAAGGATGAAATAAATCAATTAACAAATACAGTAACTTCTATATAATGGGGCAGATTTGGATTGCTTCCCAAACCAGGAAGATGAAAGCATAGTGAATTTCATGTCTTTTGAGATGAAGTTGAATATTAACCAGATTGTCATATCTTTTATTAAGCTCTTTGAAATTCCAGGAGTGGACTGTAACTGTTACAGGAGAAGATAATAAAATAATAGATACACACCATTCTGCGCAACCAAATAATCATCGTAGAATACAATATCACTTGTTAATGACATCTGTAAAGTCACCAATAAGTCGTCTAACTTCCTAACTCCATTTGCCCTTAGTTCTCTTGCAGGTGGTTGAGGCGTGGGAGGCAACCGAATTCAATATTGTTATCATCTTTCGAACACAAACACAAGCAGTTTCAACTACATCAAGCGAAGGGTAACAACTCAGAAGCACACTAACCTGCACGTTGTCATGGAAGTACTGTGGACCAACTCTTTGTTGGTGGTGTATATGATGATGAAGCACCAGGGCGAGGGCGTGAGCCACATGTAACGCACTCCACGAGATTCAACTGGGAATTCGATATATAGAACTCGAGTCTGGATACAAGGTTCCACGGCGTCACGCCGGGAGTGAATCAGTGATGAATCGCGATAGGAAGAAGAGAGAGTTCTATTCCTTCAGGAATGAGTTAGATTACAATACGATCCTTTGCTTCTCGACTCGTTGTTCCTTTATCCTTGCGCGCCGATGGGCCCAGCTGGCTGGTCTTGGGTCTTCCTCTCCTCCTGGGCCTGGGCCTCGCGACGCCTCTGTCGCTCTTCAGTCCTTCTCTTCACCTTGAGTGCTGCCGGTATGTGCTGGAGCATGACAGTACCCCCTCCCGAAGAACCGGCTTGCCCCAAGCCGGTGCCTGTGGAAACAGATTGACAATGGCATACACCGGCTCCCAGGTCTCAAAGGACTCTGGCAGACCTGAGGCACCTCCTTGCATCCCCGGCGAATGAAGCGTTCACCGGTGACCAACTCAGGTTGGATGTGCAGAGTCTCGTCGATGAGTGCTGCCGGCAGGTCAGGACTGACAGTGTCCGTCGCACGCACTGCTTTCTTCAGCTGAGATACGTGTATGACGGGATGGATGCATGCAGACTCGGGCAGCTTCAGTTTATACGACACCTTCCCCACTTTGCTGATGATTTCATATGGGCCAAAGAATTTGAACCCTAGTTTCTGAGAGGCGCGTTGAGCAACAGATACCTGCACGTAGGGCTGGAGTTTCAGATACACCCAATCCCCCACCTCGAATGTGCGTTCCTGGCGCTTTTTATCTGCTTGTGTCTTCATGCGACGCTGAGCTCGTTCGAGGTGTTGACGGATCACTGGCAACATGGCCGCCCGTTCACGGAGCCATTCGTCCACCTCCGTGTGCCCTGATGGGTCGGTCTGATGAAAGCCAAAGTGGCGAGGTTGCCTGCCATACAGAACTTCAAACGGTGAACGGCCCAGAGCTGAATGGAACGATGTATTGTACCAGTAGGTGGCCAACGGTAACCATTTTGACCACTACTTGGGCTGGGCGTGCACGAAGCAGCGTAGATATGTTTCCAGGCACTGGTTCAGTCGCTCTGTTTGCCCGTCCGTCTGAGGATGGTAGGATGAGCTCATGTTCATTGTTGTATCAGCTAAGGAGAACAAGTGTTGCCAGAATTTGCTCAGAAATATCTTGTCCCGGTCGGATATGATCACCTTCGGCATGCTGTGATGGTAGTATATGTTATCCAGGAACAGCTGGGCCACTGTCGCTGCTGTGAATGGATGTTTCAGTGGAATAAAATGCCCAAATTTCGTAAATTTATCAACCACGACCAGTATAGTGTCAAACTTGCCAGAGACAGGAAGCCCTTTGATGAAATCGAGACCCACAGTATGCCACGCCTCTGGAGGAATAGGGAGTGGTTGCAATTTCTCAGGAAGCTTGTTGTGCTCACTCTTAGCCCGTTGACATGTCACACATTGGCTGACATAGTTTGTTACATCCTGTTTCATATTGGGCCACGAAAACAGCTGCTTGACCTTGTGATAGGTTGCCAATGCGCCAGAGTGCCCTCCAATGCCACTATTGTGCAGTGCCAGCAGCACCGCGTGATGAGCTTCTTTGTGAGACCCTAACCAAATTTTGCCATGATGTCGAATTACTCCATCCACCAACTCAAACCCTTGGTCATTTTTCCCTTGCAGACATAATTCGGTGTACAATTTCTTTGTCTTGGTATCTTGCTCATACCATTCGATGACAATTTCCATCCATCGTGGTCAAGAGACAGAGACTGCACACAGTTGCTCTGGCCGACGAGACAAGGCATCTGCTGCTATGTTGGTTTTCCCTTGTTTGTACACAATCTTGTATTGTAACCCTAGCAAGCGAAAGAATGCTTTCTGCTGAATTTTGGTATTGAACTTGTGTTCCCCCAGATGAACCAAGCTTCTCTGGTCAGTGTGGATCACGAAGGGAGCATGTTGTAAGTAAGATTTCCACTTGTCAATAGCCATCAGGATAGCTAAGCACTCCTTGTCATATATGGACAGAGATTGGTTCTTGGGGCCCAATGCTTTGCTAAGGAAGGCAAGCGGGTGCCCTTTCTGCATGAGGACTGCGCCAATCCCAGTAGCACAAGCGTCTGCTTCCAGCACAAATTCAGTCGAAAAATCCGGCAGGGCAAGGACCGGAGCATTCACCAATGCCCGTTTCAGAGAGGAGAAGGCTGCCTGAACCTAGGGAGACCAGACAAATGGTGTGTCTTTCTTCATAAGGTTTGTCAGGGGACGACTGATCACGCCGAACTGACGAATGAATTTGCGATAGTATCCCGCAAGTCCAAGGAATCCACGCAGTTGTTTGATGTTGCGGGGTTGAGGCCAGTGCTCCACCGCAGTGATCTTGGCAGGGTCTATGGCCACCCCAGTCGCGCTGATTATGTGTCCCAGGTACTCGAGGGATCGCTGGGCAAAAGAGCATTTGCTTTTCTTCAGATAAAGCTTGTTCTGTTGCAGCAATTGGAGCACCTCCGCTAAGTGATGACAGTGGTCCGATAGGGTCTTGCTGTAGATCAACACATCATTGATACTTCTCAAACGTATCTATAATTTTTGATGCTCCATGCTTGTTTTTACACCATTTGCCTATTGTTTCGTTACACTTAGTGGCACTTTTATGCATTTTCCGGAACTAACCTATTAACAAGTGCCACAGTGCCAGTTTCCTGTTTTCTGCTGTTTTTGTGTTTCAGAAGTGATACACAGGAAATATTCTCGGAATTGGACGAAACAAGTTCCCGAAGTCTTATTTTACCCGGAAGCTTCCAGAGATCCAAAGAAGAGTAGGAGGCGAGGGACCAGGGGCCCACACGCACAGGTGGCGCGGCCAGCCCCTGGCCTGCGCCACCCCCGTGTGTGGCCGCCTGGCCCCTCCTCTGACATCGCCCCTTCGCCTGTAAAGACCCCCCGACGGAAAAAACCTAAGTACCCGATCAGATTTCCAGAACACATCGCGATCCGCCGCCACCGTCGACCCGAAGATCGGGAGGGTCCAGAAGCTCTTCCCAGCACCCTGCCGGAGAGGGGAATCGCCACCGGAGGTCTTCTTCATCGCCATGCTTGCCTCCGGAGCGATGAGTGAGTAGTCTACCTTGGACTATGGGTCCATAGCAGTAGCTAGATGGTTGTCTTCTCCACCATGTGCTTCATGTTTAGATCTCATGAGCTGCCCTACATGATTGAGATCACCGTTATGTAATTCTACATGTTTGGTTTGTTGGGATTCGATGAATATTGGTGTTTATGATTAAGTTGCTGTACTGAATATTATTTTTTGTTATCTCTATGTTGTTTATGATCTTGCATGCTCTCCGTTGTTAGTAGCTATCTTGGCCGAGTAGTTGCTAGTGACTCCAAGAGGGGGTATTTATGCTCGATAGTGGGTTCATGCCTCTATTTCACCTGGGGGAGTGACAGAAACCTCTAAGGTGGTAGATGTGCTGTTGCTACTAGGGAGAAAACAACATTCATATGCTCAAGGGCATATGCTTTGTTTACATTACACACTTTGCTTAATGCAATTATCTGTTGTTCGCAACTTAATACTACTGGGGTGTTCGGATTGATATCCCCGGGAGTGGATTATTAGTCATAGATGCAGTTGGATGGCGGTCTATGTATTTTGTTGTAATGCCCAGAGTAAATCTCATAGTGATCTTCTTGACATATCACGTTTATCTTTATTCTATCAATTGTCCAACTGTAATTTGTTTACCCAGCATGTGTTAGTTTATCTATGGAGAGACACCACTAGTGAACTGTGGACCCCCGGTCCTATTTACATCATATTGCTATCACCTGTTTACTTTACTCGTACTGTTTACTCGCATACTTTTACTGTTTTCCACTCGATACACTCATAACCTTTGTTTCAAGCAAACCGGTGAGATTGACAACCTCATCGTAAGTTGGGAGCAAAGTATTTGTTTGTGTGTGTGCAGGTTCCACGTTGCAGCTAGCAAGCAAAGCTTGGACGAGGCGCCATATATAAATTGTCCGCAGCTGTCGCAAACTAGCAAGCATCACCTTCAGTCGTCACCGTCTCTCCTCTTCAAGATCGACATTAAATCTTGGTTTCTTTACTGAGGGAAAATCTTGCTGATGTATTCATCATACCTTCCTCTTGGGGTTCCCAACGGGCTGGACATTCAACTAGGCACTATCTCTTTTCTGGTGCAATCATCCCAGCAATCAAGCTCTTTTCTGGCGCCGTTGCCGGGGAGGAAGAGGAGACTTCTGCGAGGGGAGTTCTTCGCACACACATCCTTTACTTTGTTATTGCTTTGCTTTACTTTATTTATTTTACCTGCATTGTTTTTATATCAAAAACCCAAAAAAATTAGAATCCTTGGTAGTTGCTATTTCTTTACTTTTAGTTTATTATGTCTAGTTCAGTTGCTACTACTATGTTGCCTGAGGACATGATTTTTACTTTTAAGCAGAAAGATGAGGAAAGCTTTAAAGAAGCTTGGTCTAGAATTTACGATTGGCATGAAAATACTGAACCTAAAATGACTTTGAGTTTGCTTCTTAGTAGTTTTTACTTTGGACTTTCTCTTCGTTATAGATATGCTTTGGATGCTACTGCAGAAGGAGATTTCCTTCATTGTGATGGAGTTCAAGCCTTCAATATTATAAAAAAGTTGATTACAATTTATAGCATGCCAACCTATTTTGATTCCTCTCTTGTGTGCATTTTTAATAGACTTAATACTCTTGAGGCTCGCACTGCTAGTTTGAATTCTTGCTACAATACTTTGCGCCAGCATTTTGATTATGTGCCAATAAATTCTGAACCTTCGAGTTGGTATCCTACAATAAAAATCACCATTAATGGTGAAACTTTTCATGCTCGTTGTGATATTATGTCTGAATTTTGTCTTATGCCAAAGGATGTTTATGAATCTTTGAGCCTTTGGAAGCTTTCTGAGGGAGGAGAAGAAATTTCTCTTACTAACAATGCCACTATATTTCCTCTTGGAATAGCTGAAGGAGTCTTTACAAAAGTCCTAGGAAGAATGATATCTACTGATTATCTTGTTATTGAATGCGTAGGAAAAGGACAAATCACACTTGAAAGATCCATTCTGAAGCTCCTGGGCGCCGTCATCGATGTGGGAAAAGGCAATATAACATTTACCTCTCCACCTTGCAATAACCATGTCTTTCCTAGAGTCAAGAGCAGAGGTAAGAAAGGGAGACGTAAGGCACGTGCTGATCCTAGTGCTTCATCACTTGATATTACTTGATTCACAATTTTCTGCGCCTAGCTCAAAGGCGTTAAAGAAAAGCACTCTTGGAAGATAACCCAATGTTTTCTTTTCAGTACTTTTTCTTTTATTTGAGTCTTGGAAGTCATTACTACTGTAATGACCGCTCCTTATCTTGTTTATTTCGTTTTTGTGCCAAGAGAAGCCTCTAATTTGAGTGAGGTAAAGATTTGGGGATGTTGCTGTCCTGAAACTGTTTTCGGTGCTGCACCGTAAAAATTCGTGAAAATTCTCTGTATATCTTTTGGACCTGCGATTTCTTGTGCGTATGCCCCAGGTTATATCCAAACTTTTGTTAGTTGAACACTTTTTGATTTCAGCAACAGAAAATCCCTCAAAAATTCGACCTTTGTCAGCTGTTCAGTTTTGACAGATTTCTGCCAATATTTGTGTTTGCCACTTTATCGCTTTCTTTTGAGTTCTTTTGATCATGGAACTTTTGGGAAGGTTGCTACAGTAGTATATGCTATATATGTGGTCGTTTTGAGTTGAAACTTGAAGCAAATAGAGGATTGATTATATGTTATGCTTGCACTAATGTTGCTAATAGAATTGTGTTTAGTTTTGTATGAAGGAAGTTTTCAAGTGTAGGGATTGGAGAATGATGAGATGAGTTGAAGAACGGACAAAAGCTCAAGCTTGGGGATGCCCATGCATCACCCCAAGAAATATCCAAGAAGTACAAGCGTCAAAGCTTGGGGATGCCCCCGAGGCACCCCTTCTTCATCGGCAAAAATCTGGTCACCTTTCAAAACACTATATTTTTATTGCTTCATGCATTATGTGTTTTTCTTGGAGCGTCAGTTGTTTTAGTTTTCTTAGTTGGTTTAGTTTGTTTGTTTGCTGCAATAAATGGTTGGACCCCAACAAATTTCCTTTGGGGGAGATGTACTCGTTTTCATTTGCAAAGAACGCTCTAGTTTTCACTCTTATCGTTCATCGAGTGTTCTTCTTTTTCTGCTACTGCTTTTGGTTTTCGTTTTCGCCTTGATTTGTGTTCAGACCTTGTCATATATTTTCATCAAGATGTATTTTTGCCTCTGATCTTTATTGGTTTTCATCAAAAGAGGTGTTTATAAAAATTTCAAATGGTGTTGAAAAAGAGAAAAAGCTTTGTGCAAAATAGTGGTACAAGAAGGAGCTTGTGTAGACTGCGGCTTAGGCTTTTTCATGTCATGCTTGATGTCTTTTTGATAGTATGCTTAGTGGTTTTGCTGTAGCATGACTTGTCTCAAATAACTGAGATTGCTTAATGAGCCTTTGAAAAAATCATGCGTTGTTTTTATTGTATGGAAGCATTATTTTGGTTTTCTCCTTGATGCTTTATTTGGGTTGACTTGGCGCATGCTCACACATGTTAGACTCTTACAAAGTCGCCAATAGCCTTCATGATCATTTAGTTTTTGACTTTTGATGCCATCTTATGCTTCTTTTAATGTCGCTTTGTCGCTTTGCATGATTATGGCCATTATTGCTCTCTTAGTTGGTCGCTCCCAGTCTTTTGCTAGCCCTCGCCTTGTACTGAGTATGAGCTCTACTCGTGCATCCAACTCCTAAAAGCCAAAGTTTTCCAAAGTGTCCACCATACATACCTACTAGCAATTTGCTATTCCAAGTAAATTTGACTTGCTTTTATTTTCTCTTCAAATTAAACTCTTACCAGTGTTATGCGAAATTCGGTCAGTAAAGCTCTCACGAACCGGAAGGCACACTTTACTTTTTCCTGTTCTTAAAATTTTGACATTGTGGTCTCTTATGTTGAGTTGTTATGCTTGCAAGTTGTAAGTTGGATTCTAGCCCATCCATGCTGTCATGGGCAAGCTTTCAACATTGCACATCTTAATTGAGTTGATATCGTGATCTTTTGTTTATGGATGCCCGCGGTGTGAAATGAATTGGGAATCTTTTAGGGATCATGGAGTTTGTATATGTGTTAGGGAAACGCCGGGCCGCCAATCTAAGCCGTGCATAATTCATGGTGGAAATTTGCAGCATACCCATGGTGAACATTCGACGACGCATCTCACAATAAAAAGCTAAACAAAAGGCAAATAAAAGAGATGTCGAGGTGTTCATTGTCTGCTTGTCCTGTCATTTTGGTGTGGGCTTGTTCCATGTCATCGGGCACGGAGGTACCCCATTGGCGGTTCTCAATGATATGCATATACTTACAATGACAAGAGCCTTGCTTGGGACTCTAAGTAAAGTAGCATGAGGTTTGGGTACTCGTATTCACGGGGCACGAGGTTTTCAACTTATGATTTGTCAAGCATATGCATCATAATTGTTCTCGCATTAACTTTAACCATTCAAGATGCTTATGATGGGGGTAATGAGAGCTCAAAGCCGGTAAGTACCATAATTTTTGAAGGTTATAAAACTTGCAATCACTGCTTCCCTCTGCGAAGGGCCTTTCTTTTACTTTTATGTTGAGTCACCACCTTCTTTCTTTATGCACCATTAAGAGAGCATAGTTGTCATTCTTAGTGTGATATGCATTGTCCCAAAGTTCATTGATTGATTCATGATGATTGGTTTCACTTGTTCTTAAATTATTTGTATCTAGTCGCCCTCTTAAACTTGAAGGTGTCTTATGCATTTATGTTTTGCTCTCTTTGAAGGACAAGCTGAAAACCATTTGTATGTTTTTCCTTATGATTTGAACACACGTTTGACTTTCATTGTTTCATTATCATGATGTTTTGTTTGTGTTCATTTGCATGTTTACAACATGGTTGCTAAGTTCTTATTGTCATGATTATATCTTTCATGCCCATGTTTTAAGTTCTTATGATCCCAGCTCACAAATGCTTACATATATGATCAAGATTGTGTAGGTGCATGTCACCTCAAAAATTATTCTTTTGTTATCACTTACCTACTCGAGGACGAGCAGGTGTTAAGCTTGGGGATGCTTGATACGTCTAAAACGTATCTATAATTTTTGATGCTCCATGCTTGTTTTTACATCATTTGCCTATTGTTTCGTTACACTTAGTGGCACTTTTATGCATTTTCCGGAACTAACCTATTAACAAGTGCCACAGTGCCAGTTTCCTGTTTTCTGCTGTTTTTGTGTTTCAGAAGTGATACACAGGAAATATTCTCGGAATTGGACGAAACAAGTTCCTGAAGTCTTATTTTACCCGGAAGCTTCCAGAGATCCGAAGGAGAGTAGGAGGCGAGGGACCAGGGGCCCACATGCACAGGTGGCGTGGCCAGCCCCTGGCCCGCGCCACCCCCGTGTGTGGCCGCCTGGCCCCTCCTCTGACATCGCCCCTTCGCCTATAAAGACCCCCCAACGGAAAAAACCTAAGTACCCGATCAGATTTCCAGAACACATCGCGATCCGCCGCCACCGTCGACCCGAAGATCGGGAGGGTCCAGAAGCTCTTCCCGGCACCCTGCCGGAGAGGGGAATCGCCACCGGAGGTCTTCTTCATCGCCATGCTTGCCTCCGGAGCGATGAGTGAGTAGTCTACCTTGGACTATGGGTCCATAGCAGTAGCTAGATGGTTGTCTTCTCCACCATGTGCTTCATGTTTAGATCTCATGAGCTGCCCTACATGATTGAGATCACCGTTATGTAATTCTACATGTTTGGTTTGTTGGGATCCGATGAATATTGGTGTTTATGATTAAGTTGCTGTACTGAATATTATCTTTTGTTATCTCTATGTTGTTTATGATCTTGCATGCTCTCCGTTGTTAGTAGCTATCTTGGCCGAGTAGTTGCTAGTGACTCCAAGAGGGGGTATTTATGCTCGATAGTGGGTTCATGCCTCTATTTCACCTGGGGGAGTGACAGAAACCTCTAAGGTGGTAGATGTGCTGTTGCTACTAGGGAGAAAACAACATTCATATGCTCAAGGGCATATGCTTTGTTTACATTACACACTTTGCTTAATGCAATTATCTGTTGTTCGCAACTTAATACTACTGGGGTGTTCGGATTGATATATTAGGCCCAAGAGTTCGAATAAACCTACTCAAACATTTTTTTATTTTAGACCTAGGGTTTTCACCGTGAACTGAGACATGGAGCTCAAAGCTTTGATCTCTCCAGGGTGAAAATCCATGATCTAACTATAGTGGTTAGATCAGGCGACGACCGCGCTTGTGCACTGTTATCTTTCTGGAGGCGTCACTTTGGAGAACCTATTTCGAAATCCAGGTGTCGTCAAGCTATGCAGCTGCGAGCTTCGGATCACTTCGGCTGGGTCTTTTTCTTTTCTTTTTATTTTATTTTTCCTTTTAGCCGTGTGCATCTTTGATGTCTAGACTAGTTTTGGACATTTTGTTGTCCTAGAGGCTGGGTGTATTTAATATCATCTTAGTATTAATATATTTCCTTTATCGAAAAAAAACCTACTAAAACATTACAAAGTCCACTATAACCTATATAAATATTCGACACTATTTTAACAGTGACATCAAATAAATATAGAGTAACATTGTCATTTGGATCTTTTTGCATCGTTCTAGGTCCCCCTAATTGCAAGGGACGGTCCAGCGTACCATAGGTCCATTGCTATCATGGTGCACCAGCTCCGACAAACGCACATAAGCCTCCGTAGCGTGCGTTCTGGCAAGAGCCGTAACACCAAAGACAAGGCTTGCGTAGACAACGATGAGGTCAAGACTATGTCCCTTGGTAGTTGTCTTCCGGGACACGTGATACTCTTATGGTACACCGCAACCTCTAAGAGCCAAGTCTTGTTGCTGTTCAAGTCGAGGAGCATCTCAATGTCACCGGTTAATGGGGTGTATGCCCATATATCATCTGGAAATTCAGTTTTCGCTAGGAGAATGCGACGGCCATTGTCGATGATAGCGAGTGGAAGGAAGTTGATGTCGTAAATGTTGCGCCAATTTCGCATGACCCTATTGACCTCCGGCGATGCCATGCCTGCCTCGATTCTGCAGTAGAGATCCCATGCGGCGCTTGAACTATTCAGTATCCAAACATCATAACGATGAGATTCCCCTGAGAAGAAGCATAGTTTCCCGTCAAGCTCTGTCAGACATCTCTTTCTCAGAGCCTTGTCGTCCATGACTGGCGGTGGCGCCACGGTCCCAAAGGTCTCTTGGGTCATGGAGAAGGAGACTATGATCCTCTCTTGACGGTCGTAGTACCTGCCGAGATCGTGTTTCCCGTGGGCTAGCCAGTACACGTGCCCTTGCGCAAAGACGCTCGATCTGCACTGGTCCACCCAACCCGCCGGCGTGGAGCTCACAGGACGCCATGACCCGGCGGAGTTTTCTTCATCGCGGGCGTTCACCACGTAGACCTCGCATCCGATGGAAGCGGGGCGCCCCTCGCTATCTCTGCCGCGGTAGTAGATGCGCACGACCTTGTGTCTTCTGGCGCGAGCGTCGTAGCCGAGCCCTAGGCTGGCGTATCTATGCAACAACTCGCCGGGGCTCCGGCTGCCCGTGGTTCGGCCCTCGGGGAGCGCTCTCTTCTGCCCAGTGGACGGGTTGCACACGAAGTGGATCCCGGTGGGGACCAGCTCGAGGAGGACGAGGCCACGACAGCTCGTCGCGGCGAGACTCGGGTGCGTCGTCCTGAGTGTTGGGTTCTCGTCCCAAAACGCCGTAACGCATCGAGGGAAGCTGTCGCCCGTGACGGCGATCGGGTAGACGTCCATGGGCGGTGGCGCGCACGAATTTGCTTCTCCGTCGACGTCGCCGTCGGATTCGGCCTGGATGCGGAAGATATTGGGACGCCCGCCATGGAGGGCGTAGTAGACGTCGATGAAGTCGTCGGAGGAGATCGTGGCTGCCCAGGCGCGGGACACGCAGCGGCACTCGAGCACGGACTTGGTCGGCAGCCGCGCCAAGATCTCGTCCGAGATGATCTCGTCGGGGAGTACTGGGCATCGGCGCGTCGGAGCCACGAACATGCCTACGTCGTCCATGGGGTTCTGGGAAGCCCGCCGCCCGTATGGACGAAGAGATTGAACAATCGTTGCGCACGAGGTTGCGTTGGACGAGAATAACTGATCGCGCAACGGAGGCACGCGAGAATAGCGAGAACGTTACGATTATTACGAAATAACTGATCGCTCGTGGAGAACTGGAGATCTGGCCATTTGCTTTTTTTTTTTTTTTGACGATCATTTGCTTTGTTTTGGCAAGGGAGAATTTTTGTTCCCGTTCTTGTCGTGTGGGAAGTTACGATTAGAAGAGTTTCCTTTAAAAGAAAAAGTTATTTATAAAAACTGGTTTCCTTTGTGTTAACTGTATTGAAGTTCCATATAAAAACTGTATGCTGATTGATGCTTCGGTACAGGCTAGAGACTACAGAAGCGAGAAAAGGAATTAAGATCGGTACGAGGCAGTCTACGCGGACAAGGCGACGAGCTCGACACCATCTCCTTAAGGCTAAGATCCACCACCTGCGAAGAAAGAACCCATTGTGACAACGACTCGTGTATCGCCAGGATTATGGTCTTTACATCTATTCCTTTTCATACTCCAGTTCCCAATTCCGATACATGTACACCATCTAAAACCATATATAACTCGTCAAATCTCTTCCTTGCCAAAAGCAGTAATCCAAGCAAAGTTACAGCCATGGCTGCACCGCTGCGGAACACCCAATCGACCGAGGGGACGACGATGGAGACGCCGAGACCGGGTGAGCCCTTTGACTTGAGCAAGGAAGTGGGGAAGGGCTTCCTCGTTGGCAGCGTGATCGCCCCCTAACGCGGAAATTTTCAGGACGTTATGGCGCCAAGACCCTATGAACTACCGTCCATTATGCCCCCGCATCAAGATTGGTGATAAAAAATTTATGAAAAAAACCCTGAACTTTTTCAGTTTATTATTACGTGGTCCTTCTAGGGTTTCAGTCAAACCCTGGCATTATAAAGTTCTTTACGATGTGTGGATCTGGATCTATTCATGAAACCAAAAAGTTCTGTATATCTAGATCATGATTTTTTTTTAAAGATATGTAAAGTTCTTTCGACATTTTCATTAGTAACATAGATGGATTTTAATAAGATCCATTCAAACATGGACGAATTCCATACAAAAAATGCAGATCGATATGAAGTTCTTTACATTTGTTCATAAGTAACCTAGATCAAATTCAAACAGAACCATATGCAAACTGATAAGTTTATCCGATTTGTCCAAACGAAACCCTAGATTCTGTTACAAAGATCCACACATCAGCAAGAAATATATCGAGATCTCAAAAAAAGAAACAGATCGAGATCTAGAAAAATAGATCGAGATCTAGAAAAAATAGATCGGGATCTGGTCGTCAGGCGGTTGCAGCTCGAGGAGCTCGAGGAGGCCGGCGCCGGCGGTCGGTGACGAGGAGGCCGGCGCCGGCGGTCGGTGACGAGGAGGCCGACGGCGTGCTGATGGAGCTCGAGGAGGCCGGGGCCGACGGTGGCGAGGCGGCCGGCGTCGGGGTTCCGCGGCTAGTTGGCGGCATCGGGGTGCCGCTGGAACGGTGAGGTGGCCACGTCGACATGGTTGCTGGAGCGGCGAGGCGGCGGCGGCGCGGTGGCGACGGGGTGGAGCGGTGGCGGCGGCAGGGTGGAGCGGCGTCGGGGGCAAAATGAAGCGGGCTAGGGTTTCAAGCACCGCATGATGGTTTTATACTCTGGCCTAGATGGACTGCGGGTTGAAAACGCGAAAATGTGAGGACTTTTCTGCAAAAATGTCGTGCACGGATCTCCAATAGCATCATGCGGTGCGTGATAGGGTCCTGGCGCCATAAGGGTACATTCGCGTTTTTGATCCCCCTCCCCCCCCCCCCCCGATATTCTTCGCCAGGGGCGGCATCCAGGCCCTCTTAACACACGCGCCCGGTGCGAGTTGCTATTGTGCGGTCTGGTGGTCGACCTACTCGGCCATTGAACACGTCCGCCGAAAAGAGGGCACGCTGGTGTTGACCGATGCCCTCGCACTGGCCGGCGCTCAGGGAATCACTTCTTTGCCCAAGGGGATCCCTGCCGCCGGCCGCTCTGCTCTCATCGTTGGCGCTGCCGGTGTGGTTCTGTTCGGCAGATTCAAGATGCTACTAGGGGCACGATTGGTAGCCTGCAGCCTTTTTTGGGCTCCCTGGGCGCACGCGCTGGGGTGCCTGGGTCGCACCATGCGATGCAAAAGCCAACTTGGACGTTTCGTTTGGTGGCCAACATCGCATCTAGAGAGCCCAAAGGCCCAGTTTGATTAGTATCCTGCGCGAGCCAGAATCGCCTGAACTGGATTCAGGGTCGTCTGTTTGGTTCATGTTGTGCATGATATCAGCGTGACCATGACGCGGCGAGCGCGGGGCGGCACAACGAGGGTGCGGGGCGGCGAGCTCGGGACGGCGCGGGCATGCCGCCCTGGCGGCCGTGGCCGACGGCGGGGTGGCCGGCGGTGGGGGTGGGCCGGCAGGTGGGGTGGAGGTTAGGGATGATGTTGACTTTTGTTTTTATTAGATTGTTTAATGGGCTGATAAGTGGACCCTTGTCCATGTTAGCACATATAGAATTTTTTTTGCCAGCTCAGCACTTACAGGTGGGTCCCACCCATCAGATTTGGTGTCAATTTGCGTTCAACTTACAATCAGTGTGAATTGCAAACAATTATTCGAAAAGTGGTGGTTTTTTATGATTAAAACGTAAAGTTGTGGTTTTTCAAAATTCCGCCTTCAATATTGTGATTTTATGCTAACTACTCCATATTCAAGCTGGCGGGAGGAAAATGTACATCCAGACGAGACGAAATGACCGATGATCGGTGGATTAGGGGAACACACCGGATTTTGATAGAGGACTAAATGTTTCAATTCCTTGAGCTCTGGTAGAAAACTAGACCGATTAAGCTATCTGATGCACCTGACAGCATTACATCGACAACCGGTGCGTACCACCCGGCCGCATTTTCTTACCTAAACTCACAATCGCCCCTCCATAAAGTTCGCCCCCCAAGCCGACTAAACTTAGAGCATCTTCACTGGCGGTCCTAAAAAACTAGCCAGCACGGCACTAATTATTGGGGAGCTTGCCCCCCACCGGTGGTCCTCCCAAGTGAGAAAAGTAGGAGAGAGAGGGCTCAGTGGGGGTAGATGGCATTTTTTACACAAGATTTGGTGTCCAGCGCTCCCGATAGAACCCACAGGCGTGGGAGTTGCTCGGGACCGCCGGCGCTTTTTTTGGGATCAAGACGACGCCGGCGCTTTTTTTGGGATCAAGACGACGCCGGCAGCTTTTTGGGACCGCGGGTGTGACCGCGTTTCGGTCCCGACCCCAAGTAATACGCTAGAGACGTTTTGGGAACCGTTTTGGGCTCGCCGGTGAAGATGCTCTTAGCACCACGAGGATCCCATGGCACATTTAAGCATTTTCAAGTAATTTCAGCCGACTTGGTAGTGTTGGTCCCGTCAAGATCAATGGTAGTATATCCCATTGCTTAACGTCGTCGTTGCAGATGGAAACCAGTCCGCTCTCTAGTGGTTGGGTTATCCCCAGATAAAACTATGATCTAAATACACCACAGGTCTCAATAGTTGTTCAAGATGTGCAAATTAGTCCTAATAGTTGTAAAATGGGGTCAACTAGTCCCAAAACTTGTCACAATGTGCAAAATTCGTCCCAATTGCCTCTGGTGCTGACACGTGGCGGTGGTTATCTTGCTAGAACACCCCTACGGATTTGTTTTTGGCACATGTGACCTTATTATTCATTACCACTATAGGCCCCACCTGTCAGAGGAGAGGAAAGAAAATCCAAAATTACATGCAGCGCTAGGATTCGAGCTCACGCCCTCAACTCGCTCAAAACAATCGCGCGTGTAACCACCACGCCAGAACAGAACTAATGGTAAGCATATTGTACTAAAACTATTGATCTTACTTATCTGCATAAAATCAACACAGTTCATCTGAAACTTGACCATACGGTACTGTCTGTTATCACTACGGTTGAAAAAAAAGGTCTGCGAAAATAAATACACAACGGAACATGGTACTGGTAAAATCTATTTTTGAAAAGCGAAAAAATACTATTTTAAAGTCTAAAAAATTCAAATAAAATTTTGCGTGTGCATAATATCTTGATATCGAATCAGGCAATTTTCAAGACAAATTATGATTGTATATGAGCTACACAAAAAACAAAATATCAAAACCACAGTACAATAATTAGAGTTAACTGTTCAAATAAATATGAACTTCGATTTTTTTCATTTTTGCGTGTAGGCCATTGTAAGGTCGTATTTCATCTCAAAAGTTTGCACAAGTAAGTATCAATGTAATATGTATAAACATGAATTATTTCAATTTTCCTAAAACTTTGATTTTTTAATTTGTTTAAAAAGGGGTCTAGCACTCTAGGTAAACCTGTGTCCACCAAATCGGCATCGGTCACAAGTGCCTCATTATTTCCACACAAGTATAGGTCCCACCCAACAAGGAGAGAAAAAATTATCTAAAGTTAAAGTCCGTGCGGAGTTTTGGTCCAGCTATCTCTCGGACTTTGTGATTAATACATAGTACCAGTGGCGGACCCAGAAAGAATTTGGAGTGGGGACAAAACATGTGAGTGGGGCAAGATTTTGGTTCCCGAATGAAAAAAATTCTCGAGGGGGCTCGGGATTCCCGGTTACCGCGGTAACCGAGAATCCCGACCGGTATCCCGGACAAATTCAAAATCTGAATTTTGAATTCAAAATACAGCTTAAACCTCATATTCCGTTTGCAACAACCTTTAGACACAAGAATTGTTGTACCATAGCGGTCTCACCTCCCTCTCGTTAATATGCTCACATTAGGTCGCGGGTTCGATTCCCAACAACCACTTTTTAGCATCATCTGTGAATTTGTACCATCCAGACCTTAAAAACTCGTAAAAATTAAATAACAAAAGCGGTACTTGAACCCAGAACCTCAACAACAGAATACAACAGTGCAACCACTATGCCATATGTAGTATTGTTGCTAGCTAACGGGATATAGCTTATTTATCTAGTTTTCAACGTTAAAATTCAAAAAGGCTCGAATTTTTTTGTTTGGCATCTCGGTTTCCCATGGGTGCTCGGGATTCCCGGTTACCGGTCGGTAACCAGATTTACCGACCGGTAACCAAATCCTTGGAGTGGGGGCACTTCTAGTACAAATTCACAGATTTTGAACATTTTGCAGTTCAAGTATGAACAAATTAAACATAATTTGAAAAAACTGAGTGGGGGCCCTCACCTATACCTGGGTCCGCCCCTGCATAGTACAAACATACTCCCTCAATTTCAAAGAATATGACGCCCTCATTTTGAATGTTTTTCTTTAACCAAATTGTTCCAAATATATAAAGATTGTTGTTATACTTTGTGTTTTTATTTGAAGTTCATGCGCAAAATATCTGTCCAAACGTTCCATATCAATTGTGACAATAGGCTGTACAGGCTCGCCAAGTTCCAGATGACCTACGTCGTTCCAGCTGTACATAAAGCCATTCATGCTAATGTGAACAACAAATCCTGTTAGCTGTATAGTGGTTAAGACGTGTAGGTGTTGACTGCTAGTTGGAGGTCATGCGTTCGAACATTGCGGAGCATTTTATTTTGGAGTTTTCTTTCTCTCCTATGACAGGTGGGATCCACACTGATAAGGAAATAGTAAGGTCAGATGTGCCAAAAGTAAAAATATAAGGGCGTTATCGCAAGATAACAATCGCCACGTGTCAGCACGAGAGACACTTGGGACGAATTTTGCACATTGTAGCAAGTTTTAGGACCAGTTGACCCCATTTTACAACTATTAGGACTAATTTGCACATCTTAAACAAGTATTGGGACTTGTGGTGTATTTAGCTCTAAAACTATCAATCCCTCGTTGCATATATAGCAGCATGGATTGTAGTGATTGAGCCCATCATTGATGATATCCACGAATTCAGTAACGACGGCTGAGGAAAAAGGTTTCCTGAACTGAAAACTAGAGAAAAAACCTTCCAATTCGAATCACCAAGCGATTTCCCACTGGAATATATCAGATAATGTATTAGGGTACCTCCAATCAGGAAATGCAGACCATAATGTGCAAGTTTTAGTGACCATGTAATGTACCACTGAAAGTGATGCGAATAGTAGATGGAAGAATTTCTCATAGTGCCAACTAGAAAACATGAAACTGCAATGCCTTTGATATAACCCTCAGTTATGTACTTGTGATTAGCCCATGGAAGTGATCGAAAATGAGAACAATACTGCAACTTGCCACCAAAGAAATTTACCTCCTAAACAGGCCATCACTACTAGGGAAAAGGCTATTGGTGGCGTGTGGTTCTGATCTACTAATGGTAGCGGAACCCCACCTGCCACCACTACCGGGTAGCTTACTGAGCATGGTAGTGGCGATACTGGTAGTGTCCTTCTTGTCTCCCACGCGACTAAGGTATTTTCCAAAATTAAGAAAAAAGTGCTGCAACAATTTAATATAGCAGCAATATTAAATAACAAAACAACAATATCAATTAATAGAACTGCAGCATACAACATAACAAACATGCAATAGCTAGTTCACAACAAGTTCACCATGACTAATATCGACCATCACAAACATATTAGGCAACTTATCTACTAACATAGTACTTGTTATAACTAGTAGGGTGCAGGATAATGCACCGCCAATATGCATATCTGGATTTCGAAATATGACCAGGAAATCAGACCGAGAATTTATAAAAATGTTGGCTTGATTAGACATTTCCTGCAGCTCCCCAAATGGCCGAAAACTGAAGGGGCCAAGGAGGCATGGAAATTCTTACAGCCAACGTGATCCCCCCCATATATGAACACAAGCATCTGCAGGCCAAGCTGCAGCTGCGGAGATCAATTGACAAAGAACAAAACCAAAAACAGAGAGCTCCACCTAACTCTAATGATCAGCTTCCGCCGACCGGCAGCAGCATGCCTACTGCGGTTGCCAGCCGTCGGAGGAGGAGGTGAGCACGAAACGTGAGGCGAAGGTGTAGTGGTGGCTGAAGTGGCCGGAGACGTCGTCGTCGTCGTTGAGCCCGGTACCGAAGCCGTCGCGGTCGAAGTTGCGCGCGTAGCTGAGCGGGTCGTACTGGTGGCAGTACCGGGACGCGGCGGCTGGCCGCGCGGCCGTGCACAGCATCTTGCTCCGCCGCCGCAGCCTCCCGCACCAGCCGGGCCAGCGCCAGCCCGCACCCTCCGGGACCCCGCCGGCATGACGACGGCGGCCGCGCTGCCGAAGCGGCATTGCCCTCCCCCATCTCGTTCTTGACTGCAGGAGGATGTATCTCGGTGTGCGCGCGGTGGTTGGTTAATTGGAGTGCTGGAAGTTTGTGGCGTGGTTGGGCGACTCCGTTGTCTCGGCGGTGCGATTTATAGGAGCTGATCGCGCCACTGAGTGGAGTGGAGTGGAGTTGCGGGGACTGGAGTCTGTAGAGAAACGGGGGTGGTGGCGACTGGTGGCGGCGGGGAGCGGTTTCCCGTCTCGCATGTGGTCAGGACGTACGGGCGCCAATAAGATAGACAGAGTGTGGTTGAGTAGGTGTGAGTTTTTAACATTATTTAGCTTCATCTTTTGTTTTTGTAGGACGATGATAAAGTAAAGTGGCTTCAAATGTAAGGATAAGCCACGAGGCACCTCTTTGTATATCTACTCTAGTAGACTAGCAATCAAGTGAGTCTCGAGATGCTTTTGTCTTCGCAAAAGAGAACTCACTGGTCGATGAAGCTGGTTAGTGTCATGATTAGGGAGCAGCTAGCTTGATCAGCTCCAGGGATCAAGGGATGCTGTGTGTAAGCTGCAAGCCTCCAGAGGATTAAGCATTTTCCTAACAAACAAGATTGCCTGCCGTTGGATTACTAATAAACTAGGGTTGTAGCCTACTTGTAGGCGTAGAGGGGCGGCGCGCAGCATATGCATATGCATGAACTTGCATGGGAGTTGGAGTCATGGAGAAACCAGAACAGCTGGAGCCCCGCCGTCAACCGGCCGGTTGAGCTTTTTGGGCGTACCGAGGCGGAGAAGGGGGAAGAAGGAGAATGAGACGGCGGTTTGGCAGTGGGGCGGTGCGTGCGAGCGAGCGCCGGAGCCGCCACGCCGGCTGGCCGTGTCCCCCGCGGGGCCTCTGTCTCTGCGAGCGTGCGTGCGTCCGAGGAAAGGACCGAGTTTTACTCGAACGCTGGCGAGATCACGAGCTGATGCCAGTCTATCAAGCAAAGTTACTAGAACACCTTCACGTCTTCGCCACGAGGGCGTACATGTTTGGTTTGCAACGGGATGAGGAGATTCCCTGATGTCGCTTCTTTCATGTGTACTGTAGCGAGTGATTAGCACTACTGGGCTAATCTCCTTTAGTTTTTGTCGTTGGAGGGAATATAAACTGTCGAGGCACACAACGGTCGGGAAACAACATAGGGATATGTGCATCACTATAAAGATCTGGACGATGCGATAGTTTGTTTATTAGAAGGGGCTTTAAAAACAAAATGAAGTACTCCCTCCATCCCAGTTTTAAGGGCATAATTCACAAATTATGCAGTCCCAAAATACCTTCACCTTTTAGGCATATTAGCATTTAAAGTGTTTTATTAGCAGCTTTGCATGAGCAATTTTTTGCATTTCCAATGCCAAACAACCAATACATGCGCTTTCTTATTAATTAATAAGTCTTTAAATGAGGAGAAAGGGCTAAATCTCACCACCAATTATAGATCACCTAGGGCAAAGAGATTTGCAAATTATGCCCTTAAAACCGGGACAGAGGGAGTACCCAGCCTTTGCATTAAAATGATGCATATTTTTTTAATTAATTTATTCGAAGTTTAAGATGGAAGGTCTATACAATTACCTAGTCAATTACATCTCAAGTGGACTTATGAATTAGCCTACGAAACAACAGACTATACATGTAGAAAGCAATTCTTTTATGCAACCGCCAATCTTCTGAGCTAATGTCTCTAAACTGTTGCATCTAGAATCCATCTCAACCTGTTGCTCCTTTTGTTGGAGATATGATCGCGTGCGGGTCTAGTAGATGACCATAAGGATAACCTACAAAAATGTGAGTGTATTTTATTTTTAAAGATAAAATCATTTTTCGTGTCCCACATAGTCCAAATAACCACGCAGACTTCCACTCTAATCTGAACTAAGTCTGAGGGAATGCGGCCTGGCCTGGGTCATGGCTGTGTGCTTAAAAAGGCCGAGGGCACATCCACCATCAATGTCGGCGCGGGAGCACGCGTGCTATTTGATGGCGAAGAAGCTGGAGCGTGCAGAAGGCGCAGCAGACCACTTATGAGGGCACATATACTAAAGCGTCCGTGCAGAAGACCAAGTAGGAAGGCCCGGGCTAAAGAAAAAGGAGACGCTCAGACGCGGTTGTTGTTTGAACTGACGCATTCTGATCGCAAATTTGCATTTGGAATGGGTCTACAGTCTACACGAACACTGCGTTCCGTTTATGTCGGCCGCTGGGTGTTTCCCAGTCCTGCTATCCGTTCGAACCAAAACGAACAGTGTGCAAGACAACGCCACGCATCAGGCACCCACAGTTTTTCAAAACACGGCCACTTGCTTCCTCCTGACCGGTCAACGTGCACGACATATCACTGGCGGTACCTCTCTAAGCCGCCAAGGAATATACACCTTCATCGATCTATACATTCTTATCAGACCTAAGCCATGTGGAAACAGTGGGAGCACACATGATTTTGGAGGCTCCACAAGCTAGCCTCGTCACTCACATGCGCGCACGCGCGCACCTTGCGTTGCTCATGGCTGACGTACCTGCGACTGACACGATAATCCTAGTCAACATTCTCATCCCATCTTTTTGCCCTTCTGGCTAGTTTCTCCCATCTCAATGATCTCAACTCCGGTCATCTTTTGCGGTGCCACCATCAGATCTGCGATCTTTCTTTTTTCTGAAGTACATCAGATCTGTGATCAATCTCATTGTCCCATTCGTCTCCTGGTGCAGTAGTAAGCACGGTGGCATGCACCTCCTCGCACTACCCAGATCGTACAGCGCCGGACGAATATTTTCCTTGATCATCCATCAATATAGTATAGTGGTTACTTCTCGATGAGCAAATCATCAAACTGTACTCGAGGTCGAATTATGTAGGGGCGCAGTAACAAATAGTATCAGCCAGCAGAAAGTAACAGGCTTTAGTTTGTTCAAAACAATTTACCGTAAAAAGCTGCGAGAATACTCTTGCCAGTGCATATTGGCCTTACATAGTGACCCAAGTAATAGTTAGAATGAATACAAATGCATCTTTGTTCATCATACAGGATGCGAGTGGTTTAGAGGAAAGAAGAAAAGGGACGTAGTTGAGAGTGAACTTCCTGTGCTGCTCAATATACTTCTGCCAAAGGAACAGGTCAGGAACCATCTATTCTATCTATTTATTATTGTGTTTTCGAGACACCACGTTGATCCATATCATCGAAATTATTTTAATAGTTAGATGTAAAATTTGTGGCCAAAATTAATGAAAGTCGTGACAATGCTACCGTTTCGTTTAACATATGTAGCTCTGGTAATTTTTCTGTTACAGGCAGGGATAATAGGTACGGGAAGGCCTGATGTTTTTCTTTTAGATGTGGACTCGCTAGTTGATCAAATGTCTAAAGAAGTTAGATGTAAAATGTGTTACCTAATCATATTTCTGATGTATTATTTTTTAATTGTTGTAAACCTTAGTTGCATTTGTTTGTAAAATCTTCTAAAAAATGTTGCAATAATAAGGGAGAGAAGTCAGCGGTGTGGCAGAGCAGCTCCACCAGCTAACAGGCGACAGCTTAGGACGAAACCGACGCCTAGCACTACCAATCAATCTGTTAAAAAAAAGCACTACCAATCAATCTCGAAGCATAATTGAGATGTATAAACGAGTACAATTCAGTGGAGGTTTTTAAAAGAGTTCCCGTTGTTGTCTTGCTCAGCGTGGACAGCTGGAGTGCCATACAAACGGAGCATCTCCATTCCCCAGAATGTACATCGACAGAGCTAGGAAATTCCATGGCGTCCTCTGTCCTATCCTCTTCCTCAACACCCGAGGAGGAGGACGATGCAGCGCCCCACAAAGAAATCTACGACCAACTCCAAGAGGTCGTGTCCACCTACCCGACGGCGCCCAGCTGCATCGGCCGCCCATATGTCCGCCACCCAGATGGCTGGTACTCATTCTCGTCGAGTGTCGTGAACGCCATGGTCATGAAGCAGCACCTCAAGGCGCGGGACACCGACGTCTTCCTCGCCACCTTTCCCAAGTGTGGCACCACGTGGCTCAAGGCGCTCGTGTTTGCGGCGCTCCACCGCACCACCGCCGGGCCAGCGCTCGCGCCGCTCGCAGCCCACAGCCCCCACCAGCTCGTCCCTTTCCTGGAGGCCCAGGTATTCACCAACGGCCGGATCCCTGATCTGAGCTCCCTCCCGGCACCCCGGCTCCTGATGACGCACATCCCGCCCGTGTCGCTGCCGGAGTGCATCGCCGCCTCCGACCGTTGGTGGTGTACCTGTGCCGGGACCCCAAGGACTGCTTTGTGTCCCTGTGGCACTTCCTCAACAGGTTCGCGCCAGCGCCGTGGGGCATCGACGAGGCGTTCGTGCAGTTCTGCGATGGCGTCTCGCTGTTTGGGCCTTTCTGGGAGCACGCGCTGGGCTACTGGCGGTGGCATTTGGACAGGCCGGAGCAGGTGTTCTTCCTCACCTACGAGGATCTGGCCGCCGACACCATCGGCCAGCTGAGACGCCTCACCAGGTTCATCGGCCGCCCATTTACGGCGGAGGAGCTCGAGGCTGGAGTGGACATGGAGATCGTTGAGGCGTGCGCCATGGACAACCTAGCTGGGCTGGAGGTGAACCGGTCGGGAGAGACCATGATGGCTGAGAGGTCGGTGGCAAACAATGTATTTTTCCGGCGCGGCGTGGTCGGAGACTGGAAGAACCACCTGACACCGGAGATGGCGAGGAGGATCGATGAGATCACCGAGAACAAGTTCAGAGGATCTGGGTTGGTGTTGCAATCTCATCTGAACTAGTCGGTAGTAGTGGATTCGTGATGACAAATTTATTTCAACAAGTGTATGCATGGATGGAATCATGCAAGTTCGGTCCCCATACTGGCAGGGCCAAACGTTGTGCAGTTTGTGCAGTTCACTGTGAGAGAGGAAAAGGGGCGCTGATGGGCTTTCTCTTTTGGGCTGTACTTACCTAATTTCTATCCCCTGCAATTTTCTTGTTTCGTTAGAGCTTATGTTATTGCGGAAATCTGTTGCAGCATATGCTCCCGTCCATTGCGGAAATCTGTTGCAGCTTATTGGAGACCTATTTCAGAATAATTGGCTCATGCATAACTCATCACTAACAAGTACTGTAGCAAGCAACGGATTGGAATATAACTAGCCACAGTAATAAACTCTGCGACAACGGGCGCATGGGGTTCTAGTACAAAATGAGCAAAGGAATAGCTACAATAAAAGATATGTGCGTATTCGCTCATCATCTAGAGTGCAATAGTTGAGACAATTAAGGAAATAGAATGCAACTCTCAAATTAATGAGTAGGTAATCACTAGGTATCTAATAAGGAGCTACGTAAGTGAACATTCTTTGATTCTCACTCTACCAGCAAAGAATCCAGGGCAAATAATTCCAGTCACTTGGAGCATGACTGACATACATTAACATCAACAGCAGAATATGACCAAGAGTGCAAAACCCTCAGCCCATAATAGCAGTTCAGTGCCACAACAATACCTCAGTTTACCGGTAGAAGTAACCAAGCAAAATCCTAAATTCAAATCATATATGGAGTTCCTTTCCATGGCAAAAGATGATTTTGTCAACGACCACCGAGAATCTTCAAGTCTGCGGATGGGAATCATGTCGGCGGGAAAATTCAACTATGGTGCAATAATCCTGCAAGAGGAGGAAAATTAAAACCAGTTCTGGTGAACATTGTCTGATCCTCAAGTCCTTATACTTCTTTGGCAAGAAACAGGACATCAAAGTGAAATGGAACAGGGAGAAGCAATATAGACCATATTGGAGCACATGACTGACATATACAAAATGAACTAAGGTTCATCATCTAGAAGTGAAGTAGTTCAGACAAGAGAGGAAACAAAATGCAACTATCAAATTAAGGCAGTGGGTCGGTGTCCAAATCAACAGCCATGAAGTGAACATTCTCTGCTTCTCAATCTACTTAGGGTGCAGTCGTTCAAACAAGAATCACTTGGAGCACTTGACTGACATATATCGCTTGAACACAACAAATTCTACAACTGAATATAACTAAGAGTTCAGTACTCTGAGCCTATAGCAGCAGCACACTGCAAAAAACAACACCTCCTTTTATCGGTTGAAGCGGCCAATCAAAATCGTGGGACCTGATAATATATACAAGGACTTCATGGGAGAGGTGATCCTGTCGATGAGCACCAAGAATCAGCAAATGTAAAGATGGGAATCATGTCGGCAGGGAATTTTGGCTATGGTGCATCAAGCCTGCTGAGAATGAAAATTAAAACCAGTTACAGTGTGCACATATGAAGTTTTTTTGTTATATCTATGTAGATTGTCGTCACTAGAAAATAAACCATAATCCACGCTGGCGGTAGGAATAAAATAGCAAAGTACTCCTTCAAGAGAATATAAACGAAACAAAATAATTTGCACCAAACCGGAAGGCCAATGAAATTTAAATAAGACAACTAGTCACACCTAATCTAGAAACTTTCTTTAGTTACCAGATACACACGTCGAAAAATAAGGGTGTAATCAGTATTCAATATAGAATATTGCATAGAGCAAATGACGACTAAAGTAAGCAAATTTAAAATCTCTTATCATCCACTTCTTCATTCAACTTATGTTCTGATAAAAATAGGACGGGGGTGCACATGAACTCAGCAGTAATATAGAGGTATACTGTGATACATATGTACACCAGTGTGTGGTTTTGACGGTTTCCCTAAACCAACCGCGTGATGATTTATGGTTTTTAGGTCCGGTTTCCCTGAACAACTGGATAACTCTCTTCTTCTTAATGGCATTGTAGGAACCCACAGTCCTCTTGACGAGGTTCGTAAAAATAATTGGCATGACACAAAAAGACCACCCTAGAGATATCGGCGATTTAGACAGAATTAACCTAAACATGAATCTATTTCAAATAATAAACCACTTTTGAAAATATTTCACGGAAATAACCCTTTTTGGCCGCGCCAGTCACGGTGGCGCCACAGAGGTTTCTGCCACGCCACTCCCAGTGGCGAGGCAGGTGCTGACACGTCAGCTAAGTGGGTCCCGTTCTGCAAGTGCGGCGCCACTCTTAGTGGCGTGGCACAAGAGCTTGCGGCGCCACTCACAGTGGCGTGACACAAGTGCTTGCGGCGCCACTACCAGTGGCGCCGCACTTTAGGGTTAGGGTTTTCTCCCAGCCCCGAGCTGGGCTCTTCCCTCACTTCCTCATCTCTTCACAGCATAGGTGGCTGCTCTCTCTCCCCCTCTCAATCCTCCCCCCAAAACCACCCAAATCGAAGCTTTTCTCCGTGGATTTCTCCTTCCCGAAGTCTCCTAAGGTAGTCTCCATCATTTCCCATTCAATTGACCAATTGGAATTTGCATATTTGGTTTTGAATCCCCAAATCTTGAAAACCCTAGAAATATTGATTCACCCAAATTGCAATATTGAATCTTGTTAATTTGGTCAATGTTGGCTTGTATGATGTGTATGAAGTAGTTGAGTGTAGATTGGTAGGTTAGGGTAAGGGTTTGTGAGGTTAGGATTTGTTGTTATGGTAGGGTTAGGGTTAGGGTTAGGGTTTTCTTGTTATGTTAGGGTTAGGGTTAGGGTTTTCTTGTTATGAAGTATGATGTGTTAGTAAATATTTGCATAGGTACTTATTAATTTTTTTACCTTATTGTTGTTATACCAAAAATAGGTATGGCGAGAATTGTTCATGTTCATCATGTTGACAAGGAAGCATATTTGAAAGGCAATATAGAGCCCGACCCGGATGAGCTTGACTTGGTGTTCGAGCGTACTCCTACGTACGCCGAGGTCTTGGAACAAGTTAGGATAGAGTTGAAATGGATGGACCCTAGTGATGTTGTTGAGTTGGAGGGTAGGCACAACGCCGGATTTGGCATGCACTTCCGTTGGACTACAATCACCCTCTCACCGTGAGAGAGTCAGAGTTCTCCATCACGGCGACCAAGAAAACATGGGCTCCTAGGTTTAACCCATACCTAGACCAATCACAGTGGCCCGAGTATCATGGAATCCAACTCTGGCCCCATCCGTCATGGAAGGTTGTTAAACGTGGAAGACGTCAGACAAAGCGTTTTAGGGGTGATATGGATGGATGGGGTCGTGGTGGTGCGAGAGAATCAGGAAATGACCAATTTCAAGAGCCATGTGATAGAGCTCGTTGTGGAAAGTGTAATGGTCATGGACACAATGCTAGGACATGTACCCAAAGGAAAAGAACAAAGAGAAATGACTCAAACGCAAGCCAACCCATGAGTAGTCAACAAGGTGATTCAAGCCAACAAGGTGGTCCAAGCCAACAAAGGAGTACCCAACAAAGTGGTCCAAGCCACCGAGATGTTCCAAGCCCAAGCCAACATAGGAGTACCCAACAAAGTGGTCCAAGCCAACATAGGAGTACCCAACAAAGTGGTCCAAGCCAACAACGGAGTACCCAACAAAGTGGTCCAAGCCATCAAAGTGGTCATAGTCACCGAGGTGGTCGAAGCCCCGGAGGTGGTCCAAGCTATCGTAATCCTAGGCAACAAAGAGGAAGACAACTAGGTCTTAGAGGAGTCCGTGGTGTAAATCGAACTAGTATGATAGGATATCTACACGGACCATTTCCGTATGTACTTTTATTTTGTGCTCTACAATTTTTAAATTTGAGATAACATTTTACATATTGTGTTTACTAACATTTATCTCCACTCTTATTGTAGATATGGCGGGGAGTCAAGCCAACAAGGAGGGGGATCAGACCTTCAATGAGTCATGGAGGAAGGTGATGGAGATGGATGCGGCCGAGAGGAAGAAGAAAGAGGCAACACAAATGAGGATGGAAGAAGATCAACAATTGAGGATTCGTGAGGAAAGAATGAGGAGAGAAAGAGAAGAGCAACGTCAGAAGGAGCTTGCGGAGGGGGTAATAAAGAGCATTCGTGAGTACGACGAGATAATGAAGAGAGCCTTCGATAAGATAAGCAACATGGAAGTAGAGATGGAGAGGGAGAGAAAGGTGAGTGGGACGGGACATAGCTCAACTCAAGGTCACAAGGAGGACGAAGATGTTCTAAATGAGGCTTTGAGGAGAGTGAAGGAACAAGATGCGGCCAAGAAAGTGGAAGAAAGAAAGAGGAAGCTGAAAGAGGAAGCTGAGAAAGAGGAAGCGAGGTGGGCGGATGAAAAGAGAATGCGGTGGGAACGTATGATGTGGGAGGACAAGCAGCGCGCCAAAGCACTTAAAGAGAAGAGAGAACGAGAAGCGCGTGAATTGAAGCAGCGCCAGGCTGTTTGGGCGGCGTACCTAGCAAGGAGGGAGAAGGAAGAAGAAGAGAAGAAAAGGGAGAAGAAGGAACTATTTGAGAGGGTGGCTGCCGAGGCGCGGGCCATTAGGGAGGAGACGGAAGAAGAAGAGAAGAAGAGGAAGGCCATGGCGAAGGCGAAGGCAAAGGGACCATGTTTGAGCGAGTAGAGCATTCGTGTGAACCTTGTGAACCATGTCATTTAGAACTATTTCAAAATATTGTGTGAACCTTGTGTGATCTCTCTCATTTCGATCTATGTGTTATGCTTGTGCACTAGTTGTTGTTGCTGAATTTCTATGATCTTTGATATATGATCTTTGAACCTTGTCATTTTCGAATTATGCGTGAACATTATTATTTGAAACTACGTATGAATATTATTATTTGAAACTATGTGTGAACCTTGTGTATCACTTGAAATTGAGCTTGTTTTCTGATATATTAGTGATTTCCAGCTTTAGCATAATTTTTAGCATAAGTCTTAGATGTTTTTCGACCTCCAGGCTTGCCACGCCACTACCAGTGGCGCCGCAGCCTTCTCTGCCGCGCCACTGGCAGTGGCGCCGCAGCCTTGCCACGCCACTGGCAGTGGCGCCGCTGCCTTCTCTGTCGCGCCACTGGCAGTGGCGCCGCAGGCCTGGCATTCGAAAATCATGCTGAAACCCTTGCTATAATGCCAGCTCAACATGAAATTCGTAAATTTGTCGGCATACAATCTCAATAGCAAGTAAATACCACAAAGGTCATGCTCCAAAATTGACATATATCACAAACATCATATCCAAGCATCATATTGGAACACGAGATCATATATCAATCAAACAGCTAGATCATATATTCGGGCACAACCTAAGTAGATAGCATCAAACATAATTTCATACAGCTAGATAGCATAAAGCAAGTTCAAATCGAGATTACTAGACATGGCAAGACAAGCAGCGCGCCAAAACACAAGCACTACTTTCTTCCACGTTTCCCTCCCCTACGCGGAGCAATCTTCTTCCGTGGCTCCAACACGAAATTATTATCGTCGGAATCGGAGACTTCTTCCGTGACCACCTTCTTCTTTCTCTTCTCCTTGAAATCATGTGGTGTAAACTTGTCCCTATGCACACCTTTGTTCTTTCTCTTTGATGGTAGGGGATCCTCTTGTTCCTCTTCATCCTCTTGTTCCGGCGTGGATTCCTCGTCCGCGGAGGACGATATGGCCTGAGACTGGGACGGCGACGGCGGTGATGCAATCTCAGGATCACGGCAACCAAGAAGGTTTCCTAGTCTCCGTAACTTCTGGCCCTGACGCTATAAGAAGAAAATAATTGTGAGTGCAGTAGTCAAAAGTATAAAACAATGAAAGTGGAATAGGGTAAAAAGGAAAAGCACCGCAAGTAGTCACATGCATTGTAATGGTCTCATGGTCTTAAAGTTTGAAAAAAAACTAGCAATGGCTATCACAAATTTATAAGAACTAAAAAGCAAGGCATTTAGCAATGGCTAGGCAATGGTCTTAAAGTTTCAAAAGGAACTAGCAATGGCTATCACAAATTTATAAGAACTCGACAGCAAGGCATTTAGCAATGGCTAGTGCATTATCCAGCAAATTCATACCTTCACAAATTCTCGCAATCTTGAATAGCCATCTTTGTGCTCCGGAATTTCCAAAGCCTCCTCGAATTCAGCAGCTTGCTTCTGGATCTCCGAGCGCTAGCATGTATATGAATATGTAAAGACACAAGTGGAAAGTAGAGATAGTAGTGAGATTCCAAAAAGAAGAACAAGCTTACCACAAAGTTCATCGATGAAGCAAAAGGGACTTGGCGCCCCTCTCTGACAAGCTTATTGTAAGCAAGATTGCCAAGCTGGTCGAACGGCAAAGGTTCTTCCAAATTGGCATCCGTGTAGGCATCCGGAAGAAGCTGCAAACGAGTCCGAGGTTGAAACCAATGGAGATAGTTGTTGAAACCCTCATCATCATGGTCCGCTGCATTACTTCCTTTTGCCCGCTTAGCCTCCGTCAAACGTTGTTGAAACGTCTTGATATGCATCTTGTGAATATTGGGCCAATCTGTCTTCCGACATTTGATCCTGTCATAGCTGCATAATAAGATAGCACACTGTCAACAAATAAGAATTACATTACACAATGGCGGAACGGCGGAAAAAGGTTTCATACCGGTGAAGCATACGATCCGTGTCCTCATACATCGGCGGGCACTCTTGATATAGCCCAAACTGCCGCATAACCCGCTGCGTCAAGTGATGCTCAACAGCCCACATGCATATCAACGGGCAACGCATATGAAACAGAACTCTTTCAGCTATGCAAGCAGGGTTAAGCTCCCAGGCAGCGTCACCGTAAGAAGGCCCCCCGTAAGCATATCCTTTGCCATATGGTTGCCATATCACCTACAATATGCCCAATAATGAAGATCCTAAATACCCGAGACGAGAGAGTGATGGAATAGAGTTATTTTACCTGCTCAGGGGTTAGGTTGTCAAACTCGTTGGTGTATTGTCGATATGCTTGTTCTGGGTCAGAAGTGAACTCTGAATGCTGGTCCCAAAAGTACGCAAACGTGGGATACCGGAGGCGGTCGTCACCATCGGCCCAGTCTCTACGAGGGCCATATTTCGGCCGTCCAACAGGCAAGCGTTCCCAACTCCACACCGAAAGAAGGAGGAGGGAACCAGCAATACAAGAGTCCCGTGGCTCTGTCCTACAACAAGCATCGTCAAGCTGCAGAAGGTATGAAAGCAAACATCATTAGAATTTATAGAGCAACCTAATTTCTGAAGTAGCTGAATCTGAGATGCACATATAACAAGAATGTAGCCAATGTATGAAAACAACTCATTACCTGACGATACAACCAAGCCAAAGCAGCAGTGCCCCAGCTCCACTTCTTATCCATGACGGTGAGCGCCTTCAACCAATGCCAGTGCGCGGTCTTCCCACTAGCGTCATTGAACAGAGTCCGTGTGATAACATACCACACGTACACACGGGCGTAGATCTTCACGATATCCTCATCGGCATCCTCAGGGCACGTATTGAAGTTATCTGAGATCCATGTGAAAGTAGCCCCGGCGGTGACCCTCAACTTTACTCCTTTATCGTTGTAAGTATCCCCGGGGCACGCCCCAATAAGATCTAGCATCTTCCCGCGCCAATCATCACAGGCTGTATCGATACAAAGAGGAGCCCCCTCGATGGGGAGCGCAAGTATCATCGCCATGTCCTCAAGCGTGACCGTCATCTCGCCGGTCCGGAGGTGAAAGGTGTGGGTCTCCGGCCTCCACCGATCCACAAGCGCGGTGATCGCGGCAGTATTCACGTTGAGTGTGGTCCGGGTGATCATATGGATGAACGGTAGAAGCCCTAGATTGCGGATGTAGGGGGTGTACCGCTCATCGTAGTTCATCGGCGTTGACGACATCTGCGAGTACCTAACTCGCAATGTTCCAAGAACCTGCAAACACACGAGCTTCATTGTCACATATCAAATCAACCATACCTATATTACATTGAGTAATTGGTTTTAAAATTACCTTCTTCTTCTCCGTCATCATAAAGGCACGGTGACGAACATCAACTTCATCATCGAGAATGCTTTCATTGGTTAACTCCTCCATCCTAAATAATCCGACTATAATGTGAGCATATATGCACATAACTCATAAAATTCTTCTATAATAATTTATCTCCAACATTTCATCTAAAACTATACAATTCAACTAAAATTAACTTCAACTATAAAATTTATCTACAACTCATCTAATTAACATATATGTGAGCATCTATGCACACAATCAAACAATTAATGTACAAAAATTCATATATTCTACATGTCTACATTTGCACATCACAAATAATCTAGATTTGCTAGTAAAATAACAAGCTACATAACATATAAATTAATACATTACAACTAGGGTTTCCAAATTCTACCATATTCAAACAAATTGCACATTACAACTCCACCATACAAATTAATACAAATCCATCCATCACTAACTATGGTTCCCAAATCCATCCATCAAATCCATCCATCACTAACTAGGGTTCCCAAATCCATCCATCAAAAACATTGATTTCAATCAACCTTATCAATCCATGCATCAACCATATCAATACATGAATCAACACTCAATCTAGGGGATTAGAGAGGGGGATGAGGGAGAAGAGCAAGGGGATTGGAGGGAGAATACCTTGATGAAGATCTTGAGCAAGGGGAGTCTTCTTCTTGGTGGAGATTTAGAGAAAGGAAGAAGAGAGAGGAGGAGCCGCCGGCGCCGCCCTAGGTGAGGGAGAGAGAGGTGGGGAGGGAGGAAGAAGTGAGGGAGGGAGGAGAGGTGGGCCGGCCGGCTGTGCTTCTAACCCTAATGTGCAACGCCACTCAGAGTGGCGCCGCACGCACCTCTGCCGCGCCACTCAGAGTGGCGCCGCACGCACCTCTGCCGCGCCACTCAGAGTGGCGCCGCACTTCCTGCCACGCCACCGGCAGTGGCGCCGCAACGTCTTCTGCCACGCCACCGTGACTGGCGCGGCCAAAAGGGGTTAGTCCTGTGAAATATTTTCAAAAGTGGTTTATTATTTGAAATAGTTTGAAGTTTGAGTTAATTTTGTTTAAATCGCCAGAGATATCACACAACATGAAAATAACTGACAGCTTGTTATTATATTCTTTCTGCATCTAGGTCCTAGATCCTGGAGTTATGGTAAGAAATACTTACCTGATCTAAGATAGAGAAGGCATTCGACAGAGGGATACGCCTTGAAGATGTCGTATATTTTTGTGCACCCATCGTTGTTTGATGATAACTCACGTGACAGCTTCAATGTCAAAATTTTAAGCACTGGTGCGCAGCTCAGTATCAGCTTCAACAAATAATGCTCATGATCATCGCCTTGGAAGCCATCTATTTCTACTTCTTCGAGAGCAGTCAACGAGATAATTTGAGTCCTCCAGTCCGTAGGCTCACATGGACAGTTTGCAGGGCATGCTTCTTTCTCCTAAAACCAAATACGTGAATTACTACTACTACTAAATGGATTATTCAGATGTAAAAGTAGGGTGGGAAATTACCGGTGAACTTTGCAGAAAAACCATGAGCCTCCGTGTAGAAGTACGAATCTGATTCATCCCAAGAATATGCAACACAAGCGCTCCAAAAACATGCCCTGCTGCTGACAGATGCAGCTCCAAATCGGAGAATTCAAAGACCATATGCTTCTCTATCTCCCGAGCAAGGTTGGCATCTTCATCTGAGAAAGCATAGTCGTCCTGACATTACAAAGGCTGTTTAGTAGGATATATATGCATCATGCATAGAATTTAGTTTACTGAACTCTGAAAGTAAATTGAGCAGGGATGGGAGACGTGACGCACTTTGCCGGCATAAATCTGCAGCGAAGGTGGCTGTCGACCCCGTGTATCCGCCGTCTCTAGCCTCAGCATGTGGAGGCTCCAAAGACCAAACCCGATAGCTCCTAAGGCGTATTGGCAGTGCCACCGGAACTTGTCCACCATTGGTGCCTCGATGTGGATGCTCATCTCCTCGCCGGCCCAAAACGACACTGCCAGCTGCTTAAGCGCCGGGGCAACGATGTGGACGCGCCCTGCCCATGCTTTCTTGGAGTCGAGGGCGAGCTCCTCCAGCGTCGCCGAGTGGACGGTCCTCCTCCATCCATAGTCGCCGAGCCAGGTGGTCCACTGGTGCCTGAGCACGAGCACGCGCAGGCGCGGGCAGAGGAGGAGCAAGGCGTCCAGGTCTTGGTCCATGACGATGCAGTCCAGGAGGTGCAGCGTGTGGAGCGCGGCGAACTCGGCTCCGGCGGCAGCCGGCGCGCGGAGGACGAAGGGGAGCGACTCCAGCACGATGGAGACGGCGCGGCGGAAACACGGCAGGTGGAGGTCGGCGGGGTTAGGATTCGAGCATCCCGGCGGGAGCGCGAGGACGAGCCTCTCCGGCGCGAGCCGCGCGGCGGCGCGCATCAGCGAGGCGACGTCCGCGCGGGCGGGCCAGTGCTCCTTGGGCACGCGCCTGTTCTGCCTGGGCACCCGGATCTCGAGGAGGGAGATGACGGGAGGCGGAGGGCGGGCGATAAGGCTGAGCGCCGCCGCGAGCGATGGGACCGGGACGTCGCGGAGGGAGATGTCGCCGAGGCGGGACCAGAGGCCGCGCCACCGGCGGGAGAGGCCGCTTGTGCGTGCGGCGGCGGCGGTGCAGCCGACGCCGGCGAGGATTAGGAGGAGGAGGTCGTCGGGGAGGCCGCTGATGTGGTCCGTTCCGTCGCCGCATTGGCCTGGCTTCAGGGAGGAACACCGGCGACGGGTCTGTCTCAACCCCATTGAAGCTTGTCCCTACCAATAGTTGCAGTAACGGACGGATCGCTGATTGGTTTTTTTAATCAAGACAACATATTTATCAGTATCCCAAAAGAATACGGACTTAATACGGATTTAACTTTGAGATAATATTACTATACTCTACCAAAAAAATAACTTTGAGATAATTCCAGATTTAGAAGTTGAAGGATCCAAAACTGTTGTTGTTTTACTCCCACGTGTTCCATAATTTTTGTCGATGGTTTGGTTCAAAAGACAAGAATTAGGAAACGGAGAGGGTGTTTTTTTCACTTAATACTAGACATTATTCTCGTACAGTTCATATCTTCACTTATATATGGTACTCCCTCCAAATACAACTCTTAAGTTTTGCAATAGAACTTGTCCTCCCAAAGCCTCTTGTTCTCACCAGCTCCGCCCTTGTTAAGAGTCTCGTCGGCATGCCCGGCTCCCCTTAATTCCCTCTCCGACGGCGATGTCTGCTGACGTGGTGAAGTGAGTATAGTGTGGGGTCCCGTGTAAATAGTAAGACATAGCCAGTGTCACTGGTGTTCCTAGTGCTCTCTGTGAAAATAGATGAATCTAATTAATTGCTGTTTCATGTTTATTGTGAAGGCCCTTGTGGACTATATATAGAAGTAGATAACTTGCAGGTTCTCAGTCGTTCAGACAAGAATCACTTGGAGCACTTAAATGACGTATATCATTTTTTCGATGAAGAGTATATATTCATATCGCGGAGATACCAATTACACTCAGCCTCTGTAAAAACATATTGTCCTAGCGACATTACAAATGCACACGACCAAAATGAAAGAGAAGAACTAAAAAAAAGTCCCCCTAAAGTGATACCTTACAACAAAAGTACTAACACCACAAGACAACATCAGAAGTCCAACTTCTTCAAAAGCGACGCCTGCAAGAAGGGAACAATACACAAGAGCTATCATCGCCCGAACATAGATTTCAGGTTTTCACTCTGAAGAAAGTCCTCGCTCTTAAAACAATATCTTCAACAAGGCCATTGCCAGGCACAATCAATTAAGGCCAGACCTTAAATTTTCATCCTGAAAGATCAAACTTTGGGCTTCTCCTGTACAGTCGCCCCCCACTTACATACCAATGCTCCAAGTTACAAATCACCCAGCCAATTCCTCATCGCCACAAATAATCAAACCACCATTGCTAGTCCACAGATCTCGCCTTCCATGACATTCTCCACCAGCACCATGAAACGAGAAAGCGTGTTCCATGATATTAACAACCAGCAGAGATTTGAAGTGATACCTCTAAAACCAAACGGTCGGATAAAAATATAGGTGTGCACAACCAAAAACCACCATATCCATCAATCTCCAGGCATAGGTCGTCCAGTGGAGTTCGACGGTCGAGGCCGATGAAGTGGGACTTCGAAACACGAGTCCAGAAAGCCACATAGGCTGAGATTTGCGGTCGCTCACGGTCGGATCCCCTTCGATCCGGAGGTCTAGGAGCGCCATGCCCTGTCAATGAAGACCGCCGGCAAAGATTATCCGAAACTTGGGCAATCAACCGAAAAGTAGATGCTGTCGAGGAGAAACCAATCTTGGAGCCCTGCACTTCAGCATCCCGTCAACGAGCAGCCAGATCAGCGGCAATCGCAGGCGAGTGTGCAGCTAGCTAGACTTCCAGGCCAACGGCTGATGCGTACATGATGTAGAGATCCTTGAATACGCATCAGATCAGGCCCGCATGCACATTGCTGGTGCGTACAGGACGCGTATATGAACCAGCTAATACATACGTTCTGTTTTGGCCGGCCGCCGCCTCTGTCAATCGAATTTCCGTAGCTTCTGCCCTTAAGGATGGATGACGTATATCATTGAACACAACAACTTCGACAACAGAATATAACTAAGAGTTTTAGTACTTTTTATAAAACGCAAACGACTTTTGTGTTTTATTTCATTCAAAAGAGAGAGAGTTTGGTACAATCGTCAGATTACAGGTATGCAAAACAGGATTAGTGAACATCCTAGGCCTTGGAATTCACTACTCTAAGCCTATAACAGCTGAGCACTGCGAAAACAACACATCGTTTTATCGGTTGAAGTGCCCAATCAAAACCGTGATACTTGATAATATATACAAGACTTGTTTGTCAAGGGAGAGCTGATCCTGCCAATGAGCACCAAGAGTCATCAAATGTAAAGATGGGAATCATGTCGGCAGGGAATTTTGGCTATTGTGCATCAACCCTGCAGTGAAGGAAAAATTAAATTATTTCTGGTTAGTATCACAGCATGCACATACGAAGTTTTTTTGTTATATCTATGAAGATTGTTATCACAAGAAAATAAACAATAATGCGTGCTGATAGAAGGAATAAAATAGCAAAATGACGATTAAAGTAGGCAAATTTTAAATATTTTATCACCCACTTCTTCATTCAGCTTATGTTCTGGTAGAATTAGGATGATATGTGCACATGAGCTCAGCCATAATATAGAGGTATACTACGATACATATGTACAACAATGTTTGTTTTTGCTAGTTTCTCTAAAGCAACCGTACGATGTATGGCTTTTTTAAGGTTCGGTTTCCCTAAATAACTGGATAGCTCTCTTCTTCTAAGGCATTGAAGGAACCCTGTCCTTTTGATGAGGTTAGTCAAAAAAAGAACAAATAATTGGCATATGCCAATAACACACAACAACCACCCTGGAGATATCACACAACATGAAAATAACTAATAGCTTGATATTGTATTCTTGCTGCATCTAGGAAGATCCTGGAGTTACGGTAATCATACATGCAGAAGATATACTTTCCAACTTTCAGTTCAACTAATAGCCTAATAAGTAGCATATTATCTGCAGCCAAACGTCATAGTTGTCAGTCAATGGCACAATATGACTACCCTAGAGATACTATATATCCAATATGAAATAACCGACAGTTTGACATTATAATCTTGCAGCATCGAGGAGATCCCCCAGAGGTACGGTAATCATGCATGCAAGAAAAAAAAATACTTACCCAAGATAAACAAGGCATTCCACGGAGAAATGCGCCGTGAGATCGTATATTTTGGTGCGAGCATCGTTACTTGCCGATAACACATGTGACAGCTCCACGGTCAATCTTCTAAGCATCGGTGCACAGCTGAGTATGGTCTTCAACAAATCATATTCATGATCCTCTCCTTGGAAGCCATATATGTCTACTTCTTCAAGGGCCGTCAATGAGATAATGCCAGACCTCCAGTCCGTAAGCTCACACGTACAAGTTGCAGGGCATGCTTCTTTCTCCTATATAACCGAATACTTGGATTAGTACCAAATTTTATTACTGAGATATATATATGTATGAATAATCTTGAAAAAAAAGATATATATGTATGAAGAGTGGAAAATAATAACCTGTGAACTCTGCCGAACGACCTTGAGCCTCCGTAGAACCGAACGGATCCGCTTCAGCTTTAGAAGATGCAACACAAGCGCTCCAAAAACATGCCCCATTGTTGAGAGATGCAGCTCCAAATCAGAGAATTCAAGAACCGCATGCTTCTCTATCTCACTTGCAAGGTTGGCTTCTTCAATGGAAAAAGTATGAGAGGTCTGAAAAGGCAATTTGGTAAGATATAGTATATCAGATTCACAGAATTTGGTTCGGTTGAAAAGTACTCTGGTAAATTGAGCAGGAGAAGTGTGACGCACCTTGCCGGCATAAATCTGCAGCGAAGGGAGCTGTCCCCGTGTCTCTGCCGTCTCTAGCCTCAGCATGTGGAGGCTCCAAAGACCAAACCCGATAGCTTTTTTGCCGTAGCAACACTGCCAGCAGACCTTGTGCAGCATTGGTGCCGACACGGAGATGGTCGCCTCCTTGTAGGCCCAAAAGGACAGCGTCAATTGCTTAAGCATTGGGGCAACGACGTCGATGCGGCTCAGCCATGCTCTCTCGGACTCCAGGATGAGCTCCTGCAGCGTCGCCGAGTGGACTGTCCTCTGTCTGTCGACGCCGCGCCAGGTGGTTATCTTGTTCCTGAGCTCGAGCACACGCAGGCGCGGGCAGCGGGAGAGCAATGCGTCGAGGTCTTCGTCGACGACGATGCAGTCCAGGAGGCGCAGCGTCTGGAGAGCGGCGAACTCGCCCGCGGCGGCGGCCGGCGCGCGAAGGACGAACGGGAGCGACTCGAGCACGATGGAGACGGCGCGGCGGAAGCACATGAGTTGGAGGTCGGCGGGGTTTGGGTTTGAGCCTTTCGGCGGGAGCGCGAGGACGACCGTCTCCGGCGCGAGCCGCTCGGCGGCGCGCACCAGCGAGGCGACGTCCTCGCGGACGGGCCAGTGCTCCCTGGGCACGCGCCGGTTCTGCCTCGGCACCCGGATCTCGAGGAGGGAGATGACGGGACGCGGAGGCCGGGCGACGAGGCTGAGCACCGCCGGGAGCGACGAGAAGGCGACGTCGCGGAGGGAGATGTCGCCGAGGCGGGCCCAGAGGCCGCGCCACCGGCGGGACAGGCCGCTGGTGCGCGCGGCGGCGGCGGTGCAGCCGAGGCCGGCAAGGATAAGGATGAGGAGATCGTCTGGGAGGTCGCTGATGTGGTCCACTCCGGCTGGCTTCACGGAGGAACGCCGGCGAGTTCTTGGTCTCGGCCCCATGGAAGAATGCTGAGCCCTAGCCATGGTTGCAGTAACGGAACGACACAGTTCCCTGATATGTATATCCGATATCTGTATAACAGAAGAAAACGGACTTACTCGGTTAGTCCGGATCTATCTTTTAGATAATTTCTGATTTGACAGTAGAAGATTCTGGGTTGCTTATAAGGGCACCACTAGGGAATCCCTAGTAGGGATCGGAGTCCGATCCGAAAACTTGTTTACGAAAAACTGTTACCTAATCATGTTTCTGTTGCATTATTTTTCAATTGGTGAAACTTAGCTGTCTATTTTTTTGTAAAATCTTATGAAAAAATGTTGCAATAAGGGGAAAAAAGTCAGCGGTGGTATCCATCCATGTGATGATGTGAGGAGAGCAGCTCCACCAGCTAAATTCAACAGCTTATGACGAAAGCGCCGTCTAGCACTACCAATCAATCTCGAAGCATAATTGGATGGGTCTTTAAAAGAGTTCCCGTTGCTGTCTTGCTCAGCGTGGACAGCTGGAGTGCCATACAAACGGAGCATCTCTATTCCTCAATCTTGATCGACAGAGCTAGGAAATTCCATGGCGTCCTCTGTCCTATCCTCCTCCTCCTCCTCAACACCCGAGGCGGACAACGAGGCAGAGCCCCACAGAGAAATCTACGACCAACTCCGCGCGGTCGTGTCCACCTACCCGACGGCGCCCAGCTGCACCGGCACCCCATATGTCCGTCACCCAGATGGCTGGTACACACGCACGCTGAGTGTCGTCAACGCCATGGTCATCAAGCAGCACCTCAAGGCGCGGGACACCGACGTCTTCCTCGCCACCTTCCCCAAGTGCGGCACCACGTGGCTCAAGGCGCTCGTGTTTGCGGCGCTCCACCGCACCACCGCCGGGCCGGCGCTCGCGCCGCTCGCAGCCCACAGCCCGCACCAGCTCGTCCCATTCCTGGAGAACCAGGTCTTCACCAACGGGCGGATCCCCGATCTGAGCTCCCTCCCGGCGCCCCGGCTCATGATGACGCACATCCCGTCCGTGTCGCTGCCGGAGTGCATCGCCGCATCGGACTGCAAGGTTCCTCTGGCACTTCCTCAACAGGTTCGCGCCGGCGCCGTGGGACATCGGCGAGGCATTCGCGCAGTTCTGCGACGGCGCCTCGCTGTTCGGGCCTTTCTGGGAGCACGCGCTGGGCTACTGGCGGTGGCACGTGGACAGGCCGGACCAGGTGCTCTTCCTCACCTACGAGGAGCTCGCTGCCGACACCCTCGGCCAGCTGAGACGCCTCACCAGGTTCATCGGCCGCCCATTCACGGCGGAGGAGCTGGAGGCTGGAGTGGACCGGGAGATCGTGGAGGCGTGCGCCATGGAGAGCCTAGCTGGGCTGGAGGTGAACCGGTCGGGAGAGACCATGATGGCCGAGAGGTCGATGCCAAACAACGTATTTTTCCGGCGCGGCGTGGTCAGAGACTGGAAGAACCACTTGACGCCGGAGATGGCGAGGAGGATCGACGAGATCACCGAGAACAAGTTCAGAGGATCTGGATTGGTGTTGCCATCTCATCTCAACTACTAGTAGTAGTAGTGGATTCACGATGACAATCTATTTCAACAAGTGTATTGATGCTGGAATCATGTTCAGAGGGTATGTTTTGCAATTCGATTCCACGTACTGCCAGGGCCCAACGATGCTAACACCATGTACCTACTTCGGTTTCACAACATTCTACGAAAATATCTATTTGGTTATGGCAGAAAAATATTTTAGTTTCTTTTTCTTTGACCTTTTGTGAATAATAACTACGACTGCATCAAAGGCTCCTCGCTAGAATCACGCGCACGAAGCCCACAACACCTGCGAGCTCCGACCACCTCGCTGCACGCCGTCGCCACCCAATCGACCCCGCCACCACCACCACTACAAGGAAAATGCTAACTTATGACCCTCCATTTTCGTCACTAGATCGTCATAATAAGTCGTTTATGACGATCTTATGACGAAAATAGAATGGTTAAAAGCTGAGCATCGCAAATGAACAATAACGACGATTTTGTTGAAATCGTCATAACCGTCTATAACGATCTTGGATCGTCATAACCCTTATGACGATCTAATATCGTCACTAGCCCTCAGGCCAGGCCAGGTCAGATCCTACGTGGCTAGTCCTACCTTGCTTGTCGTAATGCAGATTCAGCCCGGTCTGTTTCGGTGGTTTATATGGGCCGAGCCCAATAATTCTGGCCATTTTCATAAGCCTTTCTCTAACACTGCATTATTCTTTTGGGCTGCTATTTTAGTACTTGTTTTGGGCCGTAGCCTCTTTCAAACTTTTTATTTTAATTTTGAGCCTTTTTAGATCTTTCTCTGAAATGATTCTACCAATATATTTGGGCCGTAACCTTTTAGAGCCCAAAAGAATTTTGTCCAGTAGAATTTTTAGCCTTTTTAATTAATTCTCTATTTGAAAATATAGAGAAAACAATCAATTATGTTCTATTTCCACATATCCAAATTACTCTGCGTCCCAGCAAACAATCAATATTTCACAAATGAAAAATATCAGTTCACAGCCAAAACAAGTTGAACCAGAGCCATAAAAAATAAGATACATAATTCTTCGCAGTAACAATATCACAGGCACATCGCCCAGGTCGCGAGTCACCAGAAGCACATCGCAGCTCGCCAGCTGCTGCACGTCCCCTGGCTGCACCTCTCGAAAACCGGCCGCCACCCCCAGCAGCTTGCTAGCCACATCGAGTAGCTCAAGTGTGTCCCGGCACGCCCAGCACCCACCCAGCAGAGCGCCCATCACCCACCCAACAGAGCGCTGGCCAACACCTCCAAGTCCAAGCACGCTCATCATGGCACATTACCTGCACATTACTTCCAGTTCAACAATACTAAAATTCACCACAGAAATTCCCAGGATTGAACATGTGATACTTCTAAATTCCCAGGATGTGATCATGTGATACTTCTAAATTCCCAGGATGTGATCATTAAGAATTAGCATATCAAAATTCAGCAGAGTACAAGCACAAGAATAGCAATCACTTCCAGGTCACAAAGACCTGAGAATATCAAGCATCAAATTACCTCACCGTTGCCCTGTAGTTTTAGCTCGATCAGGCCTTGTCTTTGTTCAAGAGCATCTCCACAAAAAGGAGAGAGGCATCACGGTAGCCCTGAAAGGTTGATCGACAAAATATGTCCGAAGACAAAAAATAATACTTTGAACATGTTTAATCCTTAACCAAATTGAAGATGTTTCTTCTGTTGCAAATGCTACTTGTTCAAGTACTAAAATAATATTGACAGTTTCAGTCTAGTGCCTAACAATCTAACATTACTTAAAATGCAAGTAAAATCAAGTGAAATAATGCAAACCGAGACAGAGATGCAAGTAACACAAACCTGGAGACAGTACTCCAAAGATTAACTGCAGTGTTACATTTATCTTGTACAGAAATCACACACATTTTTCCTAGCATAAACAACACAAAACCATCACATCCAAGTACTGCAATTTATCTACTGGATTTGCTCACTAAGTATGTTAACAAGTATGTTAACTGGTCACGTAAAATTGCAGCTATTCTAAGTTTTTAGTTAAGCAAAATTAAAGCCTATAAGTTATGCCCCTAATACTGAAACCATTGTGTGCATGCCAAACAGCGGAAACAAGATTCCTTGCTTGCATTGATACCTCTAAATGTTACCAGAACTCAGTTAATAGAACATCTCATATTAAGCAATCCAAGGTATATACTATAACCAGCAATGCCAAGAAGAAAAACTGGTATATACTATAACCAGCAATGCCAAGAATTATTTAAAATATTGTCAACCTTAACTGCATTAATAGAGTATGATCACAGGAGCAAAAATAACTGCATTAATAGAGTAAAAACTAGGATTCGTGCCAATCATAATACAGAGCACACCCAGAAGCTTTGGCCATCTTCATCAAAGAAAAATACAGAGCACCAGCAGCGTAATCTTATTACCTTGACACACCTCTGCCATGTTACTGCATGTCCTTGTCAAGGAAGATCTAGCCAGAGAGGATATTTTCGAGGAGGCCGCTGAGGCATACGGTGATAAATGAGAATGACAGTATCTAGTAAAGCAAAAAAATAAAGGTTATAAGTTAAGCCTTTATTAAACACACAACAGATCTGAAACATGTTTTGGCAGATGAGGGTCGATCTTGCCATCATCAAACAATTTGACCATGAGAGCATAATATATATTGGTATAACTGGTGTGTTCTACAGATCAGTATATATTACTTAAAGAGTCAGCAATTTCCATGAAATCAATCACCATGTTCAGTACTATTTCAAGCCTAGATAAGTAACTATAACCGATTTCAGTACATTTTGAGGTCTGAATGACAATATACGAAGGTATATACAATGACAAAACATCACAACTAAGAACAGGAACTACATACCATCAGGAAGTACAAAACATCACAACTAAAAAAAGTTCAGATCTAGAAAAAAAGGGGAGGCCCGTGCATACTTGAAGGTCAATTCGATGAAGGTGTCATCGATGAGGCCCCACGCCTCCACCAGCTTCCTCTGCACCCGTCGTTGCATGCGCTAGCGCCTGACGCAATCATGCTTCCACGCCCGCACCCAAAGCGCGGTGTTTCTCCTAGCGCCAAAAACCACGCCGGCGGGGCGCTGGAGTCTGACTGCCGAAGCCCTATTGGCCAGATACCAATCGGGAGATCGGGGTTAGAGAAGACATCTGGGTCGAGGGGAAGCCGAGAGGGAGAGAGGGGTGCTAACATGTACATCGAGGAGGTAGTCGACGAAGTGCGCGCTGGTAGTTGCTCCCCGTAGTGGAAGCGAGAGAAGCTGGATCTGTGCCCATCCATGCTCCGGCATCTGCGCTGCTCGCCTGGATCGATACCAGATCCGTGCCCATCTGTGGTCGATGCATCCTTCGACACCGGTGATGGGGAGGCAGAGAGAGGTGCATGGGTAGGCAACGTGGGATCGAGGTGTGATACGTCTCAAACGTATCTATAATTTTTGATGCTCCATGCTTGTTTATGCACCATTTGCTTTGTGTTTTGTTACACTTTGTGGCGTTTTTATGCATTTTCTGGAACTAACCTATTAACAAGATGCCATAGTGCCAGTTCCCTGTTTTCTGCTGTTTTTGTGTTTCAGAAAAGCTACACAGGAAATATTCTCGGAATTGGACGAAACAAAAGCAAAAGTTCATATATTTCCCGACACGAGACGAAGTCCAAAGCAGAGACGGAGGGGGACCAGGGGCCAGCCAAACCAAAGGGTGGCGCAGCCAGCCCCTAGCCCGCGCCACCAGGTGGTGGGGCCACCTGGCCCACCTCCTCATGCCGCCCTTCCGCCTATATATTCTCCTCGGCGAGGAAAACCTAAATACCCGATCAATTTTCCACGAAACATACTGCAAGCCGCCGCCATCGTTGACGCGAGATCGGGAGGGTCCAGAAGCTCTTCCCGGCACCCTGCCGGAGAGGGGAATCACCACCGGAGGCCTTCTTCATCACCATGCCTGCCTCCAGAGTGATGTGTGAGTAGTCTACCTTGGACTACGGGTCCATAGCATTAGCTAGATGGTTGTCATCTCCTCCATGTGCTTGTTGTTTAGATCTTGTGAGCTACCTATCATGATCAAGATCATCGTCGTGTAATTCTACATGTTGTGTTTGTTGGGATCCGATGAATATTGATACTTTGTCAAGTTGATTTATGATTTATCATCTCTATGTTGTTTATGATCTCGCATGCTCTCCGTTGCTAGTAGATATCTTGGCCGAGTAGATGCTAGTGACTCCAAGAGGGAGTATTTATGCTCGATAGTGGGTTCATGCCTCTAGTAATCTGGGGGGAGTGACAGAAACCTCTAAGGTTGTAGATGTGCTGTTGCTACTAGGGAGAAAACAATAATCTTGTGTTCAAGGACATTTGTATTGTTTACTTTACACACTTTGCTTAAGGCAATAATTTGTTGCTTGCAACTTAATACCCAACGGCTGCTCGGATGACATCCGGCGGGTGGATTATTAGTCATCGATGCAGTTGGATTACGGTCTATGTATTATGTTGTAATGCCCAAATGAATCTCATAGTGATCCTCATGACATTTGTATGCTTGCTTTATTCTATCAATAGCCCAACTGTAATTTGTTTACCCAGCATGTTATTTATCTTATGGAGAGACACCACTAGTGAACTGTGGACCACGGTCCATTCTTTTACATTGTTATTACCATTTACCATTTACTCGCTTTATTTACATTCTTGCAAACTATTATCTTTTACCACTTGATACGCTTAATCCTCTGTTTACAGCAAACCGGTGAGATTGACAACTGATACGTCTCCAACGTATCTATAATTTTTGATGCTCCATGCTTGTTTTTACACCATTTGCCTACTGTTTCGTTACACTTCGTGGCACTTTTATGCATTTTCTGGAACTAACCTATTAACAAGTTGCCACAGTGCCAGTTCCCCGTTTTCTGCTATTTTTGTGTTTTAGAAGTGATACACAGGAAATATTCTCGGAATTGGACGAAACAAGTTCCTGAAGTCTTATTTTACCCGGAAGCTTCCAGAGATCCGAAGGAGAGTAGGAGGGGGGCCACAGGGGCCCCACACACAGGGCTGGCGCGGCCAGGGCCTGGGCCGCGCCACCCTGGCATGAGGCCACCTGACGGAAAAAACCTAAGTACCCGATCACTTTTCCAGAACACATCGCGATCCGCCGCTGCCGTCGACCCGAAGATCGGGAGGGTCCAGAAGCTCTTCCCGGCACCCTGCCAGAGAGGGGAATCGCCACCGGAGGTCTTCTTCATCGCCATGCTTGCCTCCGGAGCGATGAGTGAGTAGTCTACCTTGGACTATGGGTCCATAGCAGTAGCTAGATGGTTGTCTTCTCCACCATGTGCTTCATGTTTAGATCTCATGAGCTGCCCTACATGATTGAGATCACCGTTATGTAATTCTACATGTTTGGTTTGTTGGGATCCGATGAATATTGGTGTTATGATTGAGTTGCTGTACTGAATTATATCTTATGTTATCTCTATGTTGTTTATGATCTTGCATGCTCTCCGTTGTTAGTAGCTATCTTGGCCGAGTAGTTGCTAGTGACTCCAAGAGGGGGTATTTATACTCGATAGTGGGTTCATGCCTCTATTTAACCTGGGGGAGTGACAGAAACCTCTAAGGTTGTAGATGTGCTGTTGCTACTAGGGAGAAAACAACATTCATATGCTCAAGGGCATATGCTTTGTTTACATTACACACTTTGCTTAATGCAATTATCTGTTGTTCGCAACTTAATACTTGTGGAGTTCTCGGATTGATTCGCCACAAGTGGATTATTAGTCATAGATGCAGTTGGATGGCGGTCTATGTATTTTGTTGTAATGCCCAGAGTAAATCTCATAGTGATCTTCTTGACATATCACGTTTATCATTATTCTATCAATTGCCCAACTGTAATTTGTTTACCCAGCATGTGTTATTTATCTTATGGAGAGACACCACTAGTGAACTGTGGACCCCGGTCCTATTTCCATCATATTGCTATCACCTATTTACTTTACTCGCACTGTTTACTTTACTCGCATATTCTATTGTTTTCCACTCGATACGCTCATAACCTTTGTTTCAAGCAAACCGGTGAGATTGACAACCTCATCGCAAGTTGGAATTATTGTGAGTAAAGCTTGGACGAGGCGCCATATATAAATTGTCCGAAGCTATCGCAAACTAGCAAGCATCACCTTCAGTCGTTTGTCTCTCCTCTCCAAGAACGATAAACCTTGGTTTCTTAACTGAGGGAAAACTAGTTGCTATACTCATCACACCTTCCTCTTGGAGTTCCCAATGGGCTGGTCATTCACCACGCACAAGGACCATCTGCTACACGTCAACTTGGCACCAGCAGCTTCTTTTCTGGCGCCGTTGCCGGGGAGGAAGTAGAAGACTTCTGCGAGGGGAGTTTTCGCATGCACATCCTGTACTTTGTTATTGTTTTGCTTTACTTTATTTATTTTACCTGCATCGTTTTATATCAAAAACCCAAAAAAATTAGAATCCTTGGTAGTTGTTTTTACTTGTTTACTTTAGTTTTGCTGAAATGGCCAATCCTGAAAACACCAAGTTGTGTGACTTTACTAGCACGAACAATAGTGATTTTATCTGCACTCCTATTGCACCACCTGCTACTGCTGCAAACTTTTATGAGATTAAGCCTGCTTTGTTGAACCTTGTTATGAAAGAGCAATTTTCTGGTGCTAGTACTGAAGATGCTGCAGCTCATCTCAACAATTTTGTTGAGCTATATGAGATGCAGAAATATAAGGATGTTGATAGTGATATTATTAAGCTCAAGTTGTTTCCTTTTTCTTTGAGAGGAAAAGCTAAAGATTGGTTGCTGTCTTTGACTAAGAATAGTATTGATTCATGGGCTAAGTGTAAGGATGCTTTTATTGGTAGATACTACCCTCCTGCTAAGATTATATCCTTGCGTAGCAATATTATGAAGTTTACTCAGTTTGATAATGAACATGTTGCTCAAGCTTGGGAAATAATGAAATCTATGATAAAGAATTGCCCCACTCATGGACTGACTACTTGGATGATTGTCCAAACTTTTTATGCAGGACTGAATTTTTCTTCGAGGAACCTACTTGATTCAGCTGCTGGAGGCACTTTTATGTCCCTTACCTTGGGCGCCGCAACAAAGCTACTTGACAACATGATGGTAAATTATTCCGAATGGCACACCGAGAGAGCTCCACAAGGTAAGAAGGTAAATTCTGTTGAGGAAACCTCTTCCTTGAATGATAAGATTGATACCATTATGGTTATGCTTGCTAATGATAGGACTCATGTTGATCCTAATAATGTTCCTTTGGCCTCTCTGGTTGCTCAAGAAGAGCATGTTGATGTGAATTTCATTAGAAATAATAATTTTAACAACAATGCTTATAGGAACAATTTTGCTAGTAACAATTATAGGCCGTATCCTTCTACCAATGGTAATGGTTATGGTAATTCTTATGGTAATTCCTACAACAACACTAGGGCCGCGCCCTCCGAGCTTGAGGTAATGCTCAAGGACTTCATCGGTAAGCAAACTGCTTTTAACAAGTCTGTTGAGGAAAAGTTAGGCAAAATTGATATTCTTGCTTCTAAAGTTGATAGCCTTGCTCATGATGTTGAAATTCTGAAATTAAAAGTGTTGCCAAATGATGTGAAAGAGAACAAAGTTTTTGCTACTGCTAATGCTATTCAAGTTGGAATTGATGAAAATATTAGATTGTTAGCGGAATTGCATGCCAGGTGGGAAAGAGAAGATGATATGGCTAGAGAGATGAAGGTATGTACCATTACTACCTCTAATGATGTTGCTCCTAATGCTAGCAATCCTCTTACTTTGATTGGTGTAGAGAAAACTCCCACTCCTTGTGTTAAAAAGCCTAAAACTGCCAAAACTTTTTCTCAAAAGAGTGCTGAAATTTTTCAGAGTGTAGGAGATGATAGCTCTACTTCTTTTAATGATTTTGATGTTGATGGCTGCAATATATCTGAAGTTATTTTGTTCTTGCAAAAGCTTGCCTTGACTCCCAATGCTAGTTCTTTAAATATTGCTTTTACTAAGCATATTACCAATGCTCTCATGAAAATTAGGGATGAAAAGTTGAAGCAAAAAGCTTCTGTTCCCAAGAAGTTAGAAGATGGTTGGGAACCCATCATTGATATGCATGTTAATGGTTATGATTGCCATGCTTTATGTGATCTAGGTGCTAGTATTTCTATCATGCCTAGAAAGATTTATGACATGCTTGATTTACCACCGCTTGAAAAGTGTTATTTTGATGTTCCTATTGCTGATGTTGCTAAGAAGAAACCTTTGGGAAGGATTAATGATGTTTTTATTGTGGTTGAAAATAACCTTGTTCCCGTTGATTTTCTTGTTATGGACGTTGAATGCCATGCTTCATGTCCTATTATTTTGGGAAGACCCTTTCTTCGAACTGTAGGTGCCATCATTGATATGAGGGAAGGCACCATCAAATATCAATTTCCACTAAAGAAAGGTATGGAACACTTCCCTAGGAAAAGAAAGAAATTACTTTTTGACTCTATTCTTAGAGCAAATTATGAGCTTGATGCTTCATCACTTGATATTACTTGATTCGCAATTTTCTGCGCCTAGCTCAAAGGCGTTAAAGAAAAGCACTCTTGGGAGATAACCCAATGTTTTATTTTCAGTACTTTTTTCTTTTATTTGAGTCTTGGAAGTCATTACTACTGTAATGACCACTCCTTATCTTGTTTATTTCGTTTTTGTGCCAAGAGAAGCCTCTAATTCGAGTGAGGTAAAGATTTGGGGATGTTGCTGTCCTGAAACTGTTTTCGGTGCTGCACCATAAAAATTCGTATAAATTCTCTGTATATCTTTTGGACCTTCAATTTCTTGTGAATATGCCCCAGGTTATATCCAAACTTTCGTTAGTTGAAAACTTTTTGATTTGAGCAACAGAAAACCCCTCAAAAATTCGACCTTTGTCAGCTGTTCAGTTTTGACAGATTTCTGCCAATATTTGTGTTTGCCACTTTATCGCTTTCTTTTGAGTTCTTTTGATCACAGAACTTTTGGGGAGGTTGCTAAAGTAGTATATTCTTTATATGTGGTAGTTTTGAGTTGAAACCTGAAGCAAAAAGAGGTTGATTATATGTTATGCTTACACTAATGTTGCTAATAGAATTGTGTTTAGATTTGTATGAATGAAGTTTTCAAGTGTAGGGATTGGAGAATGATGAGATGAGTTGAAGAATGGACAAAAGCTCAAGCTTGGGTATGCCCATGCATCACCCCAAGAAATATCCAAGAAGTACAAGCGTCAAAGCTTGGGGATGCCTCCGAGGCACCCCTTCTTCATCGGCAAAAATCAGGTCACCTTTCAAGACACTATATTTTTATTGCTTCATGCACTATGTGTTTTTCTTGGAGCGTCAGTTGTTTTAGTTTTCTTAGTTAGTTTAGTTTGTTTGTTTGCTGCAATAAATGGTTGGACCCCAACAAATTTCTTTTGGAGAAGTTTCCTTGCTTTTCATTTGCCAAGAACGCTCTAGTTTTCACTCTTATCAAAAATCGGGTGTTCTTCTTTTTCCGCTACTGCTTTTGGTTTTTGTTTTCGCCTTGATTTACGTTCAGACCTTGTCATATCTTTTCATCAAGGTGTATTTTTGCCTCTGATCTTTATTGGTTTTCATCAAAAGAGGTGTTTATAAAAATTTCTAATGGTGTTGGAAAAGAGAAAAAGCTTTATGCAAAATAGTGGTACAAGAAGGAGCTTGTGTAGACTGCGGCTTAGGCTTTTTCATGTCATGCTTGATGTCTTTTTGATAGTATGCTTAGTGTTTTTGCTGTAGCATGACTTGTCTCAAATAATTGAGATTGCTTAATGAGCCTTTGAAAAAAATCATGCGTTGTTTTTATTGTATGGAAGCATTATTTTGGTTTTCTCCTTGATGCTTTATTTGGGTTGACTTGGCGCATGCTCACACATGTTAGACTCTTACAAAGTCGCCAATAGCCACTATGATCATTTAGTTTTTGAATTTTGATGCCATCTTATGCTTCTTTTAATGTCGCTTTGTCGCTTTGCATGATTATGGCCATTATTGCTCTCTTAGTTGGTCGCTCCCAGTCTTTTGCTAGCCCTCGCCTTGTACTGAGTATGAGCTCTACTCGTGCATCCAACTCCTAAAAGCCAAAGTTTTCCAAAGTGTCCACCATACATACCTACTAGCAATTTGCTATTCCAACTAAATTTGACTTGCTTTTATTTTCTCTTCAAATTAAACTCTTACCAGTGTTATGCGAAATTCGGTCAGTAAAGCTCTCACGAACCGGAAGGCACACTTTACTTTTTCCTGTTCTTAAAAAATTGACATTGTGGTCTCTTATGTTGAGTTGTTATGCTTGCAAGTTGTAAGTTGGAGACTAGCCCAGCCATGCAGTCATGGGCAAGCTTTCAACATTGCACTTCTTATTTGAGTTGATATCGTGATCTTTTGTTTATGGATGCCCGCGTTGTGAAATGAATTGGGAATCTTGTGGGGATCATGGAGTTTGTATATGTGTTAGGGAAACGCCGGGCCGCCAATCTAAGCCATGCATAATTCATGGTGGAAATTTGTAGCATACCCATGGTGAACATTCGACGACGCATCTCACAATAAAAAGCTAAACAAATGGCAAATAAAAGAGATGTCGAGGTGTTCATTGTCTGTTTGTCCTGTCATTTTGGTGTGGGCTTGTTCCATGTCATCGGGCACGGAGGTACCCCATTGGCGGTTCTCAATGATATGCATATATTTACAATGACAAGAGCCTTGCTTGGGACTCTAAGTAAAGTAGCATGAGGTTTGGGTACTCGTATTCATGGGGCACGAGGTTTTCAACTTATGATTTGTCAAGCATATGCATCATAATTGTTCTCGTATTAACTTTAACCATTCAAGATGCTTATGATGGAGGCAATGAGAGCTCAAAACCGGTAAGTACCATAATTTTTGAAGGTTATAAAACTTGCAATCACTGCTTCCCTCTGCGAAAGGCCTTTCTTCTACTTTTATGTTGAGTCACCACCTTCTTTTTTTATGCACCATTAAGAGAGCATAGTTGTCATTCTTAGTATAATGTGCATTGTCCCAAAGTTTTCCTTGATTGATTCATATTGCTGGTTTCACTTGTTCTCAAATTATTTGTATCTAGTCGCCCTCTTAAACTTGAAGGTGTCCTATGCATTTATGTTTTGCTCTCTATAAAGGACAAGCTGAAAACCATTTGTATGTTTTTCCTTATGATTTGAACACACGTTTGACTTTCATTATTTCATTTTCATGATCTTTTGTTTGTGTTCATTTGCATGTTTACAACATGGTTGCTAAGTTCTTATTGTCAAGATTATATCTTCATGCCCATGTTTTAAGTTCTTATGATCCCAGCTCACAAATGCTTACATATATGATCAAGATTGTGTAGGTGCATGTCACCTCAAAAATTATTCTTTTGTTGTCACTTACCTACTCGAGGACGAGCAGGAGTTAAGCTTGGGGATGCTTGATACGTCTCCAACGTATCTATAATTTTTGATGCTCCATGCTTGTTTTTACACCATTTTCCTACTGTTTCGTTACACTTCGTGGCACTTTTATGCATTTTCCGGAACTAACCTATTAACAAGTTGCCACAGTGCCAGTTCCCTGTTTTCTGCTGTTTTTGTGTTTTAGAAGTGATACACAGGAAATATTCTCGGAATTGGACGAAACAAGTTCCTGAAGTCTTATTTTACCCGGAAGCTTCCAGAGATCCAAAGGAGAGTAGGAGGGGGGCCACAGGGGCCCCACAAACAGGGCTGGCGCGGCCAGGGCCTGGGCCGCGCCACCCTGGCATGAGGCCACCTAACGGAAAAAACCTAAGTACCCGATCACTTTTCCAGAACACATCGCGATCCGCCGCTGCCGTCGACCCGAAGATCGGGAGGGTCCAGAAGCTCTTCCCGGCACCCTGCCGGAGAGGGGAATCACCACCGGAGGTCTTCTTCATCGCCATGCTTGCCTCTGGAGCGATGAGTGAGTAGTCTACCTTGGACTATGGGTCCATAGCAGTAGCTAGATGGTTGTCTTCTCCACCATGTGCTTCATGTTTAGATCTCATGAGCCGCCTTACATGATTGAGATCACCGTTATGTAATTCTACATGTTTGGTTTGTTGGGATCCGATGAATATTGGTGTTATGATTGAGTTGCTGTACTGAATTATATCTTATGTTATCTCTATGTTGTTTATGATCTTGCATGCTCTCCGTTGTTAGTAGCTATCTTGGCCGAGTAGTTGCTAGTGACTCCAAGAGGGGGTATTTATGCTCGATAGTGGGTTCATGCCTCTATTTAACCTGGGGGAGTGACAGAAACCTCTAAGGTTGTAGATGTGCTGTTGCTACTAGGGAGAAAACAACATTCATATGCTCAAGGGCATATGCTTTGTTTACATTACACACTTTGCTTAATGCAATTATCTGTTGTTCGCAACTTAATACTTGTGGAGTTCTCGGATTGATTCGCCACAAGTGGATTATTAGTCATAGATGCAGTTGGATGGCGGTCTATGTATTTTGTTGTAATGCCCAGAGTAAATCTCATAGTGATCTTCTTGACATATCACGTTTATCTTTATTCTATCAATTGCCCAACTGTAATTTGTTTACCCAGCATGTGTTATTTATCTTATGGAGAGACACCACTAGTGAACTGTGGACTCCGGTCCTATTTCCATCATATTGCTATCACCTGTTTACTTTACTCGCACTGTTTACTTTACTCGCATACTCTATTGTTTTCCACTCGATACGCTCATAACCTTTGTTTCAAGCAAACCGGTGAGATTGACAACCTCATCGCAAGTTGGGAACAAAGTATTTGGTTGTGTTGTGTGCAGGTTCCGCGTTGCAGCTAGCAAGCAAAGCTTGGACGAGGCGCCATATATAAATTGTCCGAAGCTGTCGCAAACTAGCAAGCATCACCTTCAGTCGTTTGTCTCTCCTCTCCAAGAACGATAAACCTTGGTTTCTTAACTGAGGGAAAACTAGCTGCTATACTCATCACACCTTCCTCTTGGGGTTTCCAACGGGCTGGTCATTCACCACGCACAAGGACCGTCTACTACACGTCAACTTGGCACCAGCAACAACCTCACCGTAAGTTGGGGCAAAGTACTTAGTTGTGTTGTGTGCAGGTTCCACGTTGCTGCTGGTGCAAAGCTACGCCCTGGATGAGGCACCATGTATAAATTGTCCGGAGCTGTCGCGAAGCTAGCGAGCATCAACCTTCGGAAGTTGGTTCTTTCTCCTACTGGTTCGATAAACCTTAGTTTCATACTAAAGGAAGACTTGCTGCTGTGCTCATCATACCTTCCTCTTGGGGTTCCCAACTGGACGGTCATCTACACGCCATCAAGCAATTTTTCTGGCGTCATTGCCGGGGAAAAAGAGGATTTCTGCAAGGGGAGTCTCTCGCTTTCAATCTTTTACTTTGTTATTGTTTTGCTTTATTTTATTTTTGCTTGCATCTTTTTATCAAAAATACAAAAAAATTAGTTCCTTTGATAGTTGGTATTCCGTTACTTTTACTTTTAGTTCATTATGTTGTTCCCTAAGTATGCTCTGGAGGACCTTTCAATCGGTAGTGGTTCTATAATTGGGAAAGGTAACATCGAGGAGTTCTTTAATCATGTTACTATGCATAAAGATGTTGAGGATAGATCTTTAGCCGAGCTTGCTCCTAGTTATGAAGTTGCTGCTGCTTATTTAGTTCACATGTTGGAGGCTAGGTTTGTTAACCTTAATCCTTTTATGCAACAAATGTTTCTTAAGCTTTATGATATCGAAGACTCCAAAAAGAAAGATTTTATTTTGGAGACTTTGCATAGAGAATTTAGAGATGTTGTTATAGAAGCTAGGAAAGTTTTTGAGCGTTTTAATATGCTTGGCTCACGCGTAAATGTTGTTGGTACAAACAAGGAAGAAATCAAAGTACCAATACCTTGCAAACTCGTAGGATTGCATGAAGCTTTGGAAAAGAACTTTGATTGGATTGTTCCTGAAAACCATTTTGATGAAAGTAGTGAACCCAAGAGTGTTCATAAGGGATATTCAAAAACTCATTTGGATACAATACAATTCATTGCTGAAAAGACTTCTGCAATTGATCTTAATGTCTCATTTGATAATACTTGATTTCCACTTTCTACGCCTAGCTCAAAGGCGTTAAAGAAAAGCACTCTTGGGAGATAACCCAATATTTTATTTTCAGTATTTTTTATTTTTCTTGAGTAATGTTATTACTACTGTAATGACCTCTCCTTATCATTTTTATTTCGTTTTTGTGCCAAGAAGAACCTCAAATTGGAGAAAGGTAAGATTTGGGAAAGTTGCTGTCCTAAAATAGATTTCTACGCTTCACCGTAAAAATTCGTGAAAATTCTCAGGATATCTTTTTGATCTGCGATTTCTTGTGCACATGACCCAGGTTATTTCCAAACTTTTATTGGTTTTTCACTTTTCGATTTGAGCAACAGAAGGTCCTCAGAAAAATCGATCTTTGTCAGCTGTTCTATTTTCACAGATTTCTGCCACTATTTGTTATTTGCCTCTCGATCGCTTTCTTTTTTAGTTCTTTTGATCACAGAACTTTTCAGGAAGTTGCTACAGTATCTTATGGTTTAATGGATGGTATATTTGAGTTTTAAACTGAACCAAAAGAGTGGATTTACTATTGTGCTTACACTAATGTTGCTAATAGAATTGTGTGAAGTTTTGTATGAAGGAAGTTTTCAAGTGTAGGGAAAGGAGAGTGATGAGATGAGATGAAGTATGGACAAAATCTCAAGCTTGGGGATGCCATGTCACCCCAAGAAATATCCAAGAGGTACAAGCGTCAAAGCTTAGGGATGCCCCGAGGCACCCCTTCTTCATCGGCAAATATCAGGCCATTGCTTCGTATACTATGTGTTTTTCTTGGAGCGTCTTTACTTTTGCTTTCAGTTTTCTTTTGTTTTGTTTGCTGAAATAAATGGTTGAACACTAACAAATTTCTTTTGGAGAAGACATACTCCGTTTTTCATTGCCAAGAACACTCTAGTTTTCACTCTTATCGTTTAACGAGTGTTCTCTTTTTCTAGTACTGCATTTAGCTTTCGTTTTTCGCCTTGATTTTTGTTCAGATCTTTTTATATCTTTGTATCAAGGTGTATTTAGACCTCTGGTCTATGTTGGTTTTCATCTTAAAGAGTTGTTTCAAAAAGATTGAATGGTGTTGGAAAAAAGAAAAAAGTTTCATGCCTATAGTGGTACAAATGAGAGCTTGTTTAGACTGTGGCTTAGACTTTTGCATGTTATGCTTGATATTATTTTGATAGTATACTTAGTATTTTTTTTGTAGCATGACTTATCTCAAATGACTGAGATTACTTAATGTGCCTTTGAAAGAATCATGCGTTGTTTTTATTATATGGGAGCATATTATTGTGGTTTTCTCCTTTGATGCTTTATTTGGGTTTACTTGGAGCATGCTTACAACATGTTTGACTTTACCAAGTCTCCATAAGCCTCTATTATCATTTGGTTTTTGACTTGTGATACCACTTTATGCTTCGGTTAATGATGTTTTGTCGCTATGCATGATTATGGCCGTTATTGCTCTCTTAGTTGGTCGCTCCCAGTCTTTTGCTAGCCTTCATTTTGTACTGGGAGGGAATACTTCTCGTGCATCCAACTCCCAAAAACCAATATTTTCCAATGTGTCCACCATATCTACCTATTAGCAATTTGCTATTCCAAGCACAATTCGTCTTGCTTTTATCTATCCTTCAAATTAAACTTTTTGTGTTATGTGAAAATTTGTCACTAAAGCTCTCACGAACCTGACGGCACACTTTACTTTCTTGCTTTTAAATTTTTTGACCATTGTGGATCTCTTATGTTGACATTATGCTTGCAAGTTGTAAGTTGGAAGTTAGCCCAGCTATACCATCATGGGGCAAGCTTTCAACATTGCACTTTCTCGCATTTAGTTGATATCGTGATCTTTTGTTTATGGATACCTGCGATGTGAAATAAGTTAGAAACTTGTGAGCTCATGGAGTTTGTATATGTGTTAGAGAAACGCATGGGCCTCTAATCTAAGCCATGCATCATTCATGGTGGAAAATTACAGCATGCTCATAGTGGACATTCGACGACGCATCTCAAAATAAAAAAGCTATACCCATGGTAAATAAAAGAGATGCCGAGGTGTTTATTGTGTGTTTGCCTTGTCATTTTGATGTGGGCTTGTTCCATGTCATCGGGCAAGAGGTACCCCGTTGGTGTTCTCGATGATACATGTATACTTACAATGACAAGAACTTGCTTGGGACCTAAGTCGAGTAGCATGAGGTTTGGGTATTCGTACTTCACGGGACATGAGATTTTCAACTTATGATTTGTTAAGCATATGCTTCATAATTGTACTTGCATTAACATTAACCACTCAAGATGCCTATGATGGGGGCAATGAGAGCTCAAAGCTAGTAAGTATCATAATTTTTGGAGGTTTATAAAACTTGCAATCACTGCTTCCCTCTACGAAGGGCCTTTCTTTTACTTTTATGTTGAGTCTCCACCTTCTACCTTTATGCACCGTCTAAGAGAGTATAGTTGTCATTCTAAGTTTAATGTGCATAGTCCCAAAATTTATTATTGATTGATTAATTATTATGGTTTTGCTTGTTCTTAAATTATTTGTATCTAGTAGCCCTCTTAAACTTGAAGGTGTCATATGCATTTATGTTTTGCTATTCCATGAAGGACAAGCTGAAAACCACTTTGCTATGTTTTTTATATGGTTGAAACACACACTTGACTTTCAATGCATCATTACTCATGATCTTTTGTTTGTGTTACGTTTCATGTTATAACATGGTTGCTAAGTTTCATTGTCAAGATTATGTCTTTTATGCCCATGTTTAGAGTACTTTGATCTTAGCACTCAATGCTTTACATTGTTTGATCAAGATTGTATTGGTGCATGTCACCTCAAAAATTATTGTTTTGTTATCACTTACCTACTCGAGGACGAGCAGGAGTTAAGCTTGGGGATGCTTGATACGTCTCAAACGTATCTATAATTTTTGATGCTTCATGCATGTTTATGCACCATTTGCTTTGTGTTTTGTTACACTTCGTGGCATTTTTATGTATTTTCCCGAACTAACCTATTAACGAGATACCACAGTGTCAGTTCCCTGTTTTTTGCTTTTTTTGTGTTTCAGAAAAGCTACACAGGAAATATTCTCAGAATTGGACGAAACAAAAGCCAAAGTTCTTATTTTTCCCGACACGAGACGGAGTCCAAAGAAGATATGGAGGGGGACCAGGGGCTAGCAACACCATAGGGTGGCGCGGCCAGCCCCTGGCCCGCGCCACCAGGTGGTGGGGCCACCTGGCCTACCTCCTGACGCTGCCCTTCCGCATATATATTCTCCTCGGCGAGGAAAACCTAAATACCTGATCAATTTTCCACGAAACATACTGCAAGCTGCCGCCGTTGTCGACGCGAGATCGGGAGGGTCTAGAAGCTCTTCCCTGCACCCTGCCGGAGAGGGGAATCACCACCAGAGGCCTTCTTGATCACCATGCCTGCCTCCGGAGTGATGTGTGAGTAGTCTACCTTAGACTACGGGTCCATAGCAGTAGCTAGATGATTGTCATCTCCTCCATGTGCTTCCTGTTTGGATCTTGTGAGCTGCCTATCATGATCAAGATCATCGTCGTGTAATTCTACATGTTGTGTTTGTTGGAGTCCGATGAATATTGATACTTTGTCAAGTTGATTTATGATTTATCATCTCTATGTTGTTTATGATCTTGCATGTTCTCCGTTGCTAGTAGATATCTTGGCCGAGTAGATGCTAGTGTTCCTGTACCCCCCTTCCCCCACTATACTTATATCCCATTTTATATTTCAATAGAAAAAGAACACCATAGGGGCTTCCCTTACGGTACAGTAGTAAAAAAAAGTAGATGCTAGTGACTCCAAGAGGGAGTATTTATGCTCGATAGTGGGTTCATGCCTCTAGTAATCTGGGGGAGTGACAGAAACCTCTAAGGTTGTAGATGTGATGTTGCTACTAGGGAGAAAACATCAATCTTTTGTGCAAGGACATTTGTATTGTTTACTTTACACACTTTGCTGAAGGCGATAATCTGTTGCTTGCAACTTAATACCCAACGGTTGCTCGGATGACATCTGGCGGGTGGATTATTAGTCATAGATGCAGTTGGATTACGGTCTATGTATTATGTTGTAATGCCCAAATGAATCTCATAGTGATCCTCATGACATTTGTATGCTTGCTTTATTCTATCAACTTCCCAACTATAATTTGTTTACCCAGCATGTTATTTATCTTATGGAGAGACACCACTAGTGAACTATGGACCCCAGTCCATTCTTTTATATTGTTATTACTGTTTACCATTTACTCGCTTTATTTACATTCTTGCAAACTATTATCTTTTACCACTCGATATGCTTAATCCTTTGTTTACAGCAAACCAGTGAGATTAACAACCTCACTGCAAGTTGGGGCAAAGTACTTGGTTGTGTTATGTGCATGTTCCGTGTTGCTGCTGGTACAAAGCTATGCCCTGGATGAGGCGCCATATATAAATTGTCTAGAGCTGTCCCAAAGCCAGCGAGCATCAACCTTTGGAAGTTGGTTCTTTCTCCTACTGGTTCGATAAACCTTGGTTTCATACTGAGGGAAGACTTGCTGATGTGATCATCATACCTTCCAACTGGGCGGTCATCTACACGCCATCAAGGTGGCGGAGGAGAACGGCGTGGGCGGCGTCTGGATGACGGGATCTCTGGTGGCCGCCGCACTAGTGGAGAGGGTCGTGCGGCGAGGGGAGTGGAGAGGAGTGTGCGGAGTTAGGGTTTCCAATGCGGAGGGGAGGGGGAGGGGAGGCAGGTTTGATCCAGTGCATTGGATTGGCACAGATGTATGGTGCAGATGAGCATGCAAGGGAGGATCTGTGGGAAGGCAGGTACTGCATTCTAATTGGCTGTTAGGTTGGCTCATTTGTGCCTTTTTGTTATTTTTATTTAAAACCTTTTCAAATTGGTTTTTTTTCGAAGCATCCACCAAAACCATGGCATAGTTTGCACAAATGACATCATATTGTGCAAATGTATGCAACTTGGGATGTGAAACAAAGTTCATTTTGGGTGTTTTCCTTTTCTTTGCATAAAAAGTTCATTTTCTATTTTCTGAGTGTCAAAATGGGTTTTTTTTTGTGAAACAACTACCAAATATTTGATGTTTAATTGGAACTCAAGAGTTTTATAGTATAATGGATCATATTGTATTCACAAATAACCAACTCTTTGAGTGTCCAAAGATTTTCATGTAGCTCCCATGAAAAAGATAAACTTCTGCCAAATCAACTGGAAATGGGTCTAATTTGAACTACAGGTGCATCATAGTTTGTTCATGTTTTTTTTCCAAAAATCATTTTTAGCTTCACAAATATATATTTCGTCATAGATCCAATAATATTTCTGCAAGAATCAACTCCTAGCTAAGAATGGCCATGCCCACCGTTTTGACCGCAATTTAAATCGAGCATAAGAAATTCAAAACAAAATTAAAAAAATGTGAAACCTTCGCATTGTATCATTTTATGTGACCTAGTTGTAAGGAAAGATAACAAACTTTGACTATCGCAAATATTCGAGAAAACCCTTCTCAGAAATGAGCTACCAAGTATAGAGTTCCATGACTTCCAAGCAAAATGAGCTAGGTCAAGACCAAAATCATGGCATATTTTGTTAAAATGAGCCCATATTGTGCACATGTGTTCGACTTGGGATGGCAAACAATCTTCATTTTGGGTGTTTTCCTTTTCTTCGCATAAAAAGTTTATTTTCTATTTTTCGAGTGTTAAAACTAGGTTTTTCGTGAAGCAACTACCAAATATATGATGTTTAATTGAACCACAATATTTTTATAAAATAATATATCATATTTTATACGCGTATCATCAACTCTTTAAGTGTCCAAAGATTTTCATGTAGCTCTCATAAAAAAGACAAACTTCTGCCAAATCAGCTGGAAATGGGTCTAATTTGAACTATAGGTGCATCATAGTTTGTTCATGTTTTTTTCCAAAAATCATTTTTAGCTTTACAAGTATATATTTCATCATAGATCCAATAATATTTTTTGCAAGAATCAACTCCTAGCTAAGAATGGCCATGCCCACCGTTTTGACCGCAATTTAAATCGAGCATAAGAAATTCAAAAATAATTAAAAAAATGTGAAACCTTCGCATTGTATCATGTTATGTGACCTAGTTGTAAGGAAAGTTAACAAACTTTGACTATCGCAAATATTCGAGAAAACCCTTCTCAGAAATGAGCTACCAAGTATAGAGTTCCATGACTTCCAAGCAAAATGAGCTAGGTCAAGACCAAAATCATGGCATATTTTGTTCAAATGACCCCATATTGTGCACATATGTGCGACTTGGGATGGCAAACAATCTTCATTTTGGGTGTTTTCCTTTTCTTCGCATAAAAGTTCATTTTCTATTTTTCGAGTGTCAAAACTAGGTTTTTTCGTGAAGCAACTACCAAATATATGATGTTTAATTGGACCACAATATTTTTATAAAATAATATATCATATTTTATACACGTATCATCAACTCTTTAAGTGTCGAAAGATTTTCATATAGCTCTCATGAAAAAGACAAACTTCTGCCGAATCAGCTAGAAATGAGTCTAATTTGAACTACAGGTGCATCATAGTTTGTTCATGTTTTTTCCAAAAATCATTTTTAGCTTCACAAGTATATATTTCATCATAGATCCAATAATATTTTTGCAAGAATCAACTCCTAGCTAAGAATGACCATGCCCACCGTTTTGACCGCAATTTAAATCGAGCATAAGAAATTAAAAAAAAAGTGAAACCTTCGCATTGTATCATGTTATGTGACCTAGTTGTAAGGAAAGTTAACAAACTTTTTTTGTGAAGGAAGTACAAAAAATACATATAAAAATTGCACCTCCACAATTTTAAGAAATAGTAGACCTCATTTAATGTACAAACACCAACTGGTGGTGTGTCCAAATATTTATCGACCTCTCACGAAAAAGACAATCTTTTTTGTGGAGAAAAAGATTTAATGTTACTATATATGTAATAAATAGAATTTACAAAGTTTGTTTGAACTAGTTTAGTTCTACTTTCTTCTTTTTTGTGGATAAAAAGATATAATGTTATCATATATGAAATATACATAATATAAATTTTTTGTTTGAATTCATTTGGCCTTGTTTTGAACCTTCTTCAAATATTTTGTGTTAAAAACAGAAAAGAATTGGAAAAGATAAAGTGGGAAAAAACATCACCAATGCCAAGTGTAGTAGAGGCCCATGCCCTTTTTCAGAGCGGCCCAGGTCCAACAATGACCGCTAACACTATATTAAAAGCCGTAGTGCACTGTACCTCTCACAAAGGTCGCTTGGCCTAAGTGGTTGTGAGCCGCGCGACCGACTTGGAGGTCGTGGGTTCGATTCCCTCCCGGGACACTTATTTTGCTGCTTTATCTCAAGGTGCGGTGGGGCCAAGCTGTCAGACTTGTGGTGTGGAGGGGCCACCCTGGCAGGTCGGTATGGCCAGGCGGGCAGGGTGATGCTATGCGGCCAGATTGGTGGGGATCCAAATGCCAGGTCGTTTGGTCGGGCGGGACCCGCATATCCGATAAGCGGGTCATGGTGGAACACCTTGCTAGGGCTGATGGTTCGGTGGAACCCGTATGTCAGGTGTGAGTTACCTAGGTCTGAATGTCAGGATGACATGTGGGCCCTACCTATAAGTGACATCTTAAAGGAATATAAGATTGACATGTGGGGTTTGCACGTTAATTAGATAATTTAAATTGACATGTAAATATGACTTGTTTTGCTGCTTTATCTCAAGGTGCGGTGGGGCCAAGCTGTCAGACTTGTGGTGCGGAGGGTCCACCCTGGCAGGTCGGTATGGCCAGGCGGGCAAGGTGATGCTATGCGGCCAGATTGGTGGGGATCCCAATGCCAGGTCGCTTGGTCGGGCGGGACCCGCATATCCGATAAGCGGGTCATGGTGGAACACCTTGCCAGGGCTGATGGTTCGGTGGAACCCGTATGTCAGGTGTGAGTTACCTAGGTCTGAATGTCAGGATGACATGTGGGCCCTACCTGTAAGTGACATCTTAAAGGAATATCAGATTGACATGTGGGGTTTGCACGTTAATTAGATAATTTAAATTGCCATGTAAATATGACACATAGGTGAATTGCTTAGCTGTCGGTTCAGTCACCATTTTATATGAGAAAATACCACGTACAAAAAGTCATGACGATTTGGAATTGGTCGTAATCGCCTATAAAGAACGTCGTAAGCTGTGGCTAGCAGGTTATGATGATTTTAGCTCACAAAATTATGACGATCTTGACTCAAATCGTCGTAAATTTTTAGGGTTTTGACCCTTTCAACCAGCTTACGACCATTTGCAAAAAAATCGTCATAAATCTATGACGATCCTATCCATGGTCACTGCGAGAAGGTCACAAGCTGACATATTTCTTGTAGTGCACCACCTTGCTCGCCGTCGTCGTCTGCACATCGTCGTCACCACCAAGAGTCCCCGGAGCCGCTGCATCGCCGGATTGGCTCGAAGCCGATGCGCCTCGCCGGAACCCTAGCCAAACGCCGGTGAGCGTCGTGAGCGGCGCCCCTCCTCTCTCCCCTCCGTCCGATCTGAATCCGATGCGCCAGATTAGACCGGCCCGAACCGGTACGCATCGATTTGGAGCGTCAGATCTGCATAAGATCTAACGATCCACAATCGTGATCCGCGCGAAGCAATACGCGCGAATAGGAACGCGCCGCGTGTCAGCACCAGAACGCTCCTTTTTTTTAATTTGTTTAAATAGATTTAAATTGCTGCAAACTTGCAAAAATTATAGAAAAATATCTACAACTCCATTTTCGATGAACTTTATTTCGTTGGAAATCTTATGAGGATTAGAATTTAATAGAATAGTTTATTTTTCAAGTTTTGCAATCAAATCTGAATCTAATTTCAGATTGATTTAAACCCTATTTTATGCAAATAAATTCATATCTTTTGTTCTGCAAGTTCAAATCTTTTATTTTTGTAGTCATTAGATTGCTCTAGACTTGTAGATTGTTTTAGAATAAAAAATCTTAATTTTTGAAACGTGCACAAACTTGGTTTAGTTTAATTGCTTCTATTTCACTATTTTGCAAATAATTAAAGTTTTAAAAGTGCTTTTAATTTAATTCTTGTTGCATTGGTTTTGTTTTATCAAAACTCATCATCTGAGAACCTCAATTGCAAAATTTTCACACAACATAAGTTGTGTGAAATTAATTGGCCATTTGCATGCATGCATACATGTCTATGTTTGCTACTTTAAACTATGTATTTATTTTGGTGTTACTGCTTGTATAGATTGTGAAGAGGAGCTAAACTACTCCTGTGACTGTGGTGACTGTGCTGGTTGTTGCCAAGACAAGTGACACACATATCTTCTACCTACTTTTACAACTGCATTAGTGTTTTTCAGTAGTATGCATGATAGGTGGAATTATCAACTATTTTATAAAATGCTAGATCCTAGTAGTATGTAGCCATCCTTTAAACCCCACTTGTTAGGATGCTAAATACTTTGAAAAATATTGATGCCATGCTATGATCACTTGTTAAAGTTGTTTTGTGAATAAATTAAGAACTTCAACTAAAATGAATCACCTGAGTGGATTGGTTGTTTACGGAGGCGAAGTAGGTGGGTTCTGGGACACATGCCTCGTTGAGGATGTGTGCTCAGGGTGCCACTCGGGATTGCCACTCAGGATTAAAGAGATTACTATGTCTTCTATGTTTTAGAGTACTTTCAGTATGACACTATGGGCTCTGTCTTGATTGAGTATGATGTAAGGGTTCAACCATGAGAACTAACACAAGGTGGTAGCAGAATTATTGGGGGAACGGTCAGGCTAGTTTGGTTGAATGCTTCTTGTGAAAGGTCTTGTCTATTTTACGCCTTGGGTAGAATGAGTCTTAAGGTAAAAGTGCATAACCCCTGTAGGGTGTCAAATCTAAGCGTTTAGCCGTGTCCCCGGTTATGGACAATTTGAGACTCTATTTATGAAATGTACGGAAAAATCTCATCACCATTTTTGAATGCTTAAAATTTGACTAGAAACCCATAGGCAGGAGCTCAGGGCCATGCACTCTGAGGGGTGGTGGTTTCTATTGTTCTAACTTTGTTGAGTTGCGCCCAGTGCTACATAACTTGCAACTATGTAGTATTTGAGGGTTATTTCGACCCTTAATGAATAAAATTTTGGAAGAAAGTTTTGCAAAGAATTGTAGGATAAAATTGGCTTTATGCAAACTAGCCTATGAGATTCACCAGCCATATGTCATGTAGCATAGTTCTTTCATAATATCCACCAAATATGTGTCATTTGTCAGTACGTTGTTGTACTAACCCTTTTGGGGCTACATATTCAAACGTGTAGGTTATTCGGATGAAGAGTAAGAGGTGGGATTCTCGAGCCTGCATACCAACATGACTGCCTGTGGCACTTGCTGAAGATGATGGCTCATTGCTTCTATTTTCGTTGTGTTATTTATGTTGAACTCTAGTATTTGCTAATCCAAGTGACTAAGTTCTGTAAGGTTTTAAAGACTCGTGAATCTGGATCTGTGATGTAACAATTACACTATCTGCAATGAATGCTATATTTTATTCAGTGGTGAATAGCACTTACACAGTTGTGTTACCTTTAGCAAAAAGGTAGGATGCTACATAGCCTAATTGGTACAGCAGTGTGTTAAAATGACAAAATACGAATACTAATATCTTCGATTGCATTGCATAGGAAGTTCTCAGATCCTAAAAATTGGTACAACGGTGTGTTAAATTAGTGCCAAGAAATTTAAATAGGACCACTATACTAGTTAGAATTCTCTTTGATTTGACATGGAAAAGATCAAGGAAACAAGAGTATAAAATATTAAATCAAAAAATAAAATCCCTAATGTTTGTCAGTCGAGATGAATGTTTACCTGCAAGGCTGCAACGTCTTGACATAGGGGCGGCTGCGCGGCGCTGGCAGGGCGCACGCCGGCGGTGGCGGAGGGCGGCGCCGACGATCATCCAGGAAGTCAAGCGAAGGGCGGCGGCTTGATGTGTCCTCGTTCTCCAAACGAAGCGATGAGTTATTTTTCTAAGACGAAACAGCGAACTGTTTTTAAGACGAAGCGGCAGAGTTACTTCTCGCTTGTTCCTAATCCCATTACACGATTGTGAATAGTCAGGCAAAAAATGCAGCACGCACGTTCTAGAGACATGATTAAAAGCAAGTACAATAAGGTCTAGTCGGCTGGCTATAAAGATTAAAATAATATATTTGTGATGAGTTAGAAGAGAGAAGAGAAGTGGACTCTCGTACAAGATCTAGCTCTTGCATGTGCTCTAGACACTTTGTGAGTGCGTCAAATGAGCCATATATTTATAAAGTAGTATATTACTATAGCTAACAATTATATCTGTTAGGCTCTACCATTGTTCTTGCTCTAACAAGCGTGACAAGCTAGCCTTTTTCTTTTCCGTAGTGTTGGGCTGGGGGACTAAGGGCACTAGTGGGGGAGATTGCTCCGTGGCGCGCGCGCGCCATGGAAGCTTGGTTTCGCTAAAGGTTTTTCTACGTGGGCTCAGCCCATTATGCTTTCTAACGCGTTCGTGACTCCCAGCGACCATAGCAGCGTTTCCTATTCATTTCCGTACGTGACAGCGACCACGAGCATGTATGAAACGTGAACCTTTCCTTTTCTTTCTACACGTGACGAGACTTCTTTTAACTTTTACTCTCCACCAATCAGATTGGATCAATATATCGTGTGTTTCCTGTTAGTGCGCCAGGTTTTGGAGGGGGACAAAAGTTCCGAACTCTCGTGAAATCATTTTCATGTTTTCTTTTTTCAATTTATTTATTTATTTTATTATATTTCTTTATTTTTGTTCCCTATAAAGTTTATTTTTGTTCCCGGCCATATAGCGTTTTGTTTTTTTACTCAGAGGTATTTGTTCCTCTTATTTTAGAAAATTAGTTCCACAAATTATTTTGTTCCTTGCGAAGTTTATTTTTTGTTCCTGGATGTATAGCATTTTGTTTCTTTATTCAGAGAGATTTGTTCTCTTATTTTTTGTTCCTCCACTCTATTTTTTTTGTTCCTTTCTTGTTCCTTCCCCCGCGGACGTTCTTCTTTCCTTTCTTCTTCAGTTTGTCATTTTCAGTTGTTCCTTCGCTTCCACATTTTTTAGTTCCCGGATTTTTATAATTTTTGTTCTTAGATTTTTGTAATTTTTGTTCCCAGAATTTTAAAATTTTTGTTCCTAGATTTTTGTAATTTTGTTTCCGGAATTTTAAAACTTTTGTTCCTGGATTTTTGTTCCTAGATTTTTTAATTTTTGTTCCTAGATTTTTTTAAATTTGTTTCCGGTTTTTTGTAATTTTAGTTCCCAGATTTTTGAAATTTTTGTTCCTTATTTTTTGAAATTTTTGTTCCTGGATTTTGTTCCAGGATTTTTTTTTAACTTTTGTTCCTAGATTTTTGAAACTTTTGTTCCTAGATTTTTAAATTTTTTTCCTAGATTTTTGTAATTTGTGTTCCTTATTTTTTGAAATTTTCGTTCCTGGATTTTGTTCCCGATTTTTTAAACTTTTGTTCCTAGATTTTTGAAATTTTTGTTCCTTGGTTTTTGTAATTTTTGTAACTTTTGTTCCCAGATTTTTGTAATTTGTTTCCCAAATTTTTGTAACTTTTGTTCCCGTTTTTTTAGTTCCCGGTATTTTTGTAGTTTTTGTTCCTAGATTTTTTGTAATTTTTGATCCTAGATTTTTTAAATTTTCGTTCGTAGATTTTGTTCCCGGATTTTTTAACTTTTGTTCCTAGATTTTTGGAACTGTTGTTCCTGGATTTTTGTTCCCATATTTTAGAAATTTTTGTAACTTTTGTTCCGAGATTTTTATAATTTTATTTCCCAGATTTTTGTAACTTTTGTTCTCCAATTTTTATAACTTTTGTTTCTGGATTTTTTAAATTTTTGTTCCCGAATTTTTGTAACTTTTGTTCCTAGATTTTTTTTCAATATTATTTTTCATATATATGTCCATGTACATGCATGTTGGTGCATAATTTTTTCCATTGTTCTAACACTAGTGTGTAGAAGTGCGCTACCTACGAGGAAAAAACTTTACCAAGCAACCAAGTTTTGTATTATGCTCTGTTCACCACTAGGCACTAGCTGATTCCATTCAAAACGTATCTCTTTTCCTTACACAAGCAACATCTGACGCTAGCAACAAGCCATTGAGAGCAGCGCCTAGCACTAGGCAGCATGCAAGAGCAGCGTACAGCATGCAGGAGCAGCGTCGTACCGCGTACAAGCGGCGCCTGACACAAGCATGCGGCAGCAGCATTTGGCTTTTGGTACGCAGCAGTGTCCAGTTTCTAGTCCCACCTCGCCGCGCGAGAAAGACTATTACCACCTTAAATAGCTGGCTGGCTCGGAGCTGGTATGAGCTAACGTATCAAAAGTTGGCAGTCCAGGAAAAAAGAGTCACGCGAAGCTTGAGAAAATAATAATGGGCCAAAGATGTAGGCCCAGTCTAGTCATTCTTCAGCGAAACGGTGATAGGAATCGCGCGGGCGCCATGGAGAAGCACCCGTAGTGGGGGCATTGCTTACCCATATCGGAGATGTCTAACGAGAACTGAAAATGACTTGGGGGCCCATGTGAACCGGCCGATTCACAAATTCCCCAACACCGAACCGATCACACCCGTAGTAGAGCAGGATTCTACTTAGTGGCCATTGGGTGGAGCTTGAACGCCAATTCCAGGTAAGTACATTGGTTGACTGTTCCTGACGACAGATCACATCATATCCCACTCGATCTCGAATCGGTGACTGGCTTTGGAGGCAGGCTCGGCAGATGTATGATGCCGTGCTTAATTTGGAAAGCAAAGACAGTTGTCTTCATCGTGGACCAGAGCAAGCCATCTGAAAGAAAACATTACTTTAGAACTAAATATAATATCCATACAATATAGACATCAGACAGGTACATCCAAAACCAGTAACACGCTAAATCCGAAGAGCAAGCACTAGTCCCTGGAGAAGAATAAAGAAAAGGTTGGACTCGAATTATATAATACTTGCAAACTTTTTTAGTACCAGATTTCCTCCAGTCCAGCAGCCAATAACTGGAACGGATTTAGAATCACTACTAGTGTTCCATCGATCCCTAAAGTCCAGATACCGCAATCTTTTCCGAGCGTGTCCTTCTTTGTTTTACACCACGTATAATATACTCCCTCCGTTTTTAAATATAAGATGTTTTAATTTATGTAACAAATGTATTTAGATATCTTTTAGTATATATATTTAAGTGAACCTATACACTAAAAGATGTCTAGTTTCACAAAACTAAAACATCTTATATTTTAAAACAGAGGGAGTAATATATATATTTGCTAAATCATGACGGTTACAGTTGATCACACCACAATCATGCGGGTTTGGCATTTTACCCCATGTAGACGACTAGACGCGTACGCGTGGTGGCATATTTCAGCAGAAACAAGTAGTATTACCTAGCGACCCGAATTTTCTAGCATATTTCAGCAGAAACAAGTAGTACTACCTAGGTTGTTTATCAAATCATCAAGTATATTGGTGGCACGGGGAGCATATTTCAGCCTATCGAAGATTCAGAATAATAAAGGACAACTTTGTTCCACCTTTACTTGCAAAGGAAAGTGAAACAACGACTCAATTGTTTCCTCCAATTTGCCCCCCATATCTGTCATTCTCCATGCCCTGCCATCCAACTCCTGTCTTCTCCTCCTACGATCCTCAACGCCGTCGTCTTCATGCCGTGACACCTCCGAAGAAGTTCATCGGCCCTTGTTCGATAAAAGTTCCACTTAAGAAGCCGAGGCATCCAAAGAAGCACCCAGAAGGAATGAACAACGTTGAGTGGGCGATAGACATCGTGTGGCGGGTGGTACTCCTAAGAGACCTACGAGCGAGGGAGGCTAGGGCGAAGGAGATCAAAGCTAGGTGGCGAGGGAGGCGATGTAGAGGCCTGCAAAACTACACCTCACACGCTCTACTACTGTCCAACGTTTGGGGGAGCCAAGGGAGCGTCTCGCCATCCTCTCCCACAATATTCCTGGACGTTCAAGGGCATACGCCTTGTCAAGATTCGCACCATCGCCCTCATCTGATGACTACCCCGACAGAGACCCGCTCGACAGATTCAACCCCGAACTCCTTTTTTCTCACGAGATATAGTGATCTCACGGCGATTTCTTGGGCGGGAAACATAAACTCACGGCGTTGTGGGCGCGAACTCTACGATTTAAATGTTCGTTGGCCGAAAGGCCGTTTTGGGGCGACTTATTGGGAGCGCGGCTGGGAGCTGGTGCCCCCATAGGTACACCACGTGTGGACGACCCCCTAATATGGCCCATGCGAGGCCGTTGCCGGATGCCATATGGGGGGACGAGTGGAGATAATCTTATCAAATCGAACATGTGGGAAGGAAGGGGAGGAAACTGAAGAAATAAACCGAGCTGGCCTGTAACCCTTTATTTTCAAACATTTAAAACGTGTATTTCAAAGATTTAAAAATTCCAAAACAAAAATATATGGTTAGCAATAAATGAATGCTACAAATGTGCAAAATCGCAATATGAAATACTTTGTATTCTAAGCTACAAAAAATTGACAATCTCTAACAAATTACATAGTGTTGAAATGTGCACTATTCACTATAAAAGATTTTACAGTTTCTCATTTTTGTGTTGCCTAGAATATATAGTAGTTCATAATGCGATTTCACACGTTTGTACTATTTATCATGGGCTATCTCTATAATTTTGTGTGAGATTTTGGTGAAACTTTTATACAAATTTTAAATATTTAAAATAATGGGCTACGTGTCTACGTTTATCCCACTCTCTGCAAGGGGAAACTCAAGGGAGCATATTTCAGCAGAACTAATTAGTACTGCCTAGGTTGTTCATCAAATCAACAAATATACATGACGCAAGAATTATATTTGAGCTGATCGAAGATTCGGAATAAAGGACTGCCAAGCGCGCTGAGCATAGGCTGTCAGAGTTTTTCGGAGTTCGGCCAAAGAAATTGACCTCAAAGAAACGGGTAACGCCGGTGACAGCCCAGGCTGTTCGAGAGTTGCTAGAGGTCAATGGTTAGTCGAGGTAACGAGGGTTTTTGCAAGCACCCATCTTGTTGCGTGAGTGCTCTAGAGGTTGCAGTTGTTGGTTTGGTTGGATACGAGGTGTTCTTGAAGGTCTTGGGCCTAGGGACTCTTGTATCTGGATCGAACGATGTGTCTTGATTCGTATTGGGGTGTGTGGTGTGCAGTCTTCACCGATTTCTCTTAATTAACCGTGCATGTAAGGTCTTCGGGTTCGGTTTCCTTATTAACTGAATTATTTTTCCTCTTCATTTAATGCAATGCGGGAGCTCCCCACCCTCTGACGAGGTTTCATTAAAAAAAAGAAAGGACATGTTCCAGAATATTTGCAGACAGCTTTGTTCGACCTTTACTTGGAAAGGAAAGAGAAATAAAGAATCTACAAAGCTCCTCTTTTGCATCAGCCCTCGAGATCATGGTGGTACTATTAATCTTCCTCTGTTAATTATTCCCATTTTCACGGTAGGTGAAGGACGCGCCCAAGCATACGGTCGCGGCCGGCGTCGCGCTGCACCCTAGTGCTCAATCTATTTTACGAAATGTGTTAACGAGTCAGTTGGACGAAAACTCAAAACGTAGACCCGAGCTATATATAGTTCTTTATTTTTAAACATATAAAACTTGTATTTTAAAATTTTAAAAACATTTTAAACAAATTTTTTTGAGGTAGCCAATGTTGAAAACTATAAACCGGTCAAAATCTTAATATAAAATACATTATGTTCTAGTCTACACAAAAAGACAAAATCTGACAAAGTCTGCAGACTAATGTGTAGGACGATGCAAATATTGAACTATGTACTATTGTTGTCAATACTTGAGAAAAAAAGGCTTAATCATTGATGAGCTACTATGGTTCCATTTTTACCTCACTCATATAAAACTTCTGCATCTCAAGAGCAGACATTGTGTTACCAGATCTTTCAGAATTTGGATAAGTCTTATGTACTTCGCTTATTTCGAGGTAATGATTTTAACTGAGCTATGGTACTATGCGGGTGTAAATATTAGATAAAAATAAGTATTCATTCATGGATAGGAAAAATCAGATTAGCCAATTGCAAATACCATGAAACACAAGAACTGAAGAACAGTTAGGTGGAAAGGACACATCTCAAACTGTTCATCAGTAGCAATGTTTACTCTTCACAACTGGCACGAGCATACTCATGACTTGACCAAAGTACTGTCATGGAAGCCCTTTGCAAGCTCCATGGCAGGTTATTGTTGATTTGTTTTGTGCAAATTTAAAAACCAATTTATTATCCATGGCTTATTTTTGACCGTGAACGGCAGGAGCTCTGCCTTTGCATTATAGAAGAGGAAAAATGATCCAGTTAATAAGAAAAACCAGATCCAAAAACCATACATCGCATGGTTAATTTAGGGAAACCTGCAAAAGACCCCACACTATTGCGAGGGTTAATTTTGGGAAACCGGCAAAAGACCTCGTAACAAAAACTTGATGTTGATAAAAATTATTGATTATATGATGAAACTATTGAATGCGTGATATATACAACAATATTTGTAGCTAATTTTGCTAAATGGAATTCAATGCATCATATGAGGTGAAAGCTAAATCCATTCGTGAAATAAGACAACACTAGATATGCTGAGGCAATGTTGTGACTGAAAACCACCGAGTTTATACAAGGGAACTTGAGTTGAGTGAATATCTGAACTCGATGAAAAATAGGTGTGTTTTACATATAAGCAACAATTCGTGGTGTTATTATACGGGAAATATTAAAATGTGAGAGGGAGTAGATCTAATTTAACAACGAATAGTTTGGTTATTGATTTCTATGCATGACATCGAATTATATCTTTTATCAAAAAACACTTTTTTTAAAACAAGGCAAAAGACTTGTCATTTTTATTGATTAAGAAGAAGATAATTGACCAGTTTATTAGCGGGAAACCGGCTTACACTTTGACTAAAGTGGAATTTCATTATTTTATAGTATCTATAGCTATTTTTTGTGTGCACACGATTTTTTCACATAGTTGTAAAGAAACTTAATAATTCACGGAAAGAAACTTGATAGACCATGACAATGCATGTGTTATCATCGACCATCTACTATATATTAAAAGCACAATACGGAATCTTTCAAATAAAGACACTGCCTCAATCCACTTCATCTTAATTATTTAGATGGTTAGATTTATAATTAATGGTTGAGATTTAAAGAGAGAGATAGAATAATTTTTTTATGTACACAATGCCGACACGTACTATAAGATCGGCGGATCCGGCGGCGGCTGCTTCGCAGTCCCGCCAGCCGCAATGAGTATCTTGGGTCTAAACTGTCGTGGACTCGGGTCTGATGCGACAGTTGGTGAGATACGTTGGCTTATTACAACGTATAGACCCTCCTTCCTCTTTCTCTCCGAAACAAAGATGAAGGATAAGCGAGCCCAGAACTTCATGTGGACCTTTGGTTATACGGGCAGTTTTGCAGTTAGTTGTGAGGGTCTCAGTGGAGGCCTTGCACTTTTCTGGTTAAAGAATTACAATGTCGACTTAAAAGGCTATAACAAGCATTGTATTGATATTGTTGTTTCATCTGTCGATATGGCTCCATGGCGGGTTTCTTTCGTCTATGGGGAGCCATGCAGAGACAAGCGGCATGGATTTTGGAGTGTTAGAGTATATCTCTTGTATAGCTGTAGACTTGTGTTTGTATACGGTACCTTGTACCATCGATCCGATCTCTACGATCGATCTGTTCGTGCCTTGCACGGCAAGACTTGTAACTCTAACGCTTATATAAAGCCATGAGCTGATCGCCCCAACGTGTGGCGTTTTCCCTCAAACCTCTCATTGTTACATGGTATCAGACTCCTAAAAACCTAGCCCACCACAACCAATCTCGCAGCAACCAACCGCGCAGCCGCCGCCATGGGGACGCAGCCCAGCCAGACCTCCTCCGCGATGACCTCCGCACTCGCCGACGTCGGCACGGCCGGTGCTCTCGTCTCCGTGCCCTCTCCCGCGGCGCCCTCCTCCCTCAACGTGGCCAGCGTCAAGACGCACGTGCCCATCGTCCTCGACCTCGCCAAGTCGAACTACTCGAAGTGGCGCATGCTCATCTCCGTCCTCCTCGGCAAGTATGAGCTCTCCAACCACGTCGCCTTCCAGACCGCCGCGGCCGACCGGACCGCCGAGTGGAACCGCGAGGACTTCATCGTCCGCTCCTGGCTCTACGGCTCCATCAGCGACGAGATCCTCGACATCATCATGGCGGAGAACCAAACCGCCTTCGACGCCTACATGCTGATCCGCAACCTCTTCCTCGACAATCAGATGACGCGCGCCGTTCACCTCGAAGCCGAGTTCCGCGCGCTCGTTCAAGGCGACCTCTCCATCACCGCCTACTGTCATCGCCTGAAAGCCCTCTCGGACGCTCTGCGTGACGTCGGCCAGCCAGTCACCGACCAAACCTTGGTCTTGACGTGTCTTCGCGGCCTCAACCCACGCTTCTCCGACATCACCACCCTCGTGACGATGCAGACTCCACTGCCCTCGTTCCTGCAGACAAGGTCGCTGCTTCTTCTCCGAGAGACGCAGCTCCAGCACGCCGCTCCGCTCCAGCAGCACACGGTGCTCTATGGCACCGGCTACACACCCGGCAACTATGGCCAGGGTTCTGGCTACGGCCAATCCTCCGGCTACGGGCAAGGCTCTGGCTACGGCCAGTCATCCGGCTACGGGCAAGGCTCCACCGGCAACACCAACAACGGTGGCGGCCGCTACCGCGGGAAGAAGAAGAACCCCGCCGGCAATGGCGGGAACTACTACGGCAACAACGGCAACCCTAGCGGCGGGTACTACCGCGGCCCTGGCGATGCTCATCCGCCCTCTGTCGGACCATGGGTCTGCTTCAACCCCGCCACCGGCGCGGCCCAGCAGATGCCGGCAGCCTGGCGCCCGGCTGGCGGGCCTGGCGTCCTCGGCCCCCGCCCACCTGCGCCTCCTGACCCACGTCCGGCCGCCTATGGCCCGACCCAGTACCAGCAGGCGCCGACCCAGTACCAGCAGCCGCCGGTCCCGACTCAGCAGGCCTACACCACCATGCTCGCGCCCCTCCACGGACAGGCATTTGGCACCAATCCGCCGCCCCCAGCAGCACCGCAAGGACCACCAGCTTGGGACTGCTCCGCCCTCATCGCCGCCCTGAACAACGCTGCTAGTACGTCATCATCATCTGCCCCTGGTGAATGGATCATGGACTCGGGCGCCACCTCTCATATGGCCTCCGATCCCGGTACTATTTCTACTCCTATACCACTTTCCTCTCCTTCACATGTCACCATCGGTAACGGCGTCTCTTTACCTATCACCAATACCGGCCACACCAACCTCTCCCTCTCCGATAAAACTTTTCTCCTAAATAATCTTCTTATTGTTCCTGACTTAGTTAAAAACCTTCTTTCCGTTCGTCAATTTACTATCGACAATCTTGTTTCTATTGAATTTGACCCTTTTGGTTTTTCTATAAAGGATCTTCGCACACGGCACGTGATCAAGCGCTGCAGTAGCTCCGGCCCCCTCTACACCGTCTCCACCAACCAGCCGCCCACTCCACATGGACTCATCGCGTCTTCCACCACCCACGAGCTTTGGCATCGCCATCTAGGACACCTGGGTCGTGACGTCATGTCACATTTATCTAGCAAGTTTTCAATTCCATTTAATAATGCACACTCTCCGTTGTGCCATGCGTGTCAGTTGGGCAAACATGTTCGGTTGCCTTTTTCTAGGTCTAAAACCATTTGTGTCACTCCCTTTCAGTTAATTCACTGTGATTTGTGGACATCTCCTGTTCTTAGCAATTCTGGTCTTAAATATTATCTCGTTATTGTTGATGACTTTTCTCACTATATGTGGACCTTTCCTCTTCGAAGGAAATCTGACACAACAGACACAATTCTCAATTTCATTGCTTACGCACGCACCCAGTTTAATCTTCCTCTTGTCGCCATGCAAGCTAACAATGGCACTGAGTTTATTAACTCAACCATCACGTCTCACTTTTCCAAGCACGGCATCCACCTTCGTCTCTCTTGCCCATATACTTCTCAACAAAACGGCAAGGCCGAGCGCGCCATCCGTACTCTTAATGACATCACACGCACCCTTCTTTTTCAAGCCCACATGCCGCCGTCCTATTGGGCCGAAGCTCTCTCCGCTGCCACTTTCCTTCTCAATATCTGCCCTTGTCAAGCCATAAACTTCTCCATACCACATGAGCTTCTTTATCCTACACCCGCCCCATACTCTGACCTCCGCGTCTTCGGCTGTTTGTGTTACCCTAACCTCTCCGCCACCGCCTCGCACAAACTATCTCCCCGTTCCAGTGCGTGTGTGTTCCTCGGATATCCCGCCTCCCATCGCGGCTATCGATGTCTAGACCTCAGTACCCGGCGCATCATCACCTCTCGTCACGTTATTTTTGACGAAACCACCTTCCCTTTTGCCCAGGCTACTCCTCAACCCACTACGGATTCCTTTGATTTCCTACTTGACCTAGCAGCTACCGAGCCACCTCCATACTCCGCTGCCCCTTCATCGCGCGCCTCGTCTTCCGTGTCTCCATGCACGACTCCTGCGCGCATGCACACTCCCGAGCCAGCCTCGCCTCCACCTGCGCCTAGTCCTCCACCTGCGCCTAGTCCTCCATCGGCCGGACCTCCTCCCCAGCCCACCAACACCCACACTATGGTCACCCGTGCCAAACACGGCATCCACATACCTGCTCGTGAGCGTCTAAACTTGTCCGCCATTGAGTCCACTGTTTCTCCCATACCTAAAACCTATCGGTCCGCGTTACATGATCCTCACTGGCGCGCAGCTATGACTGATGAATATACTGCTCTAATGCAAAACCGTACATGGACTCTTGTCCCATGCCCGGCTGGTGCTAATGTTGTTTCAGGTAAATGGATCTTCAAGCATAAGTTTGGCTCCGATGGTGGTCTCACGCGCTACAAAGCGCGCTGGGTGGTTCGTGGCTTCTCGCAGCAGCCCGGTGTCGATTTCGATGAGACTTTTAGTCCCGTCGTCAAACTGGCGACCATTCGTGTCGTTCTCGGCATTGCTACCTCTCGGGCCTGGCCGATTCATCAGCTTGACGTCAAGAATGCTTTTCTACATGGCAAAGCAAATAAGTTTCTTTTGTAGAAATAAATGTTTGACAAAATATTACTTTCTTAGCTAACGACCATTCTAACTAAGGTCTCCTAAGGTCATGATAGTCCTGATACCAAACTTGTGATATCAGAGATATCATTTTCTAACGACCATGCTAACTAGGGTTTCCTAGAGTCAGCCTAGGCTCTGATACCAACTTGTGACACCCCCGAATTTATAACAAATTCGAAGTGCCCGTTATGTAATCCATCACAATCCCAGAATCAATGTTGTGATTTACATAACGTAGTTGATATCACAGTCATAGACATTAATAGTAATTAAAGGGGATTACATAGGTGGTCGCACAGACCAAACCTTACATTACATCAACATGCAGCGGAATAACACTTTGGGTCCATATTGTCAAGCTTCAACCGCACAGGCAAAGCAGACAGTAGGAAACGAGCCTAATTCGCAAAGTCGTCAATGAGTCCTTCCTTCTTGATCTTGCTCCTTCAAGTCTGGCCAAGTTAATAGCCAGGGACACAGCCATGAGTACATTGGATGCACTCGCAAACCATCTTATAGACAAAGTGATGAAAGAGATATGCATGGTTGATATGGTGGACTAAGCACTAAGCTTATTTGCAAAAACTAGTTTTATTTCCCAAGAATGTCCATTGGTAGAAAAGAAGTTTAGTTCTCTAAGTTCAATCTAAAGAGGAACTTCAAGTGTGTCAATATCATGGTCAAGTCAAGTCAATTCAACTCATGTCATTCACCAAGTTCACCAAGTTGTTTTCATTATTGACAAAAGCCAGGCACAGCTTGCCAACTGTCCATGACCGCGGACGCGGCTATTCGAATAGTTTTACACTCTGCAGAGGTTGTACACTTTACCCACACCATCCGACTACTCATCGTGTGGGCAACTTCCCCGCATAACAACATATGCCACGACAAGTAGCCGACCATAATGTTTCACCTGCCCGCCTTAGCATAAACACTACCGCCTAGAGATGTACCCCTCAACACCGGAGTCTCCAAGAAGCTGTCCGGAAGGTGCAAGGTTCCCAGCCAATTGGTCTCCGGAATGCCACTAACCGAAATAGAGTCCTACCCCGGCAGTACATTTTCAATGAGGGCTCTTCGGCTTGTACCCCAACCACCTATGAAGAGGAGGACAAGGCGAAACTCAGCAACTGCCAAGGGTGCCCTGGAAAAGGAGTCCTTGGTCGGACCTCCATTCACATTTGTAGGGTCTACACTAAGGCGAAACAAACTACTCCACTAAGCCCCGTCCCATACCGGGATAATGTGGTCGTACTGTATGGCTGGCTCACATAGTACATCACTCGTTGTCATTTCCCAAATACATTCCATAGTTCTTAGTCAAGGTTATTTTTCCTTCATAAAACCATCATTGTAGGAGAAGTCCCCAATTCAAACTTTCATGTTCAAGTCACCAACTTCAAGTAGAGTTCCTTTTATAGATGGCCTCAATTTTATTAGCGACTAAGCAACTACTATGAGTGATGATACCACTAAGTATGGTTAGATAAACTCAGCTTGATGCTCTTGTTAAGCAAGGTATCACGATCCATCTATCATTCTACTCTAGCAATTCAATCATGCAATTTACTTAAAACAGATAGAATGCAATAGTAAAACTAGGTATTTGGAGTATGATTCAAAAGATGGCTTGCCTGGCTTGGCAAAGTCAAAATAGTCTTCATCTTTATCTTTGATTGATTGATCTCCATCTCCATTTCTTGGTTGACTTCGGGATCCATTCTCCTTACTCTCGTTGTCGTCTAATCGTCGGGAAACAAATAAGCATACGATCACCACACAATTCACAAACAATTCCTATTTACTCAAATACACATGCTTGGGTAAGGGAAGTGATCTATGGAGAGTGGTTTCAAAGATAATTGAGTTCCGATGGATGAGATTATTGAGTTGTTGTATCTAAGTAGGGTTCATTTATTTTGGATGATGAAAATATCTCCTGCAAGTCCTTATTGACCAAGGTCATATACTACTAGTATATATTCGAGATTATGGTTCAACTAAAGAGGCTTCATAGGATTTGAAGTATTTTTCTGGTATTGAAGCCATTTCTAGTTTGCAACTATTTAGTAATCAAACTTGAATCTACAAGTAGAGTCTATAGATCCTAGTTGAATGGGATCAAAGGTTATAGATCAATATTTATAAAGGTGGTTGATTTGAATTGGTTTCATATCATTTCCATTTAATTTGAAATAGGTGTGCAAGTTTGAGTTTCTAATTACTACCATGTAGGATTAAATTTCCAAATACTTCCTACAAGCTCACATGGACTAAGATCAATACCTACAGATGGTATTTGGAAAATGTGGTTAAACAACAAGAGTTCCATAAAAATTTCAATTATAGATTTGAGTTTAATAAAATCCTATAAGACAAATGATTATTTAACCATATAGGTAAATAGCATTTACTTTAAAATGTTCAAAAATGAGATCTAATGCCATAGGCAGATGGGCATCACTAATTGTGAATTTCTAAAGTTGGATTTATATTTTTAGGAATTTTATTTGATTTGATATGAATTTTCTAAGGTGAAAAAGCTCCTGTTTTGTTATTTTTACTGCAACCATTATATAAATCTAATTGTGTTGAAACCACTTTTATTTGATAGCTTATGTTCTAAGGTTTCCAGAACATTTTCATTTGCTAGATTTGGATCGGTAGATCTCCGGGAAAATTAAATATACTAAAGCATCTGAATGCGTTTTTCAGAAATCGGAAATCGAATATCCCCTTTTTTTTAATCCGGGCTGGACACACGGACTGAGTTGGGCCGGCCCACTAGGCTGCAGGCTGGCGGGTGGCAAGAGAAAAAAATAAAACGCTGACAATGGGCCCCGCTGGTCAGGTTAAGTGAAACGGTATCTGGGGAAGTCTTCTTCCCCAGCCCGACGAACACACGAACGACTACTGGGAGGAGGGCGGTGGTCTGGGGAACTCACCGACGGCGACGGGGAGCGGCGGCGAGGGTGTCTAGGCGGCGGAGGAGCTTCTCCTCCTCCACCTCGTCCAGGCGGCAGCTCGCGGGAGGCTCTGGAACGCCGGGAACGGGAGGCGCTCTGCGGAGCGGCGTCGTCGGGGGAGCTCGAACGAGAGGGAGAGGGAGCTTGGGACCTTGTCTGGGAGGTAGAGGAAGGTGGCGCGAACCTTTTCAGGGAATAATGGCGGCTTTATATAGGCGGGAGAGGGAGCACGGGGCGAGGGGATCTGCGGAGAGAGCGCGGCCGGTGTCGGCTAACGGAGGAGAGGGGCGGTCGGGGCTTTCGGCGGGGTGCTGTGGCGTGTTGTGGGGTGCTGCTGGCGCACCTACGGGCTGCGGGGTGGTCTGGTGCAGCGGGGGCAAGGGATGGCTGTGAGGAGGGGTCCGGGTGGTTTTCCTCCATGTCTCACGGTCGGTGCTTGGGCAGGGGAGACAGGGGATCGACAAAGGAGAGGCAGGGGAGTGTTCACGGCATGGCTGCAGGACCTGGGGCGATTGAGAACAGCGTCGGCACAGTAGAACCGATTTTCCCTGGATTTCGCTCACCACGTGTTCGGTCAAATGCCCGCAAGAAATCAAAAGTTGAATTTTCGAAAAATTCCACTTGGGTTGGTCATTATATTGGATAAGGATTCCAGAAATATTTTTGTTATGAAGAAATATGAGGTTTTGCAAAAATCTTATTTCCAATTTGAAGTATGGTTTCTGATTCAGATTCAAACTTTGGACAGATTTTGAAAGAGCTTAGGTTTGATTTTTTGCTGGAAACTTCTTGGTTGAGTTAGTATGTGATATGGTCAAGCTCAACTAACTGACCATACCTTGGCTTGAGTTACAGATTTCTTATTCTAAGGGTCCAAAGTAGGGTAGTGGTTAACTTTTTCTAGATCATCTTTTCTTCTCTTTTTCTTTATTTCTCTTGTTTCTGGTTCTTTTGATCTTTGTGGTTCTTCTCTAATGCTTCTATTGGTTAAGTTTGAATTAACTAAACATTGCACAACAAATTAAAACACACATGAAATCATAAAAGGCATATATTATCAAACTATGCATACATGCAATATGAAGTGCAAAGATTTACCTTGGTCCAAAGGTGTTAGTTTTCTTGTAGATGACATGGAGTTGGGAATGACCTCTTATTTGAATTCACACTTTGGTAGAAATTTGAATAGAGTTCCAGGTTGATTTTTGTTTCAAACTTTATTGTATTTGATTCTTTGTAACTTGTTCTTAGTTGTGGTGGAGAGATGCATGATGGTATAGTTCAAATATTGCTTAATATAGGTTTGGCAATTGACCCAAATGGGTTTAGCATGTCACCATGCACAAAAATTTAATAGTTAGAAAACTATTTCAATTTAACAAAGATCTTTATTTAAAAAAAATTGGGATCAAAGGATTTGTTTTAAAACCCTTCTCATATTCTTTTTATTTGAAGCATGGGAGCAAATGCTCAAATTCACAAGTTTTAAAAGACAAGAAATTAATCTTGCATTCAAAATAAAAGTTTTTGTTGTCTCCAAAATTTGGATATTTTAATAAATCCATTTATTTTTATTTCCCAAAAATTTGGGTTGTTACAGTTTTGAATGTTGTGAAGAGTTTCTTGGATAATTATTGGCATATTTGGCATATGTGTCAACAAAAGGACTATTTATATGGTTTGCTAACTACATAAGCATCTCTAACGGGTTACTTATATTTTTTCAAAAAGGGGCAAACAACCCTAGCGTTTGCATCGACCTATATATATACCCTTTATTTCGATGGTTACCTATACTTAACTTATTGCTATAGTTTCTGAGGCCCCCAGGCGCACAACACAATGTAAAAATTGAGTTTTTAATTATAATTTCAATAGCCTCCTTGGTCTTTATTTTATTGGGATATTCGTTAACTACATGGTATCAATAGTATCTTCTCATTACTGTTTGGGAATTACATGGTCGTACTTGGTATTCTCCTTAGTTTCCTAATATATGTTATATGTATAATTATATTTATATGATTTTAGAGGATGGCTAGCCGCAAGCCATAGTTTAAGGATTAATTAAGCTAACTATGACACAACGCAATCATGTTTAGTATTTACATTTTGTCACACATCTAAGCTTGAACCAGCATCGATAGTTATTGAGGATTTTTTGAACTATAGATAGTTGGATTTGCTATGTTCTATTTGGATGCTAATTCTATTTATCAAAAATTTCTGCGTTAGCATAAGGATATAGAATTTGGGCCCATATTGCTGCCTATACCTTACAAGTTAGTTTTAGAAAGATTATGTGAACAATATTGGAGTTCTTCCTTGGAATTGAGCTTAGTGGTACATTAGTAACCTGGTAGCATAGTTTGTTGTAAACCACAAAAGAGAGTCAAACACAATATGTACACGGCGGTGGAGGTTCGACAGTCTATCACTAGAGAGAACAATGCTATTATTGTAAGAGTAGCAATACCAATATATTAACTAATGCAAGTCTTCACGTTCACTATCAATGCAAGCAATTCAATGGAATTTTAGCTAAATGATTTTCAAAAGATTTTTTTTATCACAATACTATGGACAGGAAAACCTTTTTTCGGTTCTACCATTTTTCAAAAATATCTTTGCTCACGACTTACAGAGTTCATATGTCGGACATGGTTTCCATTTGTTTTGAAGTTAATGAAATAATTTGCCTAAAGTATTGGGAAGCATGTAAGCAACTGTGAAGAATTTTGTGGTGAAATGGGATTAAAAATTATTATTTATGAAGGGACATGCAATAAATTGGTGACCAAATAAAATGTTGCATATATGTGCCACCAAGTCTATTGTTGAACATCAATATGTTACATATAATTGTGTTGTTGCATGATGCTACACGTATGAATCGGTGGAAGAGTATAACACCTATATTAAAGAGCATGGTATAATAGGAAACAAAGTAGAAATATATAAAAAATAGCACTACCTACCTTTCAAAACAAAAATTCTAAAATATGTGACATGGTATTTTCAGAAACATAATCATAATTACTCCACATGTACTGTTTTCACTCATATAAATTATACGATGGGCTATAAATTATTTTGACTTAGAATTTCATATATTTACATTATCTATAATACCATAAAGTTATCTCACAAACTACTTCAACATGCTAAAGTTGGTGCCCTCGCATTTGCAAGGGCCACCTTGCTAGTTATTTGAACGAGAAGAGATTATTGCGCGACAGTGCTCCAGGGTCGACTGGCTTAAAGAAGGGGACTGTAACACGGCATTTTTTCATGCGCGTGCCTTGGCCAGACGTCGTACAAATAAAATACGATCTCTTATCAGGGAAGATGGTACACGTTGTGATGACCTTGCTGGTATCAAAGGAATGGCCAAGGCATTTTATGGCGATCTTTTTTCTTCAGAAACTTTTGATGACAGTGCTGTTGTTGAGGCTATTAGTCCAAAGGTTTCGGCTGAGATGAATGCTGACCTCACTAAACCGTATTTGGATGATGAGATCAAAATAGCTCTTTTTCAGATGGGCCCTACTAAAGCACCTGGACCTGATGGGTTTCCCGCACTATTTTACCAAACTCATTGGGACATTTTGAAGGATAGTGTTTGTTATGCTGTCAGGGGCTTTCTTATGGGTGATGGTATTCCTGAAGGTTTTTGTGACTCCGTCATTGTTCTTATACCAAAGATAAATAATCCTAAGCATCTCAAAAACTTCAGACCAATCAGCCTATGTAATGTTCTTTATAAAATTGCTTCGAAGGTACTTGCCAATAGACTCAAATTAATTTTGCCCGAGGTGATTTCTGAACATCAGAGTGCCTTCGTACCTGGACGGTTAATTACTGATAATGCTCTGATTGCGTATGAGTGCTTGGACACGATCAGAAAGCAACGTGCTAAAAGGCCATTCTTTGCTCTCAAGATAGACATGATGAAAGCTTATGATCGTGTCGAGTGGGGCTATTTGCATGACTGCCTTTGCAAGTTGGGTTTCTCTCCGGATTGGATCAGCACTGTCATGAGGTGTGTTACCAATGTTCGATATGCAGTCCGGATTAATGGGGAACTAACTTCGCCAGTGGTTCCTAGTCGAGGAATCAGACAAGGGGATCCCATCAGCCCCTACCTCTTTTTACTTTGTACGGAGGGTTTGTCTAGTCTGCTGTTTCAGAAGGAGCAAGTGGGGGCGCTACAAGGTGTTCGCAATGGTCGTTCATGCCCGTCTATTTCCCACCTCCTATTCGCAGATGATAGCATCTTCTTTGCTCGGAGTGATCATAAGAGTGTAGCGGCTTTGCAGGAAACTTTGTCTCTTTATTGTCAAGGTTCTGGACAAAAGATCAATATGGATAAATCATCTATATTTTTTGGTATCCATTGCGATGATCAAGTGAAACTTGATGTGATGAATCGGCTAGGGGTGATCAATGAGGCCCTTCAAGAAACATACTTGGGCATGCCCATATGTATTGGTCGATCTCCGACAGTTTCTTTTCGATCCATTGTGGCCAAAGCTTGGAAGCATATGAATGGTTGGTGTGGTAGACCAACGTCTCGCTCGGGCAAGGAGATTCTACTCAAAGCTATAATTCAAGCAATTCCAACCTATATCATGAGTTGTTTCCAAATTCCGATTTCAACATGTGATTCTCTCCGCAAAGCTATTGCTGATTTTTGGTGGGGTGTTGAGGATGGAAAAAAGAAAATGCATTAGCGCAGCTGGGAGTGGCTCTCTACACCTAAACATCTAGGTGGCATGGGCTTCCGCGACCTAGTTCTGTTTAACCAAGCCATGCTTGGGCGCCAATGTTGGAGACTACTCACGGACCCCTCTTCTCTTTGTGCTAGGGTTCTCAAAGGTCGGTATTTTCCAAACTGTGACTTTTGGGAGGCACCACAACCAAGGTTGTCGTCAATTGCTTGGCGCAGTATTTGTTTTGGTATGCAATTGGTAAAGGATTGGGTTCGGTGGAGTGTGAGCGATGGCAAAAAAATCAGAGTGTTGACTGATTACTGGATTCCTGATTGCAAACCGGGTTCCTTTAAGCTTCTGACGCCGGTTCCAGACGGCGCAACAGTGGATTTCTTACTCAATGAGGACCACTGTTCATGGGATGCAGATATTGTGCGTTCCGTTTTTTAGGAAGATGTTGCGAATTTGGTGTTAGAAATCCCTATCAGTCAACGAGGCGGGGAGGACTATGTGTCCTGGCCTTATACTCGGTTCAGTGACTACTCTGTATCTTTGGCTTACAATCTCGCACGAAAAGAGAAATTTTTCCTTGACCGAAGCAGGCAGGGTGGAGGCACTAATTCTTGCACTGAAGCGGACAGTGTCTTCTGGCAGAAATTATGGGCGATCAAAGCCCCCGGTAAAATGAAAATTAATCTTTGGAGATTCGCTCACGATTGTCTGCCGTCAGCTGTTCAATTGTGCAGGAGGCACATAACTACCTTAGCCAGCTGTGTCTATTGTGGCCGGGAGGAAACAATTGAGCATGTAATCTTATTCTGCCAGTTCGCGCATGATGTGTGGCAAGAAGTTAAAACAGATTACAATGTTCAACTATGCAGGACTTCTTTCACTAGTACGAAGACGTGGCTTCAGGACTTCATTCTTTGCTCCACGGACAGAGAAAGAATGATTCTTGCAGTTGTTGCTTGGCAGCTTTGGACTTCACGAAATGGTATCAGGAATGGAGAAATTATGAGAAGTCCACGATCTGTTGCTGACCAAGCAAAGGCTTATGCCGAGATGATTGAACTGCACCTTTTTAAGTCTAAAACTGTGAACAGGCGTGACACCACATCATCTGGTCCACGTTGGTCTCCGCCGCCTACAGGTTCAGTCTATATCAACACTGATGCAGCTATCTTCTCTTCTTCTCGTCAGATGGGAGTTGGTGTCGTGATCAGAAACCACCATGGTGAATGTTTAGCTGCTTGCAACGAGCTTATTGATGACCCATAAGTATAGGGGATCGCAACAGTCTTCGAGGGAAGTATTACCCAAATTTATTGATTCGACACAAGGGGGGCCAAAGAATATATGTAAGCCTTAACAGATGAGTTGTCAATTCAGCTGCACCTGGAAACAGTCTTGCTCGCAATGATTTATCAGTAGCAACAGTTTTATAGTGGTGACAGTAGTGAAACAGTAATAGCAGTAGTAAAATAGCAGCGGTAATAGCAACAGTAGTAAACAGTAGGAACAAATATTGTAGGCATAGGGATGGATTATGGGCGTTGCATGGATAAGATAATTCATGAAATCAATGAGACATGGGCATTGCAGATAAATAATGATAAAGCATCCTAGTACAAACAATCATAGGCATGTGTTCCGTATATAGTCGTGCGTGCTCACAAGGAGAAACTTGCACGACATCTTTTGTCCTACCAGCCTGTTGCAGCGGGGCCTCAAGGGAAACTACTGGTAATTAAGGTACTCCTTTTAATAGAGTACCGGAGCAAAGCATTAGCACTCGGTGAACACATGTGATCATCACATCATAGCCATCCCCTCCGGTTATCCCAATTTCTGTCACTTTAGGGCCTCGGGTTCCGGACAACAATATGTGTATACAACTTGTAGGTAAGACCATAAACAACAAGTATCATCATAGAAATAATAACATGTTCAGATCTGAAATCATGGCACTCGGGCCCAAAGTGACAAGCATTAAGCACAACAAGTTGCAACAATGTCATAGGCACTAAATAAAGATACTAGGCACTATGCCCTAACAATCTCATATCAAATTACATAAACAATCTCATCCAATCCCTACCATCCCCTCACCTACAGCGGGGGAATTACTCACATGGATGGGGGAGTCATGGATGGTCGATGGAGGAGCGTCGGTGGTGATGGTGATGAAGATCTCCTCCGAATCCCCGTCCCGGCAGGGTGCCAGAACGGAGTTTCTGGTTCCGAATCGCGGTTTCTGATAGCGGCGGCACAGCGGAAGTCTATCTGGGAAAAACGCCGTCTCCCCGATATTATGTCGTCAGAGGGTATATGTAGGCGAGAGGGGAGGCCGAGAGGATGGCTGGGGCCTCCTCACGCCAGGGTGGCGCGGCCAGGGCTGGGCCGCGCCACCAGTGTGTGAGGGGCCCTCAGGCCTCCTCTCCCTCCTGTCTTCTGGCTCCGTGGGTCTTCTGGTGAAATAGGATTTTTCATGATTTTTCCCGAATTTTTACTGAAAGTTGATTTCTGCACAAAAACGAGACACCAGAGCAATTCTGCTGAAAACAGCGTCAGTCCGGGTTAGTTGTATTCAAAACACACAAATTAGAGGAGAAACAATAGCAAAAGTGTTCGGGAAAGTAGATACGTTTTGGACGTATCAACTCCCCCCAAGCTTAGCTATTTGCTTGTCCTCAAGCAATTCAGTTAACAACTGAGAGCGATAAAAGAAACTTTCACGAACACATTTACTCATATGATGTATATATACTAACTATGTAATCAAGTACTCAGGCAATTCATAATAAGAGATATGCAACTAATGTCACCTCATAGTCAAGCAAACTATGAAAGAGTGCCAATGCACTAATAACAAGTAACATGTACATAAGAAGCTACAAGATTGTAATAAGCATAAATGATATGAAAGAGTGGTATCCCGCTTGCCTTTATTTGTAGAGCAAAACATAAATACTGAGGCACCTCTGAAATTTAAGAGAAGACTAGAAGTAGAAATATCAAAGATACAAGCATCAAAGTTATACCACAATTAACCGTGTTCTGGGACAAGCACATTACACTAAGAATAAGAGCTATGCTCTCAAGAAGTGCTTAAAGTTAGAAGATGATGACTCAACATAAAGGTAAACGAATGGCCCTTCGCAGAGGGAAGCAGGGATTTAGCATGTGCTAGAGCTTTTCATTTGTAAAACAGAGATAAAAATTTATTTTGAGAGGTGGTTGTTCTATGTCAACGACTAGCAATGGGGACTTGCTATCTTCCATAATAAACAAGAGAGAGCGGTTCCGAGTTCTTTGAAATTTTGGCACATATTGGTGCTCTTTTATAAAGCTTTGGCACTCCTCCCACCTTTTTTCCTTTCTCAAACCATGGCTAACCGATTCCATCGGGTGCCCACCAACTTTCACATTCCTTGGAAGAGTGCCTTTTTTTTCTTTCTTTTAGAATTAGATTATAATGGTCTGACCAGCTCTCATGCAAATTAATGACAAGCAGATGAAGCTGCCTAGTCGAGGGGTACTTAATTTAATATGGAAGATAGCAATTCTGACCACTACGTCCCCATGAGCTAAAAATAGTGGCACAAAATGAGAAGTAGTTGAAAGTTTTGAAAGGTAGCGCATGAAAATTTACTTGGAATGGCTTACAAATACCATGCATAGGAATTTATAGTGGACTCTTTGGAAGACTTGATTTTTGGTAATTGGATGCACGAGTAGAGCTCATACTCAGTACAAGTGAAGGCTAGCAAAAGACTGGGAAGCGGCAATCGAGAGAGCAATAACTGTCATAATCATGCTTACGACAAAACAAAATTAATATAGGCATAAGAATGATACAAGAACTCTGAGGCAATTTAGATCATCGAGGCTTAATTGACTTTTTGTTCAGTCATATGCATGCTTGAGCATGTGCCAAGTCGATTCAAATGAAACTTTCAGAGGTGGATACCACAATAACATACCATATTATGAATAAAACAAAGCATGCAAGCGTCTACATGACATGCTACAGGCTAATAGTAAATTGAAACTAATCATATGAAAGCAAGAACTACAAAGCGTCCATTTGATAACATATACCTTACATGAACCGACTAAGCATGTCCACATAGATGAGTATATGTACAAAAATGAAAACAAATAGAGTTCATACCAGCCTCTTACCACATCTCGGATTATCGTATGTCGTCATCATTGCTCTTCACTTGTGAGGCTTGAATAATATAAAGTGAATACCAAGCTCCAATGGAGTAACGGGAGACTGAACTCTGCAACAAACTTTACAAAACCAAAGAAGAACAACAAATATTTTTGGGGTTTTCAATTTTTGAAACAAAAGCAGAAGGAAATAGCAAACAAAGCAGAATATTTTTGGATTTTTCAAATAGCAAGCCGAAAATAGCAAGTAAAGCAAACCAAAGGTAGAAAACTAAAGAACCAAACAAAGAGAAACAACGGAAATATTTTTGGGTCTTTTTGTGTTTTGGAAAAGTGGAAACAAGAACAAGAACACTAGAGAAGGCGAAACATGAATATACAAAGGTCCGACAGAATATGATATGTAGATGAGTGAATCGTCGGCATACCTCCCCCCAAGCTTAGGCTTTTGGCCTAAGTGGAGAACAATTTCGACTCTGATAGCTGCCCCAGGCTGGTGGGTCATCATAGACGTAATCGTACCCCGACTCTCGTGAAGATGAAGCTAATGGCGCATAATCATAATAAGGTTGCTCATATGGGAAATTCGTAATGTTGGAGGGCTGACCCGACTCCTCGGCGCCCTCCTCATCGTGCACAGGTGGCGGGTGCTCCTCTACGTATGCATCAAGCTCATCTTCTGTAAGCGACCATCCATTCCTGCGATCAAGGTTAAACAAAAGAAGTGCAGGCAAACGGACTGATCGATCAGTCTTTACTACCCTCCATGTAGTCTTCTTGAAAAAGGTTAGCTCAAATGTTAAATTAATCAAACTAGCAGGAGGAGAAATAAACTTATGATGAATCATAGAATTAAGGTCAAGTTTCTCCTCGGGGAACTGCAGATCTAGAAAATGAGGTACTACACCATGAAAAGCTAACAGGCGTGAAGCTATAAGTCCTCCACAGATTCCCCCTTTCTCACGGTTAATATCAAGACGGAAAGCTATTAAGACACCCAAATGGTAAGTCCTATCACGCCTCAAAGCAGCAGCAATAAAAGCTAGATCATGGAGAGATAATTTACTTGCAGATTTCCTAGCAAGAACACATTTGGTAATGAAGAAGGCAAAATATCGAATGGATGGGAAATGAATATTTCGAGTTTTACCACCCTCTCCTGTGAAGCTTCTTCCTTGACAAATCTCCTCGTATAGTTATAACAATGGCCTAGGTTGTCCCCTTATCTTCTCAAGCGATCCCCACTGTGGTACTCTAATAGCTGTACAGAAAACATCAAGAGGCAAGTCCACAGATTTGTTATAAATTTTATAATGAACCATGGGGTTAGAAGTGGACCAACTAAATCTGAAATCCTGCACCACAGACATTGTTAGTTTAACATATTGGGGAGGTTCACCCTCAACAAAATGTTCTAATCCTGCATTAGAGAGTAAGGTTTGAAAATCCTGCATAATTCCGGCAGCATTCATGAACTCTGAGCATGGATAGTGTGAGGGGAAGACCTTCTCTTCACGGTGAACTTTCATAACTTCATGCACTTCTAGTTCATGTTGAGAGAGTTGATAAGCATTCTCCTCCATTTCTGAAATTTTTAACAAACCTCATAAAATATGATTTTGAGACAAGCAAATGTAGGAAACTATTATAGTGGGTTACTAGAGAGCTAACATGCATCAAAATAACAATTCTAAGCAATAGAACAAGCATGCATACTCATTTATCCTGCCACCTACAATGCTAAAATACTCAAGAAATACTCCACCAAAAGAAATTCTACTTGGACAAGTGGAGGAGTCACATACCGGAGAACAAATGCTCCAAATTTCAGCAGAAATGTTGGGCTGAGCAAGGAGATCGAAAAATCCAGGTGAAGAACAGCAAGAACTCAGGTTTGAGCTGGGTGTGTCGTTGTTTTCGGGAGAGAGAAAGAGCAGGGGAGGAAGAGATAAGTGAGGGGCTAGGTGGGGCCCTCTCACACCTGGGTGGCGCAGCCAGGGCTGGGCCGCGCCACCTATGTGTGAGGTGGCGTGGCAGCCCATCCTGGTGCCTCCCAGGTGTCTCTCTGCCCCATTTTTGACATAAAAATTTATAAAGAATTTTCTGGAATTTTTCAAGAAACTTTATTTTCGAGGATTTTTCAGGAATTGGCAGATCGATAAAAACTCAGAACAACGTGGATAAAATGATTTCAGGCAAATCAAAACTAAGCATGCAGCAGCTCTGAGATACTCTTAATCATGCAACTTGAAAGGAATATGCCCGAGAGGCAATAATAAAGTTGTTATTATATTATTCCGTGTTCATAATAGATGTTTATTTTTCATGCTAGAATTGTATTAATCGGAAACATTAATACTTGTGTGATTAATAAACTAAAAGGGTTCCTAGTAAAGCCTCTCTTTTATACTAGCTCGTTGATTAACTGATGATCAAGGTTTCCTGATCATGAACATTGGATGTTGTTAATAACGGGGTCATATCATTAGAAGAATGATGTGATGAACACTCACACCCATAGTACGAATAGCAATACGATCAAGTCATCAAGTTCATTGCTATATCAAACTCATGCGAAGTAGTTCTAATCCTTAGACCATGAGATCATGTTAATCACTGATACCGGAAGGGTACTTTGATGATATCAAACGTCACACCGTAATAGGGTGATTATAAAGGTTGATTTGGGTACTCTGAAAGTATTAGTTGAGGCTCATGGATCAAGAGTGGGATTTGTCCATCCGGATGACGAAAAGATATTCTCTGGGCCCTTCTCGGTGATATTGTATTGGAATCGCTTGCAAGCATGTGACTAGGTCACAAGAATGCATTATCACGGAACGAGTAAAGAGACTTGTCGGGAACGAGATCGAACTAGGTATGGTTGATACCAAATGATCGGATCTCGGACAAGTAATAATATCGCGAGACAAAAGGAATTAACTATATTCGTTACTGGTTCACACGATCACTAGTTCATCGTTGAGTAAGTGGGAGTCATCATGGATTTCCAGATCCCGCTGTTGATTATTGATCAGAGAGGAGTCTCGATCATGTCCACGTTATTCACGAACCGTAGGGTGACACACTTAAGGTTCGCCGTCGTTTTTGAGTGGATACGATACTCCGATCGAATTACAGGACAGCATAAGGGTTGTTTCAGAAAAGCACCGAAACTGTTTTGGGATATCGAAATAACTCAAGGGTGTATTTGTTAATGTTTGTTAATTGAATGAATTAACAAATATTAAAGAAATAAAAATGTTTTATTAAATCAATAAGTGTGAATTTTAATTAGCATGAATGTCATGCAAAATTAAAATGGGGGTTACCTCATGTTGATGAGGGCGTTACCACCATGAAGGGAATGAAGAGGGGGTTACCACCATGAAGAGGAGGAGGGCCTCCTTGGCCAGCCACCCCTTGGGGGCTGCCCCTCCTCCCCTATATAAACCCCTCCCTCTCCTCTATGTGACACACTTCTTGATCCTCCCCTCCCTCGCATAGTTGTTGCCCAATATCCATCTCAGCTTAGCGAAGCTCTGCCGGAATTGTAGTTCGTAGTTCATACACTTGGAGAAGTGTGTGGAGAAGTGTCCGGCGGATCCCTTCTTCTGATGCCCCGCTGGACCGAGGGCGTGGAGGAGTCGACAACGAGCTGTACGTGTGATCGAGCACGGGGGCGCTGCCACTTGTGGCGCCGTGTACACGATCTTGTGATCGTCAAGCGAACCACTACGTCGACTACGTCAAGTGAACAACTACGTCGACTACGTGCGTCTTCATCGACTCTCCATCGTCAACGTTTGTGCAGGAACGTAATCCCCGCTTACGGTCATCGAGGGTTAGTCTCCGTTGCTACCACCTCGTAGAGTATCTTGGCTAGTTTATGTGTTCTTGCGTAGGAAATTTTTTGTTTTCTATGCTACGAACCCATCAGTGGTATCAGAGCCATATCTATGCGTAGTTGGTATGCACGGCTAGAACACATGTGGATGTGGGCGTTGATAATCATGTTATTGTAATTTCTTTTGTATTTTGGATCATAGTGGCATAGTGGGATTGAACCTACCCGAGACTAACCTTACGTGACCGCGTTCACGAGACTTGTCCCACACTTGACATGCTTCGGCATATGTGGCTTTGCGGGTGTACGTTTCTCCCACTATAGTTATGATCTATTTTACAAATAGTTGTTAATAATATTATTATCACCGTTGTGGTTTCATGTTCGTAGGTAAGAACGATTCTTCCTAGAAAGCCCTAAACCACATAAAATATGCAAGACAAATTAGAAACGTCTAACTTATTTTTGCAGGGCATGTGATGTGATATGGTTAAATTGTTTATGTTACAAATTGTATGCGATGGTCCTTTTTGTAAGTTATAAACAACCGGCAGGAGCCATATGGTTGTCTTTACATTTAAATGGCCTGCGTGCCAAATATATATATCCAAGTGATATATTGTAATGGAGGAAGACAACCAAGGTGGCGCGCCATGGACCTTGGTGCTACGCCGGTGGAATGATGGAGATCATTCCATGACACACAAGATAGAGATCGCATGCGTGAAGGACCATATCATATCACATTATATATGCATGTGATGTTTATCCTTTTATGCATCTTATTCTGCTTAGATTTGATCGCGCGGTAGCATTATAAGATGATCCCTTTCACATAAATATCAAGATAAAAAATGTGTTCTCCCATAACATGCACCGTCAAGAAAGTTCGTCGTTTTGAGACACCTCGTGATGATCGGGTGTGATAGACTCTACGTTCACATACGACGGGTGTAAGACAGTTTTACACACGCAAATATTATGGTTCTACTTGGCGAGCCTAGCATGTACAGATATGGCCTCAGAACACGAACCGAAAGGTTAAGCATGAGTCATATGGTTGATATGATGAACATGGTGATGTTCGCCTTTAAAACTACACCGTTGCACGTGATGATCGGTTGCGGTGTAGTGGATTTGGTTCGTGTAATTGATGTCTACGTACGCGTCTGTTCTTGTAGACAGTGTTGGGCCTCCAAGTGCAGAGGTTTGTAGAACAGCAGCAAGTTTCCCTTAAGTGGATCACCCAAGGTTTATCGAACTCAGGGAGGAAGAGGTCAAAGCTACCCCTCTCAAGCAACCCTGCAATTACGATACAGAAAGTCTCTTGTGTCCCCAACACACCCAATACACTTGTTAGATGTATAGGTGCACTAGTTCGGCAAAGAGATAGTGAAATACAAGTGGTATAGATGATTATAAGTAGTAAATGCAATCTGAAATAAAAATCGCTGCGAACAAACATGTAACAAAACAGTAAGTAAACGGTGTGCAATGCTTGGAAATAAGGCCTAGGGATCATACTTTCACTAGTGGACACACTCCCAACAAATATAACATGATTGAACAAATAAACAACTTCTCTTCACTATGGTACTCTGAATTACTCTCCTATTGAACAACACTAATCATTGCGTAGGGCTACGAAGCACTCCTTAAAGTTCATCAAGTACTTGACAAACACCACTCATAGAGATATTCAAATCAGATCACAACTCAAGATAGATATTATTGCAACTTAGACCAAGTACTAACACGGTGCACACACTGTCAACATTACACCATTAAAGGAGGAATAGATCACTTCAATACTATCATAGCGATAATTATTCTCATAATCCATAAAAGATCACAATCGTAGCCTAGACCAAGTACCACCATGATGCACGCACTGTCACCGTTACACCATGGCAGGAGGAATAGATTACTTTAATAACACCACTAGAGTACACACAATATCTGAATAATAACATCTACTTGTTCAACATGATACAAAGCTCATGATCACATAAAGATCACATCATGGGAGAGAGAGGTGAACCACATAGCTACCGGTAGAGCCCTCAGCCCCGGGGATGAACTACTCCCTCCTCATCATAGGAGACAACAAGGTTGATGGAGATGGCGGTGAGGTCGATGGAGATGGCGGAGACGGCGATGGAGACCGATGGAGATGGCTCCGGGGGCACTTCCCCATCCCGGCAGGGTGCCGGAACAGAGACTTCTGTCCCCCGAAATTTGTCTTCGACGGCGGCGGAGCTGCGAAACTATTCTGGAAAAATCGTCGACTCTCCTAGGGTTTTCCGTCCTGAGGCTTCTTATAGGCGAAGGGGCGTCGTCAGGGGGCAGCCAGGGGCTCCTCACACCAGGGTGGCGCGGCCAGGGCCTGGGCCGCGCCACCTATATGTGAGGGCGGCCTCTGGCCCCCCTCCGGCTCTCTTTCGGTCTTCGGGAAGCTTCTGGGAAAAATAAGACTTCTGGAACTTGTTTCGTCCAATTCCGAGAATATTTCCTGTGTAGCTTTTCTGAAACACAAAAACAGCAGAAAACAGGGAACTGGCACTGTGGCATCTTGTCAATAGGTTAGTTCCAGGAAATCGCATAAAAACGCCACGAAGTGTAACGAAACACAAGGCAAATGGTGTAAAAACAAGCATGGAGCATCAAAAATTATAGATACGTTTGAGACGTATCAGCATCCCCAAGCTTAACTCCTGCTCGTCCTCGAGTAGGTAAGTGATAACAAAAGAATAATTTTTGAGGTGACATGCACCTACACAATCTTGATCATATATGTAAGCATTTGTGAGCTGGGATCATAAGAACTTAAAACATGGGCATGAAGATATAATCTTGACAATAAGAAACTTAGCAACCATGTTGTAAACATGCAAATGAACCCAAACAAAAGATCATGAAAATGAAACAATGAAAGTCAAACGTGTGTTCAAATCATATGGAAAACATACAAATGGTTTTCAGCTGGTCCTTCATGGAGAGTGTAAGGGTCAATTGCCCCTAAGTGTGTTTTTGGTAATTAATGACAATCCCTATGGACTAATGTTTTCATTGAGCTTTTTGTGAAGGAATTGTTCATAGGAATTGCTTGAAGTCCATGTGTTGGATTCAAGGCTTGGATGCCATGAAGATAAAGATATATCTTAAGTATTGGCATCAAGATCATTGAATAGAAGAGATGAATCCAATATGATCAAGAAAAAGAAATAAAGATGTTGTTCTGGTGTAGAACTCAAGTATTCCATGCTCTAGCTTATGTGCTAAGCCAAGGAGTCTCAAGATCTTGAGAGTTTGGTTACATGAGAAGAATTCAAGTTATGGCTCTATGTCGAGGTCACGATGGTCTCATGAGTTGAGCCATGGTTGACCAAGACTTAGAGCATGCAATCAAATAAAGAATTCCCTATGCATCTCAAGAAGATCATATGTTTGAAGCTTGTCGTCCATTTGGTTATAATGGACTTGTGAAGATGAGTGTTAACAAAGCTATCCCATAATGGTTTATGGGGGAGCAAATTAAAGTCTTCACGAAGCAACAATGATCAAGTGAAGCATTCCGACTTGATGAGAGCATGAAGCATCATCATCAAGATCAAGCGGGATGCTCAAGGCAAAGGTATGTCCTTGCTAGGTTTTCCTTTTACCGGTCTCAAGGTGTTTGTTGGGAGACCGGGTTATAGGATAGATAGCCGCACTATCAAGAGGGGCTTTCGGTTGGGTAACTTGATCACATCGTCTTAGGGAGCTCAATCCTTTGCATACTTTGCATCTTCCTAGTTTGTTGCTTCTTGGTGTTTCTCCATGTGAGGTTCTTGTGCTTGTTGCTAGCTTTCCAACAAGTCCAAGTTCATCGAAAACGGAATCCAAATGCATCGTCTATTGCGTTTTCGAGTTGAGAGGTTTTACCGGTTCTTCACTTTGGAAGGTTTCACACCTCTCCACATTTCGTATTTTTCCTCTTGACTTTTCTTGGTGTTTCTCTGCATAAAGTTTTAGTACTTTTTCTAAGCTTTTCAAAAAGTCCAAGTTTGCTAAAAACGGAGTTCGGATGCAAAAGTTATCGCGTTTTCCGTATGAGTGTTTTTGCAGTTTTGCAAATCCGGAGTGAAATCCGGAGCTGCTCCGGGCTGCTCCGGGCTGAGCAGTGGCCGGGTACTCGCTCCGGAGTATCGGCCGGAGCTGCTCCGGGCTCTGCTCCGGGCTGCTCCGGAGCTGCTCCGGGCTGCTCCGGGCTGCTCCGGGATGACCGAAAAATCTCTCTAACGGGCAGTTTTCTTGCCCTATAAAAGGGGGCTTCTTCCCCAACGGTTGAAAAGGGGTTCTAAAGTGTTCTTGAGCTTTTCTCTCACCTCCATTGTTGCCTCTCTTGAGCTTGCTCCCTCTCTCTTCCCTCCAATGATTCTTGCATATTTTTGAGGGATTTGGAAGAGGAGATCTAGATCTACAATCTCCACCAACTCATTCCTCCTCTAAGTGAGGGGAACCTTTGGGATCTAGATCTTGGAGTCATTGGTTGACCTCCACCCTTGTTCTTCCTCTCTAACTCCTCCATAGCATTTGTTGCTTTGGTGGGATTTGAGAGAGAAGGATTTGAGCACTTTCCCTTGTGTTCTTGCTTTGCATCCTTGCATAGTGTTGAGCTCTCCATTACGATTAGTTCGAGTGAGAGACCGTGAGCTTGTTACTCTTGGAGGGTGACCTCCTAGTTGGCTCGGTGATTGTGCCACGGTGTCCTCTTCGTGGAAGATTGTGAAGAGGCCCGGGCTTCCCCTTCGTGGGAGTTGTGAAGTGGTTGTGGAGCTTGCCATCTCCGGAGTGGAGGAAAAGCTAACCATAAGAAGGGGTCCCTAGCTTCGTGGGGGACTCGGAGAAGAAGGTGAGCCTTCGTGGCGTTCGGGGGCCTTCGTGGTTACCCGCATCTCTCCAACGGTGATTAGCTTACTTTATGTAAGTGAACATCGGGATACATCTTCGTCTCCGCGTGCCTCGGTTATCTCTATACCCGAGTTTATTTCCTTGTGATAGCCATCGTGCTTGAAGTACTTATATCTTGCTTATCACTTGTGAATTATATCTTATGCTATCTTGCTTATATCTAGTTGTTGTTGTTGCACTTAGTTGAGCCTAGCATTTTTAGGTCTTGTGCTTGAAGAAAATAAACGTTAGTTTAATTCCGCATTCCTTCACGCCAATTCCGTAATTCTTTTTAAAAACGCCTATTCACCCCCCCCCCTCTAGGCGACATCTCGTCCTTTCAGAGAGCAAAACATAAATGCATAGGACACCTTCAAGTTTAAGAGGGTGACTAGATACAAGTAATTTAAGAACAAGTGAAACCATAGTCATGAATCAATCAATGATAAACTTTGGGACAATGCACATTATACTCAGAATGACAACTATGCTCTCTTAATGGTGCATAAAGGTAGAAGGTGGTGACTCAACATAAAAGTAAAAGAAAGGCCCTTCGCAGAGGGAAGCAGTGATTAAACATGTGCTAGAGCTTTTCACTTGTAAAACAGAGAGATAAAAATTGGTTTTGAGAGGTGGTTGTCTTTGTCAACGACTGGCAATGAGGTTCTTACTATCTTCCATACAAAAATGAAGCAAGTTTTTGAGAGAGATTGGTACTTTTGTGCTCTTTTATAATGCTTGGCACTCCTCCCCACCTTTTTTCCTTTCTCAAACCATGGCTAACCGATTCCATCGGGTGCCCACCAACATTCACATTCCATGGAGGAGTGCCTTTTTTCTTTCTTTTTTCTCTTTTTTTTCCTTTTTGGAATAAGCAATATGGAAGATAGAAAATCCGACCACTACGTCCCCATGAGCTGAAAATAGTGTCACAAAACGAGAAGTATTTTGAAGGTTTTGAAAGGTAGCACATGAAAATTTACTTGGAATGGCTTACAAATACCATGCATAGGAATTTATAGTGGACACAATGGCAAACTTGGTTTTTAGGAGTTGGATGCACGAGTAGAGCTCATAATCAGTACAAGGCGAGGGCTAGCAAAAGACTGGGAGCGACCAACTAAGAGAGCAATAACGGCCATAATCATGCAAAGCGACAAAGCAACATTAAAAGAAGCATAAGATGGCATCAAAAGTCAAAAACTAAATGATCATAGAGGCTATAGGCAACTTATTTTGTAGTCAACATGTGTGAGCATGCGCCAAGTCAACCCAAATAAAGCATCAAGGAGAAAACCAAAATAATGCTTCCAAACGATAAAAACAACGCATGATTTTTTTCAAAGGCTCATTAAGCAATCTCAGTTATTTGAGACAAGTCATGCTACAGCAAAACCACTAAGCATACTATCAAAAAGATATCAAGCATGACATGAAAAAGCCTAAGCCGCAGTCTACACAAGCTCCTTCTTGTACCACTTTTTTGCATAAAGCTTTTTCTCTTTTCCAACACCATTTGATTTTTTTTAAGACACCTCTTTTGATGAAAACCAATAAAGATCAGAGGCAAAAATACAACTTGATGAAAAGATATAGCAAGATCTGAATGCAAATCAAGGTGAAAACGAAAAGCTAAACGCAGTAGCAGAAAAAGAGAACACTCGTTGAACGATAAGAGTGAAAACTAGAGTGTTCTTGGCAATGAAAAACGGGTTCATCTCCTCCAAAAGAAACATGATGTGATCTAACCATTTATTGCAGCAAATAAAGCAAAAGAAAACTAAAAACAAAAACAACTGACGCTCCAAGAAAAACACATAGTGTATGAAGCAATAAAAATATAGTGTTTTGAAAGGTGACCTGATTTTTGCCGATGAAGAAGGGGTGCCTCTGGGCATCCCCAAGCTTTGACGCTTGTACTTCTTGGATATTTCTTGGGGTGATGCATGGGCATCCCCAAGCTTGAGCTTTTGTCCATTCTTCAACTCATCTCATCATTCTCCAATCCCTACACTTGAAAACTTCCTTCATACAAAACTAAACACAAATCTATTAGCAACATTAGTGTAGCATAACATATAATCAACCTCTTTTTTTGCTTCAGGTTTCAACTCAAAACCACCACATATATAGCAAATACTACTGTAGCAACTTCCCCAAAAGTTCCATGATCAAAATAACTCAAAAGAAAGCGATAAAGCGGCAAACACAAATATTGGCAGAAATCTGTCAAAACAGAACAGCTGACAAAGGTCGAACTTTTGAGGGGTTTTATGTTGCTCAAATCAAAAAGTGTTCAACTAACGAAAGTTTGGATATAACCTGGGGCATATGCACAAGAAATCGCAGGTCCAAAAGATATACGGAGAATTTTCACAAATTTTTACGGTGCAGCACCGAAAACAGTTTCAGGACAGCAACATCCCCAAATCTTTACCTCACTCGAATTAGAGGCTTCTCTTGGCACAAAAACGAAATAAAAAGGATAAGGAGTGGTCATTACAGTAGTAATAACTTCCAAGACTCAAGAAAAAGTACTGAAAAATAAACAATGGGTTATCTCCCAAGAGTGCTTTTCTTTAACGCCTTTGAGCTAGGCGCAGTAATTTGCAAAGATGCTCATATGGGCGCCATATAAAAGCTTGAAGCAAAGGCGCCATATAGGAACTTAAAGCAATAGAGAGCATCAAAAAGCAAATGTGAAAGACATTTATATCTGAACCACTTCCTATGCATAGGAATCTTGTAAGAAAATAAATCAACAAGGCACATATTAGCAAGCATGGATAGATAAAACAAGTGCCACTTCAAGAATTGCAACATAAAGAGGGGAAACTCAATATTGTTGAGATCCATCAAACCATGTTTCCCTCTCTCGTAGTAACTTTCAGTAGCATCATGAATAGAACTAACAATATAACTATCACATAAAGCATCCCTATCATGAGCCACATGCATGAAAGAATTAATACTCACCACAGGAACAATAGTAGTAGGAGCAGATTCAACAGAATAATTATTCTCATCACCATAATCATCATAAATAGGAGGCATATTGTAATCATAACTAATTTTATCCTCAATAGTAGGTGAACTGAAAATATTATACTCATCATCATAACTATCATAAACTAGAGGTTTAGTATCATCACAAGCTAGAGAGCAACTATTTCGCAAAGCATATTCTTCAAACATATCATCATAAGAAGGAACATCACATATGGGAGATAAAATATTATCAGAACAAACTTTCTCCACTAAAGCTGGGGAACTAAAAATATCATGCTTAACAAAACCAGCTTCCCCAAGCTTAGACTTTTCTATAGCATTAGCAACAACGGTGTTCAAAGCATTCATACTAACAACACTATTAGCATGCAAATTAAGCTCCAAAGGTTTTTCAATTTTCTCTTCAAACACTTCATATCTAAACTCAGGAAAAAGACTACAGAACTCTTTGTTTTCCATTAAGCCTAACTAGTGAAAATAAAAATAAGAAACAAAAAGATGTAATTGAAGAATCTAAAGGAAATAACTCCGAGTACTCACACAGGAGGATGCGAGTACCTTTTACCTTACCTCCCCGGCAACGGCGCCAGAAAAGAGCTTGATGTCTACGCACGCGTCTGTTCTTGTAGACAGTGTTGGGCCTCCAAGTGCAGAGGTTTGTAGAACAGCAGCAAGTTTCCCTTAAGTGGATCACCCAAGGTTTATCGAACTCAGGGAGGAAGAGGTCAAAGCTACCCCTCTCAAGCAACCCTGCAATTACGATACAGAAAGTCTCTTGTGTCCCCAACACACCCAATACACTTGTCAGATGTATAGGTGCACTAGTTCGGCGAAGAGATAGTGAAATACAAGTGGTATAGATGATTATAAGTAGTAAATGCAATCTGGAATAAAAATCGCTGCGAGCAAACATGTAACAAAACAGTAAGTAAACGGTGTGCAATGGTTGGAAACAAGGCCTAGGGATCATACTTTCACTAGTGGACACACTCCCAACAAATATAACATGATTGAACAAATAAACAACTTCTCTTCACTATGGTACTCTGAATTACTCTCCTATTGAACAACACTAATCATTGCGTAGGGCTACGAAGCACTCCTTAAAGTTCATCAAGTACTTGACAAACACCACTCATAGAGATATTCAAATCAGATCACAACTCAAGATAGATATTATTGCAACTTAGACCAAGTACTAACACGGTGCACACACTGTCAACATTACACCATGAAAAGAGGAATAGATCACTTCAATACTATCATAGCGATAATTATTCTCATAATCCATAAAAGATCACAATCGTAGCCTAGACCAAGTACCACCATGATGCACGCACTGTCACCGTTACACCATGGCAGGAGGAATAGATTACTTTAATAACACCACTAGAGTACACATAATATCTGAATAATAACATCTACTTGTTCAACATGATACAAAGCTCACGATCACATAAAGATCACATCATGGGAGAGAGAGGTGAACCACATAGCTACCGGTAGAGCCCTCAGCCCCGGGGATGAATGTAACGACCCAGAAAATCCCCAATATTAGAATTGCTTGTTATTTTCTTTTTCGCGTCACCGAGACGTGTGCATCACCATGCATCTATAACCTTGCATTTTTTTTTGTCAAAACTTAAATTTATTTGGTACAAACTATTTCTTATTTTCGCTTTTATGGTTCTATAAAACACTCCCATCCTTTCTTATTTAAATTTAAACTAAAAGTTTAATGTTCGCAAACTATTAAATCGTTTGCACCAAAATCAAGTTTTTGAAAATTGTTTTGTAAAACTTCCCTTCTCTTTCTTTCTTGTTTACTCTCAATCTTCTTTCTAACAATTTTCTGAAAATCTTAAAAACATCTAGGCTTTTTGCTTCCTCTCTGTTTCGACCCAACAAGTTGGTATCAGAGCCAGGTTTTGTCGATACCCACGGGTCTAGTCTGCCTATAGGATAACATTGCCAACAGTCGTTGTTGTGTCTAGTGTTAAAACTATTTTGCTAAAAATGCGTTGGATAGTTCTAATTAGGTCTGCAATTTTACTCCTTGCCTATGTGCTTCTCTCCTCTTACCTTTGCGAGTTTTGTGTTATCTCTCTTATCTACTTCTTTGAGTTTTAGGTTCCCACGTGGGTGGACGATTTCTTGCCTTTTATCCTAATAGGTTCATTCTTCGAAAGATCACCATCGTCAACGTGAGCAAGCATTCCTTGTTGGTGGTGTCGAGAAGAAACTTCTTGTTAGTGGTATCGTGAGGATCAACACGGTGCATGAAGATTCAATAGTTGACCCAACTCCTTCCCCCTATACAAGCGTGGATCTCGGGGCGAGATCCCTTGTTAGTGGTGTCGATTGTAACGACCCGGAAAATCCCCAATATTAGAATTGCTTGTTACTTTCTTTTTCGCGTCACCGAGACGTGTGCATCACCATGCATCTATAACCTTGCATTTTTTTTGTCAAAACTTAAATTTATTTGGTACAAACTATTTCTTATTTTCGCTTTTATGGTTCTATAAAACACTCCCATCCTTTCTTATTTAAATTTAAACTAAAAGTTTAATGTTCGCAAACTTTTAAATTGTTTGCACCAAAATCAAGTTTTTGAAAATTGTTTTGTAAAACTTCCCTTCTCTTTCTTTCTTGTTTACTCTCAATCTTCTTTCTAACAATTTTCTGAAAATCTTAAAAACATCTAGGCTTTTTGCTTCCTCTCTGTTTCGACCCAACTAGACCCAGTCAACTACTTTACCGATCCTTGTCATCTCCCTCGCAGAGGGCGCGTAGGAGGCGTGTTCCTGCTCCTCCCACGCAGGGCGCGTGATCCCCCTCCTCCTTTTCAACCACTCTCAGATCGAATCCTAGGGAAAATCCTAGCCTTTCCCCTCCGCTTCCTTCCCAGCGGCGCCACCAGGGCCTCTCTTTCCGTTCCCCTCTTTTTCTTCTTCTCTGTGACCCGAACGCCACCATCACCACCTCGCCGTCGCCCCGCCGACATGGTCAACATCAAGCCGAGCCAAGACCGCGAATAGCTCCGCGGTGTTCTACATGTTCTTCACGACGAGTCGCACATGCCGGGACGCCTTCAAGCCTCCAAATCGTCACCGTCTTCCTCACGGCTCGCCGCCAAAATTCGCCGCCTGCAGCGACTCCCGTCCTCTCCGACCATGCCCACGACCTCCTGGTGAGCCAGCGGTCCTTTTCCCCTTTTTCTCCGACGAGCTTCGTCTGTCTATTCGCCGTTCCCCACCTGACCTGTACCGTGCTCCCCTCGGTCCAGTACGCTGGTGGCCTCCGGTACCGAGCTCGATCCCGGCGTCGTCCTCAACCACCTCCGTGGCTCCGTCTAACGGAGCTGCACCCTTGCTGCCAGTGCTGAAGCTCCACTTGATCAGGTCTTGCCTGCCCCTGTCGCCACAATAGCAGCAGCAAGCTGCAGTACCTGTCTCTGTTTCCATCTCTAAGCAGGCCCTCTGCTCATCCGCATGCATAGAAGCTGATGCTCCAGTTCTTTTTGCTTCTTTCTATTTCAGCAAGCTGGGTTCGGTGCCAGGGAGTGCCGATCAACTTATCATCAGCGTTTGTCTCCGCAATCTTTTCCAACGGCGAGCGCGCACTGCAGTCAGCGGCAACCACGCCAGGAACCAGCGTGTTTCAGTTTCAGCTAGCCTATTTTGCAGTACCAATCGCTTCAACTCTGCTTTTCCGCTAGCACATGATGCAAAGCATCAATCGATCCATCACCATCTAGCTAGCTAGTTCCCTGCTAGTTTAAGCTAGCTCGTTTTGCCATGTCCAGGTTCCAAACGATCCAGTTCCAGGTGCTTGTTCCAGATTTCAGCTAGCTAGTTCAGGCAACCACCACACGTATCTTATTTCTTTCAGCTAGCTATATACCATATTCATTCAGCTACCTACCTGCTTGCTCAGCTAGCCAGACATGGCATCGATCCATCCTTTGCGTTCTTTGCTTCACACGCATACAGCCTTTCTCATGTGTGTTTCCCATGTTGCTTCACCGAACTTAGTTTTTCTGCCTAAGCCAGTGTTCATTTTTTTTCAGTCAGCTTCGGTCGACATGCTTTAGTCAGTTTCAGTCTAGCTCTTATTAAGTTCAAGAATTCTGTTAAAACCTGTTTTAAACTATGATACGTGTTTCGAAACCAACCACAAAAATGTGTATAATAATATGCCATATAAATCCTTGTTTGCATCTCGCATCATGTAGTTACGTGGTAATTTGCATATCATATTTGTGGGTAAATAGGAATCATCTAATATTTAAATATGGAATATGCGGGAATGCTATATGTCTATATCTCATCCCGGTTCCATTTAATTTTGTGTAGCTCATCCATATCTTGTCTTTGCCATGCTAATCAACATTTAATTTTGCCGAGTAGTAAAACAACTTGAACCATATATGTGTGTCGGAATTCCAATTCCGCTTAAGTTTTGATAAGTTGCATTGCATCATAATTGCCATGTCATACATGCATGCTTCACATGATCATGCCGAATCTTTTGCCGTAGTAATAAGTGTTGCATCCGTTGTTTGTTGTAGCGATTTGCTTCTTCCCGGATAGGACGCTTCGTGGTGATGTGAGCAACGACAAGTTCTTCGGAAGTTCTCCGACAATCTTTTTCAGGCGAGCCCTTTTCTCTCTACCCATTTAATACTTTTGCTCTCGCTAGCTCTATATTCTAGCCTTGTATCACGATGCTTTGTTCGAGTCCCATGTCCTATCCACCTGTTTATCCAAAGCAAAACCATAGAACCTTCCATACATCCTATTAACCGTGTGCTTGTTGTTTGAGTTGGCCTTGCGAGTCGTAGGCATCTTCAGGTTGTTGGAGTTGTTTTATCTTATTGGGTTGGGAAAGTTATCACATGCTCTACTTTATGGATATATATTATTGGAGATACTCATGGCTTACTTTATTGTTAATACTTAAAATTGAATTAAGCAGAGGCATCGGTGAGTCATTTTGCCAGTTTTACGACGGCTCACTTGTGTCCCCTAGGACCCCGAGATCGCATGAACTGTTCTGAGACTGAGCGCTCTAATCACACGTGGGTACGTTTACGGGCCTCCCCTCGATCACTGCCGGAATCTACCTACTTGTCCAGTGGCCACAACTAGTTCGAGGTGTTTCCATTTGATTTTTATCGGGCGTGCAGCTTGTATCTTATGGTTCGATTTTATTTGGGGGAAGCCCAGTGAGCCTTGTAACCCCTTGTTTCTGCACGTCTGTATAGGTGCGGTATGACTGCAAGCGGACAACCTCCCCCGAAGAGAGGCTCTGGTTCGCTCTGCAGAGTAGGCGCAAACAGCTAAGTCCGTTCGGAGATTCGGCCGGACTCTCGATACGGGTTCAACTTAGTTAGGTGGCTTTCTGGACTTGTTTGTAGTGAAGGAGAGTGCGAGTCGTGACTATCCTAATGGTGCACCCGTTTTTATTAAGGGTGCGAGATTTGCCGGAAGGATTGATCGAACGTGTGGGTACATTTGGGCACCCCTGCAGGGTTAAATCTTTTCGAAAAGCCGTGTCCGCGGTTATGGACAACTTGGAGCTGCACTACTCGATCATAGAATAACTTACACCTGTTATATCTCTTACTAATAATTTTGTGTAGTAAGCTAGCACAACTACAACAACAAACCTGCAATAAAACTTGTCAATTGAGTGAGTGCCTTTGCAGTTGCTTCTTCGTTTGGTCACGAGGAGGTGATTCATCGGCTGGGTTATGTTTGGTGTTAGTTTCTAGTTGGTTACTTTTATGCACTCTCTTATCTGATTCTATTTAGACGAAAGTTGTAGTGTGTCTCTGTAGTACTACTTTTGTTGCCGCTAAGTCCACCATATAGCCTGTAGGCGAGCACAGCTGAATTCCAGTCTCGCGAGTACGTGCCTCGGTACTCACCCTCGTTTTTTTCCCTTTTTCTCTTTCTCCCTCCTTGTTCGGCAACCTTTGGCCCGACGCTTTTGACAGGTATGGGAGCGACGACGTTAGCAAGGTTACCCTTCCGGCTTGGCCTGGGCAGGGTTTGGACGCCATCGTTTATCTTCAGGCCTCTTAGGCCCATTTGTATTCTTGTCCGTACTCGGATACTATTTGCTTTATGTATGATTTAGATCTTTGTATGTATATTTGGATATTTTGACTCGTGGAGTCTTTGTGGTTATATTATATTCTTTTGTGGGTTTCATCGTGAACTTGTGTAACTGTTGCTACTCGATTCCACCCGCATCCCGTGCACGCTGCAACGTGCACGAGGCGCTTGGTGGTGCGTTTCCAAAGCGACATCATGTAGATTGTGGCGTGATCGCTATGATCTGCAAGGTGCCGGTTTTGGGGCGTTACAATGAACTACTCCCTCCTCATCATAGGAGACAGCAATGTTGATGGAGATGGCGGTGAGGTCGATGGAGACGGCGGAGACGGCGATGGAGACCGATGGAGATGGCTCCGGGGGCACTTCCCCGACCCGGCAGGGTGCCGGAACAGAGACTTCTGTCCCCCGAAATTTGTCTTCGACGGCGGCGGAGCTGCGGAACTGTTCTGGAAAAATCGTCGACTCTCCTAGGGTTTTCCATCCCGAGGCTTCTTATAGGCGAAGGGGCGTCGTCAGGGGGCAGCCAGGGGCTCCTCACACCAGGGTGGCGCGGCCAGGGCCTGGGCCGCGCCACCTATGTGTGAGGGCGGCCTCTGGCCCCCCTCCGGCTCTCTTTCGGTCTCCGGGAAGCTTCTGGGAAAAATAAGACTTCTGGAACTTGTTTCGTCCAATTCCGAGAATATTTCCTGTGTAGCTTTTCTGAAACACAAAAACAGCAGAAAACAGGGAACTGGCACTGTGGCATCTTGTCAATAGGTTAGTTCCGGAAATCGCATAAAAACGCCACGAAGTGCAACGAAACACAAGGCAAATGGTGTAAAAACAAGCATGGAGCATCAAAAATTATAGATACGTTTGAGACGTATCAGTAATCACTTGAGATAACTAGGAGGGATGTTGTTTTAAGTGGGAGTTCACGTAGAATTTGATTTAACCTGAACTCATTCTATTATGAACTTAGTCAAAATTCACTTTACAAATAATTTGTAGATCATGGCACCACCTGCTCTAAATTTCAATGCGTTCATGGAGAACGAAAAACTAGCCACCAACGGTAGCAACTTCACCAACTGGGCACTTAACTTGAGGATCCTTCTCAATGCCTCTCAAAAGGGCTATGTGCTTGAGGCACCGCTAGGTAACCCGCCTGCAGAAGATGCTCCCGATGAAGAGAAAAATGTTTTTCTGACTCGTAAGGAGGACCACAGTTTAGTTCATTGCGGCATACTGTATGGACTTGAGCCGGAGCTGCGAAAATGTTTCGAGAACAGCAACGCTTATGATACAATGGGAGAGTTGAAACTAATCTTCGACTCCCATACTGCCGTAGAGAGTTATGATGCTTCAGAAAAGTTCTTTAGCTGCATGATGGAAGAGAACAGCTCCGTTAGTGAGCACGTACTCAAAATGTCTGGGTACGCCGATAAGCTCATCTCTTTGGGAATAACGATTCCCAATGAGTTGGAAATACATCGGGTTCTCCAATCTCTCCCACCTAGCTTCAAAGGCTTTGTGATGAACTACAACATGCAGGGCATGAGGAAGTCTCTCCCCGAGCTTCTCTCAATGCTTAAGACTGCAGAAGTGGAGATCAAAAAGGAACATCAAGTGTTGATGGTCAATAAGACCACTAGTTTTAAGAAAGGTAGAAAGGATAATAAGTCCAAGGGTAGAAACAAGAAGGACGGTAAATCTGTTGCCGGTTCTGAGAGGAAACCCAAGGCTGGTCCTAAACCTGAAACCGAGTGCTTCTACTGCAAGGAAACGGGGCACTGGAAGCGCAACTGCCCAAAGTATCTGGCGGATAAGAAGAACAGGAAGATTAACAAAGGTATATATGATATACATGTTATTGATGTGTACCTTACTAGTAGTCGCAATAGCACCTAGGTATTTGATACTGGTTCGGTTGCTCACATATGTAACTCGAAACAGGGGCTAAAGAATAAGCGGCAACTTGCGAAGGATGAGGTCACGATGTGCGTCGGCAATGGATCAAAAGTTGATGTGATCGCCGTCGGGACGCTGCCTCTACATTTACCATCTGGATTAGTTTTAAACCTGAATAAATGTTATTTGGTGCCTGCGTTGAGCATGAACATTATTTCTGGATCTTGTTTAATGCGAGACAATTATTCATTCCAGTCTGAGAACAATGGTTGTTCGATTTATATGAATAATATCTTTTATGGACATGCACCTGAGAAGAAAGGTTTATTTCTTTTGAATCTTGATAGTAATGAAACACATATTCATAACGTGAATGCCAAAAGAATTAAGTCAAATGATGATATGGCCGCATACATGTGGCATTGCCGTTTAGGTCATATTGGTGTTAAACGCATGAAGAAGCTTCATTTGGATGGACTTCTGGAATCACTTGATTATGAATCATTTGAGACATGCGAGCCATGTCTTATGGGCAAGATGACTAGAACGCCGTTTTCCGGTTTAATGGAATGGGCGACAGACTTATTGGAAATCATACATACTGATGTATGTGGACCTATGAGTGTGCCGGCGCGTGGTGGATATCGTTATTTTGTTACTTTCACTGATGACTTAAGTAGATATGGGTATATTTACTTAATGAAACACAAGTCTGAAACGTTTGAAAAGTTCAAAGAATTTCAGAGTGAAGTAGAAAATCATCGTAACAGAAAGATTAAATTTCTACGATCTGATCGTGGAGGAGAATATCTTAGTTACGAGTTTGGCACACATATGAGAGAATGTGGAATAGTTTCACAACTCACTCCCGCTGGAACGCCACAACAAAATGGTGTATCCGAACGTCGTAACCGTACTTTAATGGATATGGTTCGGTCTATGATGTCTCTTACCGATCTGCCACTATCTTTTTGGGGTTATGCGCTAGAAACAGCCGCTTTCACTTTAAATAGGGCTCCATCTAAATCCGTTGAAACGACACTGTATGAATTATGGTTTGGAAAAAAACCTAAGCTGTCATTTCTAAAAGTTTGGGGATGCGATGTTTATGTGAAGAAACTTCAGCCTGATAAACTCGAACCCAAAGCGGAAAAATGTGTCTTCATAGGATACCCTAAAGAAACAATTGGGTACACCTTCTATCACAGATCCGAAGGCAAAGTGTTTGTTGCTAAGAACGGATCCTTTTTGGAGAAGGAGTTTCTCTCGAAAGGTGTGAATAGTAGGAGGGTAGAACTCGATGAGGTTATTGAACCTCCACTGGTGGAAAAAAGGCCTTCAATCCCGGTTTGTAAAGACCATTAATCCCGGTTTCCGCAACCGGGACTAACAAAGCGCGACTAAAGGCTTCAGCCTTTAGTCCCGGTCGTTTATGAACCGGGACCAATGGTCCGCCACGTGGCCATGGGCATGTGCTACGGCTTGAGGACCTTTGGTCCCGGTTCCTAACACGGACCGGGACTATAGGTCCATTCGGTATAAAATTGTATTTTCTGTTTCAGAATTTCTGTATTTTTTTTATTTCTCTATTTTTCTTTATTTCTCTATTATCTAATCATCTCTATTCTCATATAGAATTAGATACTTATGGCTCTCACTCCATATCACATATCAAATTACAAGTACTTGTGGTCCTCACTTCCCGGTCGGTCACCCATCCTCACACTGCTCCACCCTTAGCACGCTTAACTTCTCCATTCCTTCCCTACTAGCTTCCAAGACTGCGCTCGCGACTTCTTGATAATGGTATGGTACCTATTCTATTAACCTATACACTTTGGTAATATATAATATTACTTTTTTAAATTCCAAATAAATTCACAAAATAAGAAACAATGTTTACGAATAATAAGCACCAATGAATTTCAAATATTCTTTATATATAATTTAATTATTAATTTTCAGATGATTAAAATATTCAAAAAAGCAAAAATACTTAAAAAAATCACAAATTCGAAAATTAATTGACTTTGTTAACCGAAACAAAGGGAGTACATTTTTTCAAACATACTCATCCAATATGGCTCATCCAACATTTTTCCAATTGCTCATCCAAACATTTTTCCATACATATAATCATCCACACACCTAATTATTAAGGTTAAGACGATCAACATTGCTATTGTAGCCCTTTAGCTTCCAGAATCTCCTAGCTATCTCAAAGCCTAGGCGAGCATCTAAAGCGGCATATTTTAGTTGGTTCATGCTCAATGGAACTTTTTCCCAACCAAAAATTAGATCTTCTTCTTCTTTTCTTTTCTTTTTTTTTCTTCTTCTTCTTCTTCTTCTTCTCCCTTCTTCTTCTTGTCCTTCTTCTTCTTGTTGTCCCTCTTCTTCTTCTCAAGATGTGTCCCAATAATAGCATTGGCCAAATCATAGAGACTCGGCGTTGGCTTGCTAGTGGGGTTTGGGACAACTTGTTGAAGATCATATGCGGACGGAATAACAATTCCGTATGGGCTTAGCTTGCGCAGATCATTGTCGATGGCGGCACCAACAAACTTGATGGTGGTGTCCTTCAAGAAGTTCTTGAGGAGTTGCGGCACGGCATTGGCCTTGCAAATTTGAAAGACCAATACCTCGGACTCCACCGAGAGTTGAAGGACGGCGGCACGTTGAGGGCGCGCGTGAGTGGTGAACTCACAGTCCAAGCCCACGCACTTGACCGGTGCGTCGTCGAGGAACCGGCGCTTGACCATGCCGATCCACTTCTCCACCCTAAAAGCACGGAGGGTCTCCGTGATGGTGAAGTTCATCTCTTCGATGACCACGTAGTAGACCCGAGACCGGGGCCAATGTTGCTCCTCCATTGTCGCCGAGGGAGAGCTCGCGGGCGCCGGCGGTATGGTGATGTGTGGGAGAGGTTTTGGGGAAGAAGAGGGATGTTTTGGGGAAGAAGATGATCAAATGTTGAGTGATTTATATAGTGAAAGAGGGAGAAGATGAGAGAGCACACGCCGGCGATGTGAATGCAGAGATCGAGTTCCAACGCGTCGCCGGCGGTTCCCGATCAGCACGACGATATACGAAGCGTCGTCGTCGTTAATGTCGTCGATCATAACTGGCGCGAAGTGGGCGGTTCGTTTGAACTGGTGATTGGTCCCGGCTCGTGGAACGAACCGGGACTAAAGGGCACATTTAGTCCCGGTTTGTTCCACGAGCCGGGACTAAAGGTCCCCAGGGCATTAGTCCCGGCTGTTAGATGAAACCGGGACTGAAGGTCCCTTTTGAACCGGGACTAATGCTCCCTGGCCCACATTTTCAAATGAACCGGGACTGATGAACCCTTTGGTCGCGGATCGAATTTGGTTCGAGACAAACGGGTCGAATGGAAGCCCCTTTTTCCACCAGTGCTCCTCTTCATGAATTGGCGAGTGGCGCAGCGCCGGAAACCGTTCTGGTGGTGACTTCACCAAATGAAGTGGGAGCTAATGATGAAGATCATGAAACTCCAAAAGAGGATACTACCGAACCTCGTAGGTCGACAAGAACACGCGCCGCTCCTGAATGGTACGGTGATCTTGTCGTAAATGCCATTGTTGAGAACGATGACCCTGCGATGTATGATGAAGCGATGATGAGCCCAGATTCCAACAAATGGCATGAAGCCATGAAATCCGAAATGGAATCCATGTATGAAAACCAAGTATGGACTTTGGTGGAACTTCCCAATGACCGAAAGGCCGTTGAGAATAAATGGATTTTCAAGAAGAAAACAGACACTGATGGTAATGTGACCGTCTATAAAGCACGACTTGTCGCAAAAGGTTTCCGACAAATTCAAGGAATTGACTATGATGAGACTTTCTCACCCGTAGCGATGCTAAAGTCTGTTAGGATTATGTTAGCAATTGCTGCATTTTTCGATTACGAAATTTGGCAGATGGATGTGAAAACCGCGTTCCTTAATGGTAACATTGAGGAAGAGTTGTACATGGTACAGCCCAAGGGTTTTGTTCATCCTAAGGATGCTGACAAGGTATGCAAGCTTCAGCGATCCATTTATGGACTAAAGCAAGCATCCCGAAGTTGGAATTTCCGTTTTGACGAAGTTATCAAAGGGTTTGGATTTGTCAAAACTTATGGAGAAACTTGTATTTACAAGAAAGTGAGTGGGAGCTCTGTAGCATTTCTAATATTATATGTGGATGACATATTGCTGATTGGAAATGATACGGAACTTTTGAAGAGCGTAAAAGATTACTTAAACAGTAAGTTTTCAATGAAAGACCTTGGTGAAGCGGCGTATATTTTAGGCATCAAAATCTATAGAGATAGATCGAGACGCTTAATTGGGCTATCACAAAGTACATACCTTGACAAGATTCTAAAGAGGTTTAGAATGGAAGATAGTAAGAAAGGGTTCTTACCTATGTTGCAAGGAAAGATATTGAGTAAGAATCAAGGTCCGGCTACAGCTGAAGATAGAGAAGAAATGAATAAGATTCCCTATGCCTCTGCCATAGGCTCTATCATGTATGCCATGTTATGTACAAGACCGGATGTGGCACATGTTATTAGTTTGACTAGTAGGTACCAGTCTGATCCAGGTTTGGAACACTGGACGGCGGTCAAGAATATCTTTAAGTACTTACGAAGGACTAAGGATATGTTTCTCGTATATGGCGGTGAAGAAGAGCTCATCGCAAGTTGTTACGTCGATGCTAGCTTCGACACTGACCCGGATGACTCTAAGTCTCAATCCGGATATGTATTTGTTATAAATGGAGAAGCGGTAAGCTGGAGGAGTTCCAAGCAAAGCGTGGTGGCGAGATCAACTACAGAGGCGGAATACATTGCTGCTTCAGAAGCGGCAGAAGAAGCAGTTTGGATGAAGGAGTTCATATCCGAACTGGGTGTGGTTCCGAGTGCATTGGATCCAATGGTTATCTATTGTGACAACAATGGTGCCATAGCCAATACTCAGGAGCCAAGGTCTCACAAAAAATTCAAGCATGTAAAGCGCCGATTTCACTCCATCCGTGAACATGTCGCGGATGGTGATGTAAAGATTTGCAAAGTGCACACGGATCTGAATGTGGCAGATCCGTTGACTAAAGCTCTCCCCAAGGCAAAACATGATCAGCACCAGAACTCAATGGGTGTTAGATTCATCACTATGTAATCTAGATTATTGACTCTAGTGCAAGTGGGAGACTGAAAGGAATATGCCCGAGAGACAATAATAAAGTTGTTATTATATTATTCCGTGTTCATAATAGATGTTTATTTTTCATGCTAGAATTGTATTAATCGGAAACATTAATACTTGTGTGATTAATAAACTAAAAGGGTTCCTAGTAAAGCCTCTCTTTTATACTAGCTCGTTGATTAACTGATGATCAAGGTTTCCTGATCATGAACATTGGATGTTGTTAATAACGGGGTCATATCATTAGAAGAATGATGTGATGAACACTCACACCCATAGTACGAATAGCAATACGATCAAGTCATCAAGTTCATTGCTATATCAAACTCATGCGAAGTAGTTCTAATCCTTAGACCATGAGATCATGTTAATCACTGATACCGGAAGGGTACTTTGATGATATCAAACGTCACACCGTAATAGGGTGATTATAAAGGTTGATTTGGGTACTCTGAAAGTATTAGTTGAGGCTCATGGATCAAGAGTGGGATTTGTCCATCCGGATGACGGAAAGATATTCTCTGGGCCCTTCTCGGTGATATTGCATTGGAATCGCTTGCAAGCATGTGACTAGGTCACAGGAATGCATTATCACGGAACGAGTAAAGAGACTTGTCGGGAACGAGATCGAACTAGGTATGGTTGATACCAAATGATCGGATCTCGGACAAGTAATAATATCGCGAGACAAAAGGAATTAACTATATTCGTTACTGGTTCACACGATCACTAGTTCATCGTTGAGTAAGTGGGAGTCATCATGGATTTCCAGATCCCGCTGTTGATTATTGATCGGAGAGGAGTCTCGATCGTGTCCACGTTATTCACGAACCGTAGGGTGACACACTTAAGGTTCGCCGTCGTTTTTGAGTGGATACGATACTCCGATCGAATTACAGGACAGCATAAGGGTTGTTTCAGAAAAGCACCGAAACTGTTTCGGGATATCGAAATAACTCAAGGGTGTATTTGTTAATGTTTGTTAATTGAATGAATTAACAAATATTAAAGAAATAAAAATGTTTTATTAAATCAATAAGTGTGAATTTTAATTAGCATGAATGTCATGCAAAATTAAAATGGGGGTTACCTCATGTTGATGAGGGGGTTACCACCATGAAGGGAATGAAGAGGGGGTTACCACCATGAAGAGGAGGAGGGCCTCCTTGGCCGGCCACCCCTTGGGGGCTGCCCCTCCTGCCCTATATAAACCCCTCCCTCTCCTCCATGTGACACACTTCTTGATCCTCCCCTCCCTCGCATAGTTGCTGCCCAATATCCGTCTCAGCTTAGCGAAGCTCTGCCAGAATTGTAGTTCGTAGTTCATACACTTGGAGAAGTGTGTGGAGGAGTGTCCGGCGGATCCCTTCTTCCGCTGCCCCGCTGGACCGAGGGCGTGGAGGAGTCGACGACGAGTTGTACGTGTGACCGAGCACGGGGGCGCTGCCACTTGTGGCGCCGTGTACACGATCTTGTGATCGTCAAGCGAACCACTACATCGACTACGTCAAGTGAACAACTACGTCAACTACGTGCGTCTTCATCGACTCTCCATCGTCAACGCTTGTGCGGGAACGTAATCCCCGCTTACGGTCATCGAGGGTTAGTCTCCGTTGCTACCACCTCGTAGAGTATCTTGGCTAGTTTATGTGTTCTTGCGTAGAATTTTTTTTGTTTTCTATGCTACGAACCCATCACAACTAAACTGAAGGAATAAAATTTGATGAAAGTAAATACAAGTGAGGTGGAGTGGATGCGGTGAAAACGAAGTTTCGTTCATATAAAATCACTTTGTTAACAAGGTTGATCAAGTCTTGTTACCAAACTAACTTTATATGAGGCAAAACTTTGCACTTCACTAGAATGCTTATGTTACCTCAACTTTGATAGGAATAGTCCCAACCATAATAATTTTATATTCTTCCTTGGGCTTTCGCTCTGAACAAATAATTTGACCAACTTTGATGGTCTCAACATGCTTGATTGAATTTAGAGCATTCTTCCTATCAATCTTCTTGGGAAAATAAACCGTATACTCTTTGTCATTAACATTAAAAATGACTTTTCCTTGATTGCAATTAATAACAGCACCTGCAGTGTTTAGAAAAGGTCTCCCAAGAATAATAGACATATTATTATCTTCATGCATTTTCAACACAACAAAATCAGTTAATATTAAACAACTGTTAGCAACTTGAACAGGAACATTTTCACATATACCAATAGGAATAGTAGTAGACTTATCAGCCATCTGCAAAGATATATCAGTTGATACCAATTTTTCTAGATCAAGTTTCTTATAAAGAGAAAAAGGCATAACACTAACTCCAGCTCCCAAATCACATAAAGCAGTTCTAACATAGTTATTTTTAATGGAGCAAGGAATAGTAGGTATACCTGGATCTCCAAGCTTCTCCGGAACTTTACCATCAAAAGAATAATTAGCAAGTAAAGTGGAAATTTCCTCACTAGGAATTTTCCTTTTGTTAGTGACAATATCTTTCATATACTTGGCATAAGGAGGCATTCTAATAGCATCAGTCAAAGGAATTTGCAAAAATAAAGGTCTCATCCATTCACAAACCTGTTGTAGTGTTCTTCTTCCTTGGACTTGTGTTTCTTACTAGGAAAAGGCATTGGTTTCTGTACCCAAGGTTCTCTCTCTTTACCATGCTTGTTGGCAATGAAGTCTTCTTTGGTGTACTTTGCATTTTTATCAATCTTTTCTGGTTCTTCTTCAACTTCTTCTTTATCGGAAGCATCTCCTGGTTCAGTTTCAGCATCAGAAATAGAAACACTGTTAGGATCTTTACCTGCATCAGAGGATTCTGCAGTTGTTTTATGCTTCTTCTTCTTCTCCTTAGAAGGAATATCATCACTTGAAGTACGTTGAGAATCTTGCTCGACCCTCTTAGGATGTCCTTCAGGATATAATGGATCTTGAGTAGCAGCGCCACTTCTTGTGCGTATTTCACATGCTTGCTTCTCTCTTGCGGCATTAACTAGCAAGTCTTTTTGCACCTTGGTAAGCTGATCAATTTGTGTTTGAACCATTTGAAAATATTTAACAAGTATCTTCACATCATTAGCGGTTCTCTCCACAATATCCTGCAACTTGTTAATAGCTCTAGAATTTTCCAACAGATGATTATGCACCATTCTATTAATTTTTTTTTGCTTAACAATAAAATTATCAAATTCATCTAAGCATTGATCAGGAGGTTTAGAATAAGGAATATCTCTTTCATCAAAGCGTTGGAGAGAGTGTACCTCAATAGTTGATGAGTGAGGGATTGGCTTACATAATTCTTCTATAGGAGGTAAATTCTTCACATCTTCGGCCTTAATACCTTTCTCCTTAAGAGATTTCTTAGCTTCCCTCATAACTTCATCATTTAATTCAATCATCCCTCTCTTCTTCGGCGTAGGCTCTGTAGATGGCGCAGGGGTTGGTGCTGGTGTTGGCTCAACTAAAGTCCAATCATCATGATTCTGACTTATTTTAGCCATTAATTCTTCAGCATCAGCCGGAGTTCTTTCCCTGAAAACACAACCAGCACAACTATCCAAATATGACTTAGATTCATCCGTTAGTCAATTATAAAATATATCAAGGAGTTCGTTTTTAGGCAATGGTTCTTTAGGCAAAGCTCTAATTAAAGAACAAAACCTTGTCCAAGATTCAGGCAATATCTCTCCTTTTCCCTGTTCAAAATCAAAGATTTTCTGCACAGCAGCATGTTGAGCACTAGCAGGAAAATATTTCTGAAAGAAAGCATTAACCAAAGCAATAGGACTAGTAAGAGATCCAGGAGACAAGCTATTAAACCAAGTTTTAGCTGCATCTTTCAACGAGAAAGGAAAAATCTTAGCAACAAAGTAAGTGCGGAGCTTAATATCATCAGAAAACAAATTACTCAAAGTAGAAAGCTCATTCATGTGCCCCATAGCACTCTCATCTTTAGTACCACAAAAAGGAGTTTTCTCAACAATAGATATGTAAGATAAATCCAAAGAGAAATCATAATCCTTGTCTCTAATATTTATGGGAGAAGCAGCAAACTTAGGATCAGGAGACAAATTATATCTAACAGAGCGTCTTGCAAGAAGTTCTTTAACATTACCAGCATTACGAGCAGCACGTGCTTCAGAAATAAAATCATCATTAAGCTCAATATAAGCATCATCATCATAATCATCACTAGAACATTCCCTAGACTCAGGTGAACTAACAGGTGTAACAGTGGTGTTTCCCAACTTAGCTCTAGCAATAGTAGCATCTAAAAAGGAACCTAGTGAACCACTCTCATCAAGCACAGTAGAAGTATCATCTAAATTATCAGTGGCATTTTCAATCTCAGCAGAAGTAGTAGCAGTAGCGTGTAGGTGTAGTGGTGTAAGCAACTTACTCATAACAGATGGCGAATCAAGAGCAACAGAGGTGTTAAGAGTCGTACCTCTTCTTGTAGTGGATGGCAATATAGGAACTTTTCCATCACGAGGTTTACCCATGATAAAAGGATTGCAGCGAACAATATGAATACCAAGTGAACTTACAAATAAAGTTATGCTCCCCGGCAACGGCGCCAGAAAATAGTCTTGATGACCCACAAGTATAGGGGATCGCAACAGTCTTCGAGGGAAGTATTACCCAAATTTATTGATTCGACACAAGGGGAGCCAAAGAATATATGTAAGCCTTAACAGATGAGTTGTCAATTTAGCTGCACCTGAAAACAGTCTTGCTCGCAATGGTTTATCAGTAGCAACAATTTTATAGTGGTGACAGTAGTGAAACAGTAATAGCAGTAGTAAAATAGCAGCGGTAATAACAACAGTAGTAAACAGTAGGAACAAATACTGTAGGCATAGGGATGGATTATGGGCGTTGCATGGATAAGATAATTCATGAAATCAATGAGACATGGGCATTGCAGATAAATAATGATAAAACATCCTAGTACAAACAATCATAGGCATGTCTTCCGTATATAGTCGTACGTGCTCACAAGGAGAAACTTGCACGACATCTTTTGTCCTACCAGCCTGTTGCAGCAGAGTCTCAAGGGAAACTACTGGTAATTAAGGTACTCCTTTTAATAGAGTACCGGAGCAAAGCATTAGCACTCGGTGAACACATGTGATCCTCACATCATAGCCATCCCCTCCGGTTATCCCAATTTCTGCCACTTTGGGGCCTCGGGTTCCGGACAACAATATATATATATAACTTGTAGGTAAGACTATAAACAACAAGTATCATCATAGAAATAATAACATGTTCAGATCTGAAATCATGGCACTCGGGCCCAAAGTGACAAGCATTAAGCACAACAAGTTGCAACAATGTCATAGTCACTAAATAAAGATACTAGGCACTATGCCCTAACAATCTCATATCAAATTACATGAACAATCTCATCCAATCCCTACCATCCCCTCACCTACAGAGGGGGAATTACTCACACATGGATGGGGGAGTCATGGATGGTCGATGGAGGAGCGTCGGTGGTGATGGTGATGAAGATCTCCTCCGAATCCCCGTCCCGGTAGGGTGCCAGAACGGAGTTTCTGGTTCCGAATCGCGGTTTCTGATGGCGGCGGCGCAGCGGAAGTCTATCTGGGAAAAACGCCGTCTCCCCGATATTATGTCGTCAGAGGGTATATATAGGCGAGAGGGGAGGCCGAGAGGATAGCTGGGGCCTCCTCACGCCAGGGTGGCGCGGCCAGGGCTGGGCCGCGCCACCAGTGTGTGAGGGGCCCTCAGGCCTCCTCTCCCTCCTGTCTTCTGGCTCCGTGGGTCTTCTGGTGAAATAGGATTTTTCATGATTTTTCCCGAATTTTTACTGAAAGTTGATTTCTGCACAAAAACGAGACACCAGAGCAATTCTGCTGAAAACAGCGTCAGTCCGTGTTAGTTGTATTCAAAACACACAAATTAGAGGAGAAACAATAGCAAAAGTGTTCGGGAAAGTAGATACGTTTTGGACGTATCACTTATTTCCGAGGTCACGGCACCTGAACTCGCTGAAGCGTTGGCCGTGCATCGCGCTATCTCCCTTGCTGGCGATGAGGGGTTCGGTACGCTACAGGTGGTCTCTGACTGCCTTTCTGTTATCCAGAGGATCAATTCTACGACGACCGATCGAAGCATTGTCGGAGTGGTTGTGCAAGATATCAAACACCTAGCAGATAGCTTCGGGGAGGTCTCGTTTACTCATATTCGTCGTCATTGTAATGAGTCGGCACACATTTTAGCTCGCTCTGCGGAGAGGTTTATTTCTTCTACTTTTAGAAATTTTGCTCCGGATTGTATCCGGCAGACATTATGTAATGATTTATTATAATCAATAAAGTGCTGTATTCTCTAAAAAAAAAGTCCTACCTAGGAAAACTTCAGTCTAAAGGAAAAAAAATCCACGTGCAAGCATCCATGCGTTACACGACAAAGAAAAAAAGAAATCCATGTGCAAGCATCCATGCGTTACACCACGGATAGAAAAATATATTTACGTATCCAACACAAACATGTTAAAGCACAGTGTTGCACCTAGAAACACTTAAAAGGAAAAAAAACCACGTGGCCGTCTCCAGGATTTGGGGGCCCTAGTGCGAAGAGTAAAATGAGGCCCTAAACTTTTTAAAAATTATATAGATAATAAAACAAAGTCATACTTTTATTTTGTTATATAACTTCTGTGTGTTATTTCAAATAATGTTCAGAAATATATCAAATATTAGTGCAAAAAGAGTAGATTTGGCACTCAATAATAATCAAACCTCATGTTCTACGAAAAGCATCACATGTGTATTTCTTTTAAGAATCTGAAACTTTCTGAATGTGGCACTCAATATATCAAATATTGAGTCTAAAAATAGTAAATGTGGCACTTAATAATAATAGTCAAATATACTACTACAAAAGAGTAAATGAGGCACTCAATAATAATCAAACTTTTTAAAAACCTCATGTTCTACGAAAAGCAGGACGTAGTTATATAGCTAGTTCATTAGTTCGGGAGTGAGAATTAAAGATGTGAAAGGAAATGAACTAGGCTTCACCATCCACCCGGGAGTGAGATGAAAAGAGATTAGAAAAACACAATACGAGAGACCAAATTACAAGTACACCATCACCATGCCCACTTGACGGTGTACACCACGCCCAGCTCTATATACGTGCTTAGTAGTTCGTAGGAAAAACAATTTATATTTCGCAATATCTATTTTGCAGTCGACCTCGATTTGGTCTTCAGCCGAGGTCACACGCGGAGCCGAGCGATGTGCATCGTGCGGTCGTCGTTACATGGGGTCCCGATACGCCCGTAGCGACCACACTCACGTCGGGCCTGCCGTTAGAGGGAGACCGCTAATCCATTCCCTCCCCTTTCACATCTTCCCTTCCTCGTTGACCAGATACACTCCCCAGCATCACCGCCGGCAGTCTGGCACGGCGGCCGTGCAGCGGTGCGCCTCGCAGAAGGGCCAGGCAGCCACGATTAAGCTGGCAGAGCAGGACTTCTAGAACGCGGCCGGAGATCTCGCCGAAGCGACGTGCTTGCTGGGAGCGCCAAGAGATCGTGCTCCGCGGCGGCGGCGGCGACCCATCAGATCCTCTCCCCAGCCTCCTTTCCGAGGATCCGGCCAATTCCTTGTCGCGCCAGTGAACGCAGCCGCCACCAGGATCTAGCTCACAGAGCATGCGCTCGTGGATGCAGCCTGGGGCGCATTTGACAGTGAAGCAACATGTTGTCGTGGGAGCTGGTTAGGGAATTGCAGTCTCCTTTTTTGTCAAGGGAAGCTAATCAAGTTCAGGTAACCAAAGTGGCACTACGTCAATTTCTATTCTATTTTCCATCAACAAAACTAGTAGTGTCACTAAACTGAACTTGAATTTTGATTTGTTAGATTAGATGTAACAATCCGTCTGGGCATTTGTGAGATAATACTGTGTGTTTCTCTTTCCTAGCTATGCGTTACATCCTGAGTTTCTTTAGGTGTATACATATAGCATGATTAATTAGTTGTTTTGGATGGGATATAGATGCCGATAGGTTCACTTCTGAACATAATTCTTGTAAATAAGATGCGGGTATCTAGATGTAACTTAGCATGGTTATTTTCTGTGATTTAGATGGGCCATGCGAAGAGAGAGATGTGATCTCCATTTCCCCCACCTCTGTCGAAATCGCAGTGAGCTCCGGCAATTTTGTTGGCGATTTCTCCCGTCGATCGGGGCCACATGGAGTACTTCTCGCTGATCGGAGTTTGGTTGCGGTTGCTACATCGGTCGTTGCATTCGCCGGTAGATTTCCTCGCTCTCTTGATACATCTCCATGTTTCTGCTTGCATTGTTTCTTCTCCGGTGACAACGGTGTGTTTGGTGTTACATTCGCTCATCTTCGGAGTCTGTTTCAGCTAGCCTGCTTGTTTTTTCCACAGGATCTAAGCTGACATTGCGCTACATCCTCTTCTCCCCCGAGCCTCCCCGTATTCTTCAGCGCGTTCCTGGATACATCCTTGCTTTTGGCTGCCACAGATTTGCTGCGTGGGCTATATCTTTGCTCTCTGCTACATCAGATCCGGTCTCCTGGATACATCTCAGCTTCATCTCTGAGGAAGGTGTGTTACATGCATCATTTGTGTACATTTCCTTTTGTGTTCTTACGATCTGTTGTGTTACATGTAGTCTATTATGTGTTACATGATGTACTTTGTAGCGTCACGAGATGAAACCAGATGTAGTAGATTAAACAGTTTGTGGTGGTTGGATTTTTTTCCTGTAGGTGTTACATGCAATAGTGGTTGCATCTCTTACTGCTGAAGTGTTACATGATGTAGTTCATTAGGAGATGGAATCAGAGGGAGTAGATTGAACCATCTGTAGTAGATGGTTTTTTTTTTTGCAAAATCTAACAATCTATTGACCTCGTTCTGGCTTCCAGCGAGGTCGGTCGCTTCGACCGCACGATCTCCATCCGAGCGCTTTTGACGACCGCGGCTTGGTGGCCCACGCGCAGACACTAACGCTGGGTACCTGGTCGGAGTGGGAGAGAGAACCGCCCCCAATTCCGTATTCTACACCGAAGCGAGGGGGGGGGGGGGGGGGAGCTCCTGCGATTTTGATGGCAGATCTACATCGCTGTTAGCAGCGCCGCCTCGGGGAAGCTGATACTCCTGTCCGCCGTGCATATTCTCCCGCGCCGCCGGCAAGGTTCCTAAGCCCCTACCCTCCTGCTACATCTTCCTGATAGATGGAGCTTTTGTGCGGCCTGAATTTGTTCTATGTAAATTTTTTATGGAACCCATGCATGCATCTGGTAGATGTACCTGATAGATGGTACTTTTGGTTGACGATGATATGACACTTTTATCGTTGTAGATGGTACTTTTTAGTCGTTTTGGTGTTCTAGGTAATGTTAAATGCAGTCCACCATGTACTCTGTACATGTATAGTACCATGTAAATCAAGTAGATGTAGCAGTTTTTTTATGGAACCCATGTATCTGGTAGATGTATCTAGTAGATGTATCTGGTAGATGGTACTTTTGGTTGACGATGATATGGTACTTTATCGATTAGATGGTACTTTTTTGTTTGTTTTGGTGTTCTAGGTAATGTTACATACAGTCCACCATGTAGTCTGTAGCATGTCTAGTACCATGTAAATCAAGTAGATGTAGCAGGTTGTTGTAGTACCATGCAAATCAAGTTGGATGGAACATGTCTAGACTGTAGCTTTTGCATTCCTTTTTTTGTAGTACCATGAAGTGTAGTAGATGGAACATGCCAACTAGATGTAGCAGGTTTTTTAAGTACCATGCAAATTAAGTGGATGGAACATTTTTAGACTGCAGTATATATTTTAGTCTTAAATATTTTTGTTTCAAGCAGATGGAACTTCTGCCCAGCACTATGTAACCAAGCAGAGACATCATGTATTTTTCTGTAGTACCATGCAGTGTAGTAGATGGGAGTATGGATCATGTTATTTTTTTACTACAAATACCATGCAAACCAATTTGAGATGTAACATCCCCAGCCCCTGTCCTGGATGTTTGTTAGTTTACCATGTCCTGGATGTTTGTTACTTTACCATATCATGTCCTGGATGTTTGTTACTTCACCAATTTTAGATGGAACGGTACTAGTAAAAAGTTACAGCAATAGATGATTATTTTGTGCAAAAACCTTGTCCTTGATATTTGTTACTTTACCATGGATGTATCCAATACTGATTTTATGCCTGGTGTCCCGTTTTAAATGCACCAGATGATGTTCTCTTACAAAGAAAGTAGCAGTTTTTCTCAGGGAAGTATTACCAAACTGGATGTACCAAACTTTTTCTTGTGGGTACATCAGAATATGTTGTTTCATAAGAAAGTAGCACTAAACTGAATGTAACAAATTCTTGGTGTACATGCTGTGTTTCACAAGAAAGTAGCCGATCTATAAAGGAAGTATCAGTAATATGGATGTACCAAAAAAAATCCGGGGTTCATCCGATGTTGTTCTTGCACAAGGAAGTAGCAGATTTATGCAAGTAGCAGTACACTGGGGATGATGTTCTTTTTCACAAAAAGTAGCAGATCTTAATTTTTTTGGAGAGGATGATATGTGATGTAACTTTATATGGTATGTGTAACCCGAGGAAGGAGTAAGTTGAGAACGTAGGCGAGGATCTTCCGTCAGATCTGGTCGCCCTCGAGCAATCCAGGGAGGGAAACATCCGGCGATGTAATTTTTCCGTTCAGGTTTTGCAGTACCATGGCGGCTATATCTGTAAGTGGTAACGGGCTCCCAACGGCGTCCCGTGGCCCGTTAGAATTTTTCCAGTTAGCGAACGCCCACCGGATCGAGAGAATATCCTACGGAACGAAGCCACCTGCCCGCTACCGCCGCCACGACCGCTCGGATCGAGAGCTCTCCATGGCGATGGCGGCCGGCGCCATGCCCGGAGGAACTTCCCCGCCGTCGCCGCTCCGTTCCCCCGCTCCCTCCCTCCGTTCCATTGCTCCCTCCCTCCGTTCCCCTGCTCCCCACCTCCATTCTCCTTCTCCTCCCCTCCGTTCCCCTTTTCCGGCCGCCTCCATCCCGTCCGGCGAGGTATCTGGAGCTGCCGCGGCGAGAGGAGGGAGCAAAGGCGTGAGGGCGCTGCTTTCCGCCGTCAAGGTCACCGACCCTGCCGCCTTAGCTGCCATGGAGGGATTGAATCTCCGTCGCGGTCAAGGAAGCTGCAGCACGTCGGAGATGGGGCGCCAAGAAGCGAGCCACGGAGGGGAGACCCGACTGGCAGACACATCCTCCACCGCCGCCAGGTTCCCCGCATCCTCCTCCAAGACGCAGCAGCATATGGGCTCGGGCGTGCTCGCCGGGAAGAAGGTACGTGTGTGCGCTATTTTCACCTGTAACTGAAATAGATAGTACTAGGTACACAAGGAGCACTAGAACAGATCAGTTAGATCAAACAATCTTCAGTTGACTTCGCCAGTGTTACATCTGCTTCATTATCTTACGGAAATGATCACCAACTTGGCGACTGTAAAATCTACTTTTCTTTCTGCATCATGATCTTATCCGCATACCACATCCCTTTAGATTAGAGAGAGGCTGATTATAATAACAGGAGGACAAGTGCTGTTGCTCCATTGATCCTTGCCTCCGATGCCTCGTATACACAACACACTTGAGACATTGTTTAAAGCATTAGCTGCGTTCAACTTTATCTTCAGAAATTCATGAAAAACTAGTGTTCTAAAAGGAATTTAATGGAAGACCACTTTAATAGAAGACTTTAAATGGCAAACCATACTCTGATTTGGAAAAAAGGGCACCAACATTTCCGCAGCTACTTTTCTACCGCATCTAGCAACCGAAACTAGTGTTCTAAAAGGAATCAAACCAATTAAACATTACAATGTTCTTTTGCAAACAGTTGCTTGTATCCACGTAGTTTCTTTAGTAGCATGTATTCTTGGTATCCCTGGACATTTGTGTATCTGATCACTTGATGAAATCATCATGCTAGAATTACAGTAGATAATTATCCTTTTATTGCAACTACTGTTAGAGTAGACGTTCCTGCCTTTTCAATACCAATGTATCTCTTTGATTTCACTTTGTCTGAAATCATGTGGTAGCCGCAGGAGTCCGGCGAGGCCTGTGGGGAGCCACAGCGGTCCAGCGATGCCCGTGGGGAGCAGCGAGCAACCAGCGAGACCTGTATGGAACAGCGGGATGGTAGCAAGGTTCCTAGGTCACTTCTTACATCTAATATTTTCATCATATTCTTAATTCTTATCCTGTTCATAGACCATGCTTTTGATATCATGATCATGCAGAGTGTGCGATGGTTATTTAGGATAGGAGTGTTCAGTGACCTTCATTGAATTGAAATTTATTGTTTAAACTTTAAAGTTTCATGATAATATTCATGATTTAGTAGGTAACACTTCCAGATACATAAGTATGAAGTTCCCTATATTAAATATTTCATGTACCAACAGGAATTCTATCTAAAGTAGGTGGTTCAAAATCTGATATAGTAAATTACGTGCAGGTTATTGTGGGTGGCGTAGCAGCAGGTATGTGGGCTTACCAAAAGCAGGTATTTGCTGAACTGCATTATAAAATATAAAGCTACAAGTCTGATTGTTGTGGAGGAAAGTTGCAAGTGAATCATTGTTCAATGTCGTTGTGATTAGAAGCCCACATAAGCTTTGTATATGAGGAAACTGGACCATATGCCTGAACTTTTATTGTCTCTGGATGATTATTGGTTGTACTGGATGATTCTGTCACTAGCAACTACGTAGAGTTTGATCCATTGCAGTTAGCCAGGCATTTCTGCCATTCTTGATGGAAAAGCCTGAGCTCATTCATTTTTTGAACAATAAGCCTGAAATCTCCGTACTTGTTGCTCTGGATGATTTTTAATTGGAATGTGTGCTGTCACTACCAACCTATCCATTGTTTGATACTTGATCGATTGTGTTACCTTGTGAACTGAAATTGTGCATGCTTCTTTGCCTGCTTATGCCCCATGTACCGAAATTGTGCATGCTTCTTTTCATATCTTGTTTGTTTCGTCTGCACTACCTATATCTTGCTAGCTCGATCCTGTGATGTCTTCATGTCAGAACCTGTGATGTTCAACTGGTAAAACATGTTTGTTGATCCTCATTTCGCAGCAGCTAGTATTACCTCTGTTCCTTAATGTAAGCCATTGCAGTATTTTTAATTTTCCTAGTCTCTTTACATGTAAAATGACCCCATGTATTGAAATATTGTGCAGTGTTCTCAAATTTATACTGTATTTTTCTGTGTATTGAAGTGAAGGCTATACCTCTGATATGTTTGGATATTGTAATGTTTTATTCTTTTTTCATGTATTATTTTTGTGGCCTGCTATAAATTTGGATGGGAGCTTAATCATAGTAATCATTTCTACAATTTATTTGTATAATTAGAAGTTGAATTACTCAGCGCTCCAGCAGCTAGCTGGCTGATGGCTGTTGAACGTTTCGTCAGCTGGCCTTCAATCCTGGCGGGATGGTAACGGTGGGCGTCTGGCTTGGACAATTTAGACAAAAAATAACCTAAAGTTCAAACAAATTTAAAAAATAAACCTTCGGTGAAACTATTTCACCAAACTAACCCTTTTTTGCAGCGCCACTTAACACGGCGCAGCATAAGTATCTGCGGCGCCTTTTGTTATAGCGTGACACAACTGCCACGTTGGACGAGCGGGTCCCATATCAGGTCGTGCGGCGCCACTCCGCGTGGCGCGGCACTGTAGCCTGTGGCGCCATGCTCCATGGCGTGGCACATATGCAGTACTTTCCGGTCTTGCCTCTTTATTCATCCGTGCAAGTCCCCTATAAGATCATAAACATTCAAGTTGTTGTCAAATTGTAAATTAATTTGCTGATTGGTTTTTGCTCGTGTACATGTCTCTCTACAGGATATCTTTTTGCAAAGAGTTTTCAAGCAAAGTTAGGATTTTGAGATCTTATAGATTAATTCCCATTAGTTAGGAATTACATCCTGAAATTCTATGAATATTTAATTATGTATGCAAATCTTTGTAATGAAATCTATGAATTATTTACTCGTGTATGCAAATGATGTGCATTTCAGTTGTAAAGTATGGTTGCCACCAAATTATATAATGATTTTTTTTACAACGCATTGTGATTTTGTAGTCCCTTTTGTTTTTTGACGGTGTAATTTGATTTTTTTGACGTACAATGTGCACTCGCGCTAGTTTATTGCACAAATTTGAACAATAAATTGAATTTTCTAAATAAACAAAATAACCTCAATTCAACGGCGTAATAAAGCAACTCAATATTGGTAGAGACGATATAATGAACATCCACAAAGCGGCTATATATATATGCATAAACACGCTTTTGGAAGCGTCTCATTTTAATTTCGAGACGCTGACAATGCGTCTTTATAGTACTTAAGACAGCGCATAAGAAAACGCTCCTACGGCGTTTTATAGTAGCGTCTTTACAAGTACGTAAAGATGAAATTTAGCGTCTCTAAACTATAAATAACACGTCTCTATATGTTTTTTTTTCTTGTAGTGAGATCATACATTGAGTTGAGTCTCTGTAAAGTCGATAAGTTGTAATTAGGGGAAGATTGTGTGGAGCAATCTGCCTATCAATTAGATTTCTCATGGTTGGGTTGGTTAGACTTGTTTGGATTAGGGAGAGATTGCTGAAACAGTCCAAACTACTGCTAGTTCATATCCGTGTCTATGTCCAAGTATAATACTAGTTCGAGTCAGTTTATAATTTGTGTCAAGCAACCGTCTTTGGTTGTTATAAATAAAAAGCAAAAAATACCCAATGAAACCTACGAGCTGAGAAACAAATCATATTCCGCGGAGTGTTTCGTACGTGTATTTCCGGCGGCAACGTGTTCCATGATCATAAGATCGATCAAGCAAGAGCTTCGCTAGCTGATTCGTACGGACATACATCGCGGGCGGAAGTACTGCAGCTAGGACGTGCATCACCGAAAAATACTGCAGCTAGAATAAGGCCAATACTCATGTGCCACGCCATGGAGCATGGCGCCGCAGGCCAAAGTGCTGCGCCAATGCGGGACCCGCTCGTCCAACGTGGCAGTTATGCCGTGTCATAACAAAAGGCGCCGCAGATAGTTATGCTGCGCCGTGCTCGATGGGGCTGCAAAAAAGGGTTAGTTAGATGAAATAGTTTCACAGAAGATTTATTTTTTAAATTTGTTTAAACTTTGGGTTATTTTTATCCAAATTGCCTCTGGCTTGATGGCTGTGATTTGTCAGCTGATCGATCAGCTGGCTCCTGGTGGGATGGTAACGGGCAGGCGGGCGCCCGCTCAGCGGGAGATATTATACGTATGGATAGCAAATTTTCGTTCGAGTAGTATCGGACACGAGCGGCGAGTGGTTGGGCAGCCGTTACTGTGTCCACTTAGGGCATGTACATTGGTTTAGATGGGTGGTGTCTGTAATACTACTCCATGTCATATATAGACAATGTTATAGATAGTCTATACAATAGTCTGTCTGTAAATTGTCTATTTTTAGCTATAGCTGCTTATGAGTATAAGTTACAGATATCATTCATACAATAGTAAAATCACTGTCTATAAGCTGTCTGTAATAGTCCTATAGACTGTCTAACTTTACAGACAGCCTCAATTTCTCTCATTATTTTCTTTCCTCCACATCACTAAAATTGCCTATAACCACCTCTTACAGATAGCTGACTCATCACTATTGTACATGCCCTTACTGGCGGCAGCGCCTGGTTTAGGGGACTAAAAAGGAGGGGAGGATGGGAGAGCGGACATACGGAGGCCGAGCTACAGGTAGCTCGATATCTTCAGCGTCCGTCTATGCCACGAAACACGCGATGTCGAGAAACAGCTGGATTTTTAAATCAATACGGAATTAGGTGATAGCTGGGCCGTCGTAGGAAGCATCGTATGCGCGGGACGATATACGTGGGCAAGCACATGTCGCGCATGTTGGGCCGGCAAGTGTTACATGTACCCTGCCCGCTACCACTTCAGAGTTCAGACTCCTGGGGTGTGCACTACCGTGCTGCCGCCCCGCAGGAAAAAAGAGAGAGGAGGCTTTAGAACCAGCGGTGGCAAGATCTACTCCTCCGCGGCGACGATGGCGGCGAACCTTTCTTCCTGGGAATATCCAATAGGATGCGCTGGACGATGGACTAGAGTTCTTCTTTGAGCAGATGGATCGCAGGTACCGACCCATTTCTTGAGTCCCAATTTCGTTTGAAGTTGAGAGTTGTCTCTTCCGTGCATTCGTCCTTGAAATCAGATCAAATCGAACACTAAGATGAATCTTGTCTTTGCTTTAATCCTATTGCCGCGTAGGATCATCCCGTGTGAATGTGGAGGGTTGGTGTTGCAGTCCGACCGGACGGATGAGAGCGAGCTGATGCGGCGACCAGAGCCCATGGAGGTGAGTGTTCAGCAGGATGAGCGGGGGATTGCGACGGCGCCTGCAAAACCCTCTACTTCTGAGACTAGTCTGCGAAGCTGCATCCTAACTTGCTGGATGATTCATCCACTAACTCCACTGCAATTGAATGTAAGCGTGCAACCGGATCTCTTAGTGATTCAGATTCAGTTTTTGAAGAAGAAGAAATCGACTCTGGAGCACGGCGGTGACAGCACTGGAGGGCACGGATGGAATAGACGGTAAGGTACACACTGAAACTTTGCGTTGAATACTAGCAATCTGAAGCTGAATGACGTGAAACATGAGTGGTTCAAACCCATCCCTGTAGTTGAGCTCAATTGTCCAGAATAGGCGAGCTATTCATTGTGATTGCTGCATTACTATTTAATCTGCAGGCTTTGGTAGGTAACTTTGAATTAAGGGATAAAAGATTTTTTAGGTACTAATTTAATTCGCATTAACATGCAGAGTAAGGATTTGACAGAACCACAGGAGTGAACACTGTAGCAAAAGCAGTACTGTAGTGGCAGCAGTACTGTAGCAGTCACTGTACGCAGTACTGTAATACCCGCGGTAGACAACCCACTGTAGCGGCAGCGGTACTGCAGCGGTAGCAGTACTGTACCCCCCGGCCGGCGCCCTATAAATACCCGCCCCTCCTTCATCAATCCTTCATCAACAAGTCTTCTTCCTCTCGCCCTTTCTCGCTCCAATGAAGCCCCCGGCTGTCGTCTCCGTGAGCCTCGTGCTCACACTCCTGATCTCCGTCACCACAGGACGCACCATGCCCCCTGCGCCGGCCACGCCTCTCCTCCGGGCGCCTGACGTTGTACAGGGTGCAGCACTTCTTCATCCCGACCCGTCGCCGCCCGCCGCACCTCTCTGGCGTGCCTCAACGCCTCTCGACCCGTCGCCGGCCTCCTCTCTTCTTCGCGGAGCTTCAATGCCCCTCGAGGCGTCGCCGCCCGCCGCACCTGTTCGTCTCGACCTGTCGCCGGCCTTCTCTCTTCTTCGCGGAGCTTCAACGACCCTTGGGGCGTCGCCGCCCGCCGCACACCTTCGTCTCGACCTGTCGCCGGCCTCCTCTCTTCTTCGCGGAGCTTCAACGCCCCTCGGCAAAACGCGGCCGCCCGCCGCACCTGTTCGTCTCGACCCGTCGCTGGCCTCCTCTCTTCTTCGTGGAGCTTCAACGACCCTGGGGGCGTCGCCGCCGGCCGCACCTCTTCGCCGTGCCTCAACGCCTCTTGACCGGTCGCCGCCAGGCGCACTCCTTCGTCGGTCCGTCTCAGCTGCAACGCGTCTTCCTCCGTTGCCTCCGCTCCTGCCCGCCGCTGGCGCGGGCGGCCGACGTAGTCGACGTCCACCTGCCATTCCAGGTTCAACGCTTTACCCTCCGGCGCCTCCGCCCGTTCCCGCGGCCGGCGCGGGCGGTCAATTTCTACCACCGACAGTTCCAGTTTCAACGCCGCAGGCTCCTCAGGTGCCCAACGACGGCGACGGCGGCAGACTTCTTCCACCACCTACTGTGCCAAGTTTAACGCCACTCGTGCCGGCGCACCAGGTACCAGACGACGGCGCCGCAGGCGCGGACGCGGAGCTCGCCTCATCGACCTCCTACCGCGTACATGTTTCAAAGAACGCCCTCATCATCCTAGTTGCTGGGTTTGCTGTCTATGCGGTGTTCTTTCTCGCCGTTCTTCACTACATCAAGCCGGACGCACCGGCGCCTGTTAGATATCTAGGTTGTTATATCTATACCGCATGTAACGTTTTCTTGTTTTCTGTTGAGATCACAACTCTCTTGCTTGTATCTGCCACGGTGGAGGCTTTTTCCACTCTATATCAACACGTACCCGAGACCCAAGCGGGTCATCGTTCCTGCCTATGTCGATATGGTATCAGAGCCTATCCTCTCCTTAACCTAGCTGCCGAAGAACCAAAACCCTCTGCCGCCGCCGCCGGTGATCACCTTGATCGCCCGCCGCCGCCGCTCAAAACAACCACGCCAGAAAAACCACACCAAAGCCGCCGCCGCCACTGATCGTTCTGATCCGTCGCCGCCGCCGCATACACCTACAAAAACCTCAAACACATCAAAAAACAATAGCCGCCGCCGCCGCCGATCTTTCTGATCTGCCGCCGCCGCTACACCAAGAACACACACCCATAAACCCAGATCAATACCCAAACACCCAGATCCATCAACATCATGACCGGGTCATCCTCAAGCTCAAGCTCGGCCACTTTGGCCGCCCTCCTTGGATCGCCCCCTGCACAAGTGCTGACACGAGACAATTTCATCCCATGGAACGCTCTAATGCTTCCTGCTCTGCGAGGTGCGCGAGTTCTTGATCTTGTCGAGGGCACGGACAAGGCACCAGTGAAGACCATGGAGATTGAAGACAAAGACAACAAGAAGGTCATCGTCGAGAATCCAGAGTACGCCACCTGGTTTACGCGGGATCAGCAGGTACTCCGGTTTTTGCTGAACTCTGTGTCTCCAGAAATTCTCACCCATGTCACCGGGCTTGATTCGGCTGCTGAAGTTTGGGGGGCCCTCAAAGAATTGGTTTCATCCCAATCCCGGTCAAGGATTCAGAGCCTTCGTGGCTCTCTCCAAAACACGAAGAAAGGGTCTCTCTCTGCTGGCAAGTATGTTGCAAAGAAGAAGGCTATTGCTGCTGAACTTGCAGCCGCTGGAAAGACACTGGATGATGACGAGTTGATCGGGTCTATTCTCAATGGACTTGACCGCTCCTACAACAGTTTCAAAACCGCCATCAACGCAAACCCTGGTACAACCCTTGCTGATCTTCTTAACCAGCTTATTGCCTATGATTCCATGCAAGATGATGCCGACGACACTGAGGGCTTCACCTCCTCGGCTAATGTCGCTCGTCGTGGAGGCGGCAGCGGTGGTGGTGGTGGTGACCCTCGGCCACAAACTCGTGGACGTGCTGATGATCGTGGCCGCTACGATGATCGCCCACGGTATGATGATCGTCCACGCCAGGCAGATCGCGGTCGCCAAGATGATCGCGGATACGATCGCGACCGCGGGTATGACCGTGACCGTGGTTATGATCGCATGCGCCAGGAGGACCGCGGTTACGATCTCGGGTATGGTCGTGGACGCCAGGATGATCGTGGATATCGCCGTGACCGCTATGATGATGATCGTCGTGATGGTTATCGTCGTGGACGTGATGATGGTGGCAGGCGCAATCGTGAAGGGCGTGTTCCTACACCATATGTTGATGTAACCTGTCAGATATGCAAGATCCATGGTCATCCAGCCAGAGAGTGCTGGTGGCGGTTCCAGAATGACCGTGATGATGACAATGAGAAGGGCGCGAATATTGCTTCCTATGGGGTCGACACCAACTGGTACCCGGACTCAGGTGCCACACACCACCTCACCTCCGAGCTGAACAAGCTCACGACGCATGATAAATACAATGGCAACGACCGCGTCCACACTGCCAACGGCAACGGTATGCAAATAAGTCATATTGGTCAATCTATATTATGCACCCCACATGATTCTTTACAACTCAATGATGTCCTTCATGTTCCCACTGCTTCAAAAAATCTTTTATCTGTTCATAAGCTAACTCTTGATAATAATGCTTTTATGGAGTTTCACCCTTGGTTTTTCTTAATTAAGGACCGGGACACAAGGAGAGTTCTGGGTGAAGGGCCATGCTCTGGTGGTCTCTATCCTCTTGCTTCTACGCCCACTGAGTCATCCAAGCAAGCTTTTGTTACAATAAAGCCATCTTCCTCTACATGGCATCGTCGCTTAGGCCATCCTTCATCTTTTGTGGTTCAACAAGTTCTTAGAAAAAAACAATATTTCCTATTCTCCTGAAATAAATCCCTACATCTGTGATTCTTGTCAACTAGCTAAGAGCCACCAATTGCCATATCCTGTCTCTACTAGTGTCTCTACTGTTCCTTTGGAACAAGTTTTCTCTGATGTATGGGGACCAGCACCTGAGTCTGCTGGAAAACATTCATATTATGTAAGCTTTATTGATGATTTCAGTAAATTTACCTGGATTTATTTGCTTAAGAAACGCTCTGAAGTTTATCAAGTGTTTCTTAACTTTCAGCAGCTTGTTGAGAGAAAATTTGATAGAAAAATTATTACCATGCAAACTGATTGGGGAGGTGAATATGAAAAACTCAACAGTTTCTTTCAAAAGGTTGGCATTACTCATCATGTGTCTTGTCCCCATGCTCATCAACAAAATGGCTCTGCTGAGAGAAAGCATCGTCATATTGTTGAAGTGGGTCTTGCTTTGCTTGCTAATGCCTCTATGCCACTTAAGTTCTGGGATGAAGCTTTTCTCACTGCCACCTTCCTCATAAATCTTCTTCCCAGTAAAGTAATAAATCATGACACGCCTGTAGAACGTCTTCTTCATACTAAACCAAATTATGATTCCCTTCGTGTTTTTGGCTGTGCTTGTTGGCCAAACCTTCGGCCCTATAATCAGCGCAAACTCTCTTTCCGCTCTACCCGGTGTGTTTTCTTAGGGTACAGTCCTCGCCACAAAGGTGTCAAGTGTTTAGACGTTTCTACTGGGCGTGTCTATATTTCTCGAGATGTAGTGTTTGATGAAAACATTTTTCCCTTTGCTGCACTCCACCCTAATGCTGGTCGTCGTCTTAAGCAAGACATTCTTCTTTTACCTCAACAAACACCAAATAGTGGGGATGCTAATATTGATGACTATATGCCTTTGCCCGTTGTGCCTATTGTTACTAATACTGATGATACAGATGGTGCAGACACTCATCAGTTTGCAAATGCAGTTGTTACTAATCAAGAATCAGCAAGAAATTCTGGATTTCATGGTGTAGAAACGGAGGAAAACAGCTCTGCACATCGCACCGGACAGAACAATCCCGAGGCTGATCTTGGAACAGATCCCGAGGTGGATTCTGGCCCTACTTTCTCCGATCCCGAGGCAGATTCAGACTCTGACGCCAGTCCTGGCCAGGCGGGATCTCCGGCTGGCACACGCACCGAGCCCGGCACGCACTCCCATGCTCGTGGTCGGAGTCCCACGCACTCTCCACGCGCGGACGAGTCTCGCATGCCCACGTCACCGACTCCACCGACCCCGCCTGCCTCACCTGCTTCGTCTGCCTCTCGGTCGGTCTCGCCTCGATCACCACGCCGAACACCTTCGCCGGAGCGACACTCACGTTCGCCATCTCCTGCTCGTCATACGGATGTGTCTGGTGACACATATGATGACACATCGTCACCTTCAGCATCACCTCCGCCTCCACCTCCTGCACCTCGTACACGCCTTCAAAAAGGTATCCGACAACCGAAACAGTATACTGATGGCACTATTCGCTATGGTCTGTTTACGTCTACAGGTGAACCTAGTAAACTTTCGGAGGCTCTTGGTGATGATCGTTGGCGCAAAGCTATGGAAGAAGAGTATACTGCCCTTATGGACAACAAAACTTGGCACCTTGTCCCTCCGCATTCTACAAGAAACCTTATTGATTGCAAATGGGTATATCGTATTAAGAAAAATGCAGATGGCACAGTGGACAGGTACAAGGCACGTTTGGTTGCAAAAGGTTTTAAACAAAGGTATGGTATTGATTATGAAGATACCTTCAGTCCAGTTGTTAAAGCAGCTACTATCAGACTTGTTCTGTCAGTTGCTGTTTCCAGGGGCTGGAGTTTACGGCAGCTGGATGTTAAGAACGCGTTCTTACATGGCGTTCTGGAAGAGGAGGTTTATATGAGACAACCACCAGGTTTTGAGTCTTCCGCCACTCCAAATTACATCTGCAAGCTTGATAAAGCACTTTATGGTCTAAAACAAGCTCCAAGAGCATGGTACTCTCGGCTAAGCACCAAGTTGCAGCAGCTTGGTTTTGTTCCATCAAAAGGAGACACTTCACTTTTTCTCTACAACAAAGCTAATATCATGATATTTGTTCTGATTTATGTTGATGATATCATAGTTACCAGCTCTTCAGACAAAGCAATTTCTGCTCTTCTTCATGATCTCAATGATGATTTTGCACTCAAGGACTTGGGAGATCTGCATTATTTTCTGGGTATTGAGGTCACAAAAACTCGGAATGGATTGCTTCTTACTCAAGAAAAATATGCCTCTGATTTGTTGACCAAGGTTGGTATGAAACACTGCACAATATCTCTCACGCCATTGTCATCTGTAGAAAAATTGTCTCTCACTGAAGGATCTCCTCTTGGTCCTGATGATAGCTCTCAGTATAGAAGTATTGTTGGTGCTCTACAGTACTTAACATTGACACGTCCTGATATTTCTTTCTCAGTAAACAAGGTTTGTCAATATTTGCATGCACCTACCACTGCTCATTGGACAGCTGTTAAGAGAATCTTAAGATATGTTCAGGGAACCATACGAGTTGGGTTAACATTTCAGAAATCTTCCTCTAGTTTGCTCAGTGCTTTTTCAGATGCAGATTGGGCAGGTTGCTTGGATGACAGGCGGTCCACTGGAGGTTTTGCTATTTTCTTTGGTCCTAACCTAGTTTCTTGGAGTGCTAGAAAACAAGCTACAGTTTCCCGATCTAGTACTGAAGCTGAATATAAGGCTTTGGCAAATGCTACAGCTGAATTGATATGGGTTGAAGCTATTCTTAAAGAACTTGGTGTTACACTCAAGGTAAAACCATGTCTCTGGTGTGATAATTTGGGTGCTACATACCTGTCTGCAAATCCTGTGTTTCATGCCAGAACAAAACACATTGAGATTGATTATCATTTTGTTCGAGAAAGAGTTGCACACAAAATGCTTGATATCAAATTCATCTCTAGCAAAGATCAAGTTGCAGATGGTTTCACCAAGGCATTAGCAGTCAAACATCTTCATGAGTTCAAGCGTAATCTCAACCTTTCTACAGGTTGTGATTAAGGGGGGCTGTTAGATATCTAGGTTGTTATATCTATACCGCATGTAACGTTTTCTTGTTTTCTGTTGAGATCACAACTCTCTTGCTTGTATCTGCCACGGTGGAGGCTTTTTCCACTCTATATCAACACGTACCCGAGACCCAAGCGGGTCATCGTTCCTGCCTATGTCGATAGCGCCGACAGGTGGGGAACCTGAAGACGTCGGAATTGATCCCGTGGAGAACGGAAACGTCTGAGGTCAAGTGAGGTGCATCAGGGCTTTGGACGAAAACCCCTGTGCATCGCATGCCTCGTTGGGGTTGAGTTGCCCTAGTCTTTCGTTGGTTTGATCGATGGAATTGAGCTTGGTGTTAAAAAAGTAGTATCGTGCTCCAGTAGTATGGCACTGTTGCCTTGTCGTGGTGCGATCATTTGAGCTAGTTTTTCTTTATTTTCTTTCTTCTCTTGGTATACGGGCCGGGTGGGATATATGTGTACTAGTAAGAGTTTCTGGTTTATGAAGTCTACTGTGCAAGTGAAAGAGCTACTCTCTCTGTTTGAATGACGTGGCGTCCTGATCTCGCGCGTCGTATATCGCAGGCAGGTACTGTTATATCAGAACTTCAGAAGAGAAGATTTGCTGTTGTTTTATGCTCAGTTAATCAATCCCTGTGTTTGTGACCCAGCAATTCGGTCATGTCTCGCACAAGGCATCCTCTAGTTAGTTTCTACATGTCTCGCAGGAACGCGTCAGATACGTTGAATTTGTTTCACGCGTTTGATACTTGATAGTTCGTACGTTGTAACTTATGATTCTCTCCCTTTAACTTCAGCTTCTTCTTCTCTCGGTGGTGTATATGGCCACCCCTTTTTGGTATCCTCGTCTTTTTTGGATCGCCTGATAGTGATCGATGCTGCTAGGTGTTCCCTACGTACATAGCTGAAAAGATCACGAACGTGTAAACTGTTTTCTTTCCCTCTCCGCGAGCTTTCCCTAGCTAGCTAGTAGCTAGGAATGTCGTCGGGCATGCAAGGAAAACTTAGCCAAGCGAGTAGATCGAGCTAAATTAATTAACAGACCCACAAACGAAGCATAACCGAACTGCCTGGGGCTTGCATCACGTGCTATGAGTATACTCCCTCTATCAAAAATTACCCTGCATTCTGGGTTTAGTTAAAGTCAAATTTTATAAACTTTGACTAAGTGTATAAGAAAAAATATTAATATTTATAATATAAAATAGCCATCATTAGAATTGTCATAAAATATATTTTCATATTGCATGTATTTGGTTTCATAGCTATTGATAATTTTACTAATATGTTTGGTCAAAATTTGAAAAGTTTGACTTTGACCAAATACAGAATGCAAAGTAATTCCTGACAGAGGGAGTATATGCATGTATTATAGTGGCATGGAAACGGGACCATGAGTTGCTTTTTGAATGCATATTTTATATATTTGTCTACTGCTATATGTCCATCTGTGCGTATATGAGGAGTACTAGCTAGCAGCTAGTTTTACCGTTGACCCGCTTGTTTTTGCAAGGGCAGATGCTACATGACGTCGTATGGGCCGATACGTTTCTAATCTTTCTTTCATTTCTTAAAATATTACTCATTTGCTCTTGGTATATCCGTCAAATATATGTGTACTACTACTTATATAGCAAGCAGGCACTGTTTTATCAGAAGATTAGCGGTGGTGTTGATCTTAACTAACTCATCACGCCGTCCATTATTTGCTTGAGAATCATTCATACACATCCATGTCAACTTTAATTTTCTTTAGGTGCACAAGCACAAGCAGCACAACACATCCTTTAGTACTTGCTGCATGTCTCGCAGGTACATCAAAGTAACGCCCTGATACTTGATACACTGATGAAAAAGAATGTATTTTTACAATGCTTAGATTCTCTCTCATCTCTCCCTCCATCTCTTTTGCTTTCCCAGCTATCTAAACTCTCTCTCATGCTTTCTTTCCCCAGCTCTTTCCCGCCTCTTTCTGACCCTTGGTTGCTTTCTTCTTTTCGTCTCCCACTGGTGGAAAAAAGGCCTTTATTCCCGGTCTGTAATTGCCATTAGTCCCGGTTTCCCAACCGGGACTAGCAAAGCGGGATTAAAGGCCCCAACCCTTTAGTCCCGGTTGCAAATGAACCGGGATCAATGGCCGTCCACGTGGGCACGGCTGCGAGCGCCTGCTCCGGGGACCTTTAGTCCCGGTTCGTAATAAGAACCGGGACTAAAGAGTTTTTTTTTATTTCTGTTTCAGATTATAGGTTTAGGGTTTATGGTTAATTAGGGTTCACTTTAATTTCAAGCGAGTTTCCGTACCCATATTCTACGACTAGTACATACACATTACATGTTGGTGCATGCATATATAATATTATACGATGTCTTGCGACTGTATATATAACAACTTCAAACAAGTCTATATATGTACAACTATTTTTCAAACAAGTTTCAAAAAAGCTAAGTTAATTACATGGAGATCACTAAATTATATATAGCATTCGTCGTCCTCCACATAGTGTTCTCCTTTCTCACGGAGGACCTCCCTCAGGATGAATCCCGCCAGCTCCTCTTGAATTGCTTTTATGCGCTGGGTTGGTAGGAGCTTCTCCCGCATCACTAACAACTTTAAGAAGATCGATATGGATATATATAAGTTGGATGAAACTCAACACAATTGATTATAATAAAAGAAAACTATGAATATTATTTACGTACATCAAAGTCCGTGGAATGTGCTCTCCGCTCACTGGTTTGTTTGTTAGCATTAGACATCCTTTTGCAGTCCTCTGATAATTTTGATGCACAACTTTGTTCATAAGTTGCATGCCAATTAGATGCATGAAAATGAAAAGTAGCTCTACATGAGCATTTGTTTGTTCATGGATACTAGGCATAACCAGCTCTAGCTGTCTATGTATGCACCATATAACTGCATTGATGCATAATGCAATGTGCAGGCAGCTCGCCAAGATCGGTTTCCATGTCCAGGCTGCTGTCCAGGCCAAGGAGAGGGTGTCTTCCAGCGCGTGGAGCTTGGCGAAGGGAGCAGTGTCGCTGATCCATGTCTGGGAAGGTAGTTTTATCAGTCTCCATCCTATGTCTTTGAACTTTACATAGAGCGTATATGGCAAGCTCAACCGAAGTCTGGTGTTCAGACCACGAGGCCCTTAGTCAAGTTAAGTGGAAGTTTAAGCTTAACTGATTTTGACTCTGAACTTGATCTGAGTTTCAAGAAAATTAACACTTAAAAGTGTGAATGCATTTTTTTGATGATAACATAGTTTGGCTAAGAGGAATTTAAGCCTGCGGCGACCAAATCAGTTGAACCATATATCAGAAGCAAGCAATCTGATCTGTGGCCATTCTTTGAATTCCATGATCTGATTTTTAAATGAGATTGAGTTGCTATTTGTGCTTCAGATGAGTATATCAATTTTTGGTGTTAGCAAACTGTCCTTATTTGCACTTAATTAGTCATTTAAATCATAGCATTTATTTGTAAGCTCCTTACCCAATTGCCTGATAGCATAAATCTTAGGATGGTGAGAAGATCAAACTTCAAATTTAAAAACTTACATCAAGCTTAGTTGCTGACCACTGGATTACATGAATGGTATTGATATCTAGGGAGCAAGTGATTTTGCTCATTTGCTTGATGCTTTATTTGTTGCCCGTAACACACACACTTTGTCATGACAATGGAGCTAGCTTTCCCCATTGCAGAATATGAGTGCACATTATGATCCACTTGTGTATTTTCCTTGCTGATTTGTTTTTTGGCATGGACTTCAGAGCGCATTGTTATTTGATTCATTCTCTCCTTTTTTTTTACCTTGTGGTAGTCTTACTGAAGCTCCTCCTTTTCTACTACCTGGGAATTGTCTTTGTGCTAATTAACAGTTTCTTAGATTCAAGTTGTTTCCCCCGTTCCTTTCTTGTTCTGCAATTACATCTTTGTTACTTGAAAAAAAGAAGACTTTGAAGTATCTGTGAAAGAATGTGCTAAATCATGTTCTTGAATTGATGCAGGTAAGGCTTGAGGATTAGTTCCTCCTTCACCTCCGCCCTTGCTGCCGCCATGCGGTGGTGCCGAGTTCACCTCACGGCCACTGTAGCATTGGTGGCCTTCTTGTACGCCTTGGTGGTTTAGGTGAGTTCCTGGTTACTCCCCTTCCTCCTCTATGTGCTTCTTGACTAGTGGTGGCGATTTTGTGCTCCGCCTTTTTGCGGTGTAGCTCCTGTATAGCTTAAGTCAAAGTTATGTTTATGTTTTAGTTTAGATTTCTATAGGATGGACTGTGTAGTGGATCGTTGGGGGAATTTAGAGCACTGTAGTTATTAGTGCTTCTAGTTACTTCAAGACTGTGTGTTGAGATTTGAGTAGGCCACATGTAGTGCATGCTCTGATATCATGAGTTATTTCTGTTTGGGCAGACATACTTGGTCCTGTGTTTATAGTAATTGTTATCTTGCAGTTTGCTAATTAAGGTAGGCCGATATTGTGAAGCAGCGTTTTGTGCACAGTGCGCTCCTAGTAAAAAATGAAGATGTTTTCATGACGGAAAGTGCAACATAACAAGTAGTAGTGCTTTGTTCTTCTCATGAGTTTGCATTGCGCACGAAATGAATATATGTTGATCTGCTGTAGCTGGTGTATAGTTAATGTGGAATTAAAAGTTTGTTTTTGCTCGATTGTTTGATGCTTATTCTGCGTAGACAGTGCTGATATCTTGAACATGATGCAGGTTCAAAGCACGTCGGAGGAGGAGATGAAGGGCAAGAAGTGGTAGTTGTACCAGGAGTGAGGCGTCGTATGGGAACCGGGAGGAGGCGTTGTGGCGAGTGCCATCTGCAACATCCACAAGCGGCATGATGCTTGTTTTGGCTTATTCTTGATGCTAGTTGCTGTAGTGTGCTTGCCTCGTGAGAGCAGGAGGAAGAAAGCAAAGTAGAAGGAAATGTTTTAATTGGATAATCTTGTCATAAAAATCTGGATAAAAAATGAGCACCTTTTCTTTTTGTTGTTTCGCGCGCGCGCGCGGACGAGACTTAATTTGGTGCGTCCCGGACGGACGGAGAACGTACACACCCGACGCGTGGCAGCCAGAAGAGGCGTGACCGTCTCGAGGGAGGCACGTTTTCTCGCGCGCGCGCCCGCGACGTCTCGGTGCCGGCCAGGCTGCGGAGGGTCGCGCCATGCTTTCTCGCTTTCGCCTTTTCCCGCAAACGGCAACTTTGCGAGCCCGTGACCGAGCCTCCCTGACTTGCCCAAATCGGCAATGCCCGCCACCACCGAGGCATGGCAGACCTACGTTCGCGCGCTTTTCATCCATCGATCAACGCGCACTGCAGAATTGGTCGGTCGCCGGGCGTCGCCGTCGATAAATGTCTAATAAATTATTTAAGTTTAGCACAAATACAAAAATAATTAGAAAAACTAATCCTGTCTGGACAGGGAGAGACGGTAGCGCACCTTTTCCATCAACCGAACACGACTAGCACCTTTTCTATCTGCCGAACGCGACAAGGTGTGTCAGGATGCAGGGCCCCGCGGGAAAAGACCTTACCATGTCCGCCGGACAGGATTAGTCCCTATCGCGTTCGTCGGACAGGAAGCCGCGCTAGATTCAAAAAAGGTAAGTTATAGTATTATTTCTAGAAATGACTAAAAAATTCATATTATTAAAAAAAATCGCCAATTAGACTATATGTAGCAGAAATACCCTTTCGAGTTTCATGACATGGTCTTTTGAGGGATCTGCTAGAGATGCTCTAAAGTAGAAATCAATTGTTGTTATCATCTCAACACTCTACCACAAATCTAATGGTGGTTAAAATCCATTCACGTGACAGTATGTTTTTTTTTTTTAGATCAAACACAGGCTGCCATTTTATTCCTCGCCCCTATCCAGATCAATCTGGTTCAACACAAAGTCTGGTAGAACCTCTACCCAGATATTACAAAGTTTATTCAAGCAGCCTACTTTAGCGAAACTATGAGCTACCATGTTTCCAGTTCTACTAACATGACTAATCGCCACGTCTTCGAAACTCTTCAGCAACACCTTTATGTCTTCGACCAACGGACCATGACATGAGCGGTCCAAGTCCTTGTTTCTCAGCCTTCCCACAGCACAAAGGCAATCCGTCTCCAGCACCATCTTGGTAACACCCATGTCTTTGGCCACCGGGACCGCTCGATGACACGCCATGAGAGGTGATAAAGAGCCATGACAGTATGTTACCTAGGAAAGTACTCCCTCTGTTCGACGCGAGCGAGTAAATTCATCGATTAAATAGGAACGTAGGTAGTATATGGTACACAAAAGACAACACCGACAACAAGAAATCATCACGATGTTGCTGAATCTAACCAAGAGAACAAACATGGGGTTCTCACCCCACGCACTGAAGCTTCAAAACAACATCGTCAATAAGGATGCAACACGCATACGACGTCGCTTCATGATCCAAACTAAAAGGTACCACGAGTTTTCACCCACATCATGCCCATTCATTGTCAATGCCAATGGCTCCATTAAACCTTACAGGGACATTTCTACATGTCATCTACATGTATGATATTTCCCCAATTTTTGGATGCTTACATATACAATTTAAACTAGGATACAAACAATATGATTAGATCGTTAGTTAGTGGTCACCCTTATCCTCGCTTATTTTTTTTTTTGAAACGGAGGCAAAAGATTTGCCTCATTCCATTCAATAAGAAAAAGTTTAACAAGAACAAAGGATTACAACACAACCCCACCCAACACACAAAAGCCTACTCTCCCGGCATAATACTACCCAACTTCTTAGCCCCCACTAAGACCCAAAGACGCGCTTCCAACTTTATCCTATCAAGTACAACAAAAGAGGGGGAACTCTTATTACGGAACACCCTAGCGTTCCGCTCATTCCAAAGCTCCCAAACGGTGAGCAACATGAGGGAGGACAAGGCCTTGCGATGCGGAGATGCTCCGGTCGCAAGAAGCTTCCACCAGTCGTCGATGTTTAAGGCACCCCATTGTCTCGGAAAAATCCCATGAATGCCAATCCACTCCTTGAGAAGCTCCCAAATACGGATGAAGAAGCGGCAATGCACGAATAGATGATTCGTATATTCCGGAGCATGCTTGCAAAGCGGGCAAAGCCCACAATTTGGCCACCCCTCCGTTGAAGCCGATCGGTGCCGGCCAGGCTGCGGAGGGATTAACACAAAAGGCGCGCTTTTTGTCACGCACGCACGAGAGCGTTCGCATCTTCCTGGACAGGCAACAGAGCCCGCGATCACCGCTCGCAGCCCACAGCCCGCACCAGCTCGTCCCATTCATTCCTGGAGGCCCAGCTCGAAGCACAATTGGAGGAGGTCTTTAAAAGAGTTCCCGTTGCTGTCTTGCTCAGCGTGCACAGCTGGAGTGCCATACAAACGGAGCATCTCCATTCCCCAATCTTGATCGACAGAGCTAGGAAATTCCATGGCGTCCTCCGTCCTATCCTCCTCCTCCTCCTCAACACCCGAGGCGGACGACGAGACAGCGCCCCACAGAGAAATCTACGACCAACTCCGCGAGGTCTTCCACCTACCCGACGGCGCCCAGCTGCACCGGCACCCCATATGTCCGCCACCCAGATGGCTGGTACGCACCCACGCTGAGTGTCGTCAACGCCATGGTCATCAAGCAGCACCTCAAGGCGCGGGACACCGACGTCTTCCTCGCCACCTTCCCCAAGTGCGGCACCACGTGGCTCAAGGCGCTTGTGTTTGCGGCCCTCCACCGCACCACCGCCGGGCCGGCGCTCGCGCCGCTCGCAGCCCACAGCCCGCACCAGCTCGTCCCTTTCCTGGAGAACCAGGTCTACACCAACGGGCGGGTCCCCGATCTGAGCTCCCTCCCGGCGCCCCGGCTCATGATGACGCACATCCCGTCCGTGTAGCTGCCGGAGTGCGTCGCCGCCTCGGACTGCAAGGTGGTGTACCTGTGCCGGGACCCCAAGGACTGCTTCGTGTCCTTGTGGCACTTCCTCAACAGGTTCGCGCCGGCGCCGTGGGACATCGGCGAGGCATCCGCGCAGTTCTGCGACGGCGTCTCGCTGTTCGGGCCTTTCTGGGAGCACGCGCTGAGCTACTGGCGGTGGCACGTGGACAGGCCCGAGCAGGTGCTCTTCCTCACCTACGAGGAGCTCGCTGCCGACACCCTCGGCCAGCTGAGACGCCTCACAAGGTTCGTCGGCCGCCCATTCACGGCGGAGGAGCTGGAGGCTGGAGTGGACCGGGAGATCGTGGAGGCGTGCGCCATGGAGAGCCTAGCTGGGCTGGAGGTGAACCGGTCGGGAGAGACCATGATGGCCGAGAGGTCGATGCCAAACAACGTATTTTTCCGGCGCGGCGTGGTCGGAGACTGGAAGAACCACTTGACGCCGGAGATGGCGAGGAGGATCGACGAGATCACCGAGAACAAGTTCAGAGGATCTGGATTGGTGTTGCCATCTCATTTCAACTACGAGTAGTAGTAGTGGATTCACGATGATAATCTATTTCGACAAGTGTATTGATGGAATCATGCAAGTTCAGAGGGTATGTTTTGCAATTGATTCCACATACTGTTAGGGCCCAATGATGCTAACACCATCTACCTACTTCGGTTTCACAACATTCTATGAAAAGATCTATTTGGTTATGGCAGAAAAATAGTACTCCGTCCGTTTCAAAATATAAGATGTTTTAGATTTGTGAAGCAAATGTACCTAGACACCTTTTAGTGTACATATTCGAATGAACCTATACACTAAAAGAGGTCTAAATACATTTGTTTCACAAAGCTAAAACATCTTATATTTTGAAACGGAGGGAGTACTATAGTTTCTTTTTCTTTGACCTTTTGTGAATAATAACTACGACTGCATCAAAGGCACATCTACAAATGATCATCTCAGAATCATAAGCATATTTTCAAGTCTTTACCATCAAAGCATTCTCTCTTCAGAGTACTACATTAGAATACGCAAAGGGAACTACACTATTGTATTTGTTGGGACCTTATATCAGAGAAACCTGAGAGAGTTGGACCTCTCATCCTTTCCCCATCTACAGTGAAAGGAGGCTTTTTTGGGCGAACCCGTGCGGACCAGCTCGCCGCCGGTGATTCGTCGGATTCCTCGTCCTCCGGCGGCCGCTCCGGCGGCGGGAGGGCGGGGAATCAACGGATCCCGGCGTGTACATAGTCTAGGTGTGCGTGGGGTGGCTGCTGGCGGCGCTGCGGAGGAGGTGGCGCGGTCGGAGAGCCTTTTGAAGACGGCGGCGCTCTTCTTCGATCGGGTGGCTCCGGTGGAGCTCCAGGTCGTATCCGCCGTCCTCTGTGTGTCTGCAGCTCGGGGAGTTGCGGCTCGTGTGATCCCCTCGCTGGTGGCCGTGATGGCGGCGTCGACGTTGACGACTTTGGGGATGATGTTGCTGTTGATCAAGCCGGCCGATCTCGTTGGGGTGGATGGAGGCGCGGCGGCGCCGAGGTTCGTCGACCCCCTCTCCGTTTGGGTATCCCACCCAGTCCAAGGCTTTAGCGGTGGAGAAGCGGAGGGCCATGCCGGCGGCGCGTGCATCTCGTCGGAGAAGAAGCTGGAATCCAGGACAAGGACCTTTTTGTATTTTTCGTGTTTTCCTAGGTTTATCTGTAAGATGCGTGGTTAATATCAATTTCACCCTCTTCGCAAAAAAAAGAGACAGACTTTCCTCTTTTGACCGTTCTGCACAATTTTTTTTATAGTGTAACCGAATGCTTTATCTATGCCTATCTATATCTATATCTATACCTAATAATAAAAGCAAAACGGTTTCTGGCCAAAATTTGATGATTCCACCTTTAAAACTAATTACCATAATGCCACCGCAAAGTGAAAATATCTATAGCCCGAAATGTTTTCTTTGTTAGGGGCAGACTCGTGCCGCCACATCTTGGAAGGCTGAACCATGAAAGCGGCGCCGGTGAGCTCCATGTCGGAGCCGACGCATGTGCGTGAATCCTAGGATGGGGGTATGGTGACCCCTATCGCGTCGGGTAGCGACTAGGTCGGGGCGGGCTTCTTCCCGGAGGCTGGGGCGGGACAGGCAGGAGAGCCGGTCCTACAGATCTGGATTGGTGTTGCCATCTCTGTTAAGCTTCATGCACTAGCCAACGCAACCAAAAGTCCGAACTGATGGAAAGGGCTAGACAATTCACTTATACACTTCAACACCCCCACTCACGTGTGACGAATCAAGGGCGAAGAGCAGCTGCGGCCAGGACGGGAACCGGCGAAACAGAGGCCGGGGCGAACTGGCGGCGATGGTCACGGGAAAAGTCAACACGTGGACACACAAAGGGAGGCAACAACAATTTTTATAATAAATTGTTAAAACCAAGACTCGAACTCGAGACCCTGGGCTCTGATACCATGGTAAGCTTCATGCACTAGCCAACGCAACCAAAAGTCCAAACTGATGGAAAGGGCTAGACAATTCACTTATACACTTCAACAATCTCATCTCAACTAGTAGTAGTAGTACTGGATTCACGATGATAATCTATTTCGACAAGTGTATTGATGGAATCATGCAAGTTCAGAGGGTATGTTTTGCGATTGATTCAACGTACTGTCAGGGCCCAACGATGCTAACACCATGTACATACTTCGGTTTCACAACATTATACGAAAAGATCTATTTGGTTATGACAAAAAATGGTATAGTTTTTTTTCTTTGACCTTTTGTGAATAATAACTACGACTGCATCAAAGGCACATCTACAAATGATCATCTCAGAATCATGAGCATATTTTCAAGTCTTTACCATCAAAGCAATTTTCCTTCAGAGCACTAGATTAGAATACCATTTTCGAAAAAATGAGATTAGAATATGCAAAGGAAAGTATTGTATTTTTTGGGAACTTATATAAGAGGCATACCTTCCTCTTTTGCCAATTAAGCATAATTTTTTTACAGTGTAATCGAATGCTTTATCTAACATCAAAACATATTACAGGTCTCCAATTAGAGGCGGTTTTTTTAATAATACGATTTTTAAGTCTCCAGAAATAATCTTATAACTTAGTTTGTTTTGATCTAGCACGGCTTCCTATTCGGCGAACGCGATAGGGACTAATCCTGTCCGGCGGAGGCGATAAGGCTTTTTCCCGCGAGGCATGCATGCTGAGACACCTTGTCGCATTCGGCAGATAGAAAAGGTGCTAGTCGTGTTCGGCCGATGGAATAGGTGCGCTACCGTCAAGATTAGTTTTTTTAATTATTTTTGCATTTGTGCTAAACTTAAATAATTTATTGGACGTTTATCGAAAGTGCTTTATTTTCTTATTTTTTTCTGCATCTTGTTTCTCTTGTTATTCATTTTCTTGCTATGACACTTCCTACCACAAATTGGTTTCTATCAAAGCCGCAATATAGCACAGTTCTCTAAAGCAATAATGACGCTGCCACCATTGCAGTTCTCTAAAAGAAATATCTCATCAAGTTTCAACAATTTATCCCTAGAAGTTTAATTCAACTAAACTTATAAAATTTCTTTAATTAATTCACAATCAAGAATACATTGAGATGTGGATGAAAACTATTGAAATATGTAGAATGTTACTAAGCTTCACTCATATTTCGAATAAGTTTGAAACATTGAAGTAACATTCAACGTCAATTTTAACTATTTAATTCATGATTTTTTTTGCTTCAGTGCACCTCCCTCTCCCAAACTTAAATACATCAATAGCTATTAAGAAATCAATAATATTAGCCTTTCCATCGGCCGGACGCGACTAGCACCTTTCCTATCGGCCGAACGCCATCCGCCGGACACCATCGGCCGGACGCGACAAGGTGTGTCCGCATGCAGGGCCCCGCGGGAAAAGGCCTTACCGCCGCGTCCGCCGGATAGGATTAGTCCCTATCGCGTTCGCCGAACAGGAAGCCGCGCTAGATTCAAAAAAAAGGTAAGTTATAATATTATTTCTAGAAATGACTAAAAAATTCATATTATTAAAAAAAATCGCCAATTAGAGTATATGTAGCAGAAATACCCTTTCGAGTTTTTTGACATGGTCTTTTGAGAGATCTGCTAGAGATGCTCTAAAGTGGAAATCAATTGTTGTTATCATCTCAACACTCTACCACAAATCTAATGGTGGTTAAAATCTGTTGTAGGACCTAGTTGTAAATAGGAAAAAATCCAGAGACTAAAATGTATAGACTATGTATATATGTGAAGGGGAACGAAGTGGATAAGTGGAGAAGCTTCAGTTCCTTTCTAGCCTGTACGGTTTATCCTCAAGAAATAAAGAAACAGAGTATGATTATGCTTGCTTGATGCCTGATTTCTTCATGGTATCAGAGCATCCGATCCAAGGGTGTGTAGCTGACCTTGGTCTGGTTTAATTTGTGCTATCCTCGGTGGGATTTGGTGGTCGTTTACTCGTCGTGATCGTGGCCGCCTTTGTGCGCCGCCGCTGCCGTCTTCGTCAAGGGCGCCGTCGTCCTCGCGCTGCTCCGCCTTCCGCCTTCGTTGCCGTTACTGCCGTCGTCATCGTGTTTCTCCGCGTCGCCATCATCCTCGTGCTGCCCCGCGTCGCCGTCCTGTCAAGTCGCTACCGGCCTCGTGCGGTGCTACTGGTCTGAAGTCTGAACCCGTTCCGGTGCTGCAAGAATTGCAGCTGTTCAAATTCGATTGTGACCATCTCAGGTACAAATCTGCTCAGTCCAGGTCTTGTGGTGGATTCTATTTCTTGATCTGTGGTTACTCGGTGGCAAGGAGTTTGGATTGTGTGCTTTGCTGAATCTAGTGTGAACTAGCTAGTAGTTGTTTCAGTATTCAAGAACAAGTTTAGCTGTTCAGTTGTCATGGCAGATCCTAGTAAGGACTCTGGTATTGAGAAACTGTGTGAAAGTATGCAACGTATGCTTGCACAGCTGATGGAGCAGGCTCAAACAAAGACAAGTGTTACCTCTGAAGTTTTAAAGACCCTAGAACCGAATCCCGTCAAGTTAACTGGTCCGGGCGATTTTTTTAGTTGGTCTCGGAATGCCACGCTGATCCTAGAGTCGCACGGTCTTCATAAATTTTTGAACAAAGATGAGGAAAAGCCAGCAGATGTCACACAGGAGCAGTGGGACCAGAACCAAAAGCGAGTTATGGTGTGGCTGTTGGGGTCGATGGAGAAGTCCGTGAGAGAGCAAGTCGAAGGTTTTCAGTCTGCAGCCGAGGTTTGGACAAGCATTGAAAAACAATTCTCAGGGAAATCAAATAAAATGCAGGTCAGAAGGATACTCCATGAAATGAGACATATCAAGCAAGAGCAAAAGACGGTGACTGAATACGCGGGGGAGATCAAGAAACTCTATCGAGACTTGGAGTACTTCCGACCATTCAAGGCACATGACCCTAGGGATGTGCCACTTCTTCGAGAGTGGTTTGAACCATTGTTGGTTCAGGCGTTCCTTGAAGGATTGAGCTCAGAATTTAATTTCCGTTCTCAGCTGATATTATCTACACCTGAATGGCCTACATTAGATCAGACCATTGCTAGTATACTTGAGGAAGAAACACGGTTGGCCAATCAGATCTCAATTCCACATGCAAATGTTGATAGCCGAGCTGCACTATCTTCAGTAAACCAAGTTCAGTCTCTTGGTAATAACCAAGCAAATGCTAGTAGATTTGACTATACGAGGAAGACTAGGGTGGTGTGTGACCATTGTAAAAGGGCAGGTCATTTGAAGAAAGATTGTTTTGATCTAGTTGGTTACCCTCCTGGATGGCAACGGAAACAGGTTGGCAGATTTACTGGTGGTAGTAGTAGTGGAAAAATGCCAAGTCGAAATCATCTCACATTATCAGGGAGGGAGCATATTGCTGTCACAGCCCAAGCACTTGAAGAATTTAAGTCCAAACTTATTGCGAATACTGCTGAAGGTTTTGCTGAAACTACCTCTGATGTTCATTCTGGGAAAGGTACGAGTGAACTTTTAACATCTTGGATAATTGATTCAGGGGCCACAAATCACATGACAGGCTCATCTAAAAACTTTTCATCATATGTCCCTCGTTCTGGAAGGGATAGGGTACGCATAGCTGATGGAACCTCAGCTCCAATAATGGGTTGCGGGGACATTAATTGCACTCCATCTCTATCTTTAAGCAGAGTCTTGCATGTTCCCAGTTTTCCAATAAATCTCTTATCAGTCAGTTCTATTACAAAGGCATTAAATTGTGGAGCTTGGTTTGATCCAACGACCTGTGTATTTCAGGATCTGAAGTCGGGAAGCATACTTGGGACCGGGACTGAACGAGATGGTCTCTATTATCTTGATGGAACATCGACTCCACTTGCCCTTAGTACTCAATGTCGCTCATCCACAGATGAGTTATTATTACTGCATTATAGACTAGGACATCTATCTTTCCGGTCTCTAGAACGTATGTTTCCCGCACTTTTAGCCTCTTGTTGCAAAGAGAAACTCGTATGTGACATTTGTGAACTAGCTAAACATACGAGGGCTAATTATCCTAGCAAAGGTGAGAGGAGCAGAGTACCTTTTGAAGTAGTTCACTCTGATGTTTGGGGTCCTTCATCTGTAACATCCCTGTTAGGAGAAAGGTGGTATGTGACGTTTATTGATGGTTTTAGTCGATGTACCTGGCTGTATTTGCTTAAGCAAAAATCTGATGTCATATGTGCATTTAAAAATTTCCACACTTTGGTGTCCAATCAGTACAATGCTAATGTGAAAATATTTCGTTCAGACAATGGAACTGAGTATGTTAATAGGGATTTTAGTAACTTCTTATCTTCACGTGGCATCATACATCAAACCACGTGTGTAAATACTGCTGAGCAAAATGGGGTTGCGGAACGAAAGAATAGACATTTGCTAGAAGTTGCTCGATCCCTAATGTTTATGATGAATGTACCAAAATTCCTTTGGGGTGAAGCCGTCAAGACTGCAGCATACTTAATAAATCGAATGCCATCAAGGGTTCTAAACTATAAGACTCCAATCGAATGTCTCGGTGGTACTAACTCCTTTATTGTACCTCCCAAAGTTTTTGGGTGCACTTGTTTTGTTCATGACTACAGGAATTCAGTCGGAAAGCTCGATCCACGAGCAATCAAGTGCATCTTCGTGGGATACTCGCCAACTCAAAAAGGATATCGGTGCTGGAGCCCAACTGAGAAAAGGTTCTTTGTAAGTATGGATGTAACATTTCATGAGAAGGAACCTTTTTATCCTTCAAGCATCAGCTCTACTCATAGTAATAAAAGTCAGGGGGAGATCTCTAATAGTGATTATGTGTCAGGCCGTTCAGTACTAATTCCTATGATTGATAAATCTCAGCCAACTGATGAAATAGAGGCGGAGGAAAACACAAGCAGTGGTGAAGAAAATAGAAGCCCGTCTGTTGAAGAGGTAAGTGATACTTCATTGCCTCAACAAATAACAATACCAGGAGTATCTAATGTACCTAGCGAACCTGTTCATGATGTAGCTGAAAGTGATGGTGATCAGATAGCTGGTTCGCAAAGCCCACATGTACCAAGGAAGTCTGCTCTTGATACTACAGGAGAAGGTACTCTAAATCCCGTAGTAACATCTACCACTCCAGTAGCCGAACATCCAATTGCCTTGAGAAAATCTGTTAGGCGTACAGATATCCCAGCACGTCTCAAAGACTGTGTGGGATATGAGCATGATGTTGCTAAGTTTGTTTCGTATGAAAGGTGTAGCCCCTCATATAAAAGATTCATTGCATCATTAGACTCCACCTCTATTCCTAAAAATTGGGAAGATGCGTTGAGGGATCCCAAGTGGAAGGCAGCCATGCTAGAGGAAATGAGTGCTCTAGAGAAAAACAAAACTTGGGAATTAGTTGAATTACCATCTGGCAAGGAGGCCGTAGGGTGCAAATGGGTATACACTGTTAAACATAATCTTGAGGGCAAGGTAGAACGATTTAAAGCTCGCTTAGTGGCAAAAGGATATTCACAGACTTATGGGATTGACTACGAAGAAACATTTGCACCAGTGGCCAAGATGAACACCATACGAACACTCATATCTTGTTCATCTAATCTAGGGTGGGATCTACATCAGCTAGACATAAAAAATGCCTTTCTTCATGGGGATCTTCATGAAGAAGTGTATATGCGTATACCTCCTGGTTTCAATACACCTCAGACTGATGGCAAGGTGCTAAGGTTACATCGGTCATTGTATGGTTTAAAACAGTCTCCTCGTGCATGGTTTGACCGTTTCCGTAGAGCTATAATTCAGATGGGGTATAAGCAGAGTAATGCAGACCATACTCTGTTTTACAAACATAATGGCGACAAGCTGACCATATTAATTGTCTATGTGGATGACATTATTATTACAGGAAGTGATGATCATGAAATTGGAAGATTGAAGGTGAATTTAGCAAAAGAGTTCGAAGTCAAGGACTTGGGGCAATTAAGATACTTTCTAGGAATTGAGGTGTCTAGGAGTGCAAAAGGTATCTATCTCTCTCAAAGAAAGTATATATTGGATTTATTATCAGAAACCGGGATGACAGGATGTCGTCCAGCATATACACCAATTGAACATAACCATCGTCTAGTTAAAGAAGGTGGATCACCGGTTGACAGAGAGCAATATCAAAGACTTGTTGGACGTTTGATTTATCTATCTCATACACGACCTGATATTGCGTTTGCTGTGAGTGTGGTTAGCCAGTTCATGCATGATCCTCGAAGTCATCATCTTAATGCAGTAATGAGAATAATTCGCTACCTCAAAGGGTGTCCTGGTAGGGGCTTATTATATGCTTCACATGGTAATTTGCAAGTTGAATGTTATACAGATGCAGACTGGGCAGGATCACTGGATGACAGAAGGTCTACTTCTGGATATTGTACATTCGTCGGAGGCAATCTCGTCACTTGGCGCAGCAAGAAACAAAATGTGGTGGCAAAATCTACTGCTGAAGCAGAGTTGAGAGCTATGGCACATGGGGTATGTGAAGTGCTCTGGTTGAAAATCCTATTAATGGAGTTAGGGTTATTTCAACATAAGCCATTACTATTATACTGTGATAATAAAGCTGCCCTTGATATTGCCCACAATCCAGTGCAGCATGGTCGAACGAAGCATATAGAGATCGACCGACATTTTATCAAGGAAAAGCTGGACCATGGAATTATCTGCATGCCATATGTGAGTTCTTCTGATCAACTAGCTGATATTTTAACCAAAGGTCTACCAGAAAAAGTGTTTTCAAGTCTATGTACCAAGATGGGGCTGTATGATGCATTCACCCCATCTTGAGGGGGAGTGTTGTAGGACCTAGTTGTAAATAGGAAAAAATCCAGAGACTAAAATGTATAGACTATGTATATATGTGAAGGGGAACGAAGTGGATAAGTGGAGAAGCTTCAGTTCCTTTCTAGCCTGTACGGTTTATCCTCAAGAAATAAAGAAACAGAGTATGATTATGCTTGCTTGATGCCTGATTTCTTCAAAATCCATTCACATGACAGTATGTTACCTAGGAAAGTACTCCCTCTGTTCGACGCGAGCGAGTACATTCATCGATTAAATAGGAACGTAGGTAGTATATGGTACTCAAAAGACAACACCGTCAACAAGTAATCATCGCGATGTTGCTGAATCTAACCAAGAGAACAAACATGGGGTTCTCACCCCCCGAACTGAAGCTTCAAAACAACATCGTCAATAAGGATGCAACACGCATACGACGTCGCTTCATGATCCAAACTAAAAGGTACCACGAGTTTTCACCCACATCATGCCCATTCATTGTCAATGCCAATGCCTCCATTAAACCTTACAGGGACATTTCTACATGTCATCTACATGTATGATATTTCCCCAATTTTTTGATGCTTACAGATACAATTTAAACTAGGATACAAACAATATGATTAGATCGTTAGTTAGTTGTCACCCTTATCCTCGCTTATGATCTCAACTTTGCTGGGTGTTTTGGGAGGATAAAGCTCCCATAATGCAACCGTGGTATCGGCTGAGCAGGAGGCCATCAATTTGCAGTCATGTGAGAAAGTCACCGCGTTACACTGCCAGCAGAAAAGGAAGCATTCACATTACATGTCGAGCAGAATTTTCCTTGGTGTATGTAAAGAAGTAATTGAGCCGATTATCTATCTCATGGCCGGTGTTCCAATTGAGATAAACAAAAGATTTTCTATTAAAAAGGTAAAACAAGTGATTTTAAAAGTATAATTGTTGCAATCTGAGATTAAGCGAGGACATTACATGCAAAAAAAAGTGCATGCAATTAGATGAGCGAAGTTTCCTACCATAGCGCTGTGATACTTTAGAACTGCTAGAGCATTTCCTGTAGTGTAGTTATACACTCGAATCCTGCAAATAATGTAAACCACCTGAATGATTTAACAAATGCAACAGTTGCAAATTTATATAAATAACTACTCCCTCCGATCAGAAATAACTGTCGGTACAAACTTTGTACTAAGTTAGTACAAAATCACCGACACTTATTTCCAATCGGAGGGAGTAGAAGATATGTAGAGATCGCCCTAAGTTTAAAGTTGGCCGAGGGTGGACATCATGGAGGTTCGCCTCACCATGGCTTGCATAGAATCACTAGGCGTCCATGGTGAGCTGCTGGGGGCGACCACCATCGAGGAGGTTGTAGTTGGAGTAGGGTCAATTAAGATTGAATGTCAGGGAAGAAAGAATCCCTCCCTGGTCCATTGTCTACTTAACTCTGCTTTTATGCACACAATTTATTTTCCGTTATGCACCTATTTTCTTGTTATGTACAGGATGTGATGTTTCTTCTCAGTCTTACACCTGTATCTTAATTATCCTCTCAGCGGGTGCCGGGTATGCAACTATCCCTGAATATAACTGGATGGAAGGAGTCCTGATCACCTAGTCTACGACAGGTGCACAGCAATACATTTGATTAATTTTGTTTCCCTTCCATCCAGTTATATTCAGACTACCGCAAAATAGTACTATATTCAAATCAGATGCAGTTAGTGACTCGATAATCTGATATACAAAGTCACTAAAGAAGGTTATATTGTATCACCTGGTAAGTGATAAAAAATAATGGGAAAACAAACCTGTGATCCCAACCAGCCATTGCTGTTATCTTGTTGTCTGGCCGAATAGCTATACCCGTTATACCGGGTCGCTCAATTATTATTTCATTCCTGAGAGAAAACGCGCCCTGTAATCATGGCAACTACATTATTTCAAAAGCCTTTGTTCCCAAATGAAGTTGGAAGCACTCCGAGCAGGTGATTCTTGTGATGAAATGGATGCAGAAAGCACAGAGGTAGATGACTGTCAACTGTGAAGCTATTAAATCTGAATTAATATTAAGTAGATCGTACAAAGATGCTCGAATTCCTTAGTAGTGTAAACTAGTTAGCACCATATGTACGAGTTATCACACTGACATATTGCTCCAAATCTGGGCTAATATCCAAGTACGAAAAACTGATAAACTGAAATCTCAACATAGCTGCCATTTTGGATAAGGAAGCACTCAATAAACCTTCTGAAAATAATATGTAGTACATAACATCTCACCATCAATTTGTACATAAAATTGATGAACATGACGACATCTTTACAGATAACTAAAAAGCATGAAAGTTTTTTTTTCAATCCTGGCTTTTCTGGTAACAAAACATATTGCTATCTCAGCAAGTAGCAGGCAGTTGGAAGTTGGAACTTAATCCCTAACTGATGGGTGTTACCCACTGCTGCTTCCCACAGTAAATGTTGCAAGCACTTCCTAGATTATGTTAGCAACTTAGCATATGCTTCAAGAGTATTACTGAAGCTGTACTGAAAGTGACATAACTTGGAATATGCAAAGCATACACATTACAAGGTGAACTCGGGTTTATTGGGTACTATAAGTATAAAACGAAGATTTGTATTCACTGCATGCATTTTCATGATGAGGGTATCTTATATAGCTGGATACAAAACATAGAACGATTGATGCCACACCTTCTGATGATCGAGGGTGAACATGACTATTTTACTATCAGCGCCTCCTGAGATCCCACCAGTGCATAACCCATCAATAGCAATGGATAAAGCTGCATATCAGCATCTTATTAGATCATGCATTGTTTCATTCTACTCAAGGAAGATAAAATGACTGCTCCTGAAACGGTAATTTAAACAACTGACTTAAAACCGAGAGGGAGACCTGATTCTGAATAATATTTCACTGAAGATAAAGGCGAGCCAGGCTTTCTTACATCCCACCACAGGGTGCTTCCATCTTCATAACTGGTGACCGTAAAAGCAAGGGTTAGTTAATAAAAGAAACAAAGACGCTTTTGAACCCTGAACTTTTGCAGAAATTTACTCTTCAACCTTGAACCCCAAAACCAGTTGTTTTTTAAACCTGGAACTCTTGAATTAGTTTACTTTGTACCCTTGCCCTCCTATCCTATGTGATTTTGTACTGGCAGAGATGACACGTGGCAGTCTAAAAGTAGTTCATGTTGAAAAGCAAACTTTCTTCTTCATAAAAGTGGTACATTGTTTGAACGGGACATATTGACACATTTCAGTCGGAACAGCCAACTGAACGCAGGCAAAGAAATACTATTAAACGAAAATGACTGAGAAAAACTTCTCGTTCTGAATAAATTATCGAAGTCACTTTAACCTACCACAGAAGCATAGTATGGATTGTTTAGCATATCCAGTACTACAGATCAATGTACCATAATTAGGTACCAACTATTGAAGATCAGATTGTATTGAGTTGTGGTCATATAGTCAAGCATGAGATATTCATAAAGTTGATGATATGACTGGTCAAAATTTCATAGCATACTACTAAGTGCTTGAACCCTTGAAGCATACTTGTTTCAACTGGTAGTCTTTATTATGTAAGAGAAAGTGTTATGTTGCTTCACATCACAATTAACTCAATTACTTAAGTGTCATACACATAGTCAAAACAGAGGCCAGAGGATAAAAGAGAGCACAGGTTCTGGACACTAATAGAAGGGCCAGATTCACATTTAAGCCATTTGTCACAACTGACCTAAGAAAGAGCTCAATATTTTTTTTACTGAAAAGAGCTCAACAGTTTTTGTTTGGATACTCCGCAAGGCTGTGGCATATCTAAACTACCTTGCAATATTAGTTACAAACCGATTGTGCTTGCCAAAAGTTAATCTGGGTACCTTGACAAAATATTTACATAGCCGCCAGATTCGCACGGGATAAAAGCTTGCACGGCCATGCATAGACCTAAGATCAACAGAATTAAAGTTTTCAAGGATTACATAAAAGCATAAATAGCATTTCTCAAAATAAAATAAAAAACAGAAACAGAAAGGAGAAACAAATTGAATCAAAATATTTAAAGGGAGTTCTATGACTGTCCTTCAGACCCAGACTATTATATTAATTCAAAAGTTGTAAACAAAGAATCTCATGGCATGCATTATATCTTAAAATGGCAAGAAAAGTACAAAAAAGAGAGAATATAAATGAACAAGATGGCAGAGTCTCATGTCAGTCACGGAAGAAGGATTGATTCTAAATAACATATACGCATCCTTGCTTCAGCGATACCAGAGAGGTTAGTCAAATTGCAAGGAGTACATATCTCAGATAAAGGGATGAGTTTATAACTTTCAATAATGCAAACCAAACAATGAATGAATCGACGGACCATGTAGGTGGAGCTACTGGGCTTAGGCCCAGCCAAACAATCCTCAAACAGAACATTCTGGATTTTTGGTAGACAAAAAATGACAACAATAAAAATGGTGGAGACTACTCAGATATTTAGGACGCTACATACTTCAAGGTTCAGGTTCTACTAAGTGAGACATCAAGTTACCACCCGATATACATACTAGGTTCAACCTACACTTAGTAATTTGTTGAACACCAAAAACAACTATAGCTGGAGTAGTGAAAAGTAAAGACGAACCTCTTTGCTTAGTAGGGTGAACTCTCATATTGCCACTGCACCTTTGGGGCAAGGACATTGTCTTCCTTAAACTTCTAATGTCCCAAAGCTCAACCTGTAGGTTTTATTTTGAAGTTACAACATGGAACACAAAAGTTCAACCAGGTTTGCTTTATGGCATTATATAAATGAACTATCTTATATATTGATGATCAAGTTAGCAAAATAAATAGTGTAGATTGGAACTAACCTGAGGAGATTCTTGACCAGCAATTGCCAACATATTTTGTCCCTCCAAGGAGCTGCCTAGCAAGTGCATAATAAAGTAAACAATGCATAGAGCTTCCTTTTTCAGCAAAGAATTATCAGACGCCATTTTCTTTACGGTATGGTATTTCTTCTATATGATGTTATATTTGAAACTAAACAAAGTGTTATATACCCCAATTTTCTTCACATTAGGGTTTTTCCTAACATAATATAGGAATCTGCTATGTATTTGTCCTTACCATAAAGCAGGAACTTCCATAATAATTCAAGTATCAATAAATTCATATACTAGGATTATTAGGCTACTGCTGCCTATGGGATTATGGAATGGCCGGACGTTACCTTGTGCATAATCTTGGGATCCCTCTGCAGGATTTACACCATGTGATCCTGTATTTTCTTCGATAAGAACTCTCTGCAGCTCAGTGTCACTATTTGAGCCACTCAAGCCAGATTGTGTGCCATGTGCAGAGCAGGGAATCTTAACCAGTGACAACTTGCAGAAATGATATGTACTTGTTTTGATTGTAAATATCGGCCTCCTGCAGTAACCCAAATACTGAATTTATAAATTCAGTAGAAACTCATAGAACGCACATGGATAGATTGAATTTGCCTGTGAACACTGCACAGATTGGATTATTGGCCAAAACGCTTCACAAGTTAAACTGGATAGGTTGGCAAACACTTATACCAATTATAGGATGAAGATATAGATGAAGGGGAGAACTCTTGGTTCTATTCGTATATTAGAAGTTCATCAAAACGCTACCAATATGGTTAACAGAGATTCTTGGTTCTATTATATATATCAGAATTTTTGACTAATCATGCCGCAGTTTATGTTTAAGGTAAACAGGTATTGAATTTCTTTTAGAGAAGGAAATATGTCAACCCTTGGCATCTTGCGACTGCACTTGCAGCAATTCATACCGTGAGAGCCCAGCTTCTTCAATCACCCAACCTTTGCACAACCCATCCCTGCCCTGGCTTTATAAAAAAACATAAATATTTGTCAAAATGAAACCAAAATCATCAGTGGAAAGAAACATGCTCGAAATTATCCTCCAAAGACACATGATTCGGGCATATATATAAGTTTCCCTTAGTAGTTTAAACCAAATGCAAGTACAGTCTCACTTCTACAAAGCCATGTTTAGTTGTTACTCAATCCTGAAACATTACACTGATTCAGCAAGAGTATTCCAGATACAGCTATGGCATGCTCATACCAATTATAAATAGGAAACAAGGTTAGCTAAGTTTCCGATGACCAATACCATCAGTCATGACAAACACCTCAATTCGCTCACCTAATGATCGTGTTCCCAAGTCCAGCTCCAGCAACTATCGAGTACACCACAGCTGCTCCGCCATGAGCCCTGCAAAATCATATGTCACCACAGCCAACTTCCCAAAACCGAATCACCAGCGCTGCTGTCTGAGGCCTGAGCTTACCAGATGGAGGAGACAGTGCGGTGGCTCGCCCTGTCCCAAACCCTGAGCTCCCCGTCAGCCGCGCTGGTGGAGAAAAAACAGAGACTGAGCATCAGAGTGCATCACAATCACAATCTATAGGGTTTGCCGCCAACGCTGTTGTGGGCGGTCGGTTCAGAGAAGAGGAGAGGCAGAGTGGGGTGGAAGCACGCGTCGCTGACGGCGGTACGGTGGCCCCTTAGCACCGCAATGGGGTCCGGCGACGGGCGGTGCCGCGGCTTCTCCGGGTTGGCCATGTCCTCCGCCGTGCGAAGGACAATGTTTTCACTGGCTCGTTCGGTGATTTGCGGTGGGCCACTTCTTCGCAAACTTAACCTGATTGAAATGGACAATATACCCTTAATCCCGCCTCATCAGCTGGTTAGGCCGTCGTTCCAATGTACATCGTTTTTCAGTTGCAACTTGCTAGTTTGTGTTTACCAAAAATAATTGCGACTTTGTGATAATTATTAGCAGTTTAAGCAACAGACAAGAAACTGAAACCAGGATTTCCCAACGCAGAGTTCAAGGACCTGTTTGGCAGAGCCAGGATTAGAGCATGCCCTGGGCCAGAAATCAAGCGCAAAAAAACTATGGAAAAAAACTCTTGCAATAGCAAAAAAATTGGTATAATTGCAAAGATGATCGTGCTTAAACTCCACAGTTTTTTTTGCGGGCAACAAAGTTAAATAACAGAAAATAGAACGGGATAAGAAAGATAGTAGCAAACTAATGATTTAGTTCATCCAATGAGCTTTTTTAGTTTGAGAAGTTTCCGATTGGTTGGGTGTAGAGATTAATGGAATATTTTCTTTATCTTCTATTCCTACAACATGGAAAATATCCACATCGGCTATTCCTACAACATGAAATCAATAGTTATATGCATGAACTGAATGTCTGACTTAATTAAGTTCATCAAGAGTTAATGAATAATCAGAATTCGGAAATTACGTGTCTGTTCTTGGCTTCTTTGTCGGCTCTGTCGCCTGGGCAGGGGAGCAGAGCCGGAGCCCACGGAGCAGCCAGCAAAACTGCAGAAGTCTGCAGAGGGAACGTGCGAGAGCAGACCAAATGGGGGAGGCGATGGGCGATGGCGGACGGCCACGGCCTGGCCGCGACGCGGCAGACCGATAGGGCAAGCCGGCGGCCGCAGTGCCGGACCGCAGCCTGCAACACGGCTGGGGAGGCGGCGAACGGCGGCGGTGAGACTTGAGAGAACCAACGAGCGGGTGTGGGAAAGGCGGCGAGCAGGGGCGGGCGAACGGCGGCGAGCGCAGGGCTGGCAGCGGCGCTGTCCAGCTCGATTGGAAAGGGGCGGTCGTCTCGTTTGTGCGCTTGTGCAGTTCACTGCGAGAGACAGAGGAAAAGGGCATTTGATGGGCTTTCTCTTTTTGGGCTTTAGCTAGGCTGAAACCCGGTCCACTTCCAGGACATACATCCTCCTCCGATCGGAAATAAGTGTTAGTGAAAGTATTTCCGATCGGAGGGAGTACATCCTTCGATTCCATCGGTAAAAGGATCAATGGTCTGTGAAGGTGGGCGTCATAGTGTGTAGTAGATGGAGCACTCTTCACATGCAAGGAGCAATTGAGGATCTCATTGGTCTTGCTCATTGATTTGGGAAGGCATATGTCCTCTCGAGCATGTTGTTTCTTCGATGTTATCGAGGTCGATGCGACAATTTTCGATAAACATTGTGAGTGGTCTATCACTCGAGTAGCTCGGTTGTTTTCCTCGTGTGTTCTATCTTCTGGCTTCTTGTATGTTTTCTACTGCTTTAGGTGCGGTTTGTCGTTGTTTAGGATTTCATCTGGTTTCCCTCTAACAAACCGAGCAGTGCGGATCTCTTAATTGTCTTCTTTCTAATCAATAGATTTAGCAGTTCTCCAACATTTTAAAAAAACTTTGAGAATGTATATCTACTACAATCAGTAGTATCAAAAGAAATGGGGCGCTCAGGTAGCTTCGTATCATCATGTCAGCGGGAGGCTTCATATCGCAGTTGGCACACGTCAACCTGGTAGAACTATGATACGTCCATATTGCATCACTATTTTGTATCATAATTTACTGTTATTCATTGATATATTTCATATTTAGATATGATACTGTTATCGCCACATTTTGGCCAAATAAGGAGATGGGCCGTAATCAAGATGGGCTTGGAGGCTGGATCGGCCTTGCGCGTGGATTTGGGCTAATTGCCCGTGTATCTGTATATTATGATAGAGTACGTTTCGGTTTAAACAAGAGATAGAGTTGTTAGGTTTATTCCAAAGATAGAAAGTCTCCGGACTATAAATATGTACCTAGGGTTATTGAGAAAGGAGGACGACCACGTTCGCAACAAACACAATCTCGGCGCATCGCCACCCCTTGTTTCGAGGGTTTCTTTCAGGTAAGCGTCGTGCTGCCTAGATCGCATCTTGCGATCTAGGCAGCATCTGCTTATGTGTTGTTTGGTGTTGCTCGTACTGAAGCCTTGTTGATGGCGAGTAATACTGTTATCATAGATCTGTTTGGGCTAGCATCAGTGCTTTTGTTTCTGTTTGCTTAGTCATGCTGCCCCTAGAGATCTCGCTGCCTTTGCACCTATTTTGGGTGTAAGGGCAGCATCTTGCTTGATCTTTATTCAGTCGATTCAATCTGTCATAGTTGTTCTTTGTTCTCCAAGGATTAGTTTAATATCCGCATGGTCAGGCCTCACAAACGGGTTGAACGGTCCAGTAGTACGTAAGGATATGGTTTGCTAATTCGAGAGGAGTTGTTCCGGGAATTGATTCTACGTTGGTTTTTTGGCCTCCTCTAGGGTTAGTTTCTATTATCTTTCGTATCTACCAGGCTCAATTACGTGTGAGATGTTCCAATTATGTGGTGAAAGCGTTAAACTGTCGTAGATCGATTTGACTTGTATTGATAAAGCAAAACCCCATGTTATCGTAGATCCAATGCAGATCCATGGGACAATCGGCTACCTGAGCCGATTCACAGGGAAACCTGAGAGCCGATCGAGGCTTGTATTTAATGTTTACATGTCTGCCATGCAGGAAACCAATCGAAGCAATCCATCACCTTCCTGATCAGGTATAGGTCAGGTGGCACGCCCTTGCATCAGCCAGGACGTGTGCCGGAGTTTTGCGGGCCGTTGACCGAGGGACCAGGGCCCACCAGCAGCTCTGGGAGCCTCCCGGCTCTTCGTGTTGCTCGTCGCTGCTCGCCGGTGGGTTTTGACAGGCAACACATTCTGGCACGCCCGGTGGGACACCCAACAACGTCTGCATCAACATCTGACGCTGCGATGGGGGACAGACCAATCACGTACGACGATTTGTCTGATGAGCACAAGAAGAGGTATGATGATATCAAAGCTCTCTTCGAAGCCGATCTCATCGGCTCTTTTGAAAGGACCCGTAAGCATGGCATCAGGTGGAAAGGGTTCTCACCCGAAGGCGCTCTCGATGAGGTGGATCTGTCTGTTCCTTCAGAGGATCGCACCAGAGCTCTGCGACAGGAAGTCAATTACATGGTGGCTCATTCTCTTCACCGCCATTCTGAGAGCCTGGTGAACGCTTTCGAGCGCGTCGCGGTTCGCGTGGTTCAGGAGATCATGAAACATCAGTACTCTCCGTCGGGGCCTACCCTAGGGACTCACCAGGGAGAAAGACCGCTCCAGACCAGGCCACAGCTACCATTCACGCTTGCAGCTCCGGAGCCACCGGGGTCACCGGCGTACGTCGTCTACAAGATTGGAGGTGATCCTGGCGATTACCAATTCCTGTCTGAGCCACCTAAAGAAATCCCACATGGATATGTGTGCACATACGTGCCGGACTGCAACAGCCTGACGCGCACGAACCAGATTGCAACCGCAGGGATTTCTGGGGCAGGTGTTTCTGGAGTAGGGATTTCGGGAGCAGGGATGTCCGGGATGGACGCTGATAAACAGGCGTGGCTAGCTAGGTATGCCACCGGAACGAGTCATGAGAATTTAGCCCCTGCAGCTCAAACGGTGGAGCAAATCAGTACCATCTTGAGAGACCAGTTCGGCTTCGTGCCGAAGAGGAGAACAATCGGCTATTCCAAACCGTACCCCAACGAGTATGATCTGATTCCGCTTCCACCCAAGTATCGGCTCCCTGAGTTCTCAAAATTTAATGGTTCAGAAGGGTCTAGCTCGATCGAGCACGTGAGCCGATATTTGGCACAGTTAGGCATGATTTCAGCATCGGATCAGTTACGCGTAAGGTTCTTTGCGCAATCTCTGACGGGACCAGCTTTTGGGTGGTACACCTCGTTGCCACCAGATTCGATCCGGACCTGGAAGCAGCTGGAAGAACAGTTCCATATTCAGTATCATTCAGAAGCTACCGAGGCTGGCATTGCCGATCTGGCACAGGTGCGGCAGAAGCGGGGAGAAACGGTAGCTGAGTATATTCAGCGTTTCAGGACTGTCAAGAACCGATGTTATTCGGCTCGTTTAACTGAGAAAGAAGCAGTCGAGCTGGCCGTGTTGGGTCTCTCAGCCCCGATCAAGGATCTGGCTTTCCAAGTAGAATACAATTCACTGGCGCACATGGTCCAGAAACTGACAATGTATGAGCAGCGCCACCCTGAGTTGTACCAAGACAAGTTCAAACGTCCGATAGGCCTGGTCGATACAGAAGAAGGGGATCTTGCAGAAGACCAGGAGATAGCCGTGGCTGAATGGGCTCGGGGAGCAGATCCTGTGTCCTGCAAATGGGTGAAACAGCAAGGGCCTGCAAAAGGGTTCGACTTCGATGTAGGCAAAGCTGAGCAGATATTCGATTTACTGCTGAAGGAAAAGCAGCTGAAGTTACCCGAAGGCCATAAAATCCCTACGGCGCAAGAGATGAACGGGAGATCATACTGCAAGTGGCATCACTCGTTCACCCACACCACCAATGATTGCAAGGAGCTACGTCGGCAGATCCAAACGGCGATAGAACAGGGCCGTCTGATCCTTGGGCAGTTCGCCATGAAAGTAGACACAAACCCGTTTCCTGGCATCAACATGGTAGAGCACAGCCACTCCACGAGGCGTCAGCTAGATTTCTCGTTCGATATTAACATGGCAGGGCCTGTGTACCACCATGCCAAGTATAAGGAGGAAAGCGGCCACTCCCGGGGCAAAGGAAAGGAAGAGGCCGGTCCACGCGACCGGCCCCGTTATGGTGATAGGCGGTATATAACCGAGGAACAAGTGAAAAGCGTGCGATATCAGAAGCCACACTCCACGCATCTCCTTAACAAGTATGAGCGTCAGTATGACCGACGTCGGCAGTACGACAGTGATGATGAAGGAGATCGTCGGACCGACGCATACGATGGGAGATACCGTCGGCATGATAGATATGATGAAAGATATGAGCACCGCGCTAGGGGAAGGTCAAAGGAAAAGGAAGGCGTGGATAAACATTGGGATTGTCCTTTCTTCAAGTACTGTTGGGATACGGGAATGAGCCGATTGCCTACAGTCGACAACTGCCCGGAATGTGGACAGCAGAAGGATGACACAGGTCCAGTTTCAGTGTTTAAGCGTCTAGGGCCTCTCCGGCCTCGGAACGGACAAGGGGAGTCATCTCGAGCAAAAGATCTCGAGGAGTCAGAGGATGAAGAAGAAGATAGATATCACCGGCCAAGGTGGTGTCCCGATGGACTCAGACACTCCCAAAAGCGTAGAGTTCAGCGGCTACGTAGCTTGGAGGAAGCCGAAGCGCAGTACCTCCACACTTTAAGGAAAGCCCGGCCTGATCTGGCCGTGAAAATTCAGCAAACCTTGGAGACGGAGGCCCGTCCAAAAAGGAAAGAGTGGCGCCCCAAACCAGTAAAAGCCGATGCGAAGACATCGGCTGACACAAACATGGTGTTCATACTTCCGTCAGAGTTTTGCGCTCCAGGAACCGAAGAACTACCAGTGGCACAGTTTGACTGTGGCCCACGGCCGGTCATCTTTGAAAAGCCACAGGAGAAGAGCTACAAACATCTGAAAGCCCTGTACCTGAGAGGTTATATCAATGGGCAGCCACGATAACTGCTGCATTCCATCCACGATGCACCAATGCCTGATACAGTGGGATGGAGATGAAGTGGAGGTCATTCATGCAGATGATTCGATCGAGATCTCATTAGCTGGCATGAACATTTGGGACGCAGAAGACCAAGAGCCGATCTCTGGAGTCAGTCTAGACGGCTGTGAGCGCATTGAAGCTACAAAAAACGGGGTGAGGCTGGTCTTATCCACTGGCCTGACAGAGTAGTAAAGCCCACGATTGTGCGTGGTAAGGCCGATCCCTGCGATCGGCCACAAAAAATAAAAAGCAGTGATCTTACGACAAGCATGTCATGTAGTCGTAGTAGGGAGATTCCCTACCATTGTAGAGCACAAATAAGTTGTAAACCTTCCTTGAGTAATGCAATCAAAAAGGGGGCCGATTCCGGCAATCGGCCCAAATTATCTTTGTTATCCTCACCAAACTTTTGGCCGGTGTTCAGCATCGATTTAGCAGGTGACGGAAAGCTGGGGTATGGGTTTACATCCGCTGATGAGCTAGAGGAGATTGACATCGGTCCTGGGGATAAGCCACGACCGACATTTATCAGCAAAAAGTTAGATCCGAATCTGCGGGGTCCGATGATAGCTTTGTTGAAAGAATATCCAGATTGCTTTGCCTGGGACTATACGGAGATGCCCGGGTTAGACAGGAGCATCATTGAGCATCGGCTCCCGCTTAAAAATGGGTTTCGGCCATTCCAGTAGCGAGCACGACAGATGAAGGCCGAAATTTTAGAGGAAGTCAAGAAAGAGATCGAGAAAATGTTGAAAGCTGGGTTCATCAGGCCATGCAGGTATGCTGAGTGGATTTCTAGTATCGTACCTGTAGAGAAAAAGGATGGCCGATGGCGTGTTGCCATAGATTTTCGGGATCTCAATAGAGCCACTCCAAAGGATGAGTATCCGATGCCGGTAGCAGAGACATTAATCAACGCAGCTGCTGGTCATAAGGTCTTGAGCTTTATGGATGGCAATGCCGGTTACAATCAAATTTTTATGGCTCCAGAAGATATACACAAGACTGCGTTCAGAGTCCCAGGTTCGGTGGGGTTGTTCGAATATGTAGTCATGACATTTGGACTGAAGAATGCCGGCGCCACATACCAAAGAGCCATGAATTACATTTTCCATGATCTGATCGGCAAGCTGGTGGAGATTTATATCGATGACGTGGTAGTCAAGTCTGCTTCAGTACAAGGACACTTGGACGATCTGCGACGCGTCCTGGACCGAACCAGAAAATTCGGACTACGGATGAATCCAAAGAAGTGTGCCTTCGGTGTGACGGCCGGTCAGTTCTTGGGTTTCTTGGTCCATGAACGCGGAATTGAGATCGGCCTGAAAAGTCAGGAGGCAGTGCGAACAATGAAGCCACCTACCACGAAGAAAGAACTGCAGTGTCTCATCGGCAAGATCAACTTCGTCAGAAGGTTCATCTCCAATCTGTCAGGAAGAATAGAGCCGTTCATGGGACTGGTGAAAATTAAATCTGACGAGGAGTTCCGCTGGGGGACAGAACAACAACGAGCCTTCGACGAGATCAAAGAATATCTAACGAAGCCGCCAGTGTTGGTTCCACCGCAGCAGGATAGGCCGTTCTACATTTACTTGTCGGTGGCTGACACGTCCATCGCCTCGGTGGTGGTACAAGTTTATGATGGTCTGGAGCGAGTTGTGTTTTACATCAGCAGAAGGATGCTGGATGCAGAGACGAGATATCCTGAGATCGAGAAGTTATGCCTCTGCCTATTTTTCACCTGCACCAAGCTGCGACACATCTTGCTGTCAGCAGAGATTATCATCATATGCAAATCAGATGTCATAAAACATATGCTGTCGGCCCCTGTGTTGAAAGGCCGACTCGGCAAATGGATGTTTGCATTATCGGAATTTGATATCCGGTATCAACCCGCCAAAGCGGTTAAGGGACAAGCGTTGGCCGATCTCATTGCTGAACGAATCAACACTGATATAGCAGCACTGTCTGTACGTGCATGAGCTATGTTTTTCGATGGATCGGCTTGTGATGATGGTTGCGGCATCGGCATTCTACTCGTGTCGCCCCGGGGGGCAACATATTCCTTCTCCATCAGGCTATCTACCCCTTGCACCAACAATGTCGCTGAGTATGAGGCAATACGCAAGGGAATGGAGTTGCTCATTGAAGCCGGAGCAGAAGCAGCGGAACTTTTTGGAGACTCCAAATTGGTGATTTCCCAACTCACGGACGAATACAAGTGTGAGAGCGAGTCACTCTTCCCATTATGGTTGCAATGCCGTGAGCTGATGGCACAGTTCAGGTATCTAAACTTTAACTGGATCCCGCGGTCGCAGAATACCGAGGCGAATGATCTTGCACAGATGGCTTCAGGCTACAAAGACATAGCAGATGGAACTGATGTTCAGGTACAGTTCCTGGAGGCGGACGACTGGAGAGCCGATATCTTCAATTACCTGAAAGATTCGGCTCGGGGGGCACCTAAACGGATAAGGTACAAGGCCATGAAGTATGTGCTTATTGGGGATGACATGTTCTACAGGACTTTGGAAGGGTTACTGCTCAAATGTCTGGGGCCAGCCGAGGCAAATCGGCTTCTACACGAGGTACACGAAGGCGCCTGTGGAACTCACCAATCGGCTCACAAGATGAAATGGTTGATCAGGCGATCAGGGTTTTATTGGCCCACCATGCTTGAGGACTGTTTTAAGTACTATAAAGGGTGTCAAGCATGTCAGAAATTCGGGAAGATTCAGATGGTACCTGCATCAGCGATGAACCCCATCATCAAGCCTTGGCCATTCCGAGGTTGGGGCATGGATATGATTGGCAAGATCAACCCTCCATCAAGCAAAGGCCACATGTGGATTTTGGCCATTACGGATTATTTCACTAAATGGGTGGAAGCCGTCCCTATGAAGTCAGTAAACTCGAAGGATGTTATCAATTTCGTGAAAGAACATGTCATTCATAGATTCGGGATTCCCCAAACTATCACGACCGATGGAGGTTCGGTCTTCATTTCTCACGAGTTCAGAGAGTTCTGCGAGGACACGGGAGTTAAGCTGATCCGATCATCTCCATACTATGCTCAAGCAAATGGGCAAGCTGAAGCGTCCAATCAGAGCCTTATCAAGCTGATCAAGAGAAAAATCGATGAGCACCCTAGGCGTTGGCACGAGGTTTTGTCAGAAGCTTTGTGGGCTTATCGCATGTCATGTCATGGAGCGATAAAAACCTCGCCATACCATCTAGTCTATGGACAAGAAGCCGTATTGCCATGGGAGATTACGGCTGGATCGAGACGTGTCACTTTTCAGAACGATCTAACAACTGAAGAATATGCAGCCCTGATGAGTGACAGTGTTGAGGATTTAACTGAACTTAGGCTGTGGTCGCTTGAGAAAATTAAAGAGAACAAAGCCAAGGTAGCTCGTGCATATAATAAGAAGGTGAGACCAAAGGAGTTCCACGTTGGGGATCTGGTATGGGAAGCTGTATTGCCATTGGGAACTAAGGATGCAGCATACGGTAAATGGTCTCCAAATTGGCACGGGCCATACAGGGTCGACCAAGTTTTAAGGGGCAACGCGTACATGCTTGAGGAGCTGGACGGTGTGAAATTCCCAGTGGCTGTTAACGGTCAGCATCTCAAGAAATATTTCCCAAGCATGTGGGATGATGGACAGTGAAATATGGGGGCCGATACATGAAATCGGCCAGTAAAAAAAATATATTCAGTGAAATATGGGGGCCGATACATGAAATCAGCCAGTAAAAAAAATATATCCAGTGAAACATGGGGGCCGATACATGAAATCGGCCAAATAAAAAAAAAACAATGCACAGCCATCGACTCTCGAGGTTCAGACTGTTGCACAGCCATCGACTCTCGAGGTTCAGACTGTTACAATGCTACTGAAGGAATGCCTCGAAGGCACGAAGGGCGTCAGCACGGACACGATCCACTTCGGCGATCTCGGCTACGTCATCATCGTCCTTGCCCGTCACTAGCTGCTTGCTCAGGGCACGTATTTCTGCCAGATCAGTTTTCAGTTGAGCTTTGAGGCCTTCTGCTTCGTCTTGGGAGCGGGCGATGAATGCTTCCTTGTCATGAATGAGCTTTTTAGTCGCCCGGACCTTCTCTTCAAGGTCTTCCAATTCCTTTTTTAAGGATGCAAGCTCGGCGGTGCTGACAAAGGTGTCAGTTTTGGCATCCAGAGACGCCTTTTTCTCATTGAGCCGCTGACATTTGGCTGCAATATCGGCCTTCAGTGGGAGTTGGGCGTGGCGTAGATTGATCCTCTCACGAGCCAACTTCACCCTTGACCCGTAGAAAGACAGAGTCACAACTGGCCAAAGTTTCACCTGCAATGCTACCGGGAGTTGGTCCTTGATTTCGTCAAGAATACTCTTCACCTCTTCAGAACCCTCGACCAACCTCTCGATTGGGGAGGACAGCAAGGCTTTGAGACGCTGGAATTGAGGTAGAACAGCGCTTGCTCGTGGTTCATCGTTGGCAGCAGAGGGAGCTGGTTCGATGGATTCAGGGTCGAACGTCAGCAAGCCTGAGATATCACAACCCTGGCAGGCAGAAGTGGCGTCAGTATGCGTCAAACAGGGAAGGATGAGTCGAAAGAAGCGAACATACCTCTCCTGAGATCAGGGGGGAAGCCGACGGCGAGACAATCGGCTCGTGTGTTGTTGCTGAGGGCTTGGCCAGATTGGCAACCGTTTCATCTACACCTTCAGGGATTACTAGATCCAGGCTTGCGGAAGACATCGGCACTTCCTCGACTTTCCCACTAGGAGTGTCCTTCGTCTGCATGAAAGGTGCTTAGCCGATGTGAATAGCAATGAATCGGCATAAAAAGGAGTGGTAAGAGTATGGAGGATAATTACTTTCGAAGCCTCCTGGCTCGAAGAAGAAGTTTGCAGTCCCTTGCGAGCCCTCTTGGGGCTCACAGCTTGCCCCGCCTCGACTGATGCTCGGGGGGCAACAGGTTCAGGAACAGGCCTTTTCCTGGAAGCCGATGGTGGCACATCTGGCTGGCTCGGTGTGGTGGTTCTCTCCGAATCTGCTGAGCTCGAATCTCCTCGATTGAGTTGTGTTTCCTCGCTGGAGGTGTCTTCGATGGAGACCTGTAAGAAAGGGAGAGTTGGTAAGCACGAGCACGTTTACAAAGATAAATGAGATCAACCAAGGCATGAATCAGCGTACGTGCGAGCTCTCTGGAGAAGGGCTCCGGCGTCTCAAAAGTTTCTTGGCCACTATCTTCCTCACCGCCGTTCTTGTTTTAGTTGGAATTCGGGAGGCAGCTGACCCGGAAGTTGCTTGGCTCTTGGAAGCCGATTTTGGTGATATCGGCTGGTTCTGCATCACGACCTGTTTCAAAGGTGGCGAGTTTTTGTAGAAAAGGACCACAGGAGCAGGTGGGAGGAATTCGAAGGGGGAGCCATCCTCGTTAGTAGGTTCTGGACCATCTTGTTGCTGCAAGGAGACAGAGCAGGATATTGAAAGAACCGTCGTGAGCTGCATCAAGAAAATTTGAAAATTTGCAAGTAGCAGTACCTGTTCTATGGGGATGTCATATTCAGCATCGAGCTGTTCCAGCAATGGTCCCAGAGCTCTCCTGAAGGCATGAGTCTTCCACATTGACCACCAGTTCTCAAAACCATCGGTTGATGAAGCGAAGGTGAGGTTGTTAGGAATTGGGATGGTCAGGGCATCGAAGAAAGAATAACACCTCTGACTGATGAGAGAATCGGGCAGGTCAGCTCTGCTCTCTGTGAGGTGGTGGAGAAAGAAATGAGGAGGTACTTGCCCAAGGCCAAATTGCCGAGCTGCTACGACCGGCTGGTAGAACTCGTATCCAGGTTTGATTATTCTGTTGGAGGTGCTCATGCCAACTGGGAGGAAGCAGGGACGGATCACGGTGGAGAATAGCTGCCGAGTGCTAGTGTCATCGGCAAAGTTGTCCAGCCTGAAGGAGATTGGATTTTCAAAATTTTCCGATTCCTCCGTGTAAGGAAAGAAGATAGGATTGTCCAGGCCTTGGAAGAAAATGCTGAACCACTTGGATGCTTCATGAGGGATCAGTTTACTACCTGGCAGGCTGTACAGAGCTTGGCCGTAGCTGGTGCATCGGATCTGCTTCCCTTTGACATCTGGAAAGGTGCAACTTGCCAAAAGGGGGAAGTTTGGGATATGGTTTTGAAAGTACAGCTGAGCCCATAGTTGAAGAAACCACCAAGGACCTCCTGTTTTGACTGCTATGTGGGAGGATAGTTTGACAGACATCAACTGGAGATATCGATAGACTTCTCCAAGGAACAGTTTACCGATGCCAAGTTGAGTGCCTCTGGCAAGTTCGTAGGCCAAGGGAAGATAATTCTTGGTTGGAGCTAGGGAAGGGCCACAGAATATAAAATGTTCCAGCCAGAAATTGAGGAAGGCCGTGTGTTCTTTCTCTGTGACAAGGCCCTTAGTTTTCATGTGGCTTCGAAGATAAGCACCCCAGTTCGTGCAATCTGTTTTGGAAGAAAGCTTGAAGGGGACTTTTGGCAGCATAAAAGCAGAGGGGCTGGGTGATGTGACGTCCAGACCAGTAATCATCACCACGTCTAACAGAGTTGGTGTCATGGGGCCATGGCCGAACATGAAGCAGTTCAGAGCATCAGACCAGAAGTAGCCGATGGTTTTTAGAAGATTCTCATGTTTCTCAAGGGGAGACAGTGACAAAGTCAAGGCATCGGCTATTCCTGTGGTTTCCCATTGGGATTGGTAAGTTTTGGCTACCCTACTGTACCAAGAAACCCAATATTCGGGAGGATTAGGCCAGGCTCGTAAGCAGTCGGCCCAAGAATCTAAATCTAAGTTTTGGCTTACGAAGGGAATTCTGTTTGCCTCGCAAGAGATCAGATGGGCAGGACTAGATTCTGTACGGGGGCCAAGGCAGAGAGAATTGGGGAGAGAAGGATGCGGCAGCAGAATGTCTGAAACCTAAAATTTCAATGATGGGATAAAGCATTAATTCAGGTGTTTACTATTAATTCTAGCACCGTGCTCGGTTTGCGAGGAACAGTTAAGGATTACCTTCAGGCCGGAGACTGCTGTGTTGGCGCTGGACGATTCTGCCATCTAATTCGCCGGCGGAGATGGATCTATGCGGTGGGGAATCTAGGGTTCGTGTCGCCGTGAGCCCGGTTTGTTCAATGAGGCAATTGGAGGTCTGAGTTAGCCTTTTTGAAGATGGTTGCAGGTTACCGTTGAAATTGGAAAGTGACCGCTCAGACTTGTCTAAATAAGCGACCGAGTTTGACCTTGCCAACGTTTGTGGGAAAAGCCGATGTGTTGCCATCAGCTCTTTGGGCTTTGACTTGGTTGATCGTATCAAACGTTGTATGGTGAAAGCCGATTCGTTACTATCGGCTTTTGGAACGTTGACCTATTTGACTATCGGCAAAATCAAATTGGGGAGAAGCAAGCTTTGTTGATTCCAAAGATGGTTGTTTACAATGAAGCCGATTGCTTATAAAATGGGGATCTACTACTAGTACTACTACTTCCTAATCTAAAAGGCGGCGTCGTCGTCGTCGCCGTTGCCATTGCCGCCGCCGTCTTCGCTATCATCGGCGCTGCTGCCGGCGTAGTCCTCACCGCTGCTGCTGAAGTTGTCAGCGGGGGCCTCCTCGTCCTCGTCGTCGTCGTCGGTGTCCTCGCTGGACCCGGCGCGGAAGCGCTTCACCGGCGGGTACTCGTCGGAGGAGGTGTCCTCCTCTGCTTCTTCCTCCTCATCGGAGGAGCTGATGTCCTCGCCCCAGGACACGGCGTCGTCGGCGCTCTCCGCCTCCAGTTCCCCGTCGACGAGGAATTGGAAGTCCTCCTCGCCGTCGGTCAGGGACTCGTCGTCCTCTGACTAGGCGGTGAAGTCCCAGTCTCTCTCGTCCCACCATTGTGGGGCGAGAGCTTCGTACGCCGCCATTGGCGGGTGCTCCGGCGTCGGCTCCCGGTTAACAGAGTCGGAGGATTGGAAGGAGAGGCCGGAGGTGTTGGAGGAAGAAGAGGAGGCCATGGTGGAGGAAGAGGATTTTTTGGCTATTGGAGAAGAATGAGGATGCAAATGGTTCGGATGGATTTAAATAAGGGGAATAGTGGAAGGTGGTTCAATGCCATAGCGGTTTTCGAGAATGTGGTGCCAGAGTTGTCAAATCGTGTATTGCGGAGAAGTTGAGAAGGCGAGGCATCATGATGAGGAGGCGATACGACGGTTCTGCTCTGCGGCGCGTGACCCGATGAAGAAAAAACAGAGTGGTTTTGGAATTATTATTGCCAAAACCAGGGGGGCATGTGTTATCGCCACATTTTGGCCAAATAAGGAGGTGGGCCGTAATCAAGATGGGCTTGGAGGCTGGATCGGCCTTGCGCGTGGATTTGGGCTAATTGCCCGTGTATCTGTATATTATGATAGAGTACGTTTCGGTTTAAACAAGAGATAGAGTTGTTAGGTTTATTCCAAAGATAGAAAGTCTCCGGACTATAAATATGTACCTAGGGTTATTGAGAAAGGAGGACGACCACGTTCGCAACAAACACAATCTCGGCGCATCGCCACCCCTTGTTTCGAGGGTTTCTTTCAGGTAAGCGTCGTGCTGCCTAGATCGCATCTTGCGATCTAGGCAGCATCTGCTTATGTGTTGTTTGGTGTTGCTCGTACTGAAGCCTTGTTGATGGCGAGTAATACTGTTATCATAGATCTGTTTGGGCTAGCATCAGTGCTTTTGTTTCTGTTTGCTTAGTCATGCTGCCCCTAGAGATCTCGCTGCCTTTGCACCTATTTTGGGTGTAAGGGCAGCATCTTGCTTGATCTTTATTCAGTCGATTCAATCTGTCATAGTTGTTCTTTGTTCTCCAAGGATTAGTTTAATATCCGCATGGTCAGGCCTCACAAACGGGTTGAACGGTCCAGTAGTACGTAAGGATATGGTTTGCTAATTCGAGAGGAGTTGTTCCGGGAATTGATTCTACGTTGGTTTTTTGGCCTCCTCTAGGGTTAGTTTCTATTATCTTTCGTATCTACCAGGCTCAATTACGTGTGGGATGTTCCAATTATGTGGTGAAAGCGTTAAACTGTCGTAGATCGATTTGACTTGTATTGATAAAGCAAAACCCCATGTTATCGTAGATCCAATGCAGATCCATGGGACAATCGGCTACCTGAGCCGATTCACAGGGAAACCTGAGAGCCGATCGAGGCTCGTATTTAATGTTTACATGTCTGCCATGCAGGAAACCAATCGAAGCAATCCATCACCTTCCTGATCAGGTATAGGTCAGGTGGCACGCCCTTGCATCAGCCAGGACGTGTGCCGGAGTTTTGCGGGCCGTTGACCGAGGGACCAGGGCCCACCAGCAGCTCTGGGAGCCTCCCGGCTCTTCGTGTTGCTCGTCGCTGCTCGCCGGTGGGTTTTGACAGGCAACAGATACTTATGTTATTTCCTTTGTTTTCACATGTTTGATGATCATTGGAGGATTTGCTGCCGGAGTCAGGATTCTGCTGGAAAAGGACCGTCAAGACACCATATTTCGGAAGATCAGGAAAATTCCAGAAAATACCAAAAAATTCTATTTTACCAAAAGACTCCAGAAGCTAGAAGGAGAAGGAGAGAGGAGCCAGGGGGCGGCCTCACGCACAGGGGGCGCGGCCTGACCCCTGGCCGCGCCGGCCCTGTGTGAGGCCACCCTGGCCCACTTCTGGTCTCGCCCCTTCACGTACTTCATCGTCCCCAAAAACCTAAGTCACGGGGGGGGGGGGCTCAGAGAGAGACACAGCCGCCACCAAAGAGAGAAAAGCTCTCCGGCAGGCAGAAATCTGCCGGGGAAATTCCTTCCCGGAGAGGGGAGATCGTCGCCATCGTCATCACCATCGCACCGGACTTCATCGGGATCATCATCATCATCATCATCTCCATCACCAGCACCTTCATCTCCACCTTCACCACGCCATCCCGCTGTAACATCTTGAGTTGGATCTTGTTATATTCATAGGGGAAACTTTCCCGGTGTTGATTACTCTTGTAGTTGATGCTATTGAGTGGAGCCGTTGAATTAAGGTTTATGTTCAGATTGTTATTTACCAATATATCACCTCTGATCATGATCCATATGATGTCTTGTGAGTAGTTCGTTTAGTTCTTGAGGACATGGGAGAAGTTAAGATGTTAGTAGTGAATTATTGTTGAGAAATATTTAATGGTTTGATATTGTTGTGGTGCTATTTCACTAGTGGTGTCATGTGAACGTCGACTACATGATACTTCACCGTTTACGGGCCTAGTGAGATGCATTATGTATTTGGCTACCAATTGTGGGGTTGCTGGAGTGACAGAAACCTAAACCTCCATTGGGAAACTATTGCACCAGGGAGCGTAGGATCTTAGAGTTTAAGGCTATGGTTAGATTTATCTTAATTACTTTCTTGTATTTGCGGATGCTTGCAAGGGGTATAATCACAAGTGTGTATTTATCCTAGTAAGGGTAGTGCGCTAGCACAGGTTCACCCCCATAACACCTATCAAACCAATAAAGACTAGTAGCGGTATGAAGCAAAAGCTCTTGACAGAAACTCCCGTGTGTCCTCGAGAACGTTTGGTTATTATAAGTTACAAAACCGTCTTGTCCTTTGCTGAAGAAAGGATTGGGCCACTTGCTACAATTATTACTACTGTCTTTTATTTACTCGCACTTTATTTACTTGTATTACCAAATACCCCTGAAAACCTGTTTGCTAGTATTTACAGTGAATCCTTGATCAAAACTACTTATCAACACCTTCTGCTCCTCGTTGGGTTCGACATTCTTATTTATCAAAGTACTACGATACACCCCCTATACTTGTGGGTCATCAAGACTATTTTCTGGCGCCGTTGCCGGGGAGTGAAGCGCTATTGAAGAGTGGAATTGGTAAAGGTAACCGTCACTGTGAGTATTGTTTTTATTTTGTCTTCTATTTTTATTTTACTCTGCTATGGAGAACTCTCCATTTGGTTTCCTACTTGGAAACACATCTACTACTGCTGCACATGTGGATGAACCACCACTGCCACCACCTGCTGAAATTGATCCTTTTAAAATACCTATGAAAATTGTTGGGCGTATTATGGATAACGGCTATTCAGGAGATGGAACTGTCCATCTGGGTGATCACTTACTATTTATACATGAATTATGCGAGTTGTTCAGGTGTGCAGGTATTTCACCAAGCCAGGTCAAGAAGAAGCTATTCTCTTTATCATTGAAAGGCAGAGCTGAGGAGTGGTGTCGACTGCTCCAAGATGGTCCATCTATGGCACGGGAGGACATTGTACCTCTCTTTTATTCCAAGTTTTATCCTCCAAGTGAAATCCATAAAGATCGTAATCGGATATATAACTTTTGGCCCCATGATGGAGAGAGTATTGCCCAAGCGTGGGGGAGATTGAAGTTACTAATGCTCAAATGCCCCATTCATGAGCTCCCCAATAATATTGTTATTGATAATTTTTATGCGCGGCTTACTCTTCCTGATAAGGATTACTTGGATGCTTCTTGCTTTGGATCATTTACTCATATGAAAGAAGATGCTAAGTGGAAACTTCTTGACCGTATACAAGAGAATGCTGAAGGATGGGAAAACAACAAAGGTAGGAAGTCAGGTATAAACTATGATTATGAATGCATTAAATCTTTTATGGGAACTGATGACTTTCATAGTGTTAGCACTGCTTATGGTCTTGATTCTCAAATACTTGCTAATTGTCTTAAGGCCTTTGCCTCTTATCTTGATGTTCCAAAGAAAGATTGGAATAAATATCATGCGCCTTATAAAGACTCTATTAGTCATATACCTGCTGCAGCTACTGAAGTTTGTACTATTGATAGCATTGTGCCTGAACCTTATTTTGAGAAGACACCTTTCCCTGCTAAGGTAAAGAAGTATTCTACTTTGGTAAGTGTGTCTAATAAAAGTACTAAGAAAGCTACAGAACCTGATGAGCAAATTACTATTAAGTCTCCTGTAGCTATATTGAAGGATCTTGTTACTAAAGATGTAGGGGATGAATATATTCTTTTTTGTGAAGATGCTTCTAACATTCTCTCACATCCTAAAAAGCATAGGAAAACAAGTGTTCCTGTTATTTCTGTCAGGATTGGAGATCATTGCTATTATGGTTTATGCGATATTGGTGCTAGGCAAGTGCTATTCCTTTAGAGCTTTACAAAGAAATTATGCATGAGATTGACGCTTGTGAACTTGAAGATATTGATGTGGTTGTTCAGCTTGCTAATAGAGAGACTGTTTGGCCTCTTGGTATTGTTCGAGATGTGGAAGTTCTTTGCGGTAAGACTAAATACCCTACTGATTTTGTAGTACTTGGTAAGGAGGCTAGTAAAACTTGTCCTATTATTTTTGGTAGACCATTTTTGAACACTTGTGGCGCAGTGATAGATTGTAAGAAGGAGATTTTTTTACTAAGTTTAATGGAGAGTCTTATGAGTTTAATTTTTCCAAGTTTGCTAAGACTTCTTATGAAAATGACACGCCTAATGAATTTTTTTGAATTGAACAGCTTGCTTCTATTGCTCTTGCTCCTAATAATGCCTTGCAGCAATTCATGGAAGATCACGAAAGTGATATTTTCAGTAAGGAAAGAGAAGAGATTGACGATATTCTTCTTCGTCAACCACCATTAATCAAGCATAATCTACCTGTGGAGGATCTTGGTACCACTTTGCCACCTAAGGAAGATCCTGTGTTTGAATTAAAGCCTTTGCCTGATAATCTAAAATATGCTTACATAGATGATAAGAAAATATATCCTGTTATTATTAGCTCTAAACTTTCAGGAAAGGAAGAAGAAAGGTTATTGGAGATATTGAGGAAACACCGAGGAGCTATGGGATATACTCTTGATGATTTAAAAGGGATTTCTCCCACTTTATGTCAGCATGCCATTAATATGGAGAAAGACGCGAAGCCAGTCGTGGAGCATCAACGCCGCCTAATTCCCAAGATGAAGGATGTGGTAAGAAATGAGGTATTAAAGCTCCTTGATACTGGTATTATTTATCCTATTGCTGATAGTAGATGGGTTAGTCCTGTTCATTGTGTTCCTAAGAAAGGAGGTATGACTATTGTGCCTAATGAGAATAACGAGCTTATTCCTCAAAGGGTAGTAGTTGGTTATAGGATGTGCATTGATTATAGGAAGGTAAACAAAGTTACTAAGAAAGATCATTATCCTTTACCATTTATAGATCAGATGCTAGAAAGGTTATCTAAGAAAACTCATTTTTGTTTCCTTGATGGTTATTCTGGTTTTTCTCAAATTGCCATTAAAAAGGAACATCAAGAGAAAACCACTTTTACTTGTCCTTATGGAACTTATGCTTATAGACGTATGCCGTTTGGTTTATGCAATGCTCCTGCTACTTTTCAAAGATGCATGTCTGCTATTTTTCATGGCTTTTGTGAAGAAATTGTGGAGGTTTTCATGGACGATTTCTCCGTCTATGGAACTTCTTTTGATAATTGTTTGCACAACCTTGATAAAGTTTTGCAGAGGTGCGAAGAAACTAACCTTGTTCTTAATTGGGAGAAATGCCACTTTATGGTAAATGAAGGAATTGTCCTTGGACATAAAATTTCTGAAAGAGGTATTGAAGTTGACAGAGCAAAAGTGGAGGCAATTGAGAAAATGCCCTGTCCTAGAGATGTTAAAGGTATTCATAGTATTCTTGGTCATGCTGGTTTCTATAGGAGGTTTATTAAAGATTTCTCTAAGATTTCAAAGCCTCTTACTAATCTTCTTCAGAAAGATGTACAATTTGTCTTTGATGATGATTGCAAGGAAGCTTTTGAAACTCTTAAGAAGGCTTTAACTACTGCTCCTATCTTTCAACCATCTGATTGGAATTTACCTTTTGAAATTATGTGTGATGCTAGTGATTTTGCTGTTGGTGCTGTTCTTGGACAGCGAGTAGATAATAAGTTGAATGTTATTCATTATGCTAGTAAGACTCTTGATGCTGCTCAAAAGAATTATGCTACCACTGAGAAAGAGTTTCTTGCTGTTGTTTTTGCATGTGATAAGTTTAGATCTTACTTTGTTGATTCTAAAGTTACTATTCATACTGATCACGCTGCTATTAGATATCTTATGACTAAGAAAGATGCTAAGCCTAGGCTTATTAGATGGGTGTTGCTTTTACAAGAATTTGATTTGCATATCGTAGATAGGAAAGGTGCTGAGAATCCTATGGCTGACAACTTGTCTAGATTGGAAAACATTTCTTTTGATCCTATTCCTGTTAACGATAGTTTTCCAAATGAACAGTTGGCTGCAATAAATGTAACTTCACGAGACCTTCCTTGGTATGCTGATTATGCTAACTTTATTGTTTCCAAGTATTTGCCTCCAACCTTTACAGCTCAGCAAAGAAGAAAATTCTTCTATGATTTGAGGCATTACTTTTGGGATGACCCACACTTATATAAAGAAGGAGTTGATGGTATTATGCGGAGATGCGTACCGGAATATGAGCAACAAGAGATATTAAGAAAATGCCATGGGAGCGCTTATGGAGGGCATCATGCTGGAGATAGAACCGCGCAAAAGGTTCTACAATCAGATTTTTATTGGCCAACCCTCTTTAAAGATGCCAGAAGGTATGTTTTATCTTGTGATGAATATCAAAGAGTTGGTAATATTTCTAGACGCAATGAAATGCCTATGAGCTACACTCTTGTTATTGAACCATTTGATTGTTGGGGATTTGACTTTATGGGTCCTTTTCCTCCTTCAAAAGGCTATACCCACATACTTGTTGCTGTTGATTATGTTACTAAATGGGTAGAAGCCATACCTACAAAGAGTGCCGATGGTGAGACCTCGTTAAAAATGCTTAAGGATGTTATTTTTCCTAGGTTTGGTGTGCCTAGATATCTTATGACTGACGGAGGTTCTCATTTTATTCACGGTGGTTTTAGAAAAACTCTTGCTAAATATGATGTTAATCATAGAATTGCTTCTGCTTATCATCCCCAAACTAGTGGGCAGGTAGAGCTTTCTAATAGAGAAATCAAGTCTATCTTGCAGAAGACTGTCAATAGATCTAGGAAAAATTGGGCTAGTAAGTTAAACGATGCTTTATGGGCTTATAGAACTGCTTATAAGAACCCCATGGGTATGTCTCCTTATAAGATGGTTTATGGAAAAGCGTGTCACTTGCCCTTAGAATTAGAACACAAAGCTTTTTGGGCAGTGAGAGAGCTTAATAGAGATTTTAAACTAGCCGGTAAGAAAAGGTTGTTAGATTTGAGTTCTCTAGATGAATGGAGAAACGAAGCGTATGAGAATGCCAGACTTTTTAAAGAGAAAGTCAAGCAATGGCATGATAAGAGAATCCTTAAGAGAGAATTTCATGTTGGTGAGAAAGTTCTATTGTATAGGTCTCGTCTCAGATTTTTTGCAGGAAAATTACTCTCTAAATGGGAAGGACCATATGTTATTGTGGAAGTATACCGCTCAGGTGCTATTAAGATTGCTTCATTGAAAGATGACTCTACACAAGTGGTGAATGGGAAAAGACTCAAACATTATATTTCTGGAGATTCTTATAATGAAGATGTTGATGTAATTGAAACAGTTTCTCCAGAAGAATTCATCCAAGACAAATTGCAGGAACCTACAGAGTTCGTTTTCGAATAGGTAACAGTTCTAGTCAGAAAAGGTTCGCGAAAAACTCTTACTTTATTATTTTTGCTGTTTTTACTAAATAAGAAAAATCACGAGATGAAAACGGGCAGGAAAAGGAGTCCGTGTGCTCCTCGCACACAGCGGGCGCAGGCCCACCTCTGGCCGCGCTGCCCTGGTGTGAGAGCACACCGGAACTCGTTTCCGTCCCGGTTTCCTCCTGTGATTTCATTTCGATGTATAGTTTTCACCTATTTAACCCCCCGGAGTCCCCGAGGTCTGTATATCGTTTTCTCGTCGTGTTTTGTTTCGAGCTGTTTCTGTCAGGAGTTGATCTTAAGCTTGGGGCAGCCATGGCCTCTTCAAGCGATGATAAGGAGAAGACACCTCCGGAAGATGACACCAAAAACTTTCGGCTGAAAGAAGAGGTTGAAAGTGAAGACGAGGAGGAAGATCAAAGTTCAAGGCCAAACACCATGATTGCCAGCATAGGGGTGGTGACAGATCATGACAAGTTCAAGAAGAGTGCACGCATAAGGACCGGAGGGGGTGTGCCGCGTCACACCTTAGCTCCATGGACATCTCCGTCAGGCAACAATCCTTTCCATACTCTAATACATGAACATCAGTTTCAAAGGGTGCTGATACGTCCATTTTGCATCACTATTTTGTATCATAATTTACTGTTATTCATTGATATATTTCATATTTAGAGTTGATACTTATGTTATTTCCTTTGTTTTCACATGTTTGATGACCTTTGGAGGAGTTGCTGCCGGAGTCAGGATTCTGCTGGAAAAAGGACCATCAAGGGACCATATTTTAAAGATCAGGAAAATTCCAGAAAAATACCAGGAAATTATATTTTCCCAGAAGACTCAGGAAGCCAGAAGGAGGAGTCGAGAGGAGCCAGGAGGGGCCCACACGCCAGGGTGGCGCGGCCTGACCCCTGGCTGCGCCAGCCCTGTGTGAGGCCGCCCTGGCCCACTTCTGGTCTTGCCCCTGCGCGTACTTCATCGTCCCCGAAAACCTAAGTCAAGGGAGAGGCTCAGAGTTAGACACCGCCGCCTCTGCGGGGCGGAAAACACCAGAGAGAGAAAAGCTCTCTGGCAGGCAGAAATCTGCCGAGGAAATCCCTTCCCGGAGAGGGGAGATCGTTGCCATCGTCATCACCGTCGCATTGGACTTCATCGGGATCATCATCATCATCATCTCCATCACCAGCACCTTCATCTCCATCATCACCACGCCATCCCGCTGTAACATCTTGAGTTGGATCTTGTTATATTCATAGGGGAAACTTTCCCAGTGTTAATTACTCTTGTAGTTGATGCTATTGAGTGGAACCGTTGAATTAAGGTTTATGTTTAGATTGTTATTTACCATTATTTCACCTCTGATCATGATCCATATGATGTCTTGTGAGTAGTTCGTTTAGTTCTTGAGGACATGGGAGAAGTCAAGATGTTAGTAGTGAATTATTGTTCAGAAATATTTAATGGTATGATATTGTTGTGGTGCTATTTCACTAGTGGTGTCATGTGAACGTCGACTACATGATACTTCACCATTTATGGGCCTAGTGAGATGCATTGTGTATTTGGCTACCGATTGTGGGGTTGCTGGAGTGACGGAAACCAAAACCTCCATTGGGAAACCTTTGCACCAGGGAGCGTAGGATCTTAGAGTTTAAGGCTATGGTCAGATTTATCTTAATTACTTTCTTGTATTTGCAGATGCTTGCAAGGGGTATAATCACAAGTGTGTATTTATCCTAGTAAGGGTAGTGCGCTAGCACAGGTTCACCCCCATAACACCTATCAAACCAATAAAGACTATTGCCTTTATGAAGCGAAAGCTCTTGACAGAAACTCCCGTGTGTCCTCGAGAACGTTTGGTTATTATAAGTACACAACCGGCTTGTCCTTTGCTGAAGAAAGGATTGGGCCACTTGCTGCAATTGTTACTACTGTCTTTTATTTACTCGTATTACCAAATACCCCTGAAAACCTGTTTGCTAGTATTTACAGTGATTCCTTGATCAAAACCGCTCATCAACACCTTCTGCTCCTCGTTGGGTTCGACACTCTTATTTATCGAAAGTACTATGATACACCCCCTATTCTTGTGGGTCATCAAGACTATTTTCTGGCGCCGCTGCCGGGGAGTGTACGCTATTGAATAGTGGAATTTGTAAAGGTAACCGTCGCTGTGAGTATTGTTTTTATTTTGTCTTTTATTTTTATTTTACTTTGCTATGGAGAACTCTCCATTTGGTTTCCTATTTGGAAACATATCTACTACTACTGCTGCACATGTGGATGAACCACCACCACCACCGCCTGCTGAAATTGATCATTTTAAGATACCTATGAAAATTGTTGGGCGTATTATGGATAACTGCTATTCAGGTTATGGAACTGTCCATTCGGGTGATCACTTATTATTTATACATGAATTATGCGAGTTGTTCAGATGTGCAGGTATTTCACCAAGCCAGGTCAAGAAGAAATTATTCTCATTATCATTGAAAGGCAGAGCTGAAGAGTGGTATCGACTACTCCAAGATGGTCCATCTATGGCATGGGAGGATATTGTACCTCTCTTTTATTCCAAGTTTTATCCTCCAAGTGAAATTCATAAAGATCGTAACCGGATATATAATTTTTGGCCTCGTGATGGAGAGAGTATTGCCCAAGCGTGGGGGAGATTGAAGTTACTAATGCTCAAATGCCCCATTCATGAGCTCCCCAATAATATTGTTATTGATAATTTTTATGCGCGGCTTACTCTTCCTGATAAGGATTATTTGGATGCTTCTTGCTTTGGATCATTTACTCATATGAAAGAAGATGCTAAGTGGAAACTTCCTGACCGTATACAAGAGAATGCTGAAGGTTGGGAAAACGACAAAGGTAGGAAGTCAGGTATAAACTATGATTATGAATGCATTAAATCTTTTATGGGAACCGATGACTTCCATAGTGTTAGCACTGCTTATGGTCTTGATTCACAAATACTTGCTAATTGTCTTAAGGCCTTTGCCTCTTATCTTGATGTTCCAAAGAAAGATTGGAACAAATATCATGCGCCTTATAAAGACTCTATTAGTCATATACCCGCTACAGCTACTGAAGTTTGTACTGTTGATAGCATTGTGCCTGAACCTTATTTTGAGAAGACACCTTTCCCTGCTAAGGTAAAGAAGTATTCTACTTTGGTAAGTGTGTCTAATAAAAGTACTAAGAAAGCTGTAGAACCTGATGAGCAAATTACTATTAAGTCTCCTGTAGCTATATTGAAGGATCTTGTTACTAAAGATGTAGGGGATGAATATATTCTTTTTTGTGAAGATGCTTCTAACATTCTCTCACATCCTAAAAAGCATAGGAAAACAAGTGTTCCTGTTATTTCTGTCAGGATTGGAGATCATTGCTATTATGGTTTATGTGATATTGGTGCTAGTGCAAGTGCTATTCCCTTGGTGCTTTACAAAGAAATTATGCATGAGATTGGCGCTTGTGAACTTGAAGATATTGATGTGGTTGTTCAGCTTGCTAACAGAGAGACTGTTTGGCCTCTCGGTATTGTTCGAGATGTGGAAGTTCTTTGCGGTAAGACTAAATACCCTACTAATTTTCTAGTACTTGGTAAGGAGGCTAGTAAAACTTGTCCTATTATTTTTGGTAGACCATTTTTGAACTCTTGTGGCGTTGTGACAGATTGTAAGAAGGAGAATTTTTACTAAGTTTAATGAAGAGTCTTATGAGTTTAATTTTTCCAAGTTTGCTAAGACTTCTTTTGAAAATGACACGCCTAATGAAAATTTTCGAGTTGAACAGCTTGCTTCTATTGCTCTTGCTCCTAATAATGCCTTGCAGCAATTCATGGAAGATCACGAAAGTGATGTTTTCAGCAAGGAAAGAGAAGAGATTGACGATATTCTTCTTCGTCAACCACCATTAATCAAGCATAATCTACCTGTGGAGGATCTTGGTACCACTTTGCCACCTAAGGAAGATCCTGTTTTTGAACTAAAGCCTTTGCCTGATAATCTTAAATATGCTTATATAGATGATAAGAAAATATATCCTGTTATTATTAGCTCTAAACTTTCAGGAAAGGAAGAAGAAAGACTATTGGAGATATTGAGGAAACACCGAGGAGCTATGGGATATACTCTTGATGATTTAAAAGGGATTTCTCCCACTTTATGTCAGCATGCCATTAATATGGAGAAAGACGCTAAGCCAGTCGTGGAGCATCAACGCCGCTTAATTCCCAAGATGAAGGATGTGGTAAGAAATGAGGTATTAAAACTCCTTGATGCTGGTATTATTTATCCTATTGCTGATAGTAGATGGGTTAGTCCTGTTCATTGTGTTCCTAAGAAAGGAGGTATGACTGTTGTGCCTAATGAGAATAACGAGCTTATTCCTCAAAGGGTGGTAGTTGGTTATAGAATGTGCATTGATTATAGGAAGGTAAACAAAGTTACTAAGAAAGATCATTACCCTTTACCGTTTATAGATCAGATGTTAGAAAGGTTGTCTAAGAAGACTCATTTTTGTTTCCTTGATGGTTATTCTGGTTTTTCTCAAATTGCTGTTAAAAAGGAAGATCAAGAGAAAACCACTTTCACTTGTCCTTATGCAAATTATGCTTATAGACGTATGCCGTTTGGTTTATGCAATGCTCCTGCTACTTTTCAAAGATGCATGTCTGCTATTTTTCATGGCTTTTGTGAAGAAATTGTGGAGGTCTTCATGGACGATTTCTCTGTCTATGGAACTTCTTTTGATAATTGTTTGCACAACCTTGATAAAGTTTTGTAGAGGTGCGAAGAAACTAACCTTGTTCTTAATTGGGAGAAATGCCACTTTATGGTAAATGAAGGAATTGTCCTTGGACATAAAATTTCTGAAAGAGGTATTGAAGTTGATAGAGCGAAAGTGGAGGCAATTGAGAAAATGCCCTATCCCAGAGATGTTAAAGGTATTCGTAGTATTCTTGGTCATGCTGGTTTCTATAGGAGGTTTATTAAAGATTTCTCTAAGATTTCAAAGCCTCTTACTAATCTTCTTCAAAAAGATGTACCATTTGTCTTTGATGACGATTGTAAGGAAGCTTTTGAAACTCTTAAGAAGGCTTTAACTACTGCTCCTATTGTTCAACCACCTGATTGGAATTTACCTTTTGAAATTATGTATGATGCTAGTGATTTTGCTGTTGGTGCTGTTCTTGGACAGCGCGTAGATAATAAGTTGAATGTTATTCATTATGCTAGTAAGACTCTTGATGCTGCTCAAAAGAATTATGCTACTACTGAGAAAGAGTTTGTTGCTATTGTTTTTACATGTGATAAGTTTAGATCTTACATTGTTGATTCTAAAGTTACTATTCATACTGATCACGCTGCTATTAGATATCTTATGACTAAGAAGGATGCTAAGCCTAGGCTTATTAGATGGGTGTTGCTTTTACAAGAATTTGATTTGCATATCGTAGATAGGAAAGGTGCTGAAAATCCTGTGGCTGACAACTTGTCTAGATTGGAAAACATTTCTTTTGATCCTATTCCTATTAACGATAGTTTTCCAAATGAACAGTTGGCTGCAATAAATGTAACTTCGCGAGACCTTCCTTGGTATGCTGATTATGCTAACTTTATTGTTTCCAAGTATTTGCCTCCAACCTTTACAGCTCAGCAAAGAAGAAAATTCTTTTATGATTTGAGGTATTACTTTTGGGATGACCCACATTTATATAAAGAAGGAGTTGATGGTATTATGAGAAGATGCGTACTGGAATATGAGCAACAAGAAATATTAAGAAAATGCCATAGCAGCGCCTATGGAGGGCATCATGCGGGAGATAGAACCGCGCAGAAGGTTCTACAATCAGGTTTTTATTGGCCAACCCTCTTTAAAGATGCCAGAAGGTATGTTTTATCTTGTGATGAATGTCAAAGAGTTGGTAATATTTCTAGACGCAATGAAATGCCTATGAGTTACACTCTTGTTATTGAACCATTTGATTGTTAGGGATTTGACTTTATGGGTCCTTTTCCTCCTTCAAAGGGCTATACACATATACTTGTTGCTGTTGATTATGTTACTAAATGGGTAGAAGCTATACCTACAAAGAGTGCCGATGGTGAGACCTCGTTAAAAATGCTTAAGGATGTTATTTTTCCTAGGTTTGGTGTGCCTAGATATCTTATGACTGACGGAGGTTCTCATTTTATTCACGGTGGTTTTAGAAAAACTCTTGCTAAATATGATGTCAATCATAGAATTGCTTCTGCTTATCATCCCCAAACTAGTGGGCAGGTAGAGCTTTCAAATAGGGAGATCAAGTCTATCTTGCAGAAGACTGTCAATAGATCTAGGAAAAACTGGGCTAGTAAGTTAAACGACGCTTTATGGGCTTATAGAACTGCTTATAAGAACCCCATGGGTATGTCTCCTTATAAGATGGTTTATGGGAAAGCGTGTCACTTGCCCTTAGAATTAGAACACAAAGCTTTTTGGGCAGTGAGAGAGCTTAATAAAGATTTTAAACTAGCCGGTAAGAAGAGGTTATTAGATTTGAGTTCTTTAGATGAGTGGAGAAACGAAGCGTATGAGAATGCCAGGCTTTTTAAAGAGAAAGTCAAGCAATGGCATGATAAGAGAATTCTTAAGAGAGTGTTTCATGTTGGTGAGAAAGTTCTATTGTATAGGTCTCGTCTCAGATTTTTTGCAGGAAAATTACTTTCAAAATGGGAAGGACCTTATGTTATTGTGGAAGTGTACCGCTCAGGTGCTATTAAGATTGCTTCATTGAAAGATGACTCTACACAAGTGGTGAATGGGCAAAGACTCAAACATTATATTTCTGGAGATTCTTATAATGAAGATGTTGACGTTATTGAAACAGTTTCTCCAGAAGAATTCATCCAAGACAAATTGCAGGTACCTGCAGAGTTCGTTTTCGAATAGGTAACAGTTCTAGTCAGAGAAGTTTTGCGAAAAGCTCTTCTTTTAATATTTTTGCTGTTTTTACTAATTATTAAAAATCACGAGACGAAAATGGGCAGGAAAAAGAGTCCGTGTGCCTCTCACACACAGGTGGCGCGGCCCACCCCTGGCCGCGTCACCTAGGTGTGAGAGCACCCTAGAACTCATTTCCGTCCCGGTTTCCTCCTGTGATTTCGTTTCTATGTATAATTTTCGCCTATTTAACCCCCCGGAGTACTCGAGTTCTGTATATCGTTTTCTCGTCGTGTTTTGTTTTGAGCTGTTTCTGTTAGGAGTTGATCTTAAGGTTGGGGGAGCCATGGCCTCTTCAACTGACAACAAGGGCAAAGGACCCTGGGTAGATGATCACCAGCGCCAAAAGTGGAAGGAAGAGCAAGGTTCAGGGAGAGCAAGGCCCAAGAACCCTGCTTTTGAAGGACCAACGAAAGCTAGACGTATCTTTTCTCATGATCTGCAGGGACCAACATATCATGTTTTGGATCTTAACTCCATGCCCGTGATAGAAGAGGGTATGCTGGTCACTTATGGGTTTTGTGCTCAATATCAAGCTTTGAAAAGGGAGGTAGAGATGCTGCAAGAAGAAAATCTTAGGCTTCGCCAGATGCTGGAATACTTCATTAATCCAAGGCTGCTACCAATACCACCCAAGGAGTAATTCGTCATCGGTATAGGCATCCCCTTGGCTTGTTTCAAGCTTGGGGGAGTGCCGTGGTATCACATCATTACCTTTTGCTCATTTACTTTTCAAGTAGAGTCATATCATGAATAGAGAAGTTATCTTATAGAATAGTTTGCAGTTTGGAAGTATCCTCCTTAGTTGGTTATCTATGTATCCCTTGGTGTGAGTTGCGGTAATGAAATATTAATGAGAAGTTTTATCGTTTACTTTCCACACACTTTATGTTAGTTTGCAATCTCTCTTATATGACTAGTCTTGTTGATTGGTATTGGTATCACTTTGGGAGCATGAGTAAATTTAGTTGGTCTTGGCAAACCTAGCTTGGTCAGTAGCAACTTTACCTTGAGGTTTGAGTAGAAAAGAATAAAGAAGTGCTTGCAGTTACATCACTTCAGTTTTCCTTATGTTTGGCTTATAAGCATTGTTATTCCTGAAGTCAAAATTGTTGTACCTTCAAGGGAGTTTGCATGATTGTTCTTATTATATGTATGCTTGTTTGTTACATGCAACTCTTATGCTTGCTACCCAGCCTTGCTAGCCAAAAACCTGTACTGAGAGGAAATACTTCTCATACATCCAATTCCCAAAAGCCAAGTCACTTCCAAAGAGTCCACTATAAATGCCTATGCATGCTATTTCAAGCCATTCCAAGTAAATTTTCATGTGCTACCTTTCAAAAACCTTCAAACACTTCTCATTTTTGTGCCACTGTTTTTAGCTCATGAGGACGTAGTGGATGGGTTTGTTATCTTCCATACTAAACTGAGTACCCCTCGACTAGGCAGCTTCATCTGCTCGTCATTAATTTTGCAAGGGAGCTGGTCAGACCATTATAATCTCAAAAAGAAAAGAAAGAAAAGAGCACTCCTCCATGGTATGTGAAAGTTGGTTGGCACCCGATGAATCGGTTAGCCATGGTTTGAGAAAGGAAAAAAGGTGGGGAGGAGTGCAAAGCTATAAAAGAGCACCAATGTGCCAATTAATCAAACATCTCAGAACCGCTCTCACTTGTTTAGTATGGAAGATATCAAGAACTCCGTTGCTAGTCGTTGACAAAAGCAACCACCTCTCAAAATAACTTTTTACCTCTGTTTTGCAAATGAAAAGCTCTAGCACATGTTTAATCCCTGCTTCCCTCTGCGAAGGGCCTATTTTTTACTTTTATGTTGAGTCAACCTATTTCCCTCTATCTAAAGCAAGCATGTGAGTTGTTATGTTTCACTCATCCATATGTTGATCCGTTTAATCATGTTTACTATCTTCCTTGTTTTGTATAATGCTTTTGTCTGAAGGAATATATCTTTGAAAGCTTTCTATGAATGCAAAAGTTTACCTTGTTGAGCATATGGTCTTTGCTATATTAGCTCTGTTTTAAAAGGCTCCGTTTAAAAGAAAGAATAGCTTGTTCATCATTCTTTGACCAAGAACTAAGGTTTGCCATTGCCAATTATAATTTACCTTGTGCATCTTTACATGTGATTCCCTTTTACCCATTGCAAATCTATATCTTATAAAGGGAAGTTGCTGTCTATTATAATTTGTGCCTTGGTGAATGTGATGCTTCTTGTCCGTATTTTGATTATCGACACTTCACTCCATAAACTTGTGGTCATGTTTACCGAGTTTAGTTTTCGCTTGGGGACAAGCGAGGTCTAAGCTTGGGGGGGTTGATACGTCCATTTTGCATCACTATTTTGTATCATAATTTACTGTTATTCATTGATATATTTCATATTTAGAGTTGATACTTATGTTATTTCCTTTGTTTTCACATGTTTGATGACCTTTGGAGGAGTTGCTGTCAGAGTCAGGATTCTGCTGGAAAAAGGACCATCAAGGGACCATATTTTGAAGATCAGGAAAATTTCAAAAAATACCAGGAAATTATATTTTCCCAGAAGACTCAGGAAGCCAGAAGGAGGAGTCGAGAGGAGCCATGAGGGGCCCACACACCAGGGTGGCGCGGCCTGACCCCTGGCCGCGCCAGCCCTGTGTGAGGCCGCCCTGGCCCACTTCTGGTCTCGCCCCTGCGCATACTTCATCGTCCCCGAAAACCTAAGTCAAGGGAGAGGCTCAGAGTTAGACACCGCCGCCTCTGCGGGGCGGAAAACACCAGAGAGAGAAAAGCTCTCCGGCAGACAGAAATCTGCGGAGGAAATCCCTTCCCGGAGAGGGGAGATCGTCGCCATCGTCATCACCATCGCACCGGACTTCATCGGGATCATCATCATCATCATCATCATCTCCATCACCAGCACCTTCATCTCCATCACCACCATGCCATCCCGCTGTAACATCTTGAGTTGGATCTTGTTATATTCATAGGGGAAACTTTCCCGGTGTTGATTACTCTTGTAGTTGATGCTATTGAGTGGAACCGTTGAATTAAGGTTTATGTTCAGATTGTTATTTACCATTATTTCACCTCTGATCATGATCCATATGATGTCTTGTGAGTAGTTCGTTTAGTTCTTGAGGACATGGGAGAAGTCAAGATGTTAGTAGTGAATTATTGTTGAGAAATATTTAATGGTATGATATTGTTGTGGTGCTATTTCACTAGTGGTGTCATGTGAACGTCGACTACATGATACTTCACCATTTATGGGCCTAGTGAGATGCATTGTGTATTTGGCTACCGATTGTGGGGTTGCTGGAGTGACAGAAACCTAAACCTCCGTTGGGAAACCTTTGCACCAGGGAGCGTAGGATCTTAGAGTTTAAGGCTGTGATTAGATTTATCTTAATTACTTTCTTGTATTTGCGGATGCTTGCAAGGGCTATAATCACAAGTGTGTATTTATCCTTGTAAGGGTAGTGCGCTAGCACAGGTTCACCCCCATAACACCTATCAAACCAATAAAGACTATTGGCTTTATGAAGCGAAAGCTCTTGACAGAAACTCCCGTGTGTCCTCGAGAACGTTTGGTTATTATAAGTACACAACCGGCTTATCCTTTGCTGAAGAAAGGATTGGGCCACTTGCTTCAATTGTTACTACTGTCTTTTATTTACTCGCACTTTATTTACTCGTATTACCAAATACCCCTGAAAACCTGTTTGCTAGTATTTACAGTGATTCCTTGATCAAAACCGCTCATCAACACCTTCTGCTCCTCGTTGGGTTCGACACTCTTATTTATCGAAAGTACTACGATACACCCCCTATACTTGTGGGTCATCAGGTGCCTAGGTTGCGATTACCCTCTGGTTGGGATATAGATCGTTCTAACAGTGCAGGAAAAGAAAGTTCCAAGAATGAGGAAGGATGGGGAAGGGATTCTCTTGCTGATAGGTTCATGAACCGTGTTGAGCACAATTCTGAGATGATTCATAACCTCAGTCACAAGATTGATGATCTGAAAGGTTTGATTGAGAAGCTTATTAAAGATTATCCACCGCCACCGCCAAAAGAGTAACTCGTCATTGGTATAGGCATCCCCTTGGCTTGTTCCAAGCTTGGGGGAGTGCCGCGGTATCACATCATTACCTTTTATTCATTTACTTTTCAAGTAGAGTCATATCATGAATAAAGAAGTTATCTTATAGAATAGTTTGCAGTGTGGAAGTATCCTCCTTAGTTGGTTATCTATGTATCCCTTGGTGTGAGTAGCGGTAATGAAATATTAATGAGAAGTTCAATCGTTTACTTTCCACACACTTTATTTTAGTTTGCAAAGTCTCTTATATGATTAGTCTTGTTGATTAGTATTGGTATCGCTTTGGGAGCATGAGTAAATTTAGTTGGTTTTGGCAAACTTAGCTTGGTCAGTAGCAGCATTACCTTGAGGTTTGAGTAGAAAAGAATAAATAAGTGTTTGTAGTTACATCACTTCAGTTTTCCTTATGTTTGGCTTATAAGCATTGTTATTCTCAAAGTTAAAATCATTGTACCTTCAAGGGAGTTTGCATGATTGTTCTTATTATATGTATGTTTGTTTGTTTCATGCAATTCTTATGCTTGCTACCCAGCCTTGCTAGCCAAAAACCTGTACTGAGAGGAAATACTTCTCGTGCATCCAAATTCCAAAAGCCAAGTCACTTCCAAAGAGTCCACTATAAATTCCTATGCATGGTATTTTAAGCCATTCCAAGTAAATTTTTCATGTGCTACCTTTCAAAAACCTTCAAACACTTCACATTTTGTGCCACTATTTTTAGCTCATGAGGACATTGTGGATGAGTATGTTATCTTCCATACTAAATTAAGTACCCCTCGACTAGGCAGCTTCATCTGCTCGTCATTAATTTTGCAAGGGAGCTGGTTAGACCATTATAATCTCAAAAAGAAAAGAAAAAGAAGCACTCCTCCATGGTATGTGAAAGTTGGTTGGCACCCGATGGAATCGGTTAGCCATGGTTTGAGAAAGGAAAAAGGTGGGGAGGAGTGCAAAGCTATAAAAGAGCACCAAAGTGCCAATTAATCAAACATTTCGGAACTGCTCTCACTTTTTTAGTATGGAAGATATCAAGAACTCCGTTGCTAGTCGTTGACAAAAGCAACCACCTCTTCAAAATAATTTTTATCTCTGTTTACAAATGAAAAGCTCTAGCACATGTTTAATCCCTGCTTCCCTCTGCGAAGGGCCTATCTTTTACTTTTATGTTGAGTCAACCTATTCCCCTCTATCTCAAGCAAGCATTTGAGTTGTTATGTTTCACTCATCCATATGTTGATCCGTTTAATCATGTTTACTATCTTCCTTGTTTTGTACAAAGCTTTTGTCTAAAGGAATATATCTTTGAAAGCTTTCTATGAATGCAAAAATGTTGTTTCATTGAGCATATGGTTTTTGCTATATTAGCTCTGTTCTAAAAAGGCTCCATTCAAAGGCTAGTATAGTTGTTTATTGTTCTCTGACCAAGAACTAAGGTTTGCCATCACCAATTATAGTTTACTTTGTGCATCTTTATATGGGATTCTCTTTACTTATTACAAGTCTATATTATGTAAAGGGAAGTTGCTGTCTATTATAACTTGTGCCCTCGGTGAATGTGATGCTTCTTGTCCGTATTTTGATTATCGACACTTCACTCCATAAACTTGTGGTCATGTTTACCGAGTTTAGTTTTTGCTTGGGGACAAGCGAGGTCTAAGCTTGGGGGGGTTGATACGTCCATATTGCATCACTATTTTGTATCATAATTTACTGTTATTCATTGATATATTTCATATTTAGATATGATACTTATGTTATTTCCTTTGTTTTCACATGTTTGATGATCATTGGAGGATTTGCTGCCGGAGTCAGGATTCTGCTGGAAAAGGACCGTCAAGACACCATATTTCGGAAGATCAGGAAAATTCCAGAAAAATACCAGAAAATTCTATTTTACCAAAAGACTTCGGAAGCCAGAAGGAGAAGGAGAGAGGAGCCAGGGGGCGGCTTCACACACAGGGGGCGCGGCCTGACCCCTGGCCGCGCCGGCCCTGTGTGAGGCCACCCTGGCCCACTTCTGGTCTTGCCCTTTCGTGTACTTCATCGTCCCCAAAAACCTAAGTCAAGGGAGGGGCTCAGAGAGAGACACAGCCGCCTCTGCGGGGCGAAAAACACCAGAGAGAGAAAAGCTCTCCGGTAGGCAGAAATCTGTCGGGGAAATTCCTTCCCGGAGAGGGGAGATCGTCGCCATCGTCATCACCATCGCACCGAACTTCATCGGGATCATCATCATCATCATCTCCATCACCAGCACCTTCATCTCCACCTTCACCACGCCATCCCGCTGTAACATCTTGAGTTGGATCTTGTTATGTTCATAGGGGAAACTTTCCCGGTGTTGATTACTCTTGTAGTTGATGCTATTGAGTGGAGCCGTTGAATTAAGGTTTATGTTCAGATTGTTATTTACCAATATATCACCTCTATTCATGATCCATATGATGTCTTGTGAGTAGTTCGTTTAGTTCTTGAGGACATGGGAGAAGTCAAGATGTTAGTAGTGAATTATTGTTGAGAAATATTTAATGGTTTGATATTGTTGTGGTGCTATTTCACTAGTGGTGTCATGTGAACGTCGACTACATGATACTTCACCGTTTACGGGCCTAGTGAGATGCATTGTGTATTTGGCTACCAATTGTGGGGTTGCTGGAGTGACAGAAACCTAAACCTCCGTTGGGAAACCATTGCACCAGGGAGCGTATGATCTTAGAGTTTAAGGCTGTGGTTAGATTTATCTTAATTACTTTCTTGTATTTGCAGATGCTTGCAAGGGGTATAATCACAAGTGTGTATTTATCCTAGTAAGGGTAGTGCGCTAGCACAGGTTCACCCCCATAACACCTATCAAACCAATAAAGACTATTAGCGGTATGAAGCGAAAGCTCTTGACAGAAACTCCCATGTGTCCTCGAGAACGTTTGGTTATTATAAGTTACAAAACCGGCTTGTCCTTTGCTGAAGAAAGGATTGGGCCACTTGCTGCAATTATTACTACTGTCTTTTATTTACTCACACTTTATTTACTTGTATTACCAAATACCCCTGAAAACCTGTTTGCTAGTATTTACAGTGAATCCTTGATCAAAACCACTTATCAACACCTTCTGCTCCTCGTTGGGTTCGACACTCTTATTTATCGAAAGTACTATGATACACCCCCTATACTTGTGGGTCATCAAACTACTAAATTAATTTGTCAAAACGGCTTATATTACGGAATGAAAGGAGTAGATAGCAATGTGTTATTATACAAGTACGAATTTTTTTCTGGAATAGTAAGTGTTACTGTTTTTACTAGAATTCTATCATGTATCATATCGTTTCATAGGGCTTTCTGGGAGTAATTGCAAACTACAAAAAAGCATTATGATTCTTCTTCACATATATTTTTTGCACACATTTATTTTATATCGTTCATGTTCTAGCCTTTTCCACTACCAAGCAACATACTTTTACGTTGTTGGTAGTACATAAACTATCACTATGCAGGAGCCAGTCAGTCCGGTATGGCAACAAATGGACTTATTACTTATTTGTCTATTTTCCCCTGTTCTTTTATCTAGGAATACACTCTCAAAGGGTATTGTCGTCTTTTACTTGATTAATATTTAGCTAATTTCTATCCCCTGCAATTTTCTCTATGTGTGTTTTGTTTAGTGATTATGTTATTGGTCGTTCTGTTGCAGCACTATTGTCCACAACAGATCAGGGGGTCGGACAGAAATGGTATGCAAAGTATGGGTACACACATCATTTTCCCCACAACAATACCTGAGTTTGTCGATAGAAGTAACCAAGCAAAATCCTAAAATCAGATCATATATGGAGTTCCTTTCCATGGCAAAGGATGATCTTGTCAATGAGCACCGAGAATCTTCAAATCTGAGGATGGAAATCATGCCGGCGTCTAAATCCGCCTACGGTGCAATAATCCTACGGGAGGAGGAAAATAAAAACCAGTTCCAGTGAACATTGTATGCTCCTCAAGTCCTCATACTTCTTGGCAAAGAAACAAGACATCAAAGTGAAAATGGAACAGTGAGAAGCAATAGAGACCATTGTCTTAACAAAATCACTTGGAGCACATGACTAACTTATACAAAATGAACTAAGGACCATCATCTAGAAGTGCAGTAGCAGAATCGATTTGCTCATGTTTTGCTCCCACAAAATAAAAAGAGGCGGCGACTAGGGTGTAAACCCTAGCAGACGCTGCCATCTACCTCGTTCTCGTCGTCTATGACCGAGAATCGATGGGTTCCCACCTTCCCTGCTTGCCGCTTTGGTGGTGGAACAGGATGGGGACCTCGGACCTGCGCTCGACATTGTTGAGTTAGGTTAACCGGCATAATTGTTATGATGGCTATGCTGGCATTGTGCAAGACAAGAATAAGGCATACCCATCGCCTCGTCCACCTCGTCGGTGACAATCTCACTAGCGGCATTAAGGAGGGCATAGATTCGTCTAGTTGTCGCTTCCGTGGAGTGGGGGGCTCATCCAGTCTTTTTTATAGGTTTAGTGTTAGAAACTTTGGATCGATTCAAGGGTTCACTGGTCCTTAGGGGCATGTGTGCACAAAGACTTTCCGACTGTCATCGACATTGTCAGTCTGTGACAAGGGTATAGATAATAGAGCCCGTCAGTTGAGTACCCCTGAGGCCCGTTAAGCTAGGCCCAATTGTAATACTAGTCGAAATACGAGTTCTTACCGTATATCGATATTGTAATCTGTATCGGACCCTACCCGATCCTCGAGACCTGGCCACCTATATATAGGGGCCAGGAGGGGACGGTAAGGGACAGATTGAAAGCAAGCCAGGTTCTACACCCACGTTTACTTTCATAGCCACCTTGTTTGACTGAATTTACCTTCGAGTTCATCCGACGCCCTATCTCCCCGATCCTAAGTCCTTCATCTAGGACATTTGTCGAGTTAACCCCTCATCAATTAGCGCCGACCGTGGGGACTCTGGGCGTTGGAATCATGAATTCGACGGCTTTTTCGCCTTTAACTAGTAACAATCGAGAAGTCGATGAAAATCAGGAGTGGAGTTGACGTTCGGAAGCTTAAGCTTTTGCATCGGGCCTTTGGGTTCAATTCGCATTTCGGATCCGATGAAATCAGGTCCGTCGGCAAGCAAAACCGAGAGAATCACAGATCTGGATCATCCGTGGGCTCTTCCAGCGAGGTGAACTCGCCGGTCAGTCTCACAGCAACAGAAGATATGATAGAAACACTCGAGGAATTCGACGAAACTCGGGGAAAGCCCAACATAGAAGAAGAAGCGGCTAAAACTCACGACAGCTCAAGGGATTTCGCCATCGAAAGCAGTGGCATCTCCAGAAGCATACATTAGTTATGCATCATTATCACTGAAGCAGCAGAAGAGGACAATCATGAAGGAATCAAAGAGGTCGACTTGCAAGTCGACAAAGCGAGGAGTAACAGCAAAAAGGAAAAGGAGAAAATTCACGTTTCAACCGGAGAGTGGAGAATCATTATGTCAGCCATCAACCATGGCACAGAAGTACCCACTGATTCAAGGAGAGAAGTTCTGATGGGGTACCAGTATGCACTGCACCAGCACAAAAAGAAGCTAAGGGAGGAAAGAGACATGTTCATGAGAAGTTGACATGACGACAGTACATCAAGTGGAGGATACTGGGATGAGTACAGCGACGCATCAGAAAGCAGCATGGAAAGACACAAGAACCCAAAACATAACAGGAGGACAACAGCACAGGTAAGAGAAGAGAGCTACGTGAAAAGTCAGAGCGCACAACAGTCAGAAGAGGAAGAAGATTTCATTCAAGAGACACCAGAAGCAGCGTTGGTAGCAGCACAGGCGTACCTACTAACCACACAACCAGAGCCTGGAGATCCATGGGAGCATATGCATCAGGCCGCAATACGAAGCCTCGGGCTAGTAGAAAACAGATTGATGGGAAACCTTCCAGAGGAAAAGGCGACACATCGAAAGGAAAGGCGAAAAGAAGAGTTTAAGCGCCAGCCCTCGCAAAACAACTCCAATGATTCATCAGAAGATGAGAGGCGACAAACAAGCAAGGAGGACGCAAGGAACATAATAGCACAAGCACGAGTAAACAACTCACGTTATGCGTGGAGAGAGGAAAATTATGAAGACGACGAAAAGGAGATGGGCGCGCTATGCTTTACCCGCATGGTTCACAAAACACGGGTACCCAAAGGCTTCAAGTTGCCACATGACCAAGAGAAGTATAATGGGTCGCAAGAGCCAACTCTATGGTTGTCAGATTACCTGCAAGCAGTATAGATACTAGGGGGAACAAGAGCAACAGCCATGCAAAGTTTGTAGTTACACCTCACCGGCGCAGCACGGTCCTGGTTAAACACCCTACCCAATGATTCCATTGGAAGTTGGGGAGAATTAGAGAATCAATTCGTGAGAAATTTTCGCTCAACGTATAAGCGGCTAGCATCGCTAGAAGAAGTCAAGTCGTGCGTGCAACAAAAAGGCAAAACCTTACGTTCTTACATACAACGCTAGAGTGTAATCAAAAACTCAGCAGAGGACGTCTCCGATGAAAGAGCAATAGACGCTTTCTCGAGTGGCCTTCGTCATTTGGACCTAGTGGAAGAGATAGGGAGAACAAGGCCAAGAACAGTGTCCGAGCTAATGGAAGTAGCCAACAGATTCGCCGATGGAGAAGACGCGTATAACAACAAAAGGGGGTGTTCACCAGAAGTCGACAAAACAAGTAGGCAAAGGCGAAGATACCGCAACAGCGACAACCACGGAAGGCGAAATCAGACAGCCGCAGGATACGACAGAAGGAATGAAGAAGGCTATGAAAATATAGAATTTCCAACAAGAGACGACAGGGGAAAGGAGAAGCCAAGGTACTCGGGTCCTTCGGCATAAGATATGCTATATGGTCCTTGTCGCATCCATTATGCTTACCTAGATGGAAAAAGAGTTTCCAACCACCAGATGAAGGATTGCAGAACCTTCCTAAGGTTGCAAAACGCCATGGATTCAAGCCAAGGAGCACGGCAGGGAGGAAAAAGCATAAGCCAAGGATATCAAATGCAACGACTCGCAAAACAGCTGGAGTCAAGAGTATATATACCAGCAATGATTCAACCAGTGCCAAAATCGAAGAAAGAAAGGAAGAGCATATCAAGACAGGTCAACTTGGCAATATCATCGCCACCAGCTACTACGGAGTATCTAAAGTGGTCCGATCAACCAGTTAGATTCAGCAGAGCGGACCACCCGAGAAAAGTGCCCGGACCGGGCCACTCACTAATGGTGCTGAAAGCACAAATAGGAGGATATGATGTCGGGAGAGTATTCATGGATGCAGGAAGTGACATAAACCTGATATACGCAAGAACGTTGAGAGCAATGTGCATATCACTGAAAAATCTAAAGCCAACAGATTGCTCTTTCCATGGAATAGTACCTGGAGCCGCAAATTACCCTTTGGGGAAAATAGAACTCGGTGTCTGTTTCGGGAACACCAGCAACTATCGCAGAGAGAAGCTGGAGTTTGAAGTCATGGACTGGCCTTCATAATATCATGCAATCCTGGGGCGCCAGGCATTTGCAAAATTCATGGCAGTACCTCACTACGCGTACCTCACACTCAAAATCCTAGGACCCAAAGGAACAATAACGGTACAGGGCAGCTTTGAAGTATCCAACACATGTGACAAAGAATTTAATAGGTTGGCGCAAACTTTCGGCATGACAGCAGAGTACGCAAGGCTCAAAGGCGAAACTAACCACAACATGCTACCCGACGTCGGGCGATCCCTGCCAGATCAGGCTTTCAACACAACTCAAGACTCGAAGAAAATACAGGTCCACCCCACGGATCCGAACAAGACCACTTCCATAGCAGTGAACCTAGATCCCGCAGAGGAAAGCGCGCTCGTCGAGTTCCTCTGTAAGCGCTGGGAAATCTTCATCTGGTGTCCTTCAGATATGCTAGGTGTTCCCAGGGAACTCGTCGAGCACGCACAAAACGTGTATCCTAAAGCAAAGCCAGTCAAGCAACCACTACGACGATTTGATGAACCCAAGAGGAAAGCAATAGCATCGGAATTACGTAGGCTAGAAAACGCAGGGTTCATCCGAGAAATCAAAACGTCGACTTGGGTATCTAATCCAGTTATAGTCCCCAAGAAAAATACAGACGTACAAAGAGTATGTTCCGACTACACATCTCTCAACAAGCACTGTCCAAAGGATCCCTTCCCTCTACCTCGTATTGATCAAATAATCGATTCAACAGCGGGGTACGCAAGGCTTTCCTTCCTAGCTGCATATTCTGGTTATAACCAGATCAAATTGAAGGAGGAAGACGAGGAAAAACAGCCTTCATCACACCATAGAGCGTGTTCTGTTATCAAGTCATGTCTTTCAGCCTAAAAAACGCAGGAGCAGCCTACCAGCGGATGATGCAAAATAGCCTCGGAAGTCAAATAGGACGCAATATCCAAGTCTACATCGACGACGTGGTCATCACCACAAGAAAAGAAAAATCTCTGATCAGCGATCTAAAGGAAATATGCCCTAGAGGCAATAATAATATTGTTATTATCATATTTTTTATTCATGATAATGTTTATATTCCATGCTAGAATTGTATTAAGCGGAAACATTAATACTTGTGTGGTTTATGAACAACACCGTGTCCCTAGTACGCCTCTACTAGACTAGCTCATTGATTAATGATGGTTAAGGTTTCCTAACCATAGACATGAGTTGTCGATTAATAATGAGGTCATGTCATTAGGAGAATGATGTGATGGACAGACCCAAAGTAAGCACATCAATTAGATTGTGTCATTGTGTTCATAATTGCATAGCTTTTCCTATGTCAGTATCTTATTCCTCAGACCATGAGATAATGCCACTCCCTGGTATTGGAAGAAAGCTTTGAGGTCATCAAACATCATCCTATGAGAGGGTGATCATAAAGGTGTCTCTCAGGTAATCGGAAAGTACTTGTTGGGTTGCATGTATCGAGATGGAATTTGTCCCTCCCATGTCAGAGAGATATACTCCAGGCCCACTCGGTAATCAATATCATACACCGTTTGCAAACATGTGATTAATGAGTTTAATCACAAGGTGATATTGGATTGCAGAACGAGTGAAGAGTACTTGCTATGAACGAGATTGAACTAGGTATGGTGATACCGACGATCGAATCTCGGGCGAGTAAAATATTGCGAGACAAAGGAATTTGTATACGGGACTAATTGAATCATGACATCGTGGTTCACCGATAATGATCTTCTTTGAATATGTGGGAGTCAATATGGATTTCCAGATCCCGCTATTGATTATTGATGGCGATCATGTCCGCACATTCTCGAACCTGTAGGGTCACACACTTAACGCTCATCGATGCTAGGGTAGTTTCGTGATTTATGGAAATTGTTTCGGAGAGTTACGGAATTGTTCCGGGAAGAGAATTAATGATTTATTAATTAATTGAATTAATAAATGTTAATACATATATTTATTTATTAGAAATAAATAAGGGCTAAATAGTAGTCCATAGTAAGTTTTGCTAATGGACTAGTTTAGTAGCCCATCTAGACAAACTACTAAAAAAAGAAAAAGGCAAAAGAAAGGAAAAAAAAGAAAAGGAGAAGGCGGGCGGCGCGTGGGCCGGCCGGCTGGGCCGACCGCTCCAGCCTACCCGCCGGGCGAGCGCTAGTTCCCTGGCCGCTTGCTGGGCCGCGTGCAGGCCTAGGAGACGGCTGGGTGGTGGACCGCGTGCGACGGCCATGCCAGGCTGTAGCGCCAGGCCGCTGGGCCGGCCACGCTGCAGGACCATCTCTGGCCAGGCGCAGCGCACGATCGCTGGAGCGATCGATCGTCGGTCGCTTGCCTGGGCCGAGCTGGCCTCGTGCTGGTAAGCCGCTCGCCGAGGCTCGATGGTTTTTGATCGATGCGCTTCCAGGAGAGGAGAGTCCGCTCGCCAGGAGGCCGCCGCACGCGGTTTCTTGCGTTCGACGCAAGCCGAACTTGTTTGCCATTTGGCCATGCAAAACTTGTTTGCTTTGCAAGTTAATCGCACACCTCCCGCATATAAAAAGGACCTGTGGTCGGGCGAGACAAGTTACTGATTTTTGATCAGCCAACGTCTTCACCCGTTGTTTTATATGTAGCTTCTTTTTGCCCTAGTTTGACTAGATCTTTTGCCTATTCTTCGTCCACCTCGCGCGCGTAGGCGAAGCCCTGCCCGCAGATACTCTCCACCATAGGCACCACGCTGTCGTGCTGCTGATCCCATCTACCACTCCACCGCACCTTGCTGGACTGAGGAGGAGGAGTCGTCGCTACGCTGTACGTGTGCATCGCTCGGAGGCGCCGCCCATTATGGCGCTTGGATCGGATCGGATCGCGAGGAGGAGACGCTAGTACGACTACGCCAACCACATTCATCTGAACGTTTCCGCTGTGCGATCTACAAGGGTATGTAGATCTAATCTCTCCCGCTCGTTGTTTTTCATCTCGTAGATTAGATCTTGGCTTGTTCTTGTTCGTCTTCGTAGGAAAATTTTTGTTTTCTATGCTGCGAAATCTTCAGTGGTATCATAGCGAGATCTATGCGTAGATGTTTTACACGAGTAAAACGCAACATGCTTGTTGCGGGCGTTGATGTTTTCTGTTGCAAACCTCTATTTTGTGTACTTCTTATTGCGCGGTATAGTGAGATCGAAGCGGTCCAGGCCAACCTTACGCGACCTCGTTCGCGAGACCGGCTCCGCACTTGACGTGTGGCTTGTTCTACACATGCGGCTGGTGGATGCCAGTTTCTCTCACTATAGTTGTCATGGGATTTATAATGGATGTTGGCAACCATAATATCACCGTTGTGGCTTTGCGTAGGTAAGAACCGTTCTTATATGTAGCTCCCATAAGCCACGTAAAACATGCAATCAACAAATTAGAGGCATCTAACTTGTTTTTGCAGGGAGTGTTTGTGATATGGTATTGCCACAAGATGTGATGTGTATGATATATGAGATGTATGTGATGATCATGTTTTGTAATGTTTCACGACTTGCATGTCGATGAGTTCACAACCGGCAGGAGCCATATGGTTGTCTTTATAATTTTGTATGACCTGCATGTCAACTTCTTATACGCCATGTAATAGCTTTACTTTATCGCTAAGTAGTTAGCAATAGTCGTAGTTGCTATTCGTGGTGGAGATAATCATGGTGGAGTGATAGAGATCATGCTGGCGCGCACGAGATGGAGATCAATGCGCAAAGATTGGCTATACCATGTCACATATTGTATATGCATGTGATGTTTATCCTTTATGCATCTTATTTTGCTTTGATCGCGATGGTAGCATTATAAGATGATCTCTCACTCTTAATTTCAAGATAAAATGTGTTCTCCCCTCGTATGCACCATTGCGAAAGATCGTCATTTTGAAGTATCACGTGATGATCGGGTGCTATAAACTCTACATTCACATACAACGGGTGTAAGCCAGATTTACACATGCAAAAATACTTGGGTTAAACTTGACGAGCCTAGCATGCACAGACATGACCTCAGAACACACGGACCGAAAGGTCAAGCATGAGTCATATAGATGATATGATCAACATGTTGATGTTCACCATTAAAGCTACATCATCTCACGTGATGATCGGTCTTGGTGTAGTGAATTTGGATCATTGACAAGGGTTAACTCGACAAATGTCCTAGATGAAGGACTTAGGATCGGGGGAATAGGGCGTCAGATGAACTCGAAGGTAAAGGTTAGTCGAAATAGGTGTATATCGAAAGTAAACTTGGGTGTTCAACCTGGCTTGCTTTCAATCTGCCCTACACCGTCCCCTCCTGCCCCCTATATATAGGTGGCCAGGTCTCGAGGATCGGGTAGGGTCCGATGCAGATTACAATATCGACATACGGTAAGAACTCGTATTCGATTATCATTACAATTGGGCCTAGCTTAACGGGCCTCAGGGGTACTCAACTAACGGGATCTATTAACTATACCCTTGTCAGTAGCCCCTGAGATTCTACCAGAATTGCAGATTCGGGTTGAATCTCTAATCTTTAAATCTTCGACTTGATCAATTCTTCGATTTCTTCATATCTTCAAATCTTCGACTTGGTCTTTCGACTTATGATAATTTTTTGCAAGGGGTTTTGATGAACAAGCCTGACAACTCTGACGGATCAAGAGGTCAGTTAACTGCCGGAATATATACTTGTCACCTACTTCAAATTCAATCCCCTTAGACTTGAATTTGGGATACCGGTCAAACTCACTCTTTTGCCGCATTTAGGACTTACAAAGAATGAATCCCAGTGATTCTCAGGGTACCCAGTGCATCCACCAGGATTTTCTTCGCATCGTAGACACAGATACATACCAGCAGAGCGCATCCATGTGCGTATACTAGGCCACACAGGACGGATCCCGGGGTCTTACCTTCGTGATAAATCATGGCATTCGAGTTTCGTTGCGATAACGCAACTCGAGAATCTTATATCGCAGCCAAGTTTTGACTGATAAAATCAAAGAAATTCGAACTTTAAATTAACTTCTTCCAATTCGCTCCCGATGGGAGTAGCTCCTTTGCATTTTGTCGACTATATAGTCGAAGTTTTTATGATATACTTTCTTTATCTTCGATATTGACTATCTCATCCTCTATCGGGTGCGCGCTCAGCGCTCCCGATGGGAGTAGCCCCCGAGGCTATGTTTGAATACTTGTAGTCAAGCATAGGCTCAAAATTCACTTCGTCTTCTTTCCTTTAATTTCCCCTGTTTATAAGCCCCCGAGCCCAAGGCGAGGTTTTTCATACCGTGCAACCACACTCTTCTCTTCTTATTTTTCCCCTTTGGTATTTATCGTCTGCTATGTGTAGATTTTAACTCCTTTGTAAAATACGTTTATGGGCCTTGCTTATCACGGGGGCCCGATAATACGTTCTTATAAATAAAGCATCTGTTGGCAAGGGAAAAAACCCTAATCAGATTCCTCCTCCGCCGCATCATCTTCTCTCTTCATCTAGGGTTTCTAGCCTTCTCCCTTGTCCACATAGCTGACGCAGATGGTTCTCGTTTGAACCTTGGCTCTCCGGTGGCGCCGCGAGGTCGGGGCCGCCCTCGTGGAAGCAAGAACAACACAACTCCAGCCGCCGCGGGACCATCATCGGCCGCTCCGGTTAAGCGTCGTCCCGGCCGCCCACCTGGTAGCAAAAACAAGCCCAAGGTGACTGGCGCTGCCCCAGGTCCAAGTGCTCCTCCTGCTACTCCCGCTGCTCCTGCTGCTCCTCCCAGAATCTTCTCTTTCTTCTGCATTGCCATGGCGCAGTGCCGCGAGATTCAGCGTCTGCCGCTGAATTTCACCAAGTTCATGGACGGGCGAGAACTGCGTGAAGCGGTTCTCCATGAACAATCTGGCAGTGGGACTCCATACGAAGTGGAGGTTTGGTATGATGGCAACGGAGAGCAGTACTTTAAGGGTGGCTGGTCGCAGTTTGCAGAAGACCACGACATCCATCAAGGCTTCTTCATGACCTTCGACTTCCATATTGGCATGTCAAAGTTCGACATGAAGATCTATGACGGCACTCAGTGCCAAAAGGAGTATGAAGCTGAAGTCCACTTTCATTAGGATCTTCTTTATATGTAATTTCTTTTCATAATGTCCTTGCTGCCGTGCTATATGTAATGAATATTCATACTTTGCTTTGACGCTTTTATTAGTACCATGAAAACAAATCATTGTTTTGAGGTATGCTTTATATATATCGGGTTCTTTGTGAAGCAATTGCTTTGAAGGATATCGGGTTGTCTGCACAACCTTATAGTGAAAAAAGATCTCCATGTCGTGATAAAAGTTTCTTTCGTACGACCCGAGGGTCTTAAGCCCCCGAGTGGAGAAGTAAAAATATTTTATACAATTTTGTCGAGTTCAACCCAAAGAACCCGGCCTATGGCCTCATGTTCTGGGTTCAGAAGGTTTAAATCGAATTTTACTGATACCACTAGATTTACTCTACGCGTAAAAACGTCGTAGCTGCTCCGCATTCCACGGGTTGCCCTCGTCTTTCCCTGTCTTCTTGTCTTGTAGTCGATATGCTCCTCCTGGTATCACTTTTGTGACGATGTAAGGTCCCACCCAAGGGGACTCCAATTTGCCGTGGCTGTCTTGTCTGAGTCGCAAAACTAGATCTCCCACCACAAAGGATCGTGGACAAACTCGACTACTGTGGTAGTTTCGCAGGCTCTGTTGATACTGCGTGGCTCTTTCTAATGCTTTATCTCTCGCTTCATCTAGTGCATCGACATCGTCTTGCAATGCTTCTGTTGATGTTGTTTCATCGTATGCCGTTACTCTTGGAGCCTCGTGTGTAACTTCGACTGGAAGCACGGCTTCTGCGCCATGGACCAGGAAGAAAGGAGTTTCTTGAGTTGCTGTGTTGGGCGTGGTTCTTAGACTCCAAAGAACGGAGGGCAATTCATCTACCCAAGCGCTCTTGGCTTTTTCGAGAGGTGCTAAGAGCCTCTTTTTTATCCCACTACATATCAGACCATTGGCTTTTTCGACTTGTCCATTTGTCTTCGGGTGCGCCACAGATGCAAATTTGAGTTTGATTCCTAGTCCTTCGCAGTAACTCTTGAATTCCTTTGAAGTGAAGTTTGTCCCATTGTCCGTGATGATGCTATATGGTACGCCAAAATGGAACACTATTGACTTGATGAAGTTGATCGCTGCTGTTGAATCTTGAGTTGTTACCGGGGCTGCTTCCACCCACTTGGTAAATTTATCGACTGCCACTAGCCTATAAACATGTCCTCCTGGCCAGGATTTATGCAACTTTCCCATCATATCGAGGCCCCATTGTGCAAAGGACCAGGACAATGGTATTGGCTGTAACTCTGCTGCTGGTGCATGTGGCCGAGATGCGAATCTTTGACAGGCTTCACACTTCCGGACTATATCTTTCGTGTCTTCGATGGCTGTTAACCAATAGAATCCTGCACGGAACGCTTTTGCCGCTATTGCCCTGCTGCTTGCATGATGGCCGCACACTCCGCCATGTATATCTTTTAGTATTACTTGTCCTTCCTGAGGCGTTACACAACGCTGCAAAACACCGGTAATACTCTTCTTGTATAATTTCCCCTGCAATACGACAAACGCTTTCGATCGTCGAGTTATCCTCTTGGCTTCCACTGCATCTTCTGGTAATTGTTTATTTATCATGTATGCGAGATATGGCTGCATCCAGGTTTCTTCTATCATCATGACTTCCTCGGGTTCCGGCGTAGCCCCCAAGCCTACTGTAGTAGTCGAAGTTGTTGACACTTTTTATTGACCTTTCCACTATTTCCTCCCAGAATACTCCCGATGGCACGGGTAAACATTGGGACCCGATATTTGCTAAGGTGTCGGCTTCTTCATTGCTGTTTCTGCTGATGTGTGAGACTTCGCATCCATCAAATGTTCCTTCGAGGTAGTGATATAAGTTCTTATAGGCCATCATGTTGTCATTGATTGTGTCGCATCTGTTCATAACTTGTTGGACGACAAGGTTTGAATCCCCAAATATTTTCAGTCGAGTTGCTCCACATGCTTTGGCCATCTTCATTCCATTTAGCAGAGCCTCGTATTCTGCTTCATTGTTAGAAGCCTGCGGGAAACTCATCCTTAAAATGTATTTCAGCTTGTCGCCATGCGGCGATATTAAGATTACTCCTGCGCCTGCGCCTTGTACTCTCTTAGAACCGTCAAAGTACATTGTCCAGACACTCGATAAATCTGGCGGTCCCGTGCTCTGCAGCTCCAGCCATTCTGCTGTGAAATCTGGCAAGATTTGCGACTTGATTGCCTTCCTTTTTTCATACGTGATGTCCATGGGAGATAATTCGATTCCCCACAAAGAGACACGTCCTGTTGCTGAAGGATTGTTCAATATGTTCGATAGTGGCGCTTCATTGACCACTATAATTGGGTGCACCGCAAAGTACTGTCGCAATTTTCGTGCAGTTATAAAAACACTATATGCGAGCTTTTGATAATGCGGGTACCTCTGTTTTGTCGGGGATAGTGATGGCTAGTTGATGAAGGAGATTATTCTTCTTCGTCCCCCAACAGCAATCCTTGTGCGTGGTGAATGACCAGCCCGTTGGGAACCCCAAGAGGAAGGTGTGATGAGTATAGCAGCTGGTTTTCCCTCAGTTAAGAAACCAAGGTTTGTCGATCAGGAGAGGAGAGACAGCGACAAACTGAAGGTGATGCGGAACCTGCACACACACAACCAAGTACTTTGTTCCCAACTTGCGATGAGGTTGTCAATCTCACCGGTTTGCTTGAAACAAAGGTTATGAGCGTATCGAGTGGAAAACAATATAGTATGCGAGTAAAGTAAACAGTACGAGAAAAGTAAACAGGTGATAGCAATATGATGTAAATAGGACCGGGGTCCACAGTTCACTAGTGGTGTCTCTCCATAGATAAAATAACACATGCTGGGTAAACAAATTACAGTTTGGCAATTGATAGAATAAAGATAACGTGATATGTCAAGAAGATCACTATGAGATTTACTCTGGGCTTTACAACAAAATACATAGACCGCCATCCAACTGCATCTATGACTAATAATCCACCCCCGGGGATATCAATCCGAACACCCTAAAAGTATTAAGTTGCGAACAATAGATAATTGCATTAAGCAAAGTGTGTAATGTAAACAAAGCATATGCCCTTGAGCATATGAATGTTGTTTTCTCCCTAGTAGCAACAGCACATCTACCACCTTAGAGGTTTCTGTCACTCGCCCAGGTGAAATAGAGGCATGAACCCACTATCGAGCATAAATACCCCCTCTTGGAGTCACTAGCAACTACTCGGCCAAGATAGCCACTAACAACGGAGAGCATGCAAGATCATAAACAACATAGAGATAACAAAAGATATAATTCAGTACAGCAACTTAATCATAAACACCAATATTCATCGGATCCCAACAAACCAAACATGTAGAATTACATAACGGTGATCTCAATCATGTAGGGCAGGTCATGAGATCTAAACATGAAGCACATTGTGGAGAAGACAACCATCTAGCTACTGCTATGGACCCATAGTCCAAGGTAGACTACTCACTCATCGCTCCGGAGGCAAGCATGGCGACGAAGAAGACCTCCGGTGGTGATTCCCCTCTCCGGCAGGGTGCCGGGAAGAGCTTCTGGACCCTCCCGATCTTCGGGTCGACGGTGGCGGCGGATCGCGATGTGTTCTGGAAATCTGATCGGGTACTTAGGTTTTTTCTGTCGGGGGGTCTTTATAGGCGAAGGGGCGATGTCAGAGGAGGGGCCAGGTGCCCTCACACGGGGGTGGCGCGGGCCAGGGGCTGGCCGCGCCACCTGTGCGTGTGGGCCCCTGGTGGCCCACCTCCTACTCCTCTTCGGATCTCTGGAAGCTTCCGGGTAAAATAAGACTTCAGGAACTTGTTTCGTCCAATTCCGAGAATATTTCCTGTGTATCACTCTGAAACACAAAAACAACAGAAAACAGGGAACTGGCACTGTGGCAACTCGTTAATAGGTTAGTTCTAGAAAATGCATAAAAGTGCCACTAAGTGTAACGAAACAATAGGCAAATGGTGTAAAAGCAAGCATGGAGCATCCAAAATTATAGATACGTTTGAGATGTATCAAGCATCCCCAAGCTTAACTCCTGCTCGTCCTCGAGTAGGTAAGTGATAACAAAAGAATAATTTTTGAGGTGACATGCACCTACACAATGTTGATCATATATGTAAGCATTTGTGAGCTGGGATCATAAGAACTTAAAACATGGGCATGAAGATATAATCATGACAATAAGAACTTAACAACCATGTTGTAAACATGCAAATGAACACAAACAAAAGATCATGAAAATGAAACAATGAAAGTCAAACGTATGTTCAAATCATAAGGAAAAACATACAAATGGTTTTCAGCTTGTCCTTCAAAGAGAGCAAAACATAAATGCATAGGACACCTTCAAGTTTAAGAGGGCGACTAGATACAAATAATTTAAGAACAAGTGAAACCAACAATATGAGTCAATCAATGAACTTTGGGACAATGCATATCACACTAAGAATGACAACTATGCTCTCTTAATGGTGCATAAATAAAGAAGGTGGTGACTCAACATAAAAGTAGAAGAAAGACCTTTCGCAGAGGGAAGCAGTGATTGCAAGTTTTATAACCTTCAAAAATTATGGTACTTACCGGCTTTGAGCTCTCATTGCACCCATCATAAGCATCTTGAATGGTTAAAGTTAATGCGAGAACAATTATGATGCATATGCTTGACAAATCATAAGTTGAAAACCTCGTGCCCCGTGAATACGAGTACCCAAACCTCATGCTACTTTACTTAGAGTCCCAAGCAAGGCTCTTGTCATTGTAAGTATATGCATATCATTGAGAACCGCCAATGGGGTACCTCCGTGCCCGATGACATGGAACAAGCCCACACCAAAATGATAGGACAAGCAGACAATGAACACCTCGACATCTCTTTTATTTGCCTTTTGTTTAGCTTTTTATTGTGAGATGCGTCGTCGAATGTTCACCATGGGTATGCTGCAAATTTCCACCATAAATTATGCATGGCTTAGATTGGCGGCCCGGCGTTTCCCTAACACATATACAAACTCCATGATCCCCACAAGATTCCCAATTCATTTCACACCGCGGGCATCCATAAACAAAAGATCACGATATCAACTCAAATAAGAAGTGCAATGTTGAAAGCTTGCCCATGACTGCATGGCTGGGCTAGTCTCCAACTTACAACTTGCAAGCATAACAACTCAACATAAGAGACCACAATGTCAAATTTCTAAGAACAAGAAAAAGTAAAGTGTGCCTTCCGGTTCGTGAGAGCTTTACTGACCGAATTTCGCATAACACTGGTAAGAGTTTAATTTGAAGAGAAAATGAAAGCAAGTCAAATTTACTTGGAATAGCAAATTGCTAGTAGGTATGTATGGTGGACACTTTGGAAAACTTTGGCTTTTAGGAGTTGGATGCCCGAGTAGAGCTCATACTCAGTACAAGGCAAGGGCTAGCAAAAGACTGGGAGCGACCAACTAAGAGAGCAATAATGGCCATAATCATGCAAAGCGACAAAGCGACATTAAAAGAAGCATACGATGGCATCAAAAGTCAAAAACTAAATGATCATGAAAGCTATTGGCGACTTTGTAAGAGTCTAACATGTGTGAGCATGCGCCAAGTCAACCCAAATAAAGCATCAAGGAGAAAACCAAAATAATGCTTCCATACAATAAAAACAACGCATGATTTTTTCAAAGGCTCATTAAGCAATCTCAGTTATTTGAGACAAGTCATGCTACATCAAAACCACTAAGCATACTATCAAAAAGACATCAAGCATGACATGAAAAAGCCTAAGCCGCAGTCTACACAAGCTCCTTCTTGTACCACTATTTTGCACAAAGCTTTTTCTCTTTTCCAACACCATTTTAAATTTTTATAAACACCTCTTTTGATGAAAACCAATAAAGATCAGAGGCAAAAATACACCTTGATGAAAAGATATGACAAGATCTGAATGCAAATCAAGGCGAAAACGAAAACCAAAAGCAGTAGCAGAAAAAGAAGAACACTCGATGAACGATAAGAGTGAAAACTAGAGCGTTCTTTGCAAATGAAAACGAGACAACTTCTCCAAAAGAAATTTGTTGGGGTCCAACCATTTATTGCAGCAAACAAACAAACTAAACCAACTAAGAAAACTAAAACAACTGACGCTCCAAGAAAAACACATAGTGCATGAAGCAATAAAAATATAGTGTTTTGAAAGGTGACCTGATTTTTGCCGATGAAAAAGGGGTGCCTCGGGGGCATCCCCAAGCTTTGACGCTTGTACTTCTTGGATATTTCTTGGGGTGATGCATGGGCATCCCCAAGCTTGAGCTTTTGTCCATTCTTCAACTCATCTCATCATTCTCCAATCCCTACACTTGAAAACTTCCTTCATACAAAACTAAACATAATTCTATTAGCAACATTAGTGCAAGCATAACATATAATCAATCCTCTATTTGCTTCAGGTTTCAACTCAAAACCACCACATATATAGCAAATACTACTGTAGCAACCTCCCAAAAAGTTCCGTGATAAAAAGAACTCAAAAGAAAGCGATAAAGTGGCAAACACAAATATTGGCAGAAATCTGTCAAAACTGAACAGCTGACAAAGGTCGAATTTTTGAGGGATTTTCTGTTGCTCAAATCAAAAAGTGTTCAACTAACAAAAGTTTGGATATAACCTGGGGCATATGCACAAGAAATCTCAGGTCCAAAAGATAAACAGAGAATTTTCACTAATTTTTACGGTGCAGCACCGAAAACAGTTTCAGGACAGCAACATCCCCAAATCTTTACCTCACTCAAATTAGAGGCTTCTCTTGGCACAAAAACGAAATAAACAAGATAAGGAGCAGTCATTACAGTAGTAATGACTTCCAAGACTCAAATAAAAGAAAAAGTACTGAAAAGAAACATTGGGTTATCTTCCAAGAGTGCTTTTCTTTAACGTCTTTGAGCTAGGCGCAGAAAATTGCGAATCAAGTAATATCAATAGATGAAGTGCTAGTTACCTCAGTAGGCTCTTTGAAGGTTCCCGAAGATGATTCAACCTGCAAGTCACCCTTAGTGGAACTAAGAGTCTTACCAATCTTAAGAACATGTTGAGATTTAAGCGCAGAAACCTTGGGAACATACATAAATTTTTGCTCTTTTCCAACAAACACTTTCTCCTTCTTAAATTTAAGAGAAGAGAAGATTAAGCTAAGAGTTTCCATAGACTCCTCTAGTTTACCAATCCTTAAGTTTTGATTGTCATGAGTAGTGCTAGCCTCTAAAATGGTAATTCTCTTACCAATGTTTTCTATTAATTCACTAACGCGGCTAGCATTTTCTAGGATACTTGGCAAACTTTTCTCTAAAGAGCTGAGCTTTTCTACCACCTCCTCCAAGGTGGTCTCGGTTTTAGCAACATGAATAGGTGGTATTGCCACTAAACTTTCAATTATAGTGCATGTTTCTCCAGCGGGAGTACCCAGAAAATTACCTCCTGTAAGAGTATCAAGAACATACCTATTCCAACTGGATATACCAACATAAAAATTTATAAGGAGGATAGTGGTAGAGTGCTTTTTGGTACACCTATGATGAGCATTGTTAATACGGTACCAAGCATCTTTTAAACTTTCTCCCCCTTGTGGCTTAAAACTACGAACTTCTACTTCAGGATTACTCATTTTAAAAAAACTAAAAGCAGATAAGTAAAAACAACTACCAAGGATTCTAATTTTTTTGGGTTTTTGATAAAAAGCAATGCAGGTAAAATAAATAAAGTAAAGCAAAACAATAACAAAGTAAAGGATGTGTGTGCGAAAAACTCCCCTCGCAGAAGTCTTCTCTTCCTCCCCGGCAACGGCGCCAGAAAAATAGCTGATGGCTAGTTGATGAAGGAGATTATTCTTCTTCGTCCCCCAGCAGCAATCCTTGTGCGTGGTGAATGACCAGCCCGTTGGGAACCCCAAGAGGAAGGTGTGATGAGTATAGCAGCTGGTTTTCCCTCAGTTAAGAAACCAAGGTTTATCGATCAGGAGAGGAGAGACAGCGACGACTGAAGGTGATGCGGAACCTGCACACACACAACCAAGTACTTTGTTCCCAACTTGCGATGAGGTTGTCAATCTCACCGGTTTGCTTGAAACAAAGGTTATGAGCGTATCGAGTGGAAAACAATATAGTATGCGAGTAAAGTAAACAGTACGAGAAAAGTAAACAGGTGATAGCAATATGATGTAAATAGGACCGGGGTCCACAGTTCACTAGTGGTGTCTCTCCATAGATAAAATAACACATGCTGGGTAAACAAATTACAGTTGGGCAATTGATAGAATAAAGATAACGTGATATGTCAAGAAGATCACTATGAGATTTACTCTGGGCATTACAACAAAATACATAGACCGCCATCCAAATGCATCTATGACTAATAATCCACCCCCGGGGATATCAATCCGAACACCCCAAAAGTATTAAGTTGCAAACAACAGATAATTGCATTAAGCAAAGTGTGTAATGTAAACAAAGCATATGCCCTTGAGCATATGAATGTTGTTTTCTCCCTAGTAGCAACAGCACATCTACCACCTTAGAGGTTTCTGTCACTCCCCCAGGTGAAATAGAGGCATGAACCCACTATCGAGCATAAATACCCCCTCTTGGAGTCACTAGCAACTACTCGGCCAAGATAGCCACTAACAACGGAGAGCATGCAAGATCATAAACAACATAGAGATAACAAAAGATATAATTCAGTACAACAACTTAATCATAAACACCAATATTCATCGGATCCCAACAAACCAAACATGTAGAATTACATAACGGTGATCTCAATCATATAGGGTAGCTCATGAGATCTAAACATGAAGCACATGGTGGAGAAGACAACCATCTAGCTACTGCTATGGACCCATAGTCCAAGGTAGATTACTCACTCATCGCTCCGGAGGCAAGCATGGCGATGAAGAAGACCTCCGGTGGCGATTCCCCTCTCCGGCAGGGTGTCGGGAAGAGCTTCTGGACCCTCCCAATCTTCGGGTCGATGGTGGCGGCGGATCGCGATGTGTTCTGGAAATCTGATCGGGTACTTAGGTTTTTTCCATCGGGGGGTCTTTATAGGCGAAGGGGCGATGTCAGAGGAGGGGCCAGGCGCCCTCACACGGGGGTGGCGCGGCCAGGGGCTGGCCGCGCGACCTGTGCGTGTGGGCCCCTGGTGGCCCACCTCCTACTCCTCTTCGGATCTCTGGAAGCTTCCGGGTAAAATAAGACTTCGGGAACTTGTTTCGTCCAATTCCGAGAATATTTCCTGTGTATCACTCTGAAACACAAAAACAGCAGAAAACAGGGAACTGGCACTGTGGCAACTCGTTAATAGGTTAGTTCCGGAAAATGCATAAAAGTGCCACTAAGTGTAACGAAACAATAGGCAAATGGTGTAAAAACAAGCATGGAGCATCAAAAATTATAGATACGTTTGAGACGTATCAGATAGAACTTCACTGATGAAATATACCGGCCTCTGGACACCGTGGGCTTTTCCTTCTTCACTTCTTTCGACTACCAATACTGTACTCACCACCTGTTGAGTTGCGGCGATGTAGAGTAGTAGTGGTTCTTTTTCTTTTGGTGCGACCAGCACTGGTGGCGTGGAAAGCACTTTTTTCAGCTGTGCAAAAGCCGCGTCTGCTTCTTCTGTCCATTCAAATTTATTATTTGATTTCTTCATAAGTGCATAGAAAGGAAGCGCCTTTTCACCCAATCGAGCAACGAAACGACTTAATGCCGCGACACGTCCTACAAGTTTCTGGACGTCGTGTAGTTTCGTGGGTTTTCTCATTGTTAAAATTGCTTGAATCTTCTCTGGGTTCGCCTCTATTCCTCGTGCCGATACCAGGAACCCCAAAAGTTGTCCCGCTGATACACCAAAGGAACATTTTGTCGGGTTAAGTTTAAGCTTGTACCTGCTCAGGTTGTCGAAGGTTTCTACCAAGTCGCTGATTAAAGATTGCTCCTCTCTTGTAGTGATGACCACATCATCAATGTAGACTTGGATGTTGCGTCCTATTTGGCTCCCGAGGCAGTTTTGCATCATCCGTTGATAAGTTGCTCCTGCATTTTTTAGGCCGAATGGCATTACTTGGTAGCAAAACACTCCGTATGGTGTGATAAAGGCCGTTTTTTCTTCGTCTTCCTTCTTCAATTTGATCTGATTGTAATCAGAATACGCGTCCAGAAAGGAAAGCCTCGCACATCCCGCTGTTGAGTCAATTATCTGATCGATGCCGGGTAGAGGGAAGGGATCCTTTGGACAATGCTTATTGAGAGATGTGTAGTCGACACATACTCTTTGTACGTCTGTGTTCTTCTTGGGTACGATAACTGGGTTCGATACCCAACTCGAAGTTTTGATTTCTCTGATAAATCCAGCATTTTCCAGCCTGTGCAATTCTGATGCTATCGCCTTCCTTTTAGGTTCATCAAATTGTCGTAATGGTTGCTTGACTGGTTTTGCCTTGGGATCTACATTTAACGCATGCTCGACGAGTTCCCTGGGAACCCCTGGCATGTCTGATGGACACCAGGCGAAGATTTCCCAGTGCTCACGGAGGAACTCGACGAGTGCGCTTTCCTATGCGGGATCCAAGTTCACCGCAATTGATGTCGTCTTGTTTGGATCTGTAGGGTGGACCTGGATTTTCTTCGAGTCTTGAGTTGTGTCAAAAGCCTGATCTGGCAGGGATCATCCAACGTCGGGTAGCACATTATGATCTGTTTCTCCTTTTAGCCTCTCATATTCTACTGTCATGCCGAAGGTTTGCGCCATCCTGTTGAATTCTCTGTCACATGTGTTGGCTACTTCAAAGCTCCCTTGCACTGTAATTGTTCCTTTAGGTCCTGGGATTTTTAGCGTAAGATACGCGTAATGAGGCACTGCCATGAATTTCGCAAATGCTAGGCGCCCCAGGATTGCATGGTATTATGACGGCCAGTCCATAACTTCGAATTCTAGCTTCTCTCTGCGGTAGTTGCTGCTACTGCCAAAGCAGACGTCGAGTTCTATTCTTCCCAAAGGGTAGTTTGCGTCTCCTGGTACTATTCCATGGAAGGAGCAGTCTGTTGGCTTTAAACTCGACAGCGAGATACAAATTGCATTCAGTGTTCTAGGATATATCAGGTTGATGCCACTCCCTGCGTCCATAAATACTCTTCCGATGTCGTACCCTCCTATTTGTGCCTTTAGAACCAAAGGCGAGTGGCCTGACCTCGGAACTTTCCTTGGGTGGTCTGCTCTACTGAACTTAACTGGTATATCTGACCACCGCAGGTACTCTGTGGTAGCTGGTGGTGACGATATTGCTAGGTTTACTTGCCTATATGCTCTTTCGCTCTTTCTTCGAGTTAGGCACCGGTTGAATCATAGCTGATATGTAAACTTTTGACTCTAGGTGCCTTGCTAGCCTTTGCATTTGATATCCTTGAGTTGTGTGCTTCTCTTCTTGCCATCCTCCTTGGTTTGAACCCATGGCGCTTTGTAGCCTTAGGAACGTTCTACAATCCTTCATCTGGTGATTTGAGACTCTTTTCCCATCAAGATATGCGTAGTGGATTCGACAAGGTCCGTATAACATATCCTCGGCCGAAGGACCGGAGTATCTCGATTTTTCTACTCCTTTTGCCTGAAACCTCCTGTTTACATATCCTTCCTCTTCTTCTGCTACGTAGCCCGCGGCTACCTGATTTCGCCTTCCTTGGTTATCCCTGCTGCGGTGTCGTCTCCTCTGTCTGCTTATTCTGTCGACTTCTGGTGAACGTCCTCTTTTGTTTTTATATGCGTCCTCTCCATCAACGAATTTGTTGGCTTCTTCCATTAGCTCAGCTACTATCGTAGGTCTTGCTCTTCCTATTTCTTTCACGAGATCTGAACGACGAAGTCCAGCCAAAAAATCATCTATTGCCCGTTCGTCGAAGACGTCCTCTGCTGAGTTTTTGATTACACTCCATTGTTGTATGTAAGAACGTAGAGTTTCGCCTTTCCTTTGGACAGACGCCTTAACTTCCTCCAGTGATGCTGGGCGCTTGTACGTTGAACGAAAATTTCTTGCGAATTGGCTTTCGAGTTCTCCCCAACTTCCAATGGATTCGTTGGATAGGGTATTCAACCACGACCGTGCTGCGCCGGTTAGATGTAGCTGCAAACTTTGCATTACAGTCGCTTTTGTTCCCCCTAATATCTGCACTGCCTGTAAATAGTCCGATAACCATAGGGTAGGTTCTTGCGACCCGTCATATTTATGTTGATCGTGTGGTAATTTGAATCCTTTGGGTACCCGCGTTTTGCGAACCCTCCGGGTAAAGCATAATGCGCCCATCTCTTTATCGTCATCTTCATAATTTTCTTCCCTCCAGGCGTGGCGTGATTTATTTACTCGAGCCTGTGCTATTATATTTCTTGCGTCTTCCTTCCTCTTTTGTCGCCTTTCCTCTTCTGATGACTCACTATACTCGTTATCTGCGAAGTTGTATCTGAGCTTTTCCTTTTGCTTTTTCCTGTAGCTTGTCGACTTTGCGTCTGGATCTTTTTCCCTAATCTTGCTCTCTACTATTCCGAGGCTTCGTATCGCAGCTCGGTGCATATCTTCTCACGGATCCCCGGGTTCTGGCCTTGTGGTTAGTAAATACGCCTACGCTGCTATCAACGCTGCTTCTGGCGTTTCTTGCATGAAGTCATCTTTCTCCTCTTCTAGCTGTGGGGTAGGGCTCCTCGAGGACCTTTCTTCTCTGCTGCGTGCTGTTGCCCTCCTGTAGTGTTTTGGGTCTCCGCGCCTTTCTCTGCTGTACTCGGAATCCTCACCATAGTCATCCCAGTATTCCTCCCTTGATATATTGTTATTGTTTTGAAGGACCGTGTCTCTTTCCTCCCTTAGTTTCTTCCTATGTTGGTATAATGCATACTGATATCCCATTAGAACTTCTCTTCTCGATCCTTCGGGTACTTCTGTACCATGATTGATAGCTGACTTGATCATTCTCCATTCTCCAGCCGAAACGTGGACTTTCTCCTTATCCTTTTTGTTGTGTTCGTTTATTTTGTCGACTTGCCTGACGACCTTCTTACTTCCTTCGTTGTTGTTTTCTTCTTCTGCCTCAGTGATAATGACGCATAGCTGATGTACTTTGGAGACGCCACTGCTTCCAACGGCGAAGTCCCTTGCGTTGTTGTGTGTTTGACACGCTCTTTCTTCTGAGTCGAAATTTTCCCGAATTTTGTCGCCTTCTGCGATTAGTGCTTTTTCCAAGCTGACCGGCGAGTTTACCTCGCTGGAAGAGCCTTCTGATGATTCCAACATTACCTCTCTTTCGGGCTTGCTCGCCGATGGATCTGGTTTCGTTGAATCCGAGAGGCGAGATGAACCCGATGGCCCGACGAAGATGCTCAAACTTCCAATTGCTAACTCCATCTCTTGACTTCCGTCGAGTTCTGAGCTGCTGTTGGCTAAAAGCGAAAAAGCCATCGAATTCATGATTCCAACGCCCAGGTCCCCACGGTTGGCGCCAAATGACGAGGGTTAACTCGACAAATGTCCTAGATGAAGGACTTAGGATCGGGGGAATAGGGCGTCGGATGAACTCGAAGGTAAAGGTTAGTCGAAATAGGTGTATATCGAAAGTAAACTTGGGTGTTCAACCTGGCTTGCTTTCAATCTGCCCTACACCGTCCCCTCCTGGCCCCTATATATAGGTGGCCAGGTCTCGAGGATCGGGTAGGGTCTGATGCAGATTACAATATCGACATATGGTAAGAACTCGTATTCGACTATCATTACAATTGGGCCTGGCTTAACGGGCCTCAGGGGTACTCAACTAACGGGATCTATTAAATATACCCTTGTCAATCATGCTTCACTAAACAACTTCGAGGGATATTGAATTTAGTGGGAGTTCATTAGTAATTCGATTAACTTGAACTAATTATCATGAACTAAATCTTAGTGTATTTGCATAAGTCGCTGTAGTCTTTGGCAATCGTTTTCCACCGACACTTAGTTTTAGTTGAGTTAAAAGAACTATAGAATTCTGGATAGTCACTCTACGGACTAGTTCCGTTTAGTAAAAATGTCAAGACTAAAGATTAAGTCCTATTGCAAATTTTAGAAAACCTCACTTGCTCCATGCGATTTAATAAGTTGTATTAATCTAAGAGCAACAATTCAAGTTTAGCATCTAAGACCCAGTTTGCCTCCATGAGAAATTGATCTTCAAAATTGTTTGAGAATCAAAGTGATCATCGATCTAAAAGAATTGTTTCAGAAACAAACAAGAGGTAAAAGATATTTAATATCTAAAACTTTGATTGTTTGCAAAATAATTAAGTATAATTTAGTAAAAGAACATATGCTCATATTGTATGAATATATGCAAAGATTGAAGACGCTAGGCGTCCCAATCACCCAAAAGTTTGGGAACTAATATTATACTTGCATTCAACCTTATGAGCTATAGTAGTTTTATCATGAAAGTTGTCATGATAAGATGGATGAAAAGGTACCGGCTAAATTGTTTTGCCATACCGAAAGATTGCTAAAGAATGGAACCCGGAAGAATACCAATTATATGATGATGGTGATCAACCTCAATGTGTAAATTCCAAGGCCATTAGTATTTGACTAACATCCTTTGGACTATGTGTCAAATGATTGACGCCACTATTGATGTTGATAGATTCTTCTAAGTGTAGAGGAAACGCTAAATAGGATCTGCAAAATATTTGGTAGAAAAGGAAAAGACTGGAAATGTCCAGCTTGGGTATATAAATGATATACATGTTATAGATGTATTATTTGCTTGTTAATAATGTAATTCTTGGGTATTCGATACTGATTTGTTGGTATGAAATGTCATACAAAGCAACACAGTGCAAGAACTACAATGGCCTAAACAACTAGCAAAAGAATGTGGTTACAATGCACATCGAGAAACAAATAAAAGTGTTATTGTGTTTTTCGTCGGCATCAAACCTAGCCTTCAAGATTTGTTAAGAACTTAATAATTGTTATCTTGTTCTGGTATTATGAGAACAATGGTTGTTCAGATTATTACCGTATTCCATAATCGATGGATAGATTATTATAAATCTTTTTGGTGAAATAGACATTTATAACGCTGATGCTAAATGTCGCAAGACAAAAGCATTTCACTTATTGTGACACCGCTATTTGAGTCATATTGGAAACAAAACATGAAAGAAATTCCATGTTGATGGATTTTCGAGTCATCTAATTTTTGAATTGATTGACGCTTGTGAGACTTTTCCTAAAGATGATTAAACTCTGTTCATGGGCCATGGACATAACAATCAACTACCATGGAGATCGTACATGTTGATGTATGTAGTTCATGGTGTGAAGTTGAGTGTGGTGTATTTTCTATTTCATCAATGATGTATGGTATATCTACTTGGTGAGAAAGAAGTATGAAATGATTGAAACTGTTCAATTTATGAAGTGGAAATTATTGTAACAAGAAAAATTCAAGTATTTATGATTGGATCATAATAGAGCATATTTGAGTTACAAGTTTAGCAAACATCTAAGAGTTAAGTGAATTGTTTCACAAACTTGCATCTTGAGAAATGCCATAGGAGTATGGAGTTTTCGATGGGTGTAATCAAACCTTGTTTGACATGGTTGGATCAATGATGAAATAAACTACCAACATAATTTGTGGATTATGCTTTAGAGACTACCGCTTTTTACTAAATAGAGTGCCATCATAATCCGCTGAAATGACACTGTACAAGTTATAGTTATCTTTTCTTAAATTTTGGTATGCAAGGCATATGTAAAATGTTTACAACCAAAAACGGATTAGTAAGTCTTTGTAGGTTATCCCAAAGAATGTCGATGGGTATTCCTTCTACTACAAACCGAATAAAAGTGATTGTCACTAAAACAAGTGAATTTCTTATGAAGAAGTTTTTCGCGAAAGGTTTAAGTGGGAGGAAAATAGAACTTGATGAGGTTATTAAACCTGAGCAAGATGAGCAAAGTAGCGCAGCACCAAAAAATGTTCTGGAAGCGGCAACTGTGCCCATGGCTCCCGCGCCTACAATATGTTGTAGTACCGGGCATCAAAGTTCCTATTTAACCAAGTTAGTCGTCATCAAATAGCAAGATTTGAGGACGGGATATTATTAGATAATAGTAACCGACAATATACAAAGAAGCGGTGATGGGCCCTGACTTCGTCATATGGATTATTCTAGAAACAATTACATATTGAGATATGATAGTTGAATAAATGAAACAACGTTCCTCTACCGGAATGCTCACCAAGGACGTGTACCTGACACGACCAAATGGGTTTTGTTGATTCAAAGGTTGCTAGATATGTATGCAAACTTCAATGGTAGAAGTAAGCATAGCGAAGTTGAAATCTTCATTTTGATGAAAATGTTAAAAGGTTTAATTTCATCAAGATATTTGAAGATGCTTGTATTTCCAAGAAAGTAAGTGGGAGCGCTAAGACATATTTCTAATACTTTATGTAGACGACATATTGCTTATTGGAAATTATGTGTTTTTCTTGATATTGTGAAGATTTCATTAAAAATTAGATTTTTGATGAAAGACTTAGGCAAAACCAGAATATTGAGCATCAATGTCTATGCAGATAGATTGAGGCGTTAATATAGTTTTGCAGAGTACATAGATGAAATATTGAATTTGTTCAATATGGAAACAATAAGAACGGTTCTTGTTGCATGGAAGAGGTTGGAGCAAGAATCAAGTGTTTTTGACACTCGATGAGTGAAACCACAAGAATGACGTTATCAATCTTGTACACCATGATAAGTATATCCAGATATGTCCGATGCTCTAAAAGGTTGCGGGCATTCATATGATGATCGTTGGATAATAGTAAAGATATTCTTATGTACTTTTGAAGAACTAAGAATATATTATGTATGCAGGGGTGACAAATGGTTCATTGCAATGAGTTACACTGGCTTTGTCACACATACAAGTAAAATTTTATCTCAATTTTAGACTATTTGTTTTGAGTTATAAGGTGGCACAATAAGATGGAAGAAAGTTCTATGATAACTTGGATGAGTTCCAATGTTAACATTATGGCGGACACTGCAACAAGGGATAAGTATATAATTGCTCTAGAAGCAGCAAAAGAACTAGGTGTAGTTCTAAGTGTGCTAGTACTATGTAGTTCTATTGTATGACAATAGGGGCAACGTAGTCTCAGCAAAGAAACTGAGGTCTCACCAGAAGACCAAGTTTATACGATGCCATCTCATACAAGATGAGTAATGCGTGTGGACGCAAAAGATATGCAAATACAAACATATCTGAAAGTGTCAGACCTGTAGATAAGGTTTACCACGTGCAAAGCGCATGAATAACACCGGAATGCCATAGGTGTTAAAAGCGCAAGTATGACTAGATTATTGACTCTAGTGCAAGTGGGAGACTGAAGGAAATATGCCCTAGAGGCAATAATAATATTGTTATTATCATATTTCTTGTTCATGATAATGTTTATATTCTATGCTAGAATTGTATTAAGCGGAAACATTAATATTTGTGTGTTTTATGAACAACATCGTGTCCCTAGTACGCCTCTACTAGACTAGCTCATTGATTATTAATGGTTAAGGTTTCCTAACCATAGACATGAGTTGTCGATTAATAATGAGGTCATGTCATTAGGAGAATGATGTGATGGACAGACCAAAAGTAAGCATAGCAATTATATCGTGTCATTGTGTTCATAATTGCGTAGCTTTTCCTATGTCAGTATCTTATTCCTCAGACCATGAGACAATGCCACTCCCTGGTATTGGAAGAAAGCTTTGAGGTCATCAAACATCATCCTATGAGAGGGTGATCATAAAGGTGTCTCTCAGGTAATCGAAAAGTACTTGTTGGGTTGCATGTATCGAGATGGAATTTGTCCCTCCCATGTCGGAGAGATATACTCCGGGCCCACTCGGTAATCAATATCATACACCGTTTACAAACACGTGATTAATGAGTTTAATCACAGGGTGATATTGGATTGCGGAACGAGTAAAGAGTACTTGCTATGAACGAGATTGAACTAGGTATGGTGATACCGATGATCGAATCTCGGGTGAGTAAAATATCGCGAGACAAAGGAATTTGTATACGGGATTAATTAAATCCTGACATCGTGGTTCACCGATAATGATCTTCGTTGAATATGTGGGAGTCAATATGGATTTCCAGATCCCGCTATTGATTATTGATGGCGATCATGTCTGCACATTCTCGAACCCGTAGGGTCACACACTTAACGCTCATCGATGCTAGGGTAGTTTCGGGATTTATGGAAATTGTTTCGGAGAGTTACGGAATTGTTCCGGGAAGAGAATTAATGATTTATTAATTAATTGAATTAATAAATGTTAATACATATATTTATTTATTAGAAATAAATAAGGGCTAAATAGTAGTCCATAGTAAGTTTTGCTAATGGACTAGTTTAGTAGCCCATCTAGACAAACCACTAAAAAAAAGGCAAAAGAAAGGAAAAAAAGAAAAGGAGAAGGCGGGCGGCGCGTGGGCCGGCCGGCTGGGCCGACCGCTCCAGCCTACCCGCCGGGCGAGCGCTAGTTCCCTGGCCGCTTGCTGGGCCACGTGCGGGCCTAGGAGATGGCTGGGTGGTGGGCCGCGTGCGACGGCCATGCCAGGCCGCAGCGCCAGGCCGCTGGGCCGGCCACGCTCCAGGACCATCTCTGGCCAGGCGCAGCGCACGATCGCTGGAGCGATCGATGGTCGGTCGCTCGCCTGGGCCGAGCTGGCCTCGCACTGGTAAGCTGCTTGCCGAGGCTCGATGGTTTTTGATCGATGCGCTTCCAGGAGAGGAGAGTACGCTCGCCAGGAGGCCGCCGCACGCGGTTGCTTGCGTTCGACGCAAGCCGAACTTGTTTGCCGTTTGGCCAAGCAAAACTTGTTTGCTTTGCAAGTTAATCGCACACCTCCCGCATATAAAAAGGACCTGTGGTCGGGCGAGACAAGTTACTGATTTTTGATCAGCCTCCGTCTTCACCCGTTGTTTTAGATGTAGCTTCTTTTTGCCCTAGTTTGACTAGATCTTTTGCCTATTCTTCTTCCACCTCGCGCGCGTAGGCGAAGCCCTGCCCGCAGATACTCTCCACCATAGGCACCACGCCGTCGTGCTGCTGATCCCATCTACCACTCCACCGCACCTTGCTGGACCGAGGAGGAGGAGTCGTCGCTATGCTGTACGTGTGCATCGCTTGGAGGCGCCGCCCGTTGTGGCGCTTGGATCAGATCGGATCACGAGGAGGAGACGCTAGTATGACTACGCCGACCACGTTCGTCTGAACGTTTCCGTTGTGCGATCTACAAGGGTACGTAGATCTAATCTCTCCCGCTCGTTGTTTTGCATCTCGTAGATCAGATCTTGGCTTGTTCTTGTTCGTCTTCGTAGGAAATTTTTTGTTTTATATGCTGCGAAACCCTTCACGATCTGGCGGAAACTTTTGACAACCTGAACAGGTATAAGCTCAAGCTTAACCCGACAAAATGCTCTTTCGGTGTATCAGCAGGGCAACTACTAGGGTTCCTGGTATCAGCAAGAGGAATAGAGGCAAACCTAGAAAAGATCCAAGCAATATTAACAATGGGAAAACCAACAAAACTACACGACGTACAGAAGCTCGCAGGGCGCGGCGCGGCGCTAAGTCGATTTGTGGCTCGATTGGGAGAGAAAGCACTACCTTTCTATGTGCTCATGAAAAAATCAGATGATAAGTTCGAGTGGACAGAAGAGGCGGACATAGCCTTCGCGCAGTTGAAAAAAGTGCTTTCCACACCTCCGGTGTTGGTCGCACCAAAGGAAAAAGAACCACTACTACTATACATTACAGCAACACATCAAGTGGTGAGTACAATATTGGTAGTCGAAAAAAGTGAGGAAGGAAAAGCTCACGGCGTGCAAAGGCCAGTGTATTTTATCAGCGAAGTACTCTCTCCGACAAAGCAAAGGTACCCGCATTATCAAAAAATCGCATACTATGTTTTCACAATAGCACGGAAGCTACGACAGTATTTTGCCGTGCACCCAATAATAGTGGTTAACGAAGCTCCACTATCGAATATATTGAATAACCCTTCAGCAACGGGACGTGTCTCCTTATGGGGAATTGAGCTATCACCCCTGGACATCACGTATGAAAAACGAAAGGCGATCAAATCACAAATCCTACCAGACTTCACAGCAGAGTGGTTGGAGTTACAAAGTGCAGGTCCGCCAGATTTATTGAGTGTATGGACAATGTACTTTGACAGTTCAAAAAGAATCCAAGGCACATGAGCAGGAATAGTCCTGATATCACCACAAGGTGACAAATTGAAGTATGTGCTAAGGATGAGTTTTCCCCAAGCTTCCAACAATGAAGCCGAATATGAGGCGTTGCTCCACAGAATGAAAATGGCAAAAGCCTGCGGAGCAACTCGACTGAAAATATTTGGAGACTCGAATCTTGTCATCCAACAAGTAATGAACAAATGTGACGCTATCAGTGACAACATGACAGCGTACAAAAATTTATACTACTATCTCAAAGGAACATTCGATGGATGCGAAGTTTCGCATGTCAGCAGAGCCAGTAATGAGGAGGCCGACAATTTAGCAAACATCGGGACCCAATGCTTGCCCGTACCGCAAGGAGTCTTTTGGGAGGAAATCATAGAAAGATCAGTAAAGAACAGCAAAACCTCGACTACAGAAGAACAAGGTCTACACCAAGCAACAGGCTCGGGGGCTGGAAAGGCAAGTATAGCAGAAACGGAAGAAGTTATGATGATAGAAGAAACTTGGATGCAGGCATATCTAGCGTACATGATAAACAAAACACTGCCCGAAGATACGGTAGAAGCAAAAAGGATAATACGACGATCCAAGGCTTTCGTCGTATTACAAGGAAAACTATATAAGAAAAGTATATCAGGCGTCTTGCAACGATGCGTCACTCCTCAAGAAGGGCAAGAAATCTTAAAGGATATTCATGCAGGAGTATGTGGACATCACGCGAGTAGCAGAGCTATCGCGGCAAAAGCCTTTCGGGCAGGATTCTATTGGCTAACAGCCATCGAGGATGCCAAAGACATAGTTCGAAAGTGCAAAGCATGTCAAAGATTTGTATCTCGACCACACGCGCCAGTAGCAGAATTACAACCAATACCATTATCCTGGCCCTTTGCGCAATGGGGTCTCGACATGGTAGGAAAATTGCACAAGTCTTGGCCAGGAGGGCACGTTTATATGCTGGTGGCAGTCGACAAATTCACTAAGTGGGTAGAAGCAGCCCCAGTGACAACCCAAGATTCTAAAGCCGCAATACCACACAGCATAATCACAGATAATGGTACAAATTTTACGTCAAAGGAGTTCAAGGACTATTGCGGAGGATTAGGAATCAAGTTGAAATTTGCATCGGTAGCGCATCCGAAGACAAACGGGAAAGTCGAAAAAGCCAATGGCCTAATATGCAACGGGATAAAGAAACGGTTGCTGGCACCTCTTGAGAAAGCCAAGCACGCTTGGGTAGATGAGTTACCCTCCGTGCTCTGGAGTCTACGAACTACACCAAACGCAGCTACTCAAGAAACACCCTTTTTCCTGGTCCACGGCGCAGAAGCTGTGCTTCCAGTTGAAATAACTCATGAAGCTCCAAGAATTGCAATATACGATGAAGCAACTTCCACAGAAACACTTCAGGATGATGTCGATGCACTTGATGAAGCAAGAGATGTAGCGCTCGCAAGAGCTACTCAGTATCAGCAAAATCTGCGAAATTACCACAACAGTCGAGTTCGTCCACGATCTTTCATGGTAGGAGATCTAGTTCTACGACTCAAGCAAGATGGCCATGGAAAACTCAAGTCCCCATGGGTGGGACCTTACATCATGACAGAAGTAATACCTGGAGGAGCTTATCGACTATAAGATAAGAAAACAGGGCAAAACGAGAGTAACCCGTGGAATGCAGAGCAACTATGACGGTTCTATGCATAAGACGACATAAGGTGATGAGGGATTTCTTTGAGTTCTGATCTTCTGAACCCAGAACATGAGGCCATAGGTCGGGTTCTTTGGGTCAGCTCGACAATATGTGTACATATTTTATTTTTTCCGCTCGGGGGCTCGGACCCTCGAGTCGTATGAAATAAAGAACAAAAGTTATTATCGAGTACAATGATTATTATCTTTGAAATACTGAAAGGTTGTTCACAACCCGACATTTGGCAGAAACACACGCCGGTTCAGAAGAACCCGATAATATATTAAATCGGACACCTCGGAACTATGATTTGTTCCCCTGGTCTATTAAATAGAATGAGAGCATTACATAAATACGACTTCTTCCTATGGATAGCACAAGGAAGAACAACTCGAAGGATTACATAGAGAGGAAAACTAATGAAAGTGCACTTCAGCTTCATACTCCTTCTGGCATTGGGTGCCATCGTAGATTCTCACGTCGAACTTCGACGTGCCAATGTGGAAGTCAAAGGTCATGAAAAAGCCTTGATGGAGGCCGTGATCCTCCGCAAACTGCAACCAGCCACCCTTGAAGTATTGCTCACCGGCGCCGTCGTACCAAACCTCCACTTCATATGGAGTTCTTCCCCCGGAGTGCTCACAGAGAATCGCTTCTCGCAGCTCTCGCCCGTCCATGAACTGGGTGAATTTTAGCGGTAAGCGCTGAATCTCACGGCACTGTGCACCGGCGATGCAGAAAAAAGAATAGATCCTAGGAGAAGAAGCATTAGCAGATGGGGCACTTGGACCTGCTGAAGCAGGAGCCACCTTGGGCTTATTTTTGCTCCCAGCCGGACGGCCGGGGCGCCGCTTCACTGGAGCAGATGATGAAGCTAGCGCAGCGCCAAATGAAGCCTTGTTCTTGCTGCCGCGAGGGCGGCCGCGACCCCGTTTCTCCATTGGGGCACCGATGGTCAGGCGTGATTCACCCGCATCAGCCATGGAGAAAGATGGTGAGAAAGAAGAAACCCTAGATGAGTTCAAGAAGAAGAAGATGATGCGGCGGAAGGAGAAGCTAGTAATTGGATTAGGGTTTTTTACCCTCATCAGGCGTGTTTTATTTATAAGCACGTACTAATGGGCCTTTACGAAAGTACAGTCTAACATATTATTACAAGCTCTTATATGCTGCTTAATGCAGACGATAAAGGAAAGGTCAACGTATCAAGGACAAAGAAGCGTACAAAATAAAAGGAGGAGAGAAAAAAGGACAGGGGTGAGAACATATCCATAAAAAAATACAAGTTCACCTCGTCCTTGACTCGGGGGCTTGTGTCATAAGAAGGAGAGAACAATTGTAAAAGCAAATAAAGTCGACAAATGTCGCGAGAAGAAATATAAGGAACAAGTTTATATATTTTTCTTGAGCCTATACCCGAAAAAATTCGGCTATAGCCTCGGGGGCTACTCCCATCGGGAGCACTGGGCGCGCACCCGATGATATTTATTCATGCATACTGGAGCAAAGAAGGCGAAAGAGGATTCAAGAAGCATCATTACTCCCATTGGGAGGGAAGTTTTTATCCTTTTAGGTTAAATAACCCGAATATTTTGTACACTAAAACAGTCAAACAAGGCTGCGACATATGATTCTCGGGTTGCGTCATCGCGACAAAACTCGAATGCCGTGATTAAAATATATCACGAAGGTAAGACCCCAGGATCCGTCCTGCGTGGCCTGGTATACGCACATGGATGCGCTCTGCTGGTATGTATCCGTGTCTACGACGCGAAGAAAATCCTGGTGGACGCACTGGGTACCCTGAGAACCACTGGGACTCATTCTTTGTAAGTCCTAAATGCGGCAAAGGAATGGGTTTGACCGGTTTCCCGAATTTAAGTCCAAGGGGATTGAATTTGAAGTAGGTGACAAGTATCTGTTCCGGCAGTTAACTGACCTCTTGATCCGTCAGAGTTGTCAGACTTGTTCATCAAAACCCCTTGCGAGATATTATAATGAAAATAAGTTGAAAGACCAAGTCGAACATTTGAAGATATGAAGAAGTCGAAGAATTGATCAAGTCGAAGATTTAAAGATTAGAGATTCAACCCGAATCTGCAATTCTGGTAGAATCTCAGGGGCTACTGACAAGGGTATAGATAATAGAGCCCGTCAGTTGAGTACCCCTGAGGCCCGTTAAGCTATGCCCAATTAATACTAGTCGAAATACGAGTTCTTACCGTATGTCGATATTGTAATCTGTATCGGACCCTACCCGATCCTCGAGACCTGGCCACCTATATATAGGGGCCAGGAGGGGACGGTAAGGGACAGATTGAAAGCAAGCCAGGTTCTACACCCACGTTTACTTTCATAGCCACCTTGTTTGACTGAATTTACCTTCGAATTCATCCGACGCCCTATCTCCCCGATCCTAAGTCCTTCATCTAGAATATTTGTCGAGTTAACCCCTCGTCAGTCTGACTTCGGTAAGAGAGCGGTGACAACGGCTAATCGGCGGCTCGCTATGGCTGTAGTAGTGGTTGTTAGGTGGTCGAAGGACCTTAATATAATTTTTATATGTTTATGGTGCTTTGTATTTATTGTAAACTCATGGAATAGATTCGGATCTTTTCCACACAAAAATCTAGAAGTGCAGCAGTTCACACAAGAGAGGAAACAAAATTCAACTCTGAAGTTGCATTGGACTAGCTAATCACTTGATGTCAAAATCAACAGCCATAAAGTGAAGAGGTAATATTACTGGACATAAAACAACTTGCGCGCTGCGTGTAAATTGGTACATCAACATGAAAATCGGACTGAATCAGTCCATCAACTTGTTACGCTGGTGCAACATAGGTCCAAATCACCCTGGTGCTTACACATGCCGCTGATTTTTTGCTAGGGTGTCAACTGGAATCCAACTTAAATTCCACTAATGCATTTTGGTTTTTCTAGTGTAAATTTTGAGATAAAAATTAATACTAGCAAAGATAAAATAAACTATAAGTGGAACTTAGGGATCCCACCTAACATGGGAACTATTTATTATTACTATGTGCGACTCTATATATTTCGACCTCGAGTACAGTTTGATGATTTGCTCATCAAAAAGTAACCACTATACTATGGGCGTGTTCGGAACTGATCCGCTCCGCTCAACTCTCAAAAACTGCGAAGCTGGGTTTGGCCCGCTCCGTGAAAATACATGTCAGCTCCTCTGGGAGCGCAGATTTAGAGCGGAGTCCATCCGAACGCGCTCTATATTGATGGATGATCAAGGAAAATATCGTCCGGTACGATCTGGGTAGAGCAAGGAGTTGCATGCCACCGTGCTCTCACTTACAGCACCAGGAGACGAACGGGACAATGAGATTGATCACAGATCTGATGGTGTCACCGCAAAAGATGACTAGAGTTGAGAATTCAGATGGGAGAAACTAGCCAGAAGGGGGAAAAGATGGGATGAGAATGTTGACTAGGGTCATCGCCAGTCGCACGTACGTCAGCCATGAGCAACGCAAGATGTGCGTGCCGTGCGCGCATGTGAGTGACGAGGCTAGCTTGTGGAGGCTCCAAAATCATGTGTGCTCCCACTGTTTCCACATGGCTTAGGTCTGATGAGAATGTATAGATCGATGAATGTGTATATTCCTTGGCGGCTGGGTACTGCCAGTGGTATGTCGTGCACGTTGGCCGGTCACGAGGAAGCAAGTGGCCGTGTTTGGAAAACTGTGGGTGCGTCATGCGTGGCGTTATCTTGCACACTGTTGTCCTAATCTTCAGGGACCTGATTCAAATGTAGCCTAGCTGTTCGTTTTGGTTCGAACGGATAGCAGGACTGGAAAACACCCAGCGGCCGACATAAACGGAACGCAGTGTTTGTGTAGACTGTAGACCCATTCTAATTGCAAATTTGCGATAGAATGCAGTTCGATAAGATTAGAGTGGGAGTTTGCGTGGTTATTTGGACTATGTGGAATATGAGAAATGATTTTATCTTTAAAAATAAAATACACCTACATTTTTAAAGATTATCCTTATGGTCACCTACTGGACACGCACGCGATCATATCTCCAACAAAAGGAACAGCAGGTTGAGATGGATTCTAGATGTAACAGTTTAGAGATAGGAGATTACGGTTGCATAAAAGAATTGCTTTCTACATATATAGGCATAGACACTCAAGTCTGATGTTTCATTAGCTAATTCATAAGTCCATTTTATGTGACCCTCGAGATGTAATTGTATAGATCTTGGATCTTAAACTTTGAATAAATTAATAGAAAAATCATATGCATCATTTTTTTAGAGCAAACCACGTATTTCATTAAATGAAAATCAAGTTACATGAGTAGATAAACGTGAAAGCTAAAAGACAAAGACACACCAGAAGAAAACAGCTGTCCTGAACACTTTGCAGAGAGAACCCTAAAGGATAGAAAAATACAGAACTATCCCTAGGCTTTTCTGCACTCGCCGAAACCATCGGCCACCGCCGCACTCCAACACCGTCAAGACACACGTTGGAAGAGACGCCGGGCCTCCTCCATTGCTAGATCCAAAAAAACATCATCATCAATGAGGCTTTGTGAGTCGATGAACAGGCCCGCTGCAAGCAGCGAGGCACATGTCATTGTGGCACGTCGACCGGGGGACATCCCCGTGCTTCCTTGAACCAAGAACCACCGCATCCCACTGATGAAGTCGGGGAATAACGACAGATCCACCACCTCCAGACCAACATATCCTCGCTCCAGAGCACCCAGCTCGCCCCGACCCCAGCGCCACCGCAGAAAAAGACAGACGTCAGCGACATGTTGATGCGTGGTGAATGACCAGCCCGTTGGGAACCCCAAGAGGAAGGTGTGATGAGTATAGCAGCTAGTTTTCCCTCAGTTAAGAAACCAAGGTTTATCGTTCTTGCGACAGCTTAGGACAATTTATATATGGCGCCTCGTCCAAGCTTTGCTTGCTGGCTGCAACGCGGAACCTGCACACAACACAACCAAGTACTTCGTTCCCAACTTGCGATGAGGTTGTCAATCTCACCGGTTTGCTTGAAACAAAGGTTATGAGCGTATCGAGTGGAAAACAATAGAGTATGCGAGTAAAGTAAACAGGTGATAACAATATGATGGAAATAGGACCGGGATCCACAGTTCACTAGTGGTGTCTCTCCATAAGATAAATAACACATGCTGGGTAAACAAATTACAGTTGGGCAATTGATAGAATAAAGATAAATGTGATATGTCAAGAAGATCACTATGAGATTTACTTTGGGCATTACAACAAAATACATGAACCGCCATCCAACTGCATCCATGACTAATAATCCACTTGTGGTGAATCAATCCGAGAACTCCACAAGTATTAAGTTGCGAACAACAGATAATTGCATTAAGCAAAGTGTGTAATGTAAACAAAGCATATGCCCTTGAGCATATGAATGTTGTTTTCTCCCTAGTAGCAACAACACATCTACAACCTTAGAGGTTTCTGTCACTCCCCCAGGTTAAATAGAGGCATGAACCCACTATCGAGCATAAATACACCCTCTTGGAGTCACTAGCAACTACTCGGCCAAGATAGCTACTAACAACGGAGAGCATGCAAGATCATAAACAACATAGAGATAACAAAAGATAATATTCAGTACAGCAACTTAATCATAAACACCAATATTCATCGGATCCCAACAAACCAAACATGTAGAATTACATAACGGTGATCTCAATCATGTAGGGCAGCTCATGAGATCTAAACATGAAGCACATGGTGGAGAAGACAACCATCTAGCTACTGCTATGGACCCATAGTCCAAGGTAGACTACTCACTCATCGCTCCGGAGGCAAGCATGGCGATGAAGAAGACCTCCGGTGGCGATTCCCCTCTCCGGCAGGGTGCCGGGAAGAGCTTCTGGACCCTCTCGATCTTCGGGTCGACGGCGGCGGCGGATCGCGATGTGTTCTAGAAAATTGATTGGGTCCTTAGGTTTTTTCCGTCGGGGGGTCTTTATAGGCGAAGGGGCGATGTCAGAGGTGGAGCCAGGCTCCCTCACGCCAGGTTGGCGCGGCCCAGGGCCTGGCCGCGCCAGCCCTGTGTGTGGAGCCCTGGTGGCCCCCCTCCTACTCTCCTTCGGATCTCTGGAAGCTTCCGTGTAAAATAAGACTTCAGGAACTTGTTTCGTCCAATTCCGAGAATATTTCCTGTGTATCACTTCTGAAACACAAAAATAGCAGAAAACAGGGAACTGGCACTGTGGCGACTCGTTAATAGGTTAGTTCCGGAAAATGCATAAAAGTGCCACGAAGTGTAACGAAACAGTAGGCAAATAGTGTAAAAACAAGCATGGAGCATCAAAAATTATAGATACGTTGGGGACGTATCAAGCATCCCCAAGCTTAACTCCTGCTCGTCCTCGAGTAGGTAAGTGATAACAAAAGAATAATTTTTGAGGTGACATGCACCTACACAATCTTGATCATATATGTAAGCATTTGTGAGCTGGGATCATAAGAACTTAAAACATGGGCATGAAAGATATAATCTTGACAATAAGAACTTAGCAACTGTGACGCCCCAAAATCGGCACCTTGTGAATTACAGCAATCACGCCACAATTCGCACGATGTCGCTTTGGAAACGCACCACCAAGCAAAATATGCATGTCGCAACATACACATTATGCGGGTGGAATCAAGATAGTAACTTTACACAGGTTCACGATGGAACCCACGAAAGAATATACAACACTGCAAAGACTCCATGAGTCAAGAATCCAAATTACATACAAAGATCCAACTCATACCTAAAGCAAATAGTATCCAAGTACGGACAAGAATACAAATGGGCCTAAGAGGCCTGAAGATAAACGATGGCGTCCATAACCCTGCCCAGGCCAAGCCGGAAGGGTAACCTTGCTAACGTCGTCACTTCCATGTACCTGTCTTCAAACCTGCTCCGGCGAGAAATCCGAGACGAGCAGCAATAAGTACAAAAGTACTTAGCAAGACTTCAAGACGTATAAAGCGTAGTCAACAAGCGGCCTTTGTACGTGAGGTACGCAGACAACTCGAGAGACTCAAAAGGACGTCAGCTGTATGGTGGGGTTAAGCGGCAGCGAGCAAGCACTAAACAACCTATAAAGACACTCTACAACTTCCGTCTAATCAGAATAAGATAAGAGAGCGCATAAAGTAAATAACTAGCTACTACAACAAGCATAACCCAGCTGATGAATCACCTCGTCGTGACCCCACGAAGAAGCAATGGTAAAGGCACTCACACGGTTAACAATTTTATAACCATTTAATATTGTAGTAGAACTATTTACTACGCCACTTTATATCATTAATTAGGTGCAAGTTGTTCTATGATCGAGTAGAACGGCTACAAGTCGTCCATAACCGCGGACACGGCTTTTCGAAAAGATTTACCCTGCAGGGGTGCACCAATGTACCCATACACGCTCGATCAATCCAACCTAGACAAGGGCAGGATATCACGACAAGACCGTTGCTAGTTCTACGAGAGAGTTTAGGGGGGCCACCCAACTAAGCTACCCGTAACAAAGTCGGCCGAGCTTCGGAGACGGACTCACAAGTTTGCGTCGGCGGCTCGGTCTGGAGGAAGACTCTATCGAGAGACATCAACCAGCTTCGCATAAAAACGTCCCGCAGTCAAATAAACCTGCCACCTTTCGAGGCGACACAACCACACCCTGTCGAGGGGGGCTTAGAGACTCCGCCACCATCAAAGGTGACTCCACCCAAATCCAAATGTAAATACGGTGTTGTGGCCCCCGGTAAACTAACTCGAGAAAAAGTAGTAAGTCAAGGGAGATCCCATGGCATCTCCACGAGTGGTTAGTGCGCTCAGCTTAGAACAGTTCATGCGAACTCGGGGTCCTAGGGGACACAAGTGAGCCGTCGGAAAACAGGCAAAAATGACTCACCGATGCCTCTGCTTAATCAAGTGTAGTTGTAACATAATTAAATCATGTTTATTTCCAACATCTAGTATCCAACTTATCTCCAATTCATATGCATTAAGTAAAGCATGTGATAACTTCCCCAACAACCCGATAAGATAACAACTTTAAACAACCTAAGCATGCCTACGACTCGCAAGGCCAACTCAAACAACAAGCAAAAGGTAATAGACGGGAGGTGGCAAGTATATAGTTTTGCTTTGGGGAAACATGTGGATAGGATACGTGACTCGAACAAAGCATCGGAACACAAGGCTAGCATAAAGCATAAACAATAAACACAAATAGGTAATAAGTACCCCTATAGGTTGGTAAGGGGCGGGAGAGCTTGCCTGGCAAGATTGTCGAAGAATACCCGAAGAACTTGTCGTTGCTCACAACACCACGAAGCGTCCTATCCGAGAAGAAGCAAAGTGCTACAACAAACAACGGATGCACACTTACTACTACGGCAAAAGAATCAGCATGATCATGTGAAGCATGTATGCATGACATAGTAGTTATGATGCAATGCAACTTATTAAAAATTAAGCGGAATTGGAATCCTGACACACACATATATTGTTCAAGTTATTTTACTACACGACAATTTAAATGTTGATTAGCATGGCAAAGATAAGGCATAGGTGAGCTACTCAAAATTAAATGAAGTGGGATAACCATATTTGATAATTCCCAATTACTCCATATCTTACGTATTAGGTGATATGCAAACTACCACGTCGCGACATGATGCGAGATGCAAACAAGTATACAAATGGCATATTCAGATTCTACACATTTTTCTGATAAATTTTCATATAAAATACTTTTTATTCCGAGGTATAGTTTAGAAGATATGAATTATACAAGGTTTAATTATTTGTGAAAACATTGAATTAACATGTCAGATTTTAGTTTGTTAACATGTAAAAAAAAAAGATGGCATATTCGAGTTACACATATTTTATGGATTCAAGATACAGAATATGTTTGAAATAGGTTTCTAAAAAGACAGTTTGAAAAGGTTTCAACTTAACAGGAGACAGGTGACGTTTTCTATACTGAAGCTGAACACCGAACTGAAACTGAAAGACTTATACAGACTGTTAAGGTTCAAGATTTTGGTGTCCCTGGAATTCGATCCATGATCAGCTGGCAGTAAGCAAAGATGAACCACCGAGGTAAGATTCAGATGTGAAGAAAACAGAGATGCGTTGCTTGTAAAACAAGCGGAATAACAAGAACATACTTTGGGAGATTGGCTAATTCACGTTAGCAAGCAGGCACACAAGCTGCTGGATCGATTCCTAGGTGCAGAATTGGCTAGCTGAACCTAACCTGAAACTGAAACTGAAATAGACGTTGGGAACTTGGCTTTGGTGTTGGATTCAAATAGAATATAGAACATCTGGAGTAACAAACCGAGATGAATTAGCTAGCTAAAGGGGCAACAAAGTAGTAGAAGCGGCGGTCCTGGACACGCACAGACACGAACTGAACCGAAGCAGCAAACGCATGGCTGGACGCGGTCGATGCGCGCGTGGTACTGAAACTGAAATGGAGCCTGGCACCGGTCTGGTTGTCCGCGTGCTTCGTAAAGGCTAGAGCTTGCGCGCGTGAACTGACGGAGACGCCATCGATGACCACAAACCCGCAGAGCCGACCGTGACGATGCAGAAGGTAAACGAATCAGGAAGAGGGGAGTCTAATGCGGCGCTCACCCTGGGTCTACTGCGAGCTGGGGAACTCGCCGTTGTCGAAGTCGATGAAGGGGAAGAAGAACTTGACGGTCACCGTGTACTGGCTTGCGGGAGCGGCGTCGTCCGTGTTATCGCTCCTGGTCAGCTCCGGCTCCAACTCCCCTGTAGAGGACGCAGACGTTCCAACGAAGCAGCTCCTGCGCTCAGCCCGGCGCGGTGGCAGCCATGTCGATTGCAAGGACGGGCAGGAGCTCCAATGCTCTCTCTCGATTTCTCTCAGCAGGACGTGGAGGGGAAAAGGAAACAGGCGGCGGCACAAGGGAGGACCAAGAGAGAGGGACTAGGGTTGAGGGACTCCGATCTGGTCTAGAAGGGGATAAGAGGAGGGCTGGTGGGGTGGAGGATGACCTGAGGTAGAGCACGCTTCTCTCGTGTCTGCGTGCCTGGAGAAGACGACAGGGACTGGTTTGGTATAAAGAGGTGCTGATGGGCTTCACGCTTCTTTCTCCTTCTCTTCTATTTCTTCTGATCTCTTTCCAGAACGAGATGGAGAGAGGGACATGAGAAAGGTTTTGAGGGTTTTAAAATAGGATTCAAACACAACTTTTAAACTTTATTTGATCTAAAATATTTCATAAGTTTGCAAATATTTTCGTTTGTTAGCTTTAATTAAAATAAGAAAAGGTGGGGAGGGTTTCTTATAATAACCATACAAGCAAAAATAGAAAAAGATTTATTCCAAACAATTTTTATTTGACAAAAACATGCAAGGTGTTAAATGCATGAAGGTGCACGAAAACAAAAGAACAAACAAATCTAATAAAGGGGATTTTTTCGGGCCGTTACAATCGACACCACCAACAAGGGATCTCGCCCCGAGATCCACGCTCGTGTAGGGGGAAGAGTTGGTTAGACTATCGAATCTTCTTTCATCATGTTGATCTTATCGACACCACCAAGAAGAGGTTTTCTCCTCGACACCACCAACAAAGGATTCTTGCTTGGATTGACGATGATGAACTTCCAAAGAGCGGACCTATTAGGTTGAAGGCAAGAGATCGTCCACCCACGTAGGATCCTAAAACTTGAAGAAGGTGAGAGAGAGGAATCAAAACTCGCAAAGGTAAGAGGGGAGAAGCACATAGGTAAGGAGTAAAATGCAGACCTACTTAGAGCTATATAACGCATTTTTAGCAAAATAGTTTTATAAACTAGACACAACAATGACCATTGGCAAGGTTAACCTACAGGCAGAGCGGACCCGTGGGTATCGACAAAACCTTGGCTCTGATACCACTTGTGACACCCCAAAATCGGCACCTTGCGAATTACAGCAACCACGCCACAATTCGCACGATGTCGCTTTGGAAACGCACCACCAAGCAAAATATGCATGTCGCAACATACACATTATGCGGGTGGAATCAAGATAGTAACTTTACACAGGTTCACGATGGAACCCACGAAAGAATATACAACACTGCAAAGACTCCATGAGTCAAGAATCCAAATTACATACAAAGATCCAAATCATACATAAAGCAAATAGTATCCAAGTATGGACAAGAATACAAATGGGCCTAAGAGGCCTGAAGATAAACGATGGCGTCCATAACCCTGCCCAGGCCAAGCCGGAAGGGTAACCTTGCTAACGTCGTCACTTCCATGTACCTGTCTTCAAACCTGCTCTGGCGAGAAATCCGAGACGAGCAGCAATAAGTACAAAAGTACTTAGCAAGACTTCAAGACGTATAAAGCGTAGTCAACAAGCGGCCTTTGTACGTGAGGTACGCAGACAACTCGAGAGACTCAAAAGGATGTCAGCTGTATGGAGGGGTTAAGCGGCAGCGAGCAAGCACTAAACAACCTATAGAGACACTCTACAACTTCCGTCTAATCAGAATAAGATAAGAGAGCGCATAAAGTAAATAACTAGCTACTACAACAAGCATAACCCAGCCGATGAATCACCTCGTCGTGACCCCACGAAGAAGCAATGGCAAAGGCACTCACACGGTTAACAATTTTATAACCATTTAATATTGTAGTAGAACTATTTACTACGCCACTTTATATCATTAATTAGGTGCAAGTTGTTCTATGATCGAGTAGAACGGCTCCAAGTCGTCCATAACCGTGGACACGGCTTTTCGAAAAGATTTACCCTGCAGGGGTGCACCAATGTACCCATACACGCTCGATCAATCCAACCTAGACAAGGGCAGGATATCACGACAAGACCGTTGCTAGTTCTACAAGAGAGTTTAGGGGGGCCACCCAACTAAGCTACCCGTAACAAAGTCGGCCGAGCTTCGGAGACGGACTCACAAGTTTGCGTCGGCGGCTCGGTCTGGAGGAAGACTCTATCGAGAGACATCAACCAGCTTCGCATAAAAACGTCCCGCAGTCAAATAAACCTGCCACCTTTCGAGGCGACACAACCACACCCTGTCGAGGGGGGCTTAGAGACTCCGCCACCATCAAAGGTGACTCCACCCAAATCCAAATGTAAATACGGTGTTGTGGCCCCCGGTAAACTAACTCGAGAAAAAGTAGTAAGTCAAGGGAGATCCCATGGCATCTCCACGAGTGGTTAGTGCGCTCAGCTTAGAACAGTTCATGCGAACTCGGGGTCCTAGGGGACACAAGTGAGCCGTCGGAAAACAGGCAAAAATGACTCACCGATGCCTCTGCTTAATCAAGTGTAGTTGTAACATAATTAAATCATGTTTATTTCCAACATCTAGTATCCAACTTATCTCCAATTCATATCCATTAAGTAAAGCATGTGATAACTTCCCCAACAACCCGATAAGATAACAACTTTAAACAACCTAAGCATGCCTACGACTCGCAAGGCCAACTCAAACAACAAGCAAAAGGTAATAGACGGGAGGTGGCAAGTATATAGTTTTGCTTTGGGGAAACATGTGGATAGGATACGTGACTCAAACAAAGCATCGGAACACAAGGCTAGCATAAAGCATAAACAATAAACACAAATAGGTAATAAGTACCCCTATAGGTTGGTAAGGGGCGGGAGAGCTTGCCTGGCAAGATTGTCGAAGAATACCCGAAGAACTTGTCGTTGCTCACAACACCACGAAGCGTCCTATCCGAGAAGAAGCAAAGTGCTACAACAAACAACGGATGCACACTTACTACTACGGCAAAAGAATCAGCATGATCGTGTGAAGCATGTATGCATGACATAGTAGTTATGATGCAATGCAACTTATTAAAAATTAAGCGGAATTGGAATCCTGACACACACATATATTGTTCAAGTTATTTTACTACACGACAATTTAAATGTTGATTAGCATGGCAAAGATAAGGCATAGGTGAGCTACTCAAAATTAAATGAAGTGGGATAACCATATTTGATAATTCCCAATTACTCCATATCTTACGTATTAGGTGATATGCAAACTACCACGTCGCGACAAGATGCGAGATGCAAACAAGTATACAAATGGCATATTCAGATTCTACACATTTTTCTGATAAATTTTCATATAAAATACTTTTTATTCCGAGGTATAGTTTAGAAGATATGAATTATACAAGGTTTAATTATTTGTGAAAACATTGAATTAACATGTCAGATTTTAGTTTGTTAACATGTAAAAAAAAAAGATGGCATATTCGAGTTACACATATTTTATGGATTCAAGATACAGAATATGTTTGAAATAGGTTTCTAAAAAGACAGTTTGAAAAGGTTTCAACTTAACAGGAGACAGGTGACGTTTTCTATACTGAAGCTGAACACCGAACTGAAACTGAAAGACTTATGCAGACTGTTAAGGTTCAAGATTTTGGTGTCCCTGGAATTCGATCCATGATCAGCTGGCAGTAAGCAAAGATGAACCACCGAGGTAAGATTCAGATGTGAAGAAAACAGAGATGCGTTGCTTGTAAAACAAGCGGAATAACAAGAACATACTTTGGGAGATTGGCTAATTCACGTTAGCAAGCAGGCACACAAGCTGCTGGATCGATTCCTAGGTGCAGAATTGGCTAGCTGAACCTAACCTGAAACTGAAACTGAAATAGACGTTGGGAACTTGGCTTTGGTGTTGGATTCAAATAGAATATAGAACATCTGGAGTAACAAACCGAGATGAATTAGCTAGCTAAAGGGGCAACAAAGTAGTAGAAGCGGCGGTCCTGGACACGCACAGACACGAACTGAACCCAAGCAGCAAACGCATGGCTGGACGCGGTCGATGCGCGCGTGGTACTGAAACTGAAATGGAGCCTGGCACCGGTCTGGTTGTCCGCGTGCTTCGTAAAGGCTAGAGCTTGCGCGCGTGAACTGACGGAGACGCCATCGATGACCACAAACCCGCAGAGCCGACCGTGACGATGCAGAAGGTAAACGAATCAGGAAGAGGGGAGTCTAATGCGGCGCTCACCCTGGGTCTACTGCGAGCTGGGGAACTCGCCGTTGTCGAAGTCGATGAAGGGGAAGAAGAACTTGACGGTCACCGTGTACTGGCTTGCGGGAGCGGCGTCGTCCGTGTTATCGCTCCTGGTCAGCTCCGGCTCCAACTCCCCTGTAGAGGACGCAGACGTTCCAACGAAGCAGCTCCTGCGCTCAGCCCGGCGCGGTGGCAGCCATGTCGATTGCAAGGACGGGCAGGAGCTCCAATGCTCTCTCTCGATTTCTCTCAGCAGGACGTGGAGGGGAAAAGGAAACAGGCGGCGGCACAAGGGAGGACCAAGAGAGAGGGACTAGGGTTGAGGGACTCCGATCTGGTCTAGAAGGGGATAAGAGGAGGGCTGGTGGGGTGGAGGATGACCTGAGGTAGAGCACGCTTCTCTCGTGTCTGCGTGCCTGGAGAAGACGACAGGGACTGGTTTGGTATAAAGAGGTGCTGATGGGCTTCACGCTTCTTTCTCCTTCTCTTCTATTTCTTCTGATCTCTTTCCAGAACGAGATGGAGAGAGGGACATGAGAAAGGTTTTGAGGGTTTTAAAATAGGATTCAAACACAACTTTTAAACTTTATTTGATCTAAAATATTTCATAAGTTTGCAAATATTTTCGTTTGTTAGCTTTAATTAAAATAAGAAAAGGTGGGGAGGGTTTCTTATAATAACCATACAAGCAAAAATAGAAAAAGATTTATTCCAAACAATTTTTATTTGACAAAAACATGCAAGGTGTTAAATGCATGAAGGTGCACGAAAACAAAAGAACAAACAAATCTAATAAAGGGGATTTTTTCGGGCCGTTACAATCGACACCACCAACAAGGGATCTCGCCCCGAGATCCACGCTCGTGTAGGGGGAAGAGTTGGTTAGACTATCGAATCTTCTTTCATCATGTTGATCTTATCGACACCACCAAGAAGAGGTTTTCTCCTCGACACCACCAACAAAGGATTCTTGCTTGGATTGACGATGATGAACTTCCAAAGAGCGGACCTATTAGGTTGAAGGCAAGAGATCGTCCACCCACGTAGGATCCTAAAACTTGAAGAAGGTGAGAGAGAGGAATCAAAACTCGCAAAGGTAAGAGGGGAGAAGCACATAGGTAAGGAGTAAAATGCAGACCTACTTAGAGCTATATAACGCATTTTTAGCAAAATAGTTTTATAAACTAGACACAACAATGACCATTGGCAAGGTTAACCTACAGGCAGAGCGGACCCGTGGGTATCGACAAAACCTTGGCTCTGATACCACTTGTGACACCCCAAAATCGGCACCTTGCGAATTACAGCAACCACGCCACAATTCGCACGATGTCGCTTTGGAAACGCACCACCAAGCAAAATATGCATGTCGCAACATACACATTATGCGGGTGGAATCAAGATAGTAACTTTACACAGGTTCACGATGGAACCCACGAAAGAATATACAACACTGCAAAGACTCCATGAGTCAAGAATCCAAATTACATACAAAGATCCAAATCATACATAAAGCAAATAGTATCCAAGTACGGACAAGAATACAAATGGGCCTAAGAGGCCTGAAGATAAACGATGGCGTCCATAACCCTGCCCAGGCCAAGCCGGAAGGGTAACCTTGCTAACGTCGTCACTTCCATGTACCTGTCTTCAAACCTGCTCCGGCGAGAAATCCGAGACGAGCAGCAATAAGTACAAAAGTACTTAGCAAGACTTCAAGACGTATAAAGCGTAGTCAACAAGCGGCCTTTGTACGTGAGGTACGCAGACAACTCGAGAGACTCAAAAGGACGTCAGCTGTATGGAGGGGTTAAGCGGCAGCGAGCAAGCACTAAACAACCTATAGAGACACTCTACAACTTCCGTCTAATCAGAATAAGATAAGAGAGCGCATAAAGTAAATAACTAGCTACTACAACAAGCATAACCCAGCCGATGAATCACCTCGTCGTGACCCCACGAAGAAGCAATGGCAAAGGCACTCACACGGTTAACAATTTTATAACCATTTAATATTGTAGTAGAACTATTTACTACGCCACTTTATATCATTAATTATGTGCAAGTTGTTCTATGATCGAGTAGAACGGCTCCAAGTCGTCCATAACCGCGGACACGGCTTTTCGAAAAGATTTACCCTGCAGGGGTGCACCAATGTACCCATACACGCTCGATCAATCCAACCTAGACAAGGGCAGGATATCACGACAAGACCGTTGCTAGTTCTACAAGAGAGTTTAGGGGGGCCACCCAACTAAGCTACCCGTAACAAAGTCGGCCGAGCTTCGGAGACGGACTCACAAGTTTGCGTCGGCGGCTCGGTCTGGAGGAAGACTCTATCGAGAGACATCAACCAGCTTCGCATAAAAACGTCCCGCAGTCAAATAAACCTGCCACCTTTCGAGGCGACACAACCACACCCTGTCGAGGGGGGCTTAGAGACTCCGCCACCATCAAAGGTGACTCCACCCAAATCCAAATGTAAATACGGTGTTGTGGCCCCCGGTAAACTAACTCGAGAAAAAGTAGTAAGTCAAGGGAGATCCCATGGCATCTCCACGAGTGGTTAGTGCGCTCAGCTTAGAACAGTTCATGCGAACTCGGGGTCCTAGGGGACACAAGTGAGCCGTCGGAAAACAGGCAAAAATGACTCACCGATGCCTCTGCTTAATCAAGTGTAGTTGTAACATAATTAAATCATGTTTATTTCCAACATCTAGTATCCAACTTATCTCCAATTCATATCCATTAAGTAAAGCATGTGATAACTTCCCCAACAACCCGATAAGATAACAACTTTAAACAACCTAAGCATGCCTACGACTCGCAAGGCCAACTCAAACAACAAGCAAAAGGTAATAGACGGGAGGTGGCAAGTATATAGTTTTGCTTTGGGGAAACATGTGGATAGGATACGTGACTCGAACAAAGCATCGGAACACAAGGCTAGCATGAAGCATAAACAATAAACACAAATAGGTAATAAGTACCCCTATAGGTTGGTAAGGGGCGGGAGAGCTTGCCTGGCAAGATTGTCGAAGAATACCCGAAGAACTTGTCGTTGCTCACAACACCACGAAGCGTCCTATCCGAGAAGAAGCAAAGTGCTACAACAAACAACGGATGCACACTTACTACTACGGCAAAAGAATCAGCATGATCATGTGAAGCATGTATGCATGACATAGTAGTTATGATGCAATGCAACTTATTAAAAATTAAGCGGAATTGGAATCCTGACACACACATATATTGTTCAAGTTATTTTACTACACGACAATTTAAATGTTGATTAGCATGGCAAAGATAAGGCATAGGTGAGCTACTCAAAATTAAATGAAGTGGGATAACCATATTTGATAATTCCCAATTACTCCATATCTTACGTATTAGGTGATATGCAAACTACCACGTCGCGACATGATGCGAGATGCAAACAAGTATACAAATGGCATATTCAGATTCTACACATTTTTCTGATAAATTTTCATATAAAATACTTTTTATTCCGAGGTATAGTTTAGAAGATATGAATTATACAAGGTTTAATTATTTGTGAAAACATTGAATTAACATGTCAGATTTTAGTTTGTTAACATGTAAAAAAAAAAGATGGCATATTCGAGTTACACATATTTTATGGATTCAAGATACAGAATATGTTTGAAATAGGTTTCTAAAAAGACAGTTTGAAAAGGTTTCAACTTAACAGGAGACAGGTGACGTTTTCTATACTGAAGCTGAACACCGAACTGAAACTGAAAGACTTATGCAGACTGTTAAGGTTCAAGATTTTGGTGTCCCTGGAATTCGATCCATGATCAGCTGGCAGTAAGCAAAGATGAACCACCGAGGTAAGATTCAGATGTGAAGAAAACAGAGATGCGTTGCTTGTAAAACAAGCGGAATAACAAGAACATACTTTGGGAGATTGGCTAATTCACGTTAGCAAGCAGGCACACAAGCTGCTGGATCGATTCCTAGGTGCAGAATTGGCTAGCTGAACCTAACCTGAAACTGAAACTGAAATAGACGTTGGGAACTTGGCTTTGGTGTTGGATTCAAATAGAATATAGAACATCTGGAGTAACAAACCGAGATGAATTAGCTAGCTAAAGGGGCAACAAAGTAGTAGAAGCGGCGGTCCTGGACACGCACAGACACGAACTGAACCGAAGCAGCAAACGCATGGCTGGACGCGGTCGATGCGCGCGTGGTACTGAAACTGAAATGGAGCCTGGCACCGGTCTGGTTGTCCGCGTGCTTCGTAAAGGCTAGAGCTTGCGCGCGTGAACTGACGGAGACGCCATCGATGACCACAAACCCGCAGAGCCGACCGTGACGATGCAGAAGGTAAACGAATCAGGAAGAGGGGAGTCTAATGCGGCGCTCACCCTGGGTCTACTGCGAGCTGGGGAACTCGCCGTCGTCGAAGTCGATGAAGGGGAAGAAGAACTTGGCGGTCACCGTGTACTGGCTTGCGGGAGCGGCGTCGTCCGTGTTATCGCTCCTGGTCAGCTCCGGCTCCAACTCTCCTGTAGAGGACGCAGACGTTCCAACGAAGCAGCTCCTGCGCTCAGCCCGGCGCGGTGGCAGCCATGGCGATTGCAAGGACGGGCAGAAGCTCCAATGCTCTCTCTCGATTTCTCTCAGCAGGACGTGGAGGGGGAAAGGAAACAGGCGGCGGCACAAGGGAGGACCAAGAGAGAGGGACTAGGGTTGAGGGACTCCGATCTGGTCTAGAAGGGGATAAGAGGAGGGCTGGTGGGGTGGAGGATGACCTGAGGTAGAGCACGCTTCTCTCGTGTCTGCGTGCCTGGAGAAGACGATAGGGACTGGTTTGGTATAAAGAGGTGCTGATGGGCTTCACGCTTCTTTCTCCTTCTCTTCTATTTCTTCTGATCTCTTTCCAGAACGAGATGGAGAGAGGGACATGAGAAAGGTTCTGAGGGTTTTAAAATAGGATTCAAACACAACTTTTAAACTTTATTTGATCTAAAATATTTCATAAGTTTGCAAATATTTTCGTTTGTTAGCTTTAATTAAAATAAGAAAAGGTGGGGAGGGTTTCTTATAATAACCATACAAGCAAAAATAGAAAAAGATTTATTCCAAACAATTTTTATTTGACAAAAACATGCAAGGTGTTAAATGCATGAAGGTGCACGAAAACAAAAGAACAAACAAATCTAATAAAGGGGATTTTTCCGGGCCGTTACAGCAACCATGTTGTAAACATGCAAATGAACACAAACAAAAGATCATGAAAATGAAACAATGAAAGTCAAACGTGTGTTCAAATCATAAGGAAAAACATACAAATGGTTTTCAGCTTGTCCTTCAAAGAGAGCAAAACATAAATGCATAGGACACCTTCAAGTTTAAGAGGGCGACTAGATACAAATAATTTGAGAACAAGTGAAACCAACAATATGAATCAATCAATGAACTTTGGGACAATGCATATTACACTAAGAATGACAACTATGCTCTCTTAATGGTGCATAAAGATAGAAGGTGGTGACACAACATAAAAGTAAAAGAAGGGCCCTTCGCAGAGGGAAGCAGTGATTGCAAGTTTTATAACCTTAAAAAATTATGGTACTTACCGGCTTTGAGCTCTCATTGCCCCCATCATAAGCATCTTGAATGGTTAAAGTTAATGCGAGAACAATTATGATGCATATGCTTGACAAATCATAAGTTGAAAACCTCATGCCCCGTGAATACGAGTACCCAAACCTCATGCTACTTTACTTAGAGTCCCAAGCAAGGCTCTTGTCATTGTAAGTATATGCATATCATTGAGAACCGGCAATGGGGTACCTCCGTGCCCGATGACATGGAACAAGCCCACACCAAAATGACAGGACAAGCAGACAATGAACACCTCGACATCTCTTTTATTTGCCATTTGTTTAGCTTTTTATTGTGAGATGCGTCGTCGAATGTTCACCATGAGTATGCTGCAAATTTCCACCATGAATTATGCATGGCTTAGATTAGCGGCCCGGCGTTTCCCTAACACATATACAAACTCCATGATCCCCACAAGATTCCTAATTCATTTCACACCGCGGGCATCCATAAACAAAAGATCACGATATCAACTCAAATAAGAAGTGCAATGTTGAAAGCTTGCCCATGACTGCATGGCTGGGCTAGTCTCCAACTTACAACTTGCAAGCATAACAACTCAACATAAGAGACCACAATGTCAAATTTTTAAGAACAGGAAAAAGTAAAGTGTGCCTTCCGGTTCGTGAGATCTTTACTGACCGAATTTTGCATAACACTGGTAAGAGTTTAATTTGAAGAGAAAATAAAAGCAAGTCAAATTTACTTGGAATAGCAAATTGCTAGTAGGTATGTATGGTGGACACAATAGAAAACTTTGGCTTTTAGGAGTTGGATGCACGAGTAGAGCTCATACTCAGTACAAGGCGAGGGCTAGCAAAAGACTGGGAGCGACCAACTAAGAGAGCAGTAATGGCCATAATCATGCAAAGCGACAAAGCGACATTAAAAGAAGCATAAGATGGCATCAAAAGTCAAAAACTAAATGATCATAGAGGCTATTAGCGACTTTGTATGAGTCTAACATGTGTGAGCATGCGCCAAGTCAACCCAAATAAAGCATCAAGGAGAAAACCAAAATAATGCTTCCATACAATAAAAACAACGCATGATTTTTTCAAAGGCTCATTAAGCAATCTCAGTTATTTGAGACAAGTCATGCTAAAGCAAAACCACTAAGCATACTATCAAAAAGACATCAAGCATGACATGAAAAAGCCTAAGCCGCAGTCTACACAAGCTCCTTCTTGTACCACTTTTTTGCACAAAGCATTTTCTCTTTTCCAACACCATTTGAAAATTTTAAAGACACCTCTTTTGATGAAAACCAATAAAGATCAGAGGCAAAAATACACCTTGATGAAAATATATGACAAGGTCTGAACGCAAATCTAGGTGAAAATGAAAACCAAAAGCAGTAGCAGAAAAAGAAGAACACTCGATTTTTAATAAGAGTGAAAACTAGAGCGTTCTTGGCAAATGAAAAAGCAAGGCAACTTCTCCAAAAGAAATTTGTTGGGGTCCAACCATTTATTGCAGCAAACAAACAAACTAAACTAACTAAGAAAACTAAAACAACTGATGCTCCAAGAAAAACACATAGTGCATGAAGCAATAAAAATATAGTGTTTTGAAAGGTGACCTGATTTTTGCCGATGAAGAAGGGGTGCCTCGGGGGCATCCCCAAGCTTTGACGCTTGTAATTCTTGGATATTTCTTGGGGTGATGCATGGGCATCCCCAAGCTTGAGCATTTGTCCATTCTTCAACTCATCTCATCATTCTCCAATCCCTACACTTGAAAACTTCCTTCATACAAAACTAAACACAATTCTATTAGCAACATAAGTGCAAGCATAACATATAATCAACCTCTTTTTTGCTTTAGGTTTCAACTCAAAACCACCACATATATAGTAAATACTACTGTAGCAACTTCTCTAAAAGTTCCATGATCAAAAGAACTCAAAAGAAAGCGATAAAGTGGCAAACACAAATATTGGCAGAAATCTGTCAAAACTGAACAGCTGACAAAGGTCGAATTTTTGAGGGGTTTTCTGTTGCTCAAATAAAAAAGTGTTCAACTAACGAAAGTTTGGATATAATCTGGGGAATATGCACAAGAAATCGCAAGTCCAAAATATATACAGAGAATTTATACGAATTTTTACGGTGCAGCACCGAAAACAGTTTCAGGACAGCAACATCCCCAAATCTTACCTCACTCGAATTAGAGGCTTCTCTTGGCACAAAAACGAAATAAACAAGATAAGGAGCGGTCATTACAGTAGTAATGACTTCCAAGACTCAAATAAAAGAAAAAGTACTGAGAATAAAAACATTGGGTTATCTCCCAAGAGTGCTTTTCTTTAATGCCTTTGAGCTAGGCGCAGAAAATTGCGAATCAAGTAACATCAAGTGATGAAGCATCAAGCTCATAATTTGCTCTAAGAATAGAGTCAAAAAGTAATTTATTCCTTTTCCTAGGGAAGTGTTCCATACCTTTCTTGAGTGGGAATTGATATTTGATAGTGCCTTCCCTCATATCAATGATGGCACCTACAGTTCGAAGAAAGGGTCTTCCCAAAATAATAGGACATGAAGCATGGCATTCAACGTCCATAACAAGAAAATCAACGGGAACAAGGTTATTGTTAACCACAATAAGAACATCATTAATCCTTCCCAAAGGTTTCTTCTTAGCAACATCAGCAATAGGAACATCAAAATAACACTTTTCAAGCGGTGGTAAATCAAGCATGTCATAAATCTTTCTAGGCATGATAGAAATACTAGCACCTAGATCGCATAAAGCATGGCAATCATAACCATTAACATGCATATTAATGATGGGTTCCCAACCATCTTCTAACTTCTTGGGAACATAAGCTTTTTGCTTCAACTTTTCATCCCTAATTTTTATGAGAGCATTGGTAATATGCTTAGTAAAAGCAATATTTAAAGAACTAGCATTGGGAGTCAAAGCAAGCTTTTGCAAGAACAAAATTACTTCAGATATATTGCAGCCATCAACATCAAAATCATTAAAAGAAGTAGAGCTATCATCTCCCACACTCCGAAAAATTTCAGCACTCTTTTGAGAACAAGTTTTGGCAGTTTTAGGCTTTTTAACACAAGGAGTGGGAGTTTTCTCTACATCAATCAAAGTAGGAGGATTGCTAGCATTAGGAGCAACATCATTAGAGGTAGTAATGGTACATACCTTCATCTCTCTAGGCATCTCATCTTCTCTTTCCCACCTGGCATGCAATTCCGCTAACAATCTAATATTTTCATCAATTCCAACTTGAATAGCATTAGCGGTAGCAAAAACATTATTCTCTTTCACATCATTAGGCAACACTAATAATTTCAGAAGTTCAACATCATGAGCAAGGCTATCAACTTTAGCAGCAAGAATATCAATTTTGCCTAACTTTTCCTCAACAGACTTGTTAAAAGCAGTTTGCTTACCGATGAAGTCCTTGAGCATTACCTCAAGCTCGGAGGGCGCGGCCCTAGTGTTGTTGTAGGAATTACCATAAGAGTTACGATAACCATTACCATTGGTAGAAGGATACGGCCTATAATTGTTACTAGCAAAATTGTTCTTATAAGCATTGTTGTTAAAATTATTGTTTCTAATGAAATTCACATCAACATGCTCTTCTTGAGCAACCAGAGAGGCTAAAGGAACATTATTAGGATCAACATGAGTCCTATCACTAGCAAGCATAGCCATAATGGTATCTATCTTATCATTCAAGGAAGAGGTCTCCTCAACAGAATTTACCTTCTTACCTTGTGGAGCTCTCTCGGTGTGCCATTCAGAATAATTTACCATCATGCTGTCGAGTAGCTTTGTTGCGGCGCCCAAGGTAAGAGACATAAAAGTGCCTCCAGCAGCTGAATCAAGTAGGTTCCTTGAAGAAAAATTCAATCCTGCATAAAAAGTTTGGACAATCATTCAAGTAGTCAGTCCATGAGTGGGGCAATTCTTTATCATAGATTTCATCCTTTCCCAAGCTTGAGCAACATGTTCATTATCAAACTGAGTAAACTTCATAATATTGCTACGCAAAGATATAATCTTAGCAGGAGGATAGTATCTACCAATAAAAGCATCCTTACACTTAGCCCATGAATCAATACTATTCTTAGTCAAAGACAGCAACCAATCTTTAGCTTTTCCTCTCAAAGAAAAAGGAAACAACTTGAGCTTAATAATATCACTATCAACATCCTTATATTTCTGCATCTCACATAGCTCAACAAAATTATTGAGATGAGCTGCAGCATCTTCAGTACTAGCACCAGAAAATTGCTCTTTCATAACAAGGTTCAACAAAGCAGGCTTAATCTCATAAAAGTTTGCAGCAGTAGCAGGTGGTGCAATAGGAGTGCAGATAAAATCACTATTGTTTGTGCTAGTAAAGTCACACAACTTGGTGTTTTCAGGATTGGCCATTTCAGCAAAATGAAAGTAAACAAGTAAAAACAACTACCAAGGATTCTAATTTTTTGGGTTTTTGATATAAAACGATGCAGGTAAAATAAATAAAGTAAAGCAAAACAATAAAACAAAGTAAAGGATGTGCGTGCGAAAACTCCCCTCGCAGAAGTCTTCTACTTCCTCCCCGGCAACGGCGCCAAAAAATTGGCTTGATGCGTGGTAAATGACCAGCCCATTGGGAACCCCAAGAGGAAGGTGTGATGAGTATAGCAGCTAGTTTTCCCTCAGTTAAGAAACCAAGGTTTATTGTTCTTGGAGAGGAGAGACAAACGACTGAAGGTGATGCTTGCTAGCTTGCGACAGCTTAGGACAATATATGGCGCCTCGTCCAAGCTTTGCTTGCTAGCTGCAACACGGAGCCTGCACACAACACAACCAAGTACTTCGTTCCCAACTTGCGATGAGGTTGTCAATCTCACCGGTTTGCTTGAAACAAAGGTTATGAGCGTATCGAGTGGAAAACAATAGAGTATGCGAGTAAAGTAAACAGGTGATAACAATATGATGGAAATAGGACCGGGATCCACTGTTCACTAGTGGTGTCTCTCCATAAGATAAATAACACATGCTGGGTAAACAAATTACAGTTGGGCAATTGATAGAATAAAGATAAACGTGATATGTCAAGAAGATCACTATGAGATTTACTCTGGGCATTACAACAAAATACATAGACCGCCATCCAACTGCATCTATGACTAATAATCCACTTGTGGTGAATCAATCCGAGAACTCCACAAGTATTAAGTTGCGAATAACAGATAATTGCATTAAGCAAAGTGTGTAATGTAAACAAAGCATATGCCCTTGAGCATATGAATGTTGTTTTCTCCCTAGTAGCAACAGCACATCTACAACCTTAGAGGTTTCTGTCACTCCCCCGGGTTAAATAGAGGCATGAACCCACTATCGAGCATAAATACCCCCTCTTGGAGTCACTAGCAACTACTCGGCCAAGATAGCTACTAACAACGGAGAGCATGCAAGATCATAAACAACATAGAGATAACAAAAGATAATATTCAGTACAGCAACTTAATCATAAACACCAATATTGTGGAATTACATAACGGTGATCTCAATCATGTAGGGCAGCTCATGAGATCTAAACATGAAGCACATGGTGGAGAAGACAACTATCTAGCTACTGCTATGGACCCATAGTCCAAGGTAGACTACTCACTCAACGCTCCGGAGGCAAGCATGGCGATGAAGAAGACCTCGGTGGCGATTCCCCTCTCCGGCAGGGTGCCGGGAAGAGCTTCTGGACCCTCCCGATCTTCGGGTCGACGGCGGCGGCGCATCGCGATGTGTTCTGGAAAATTGATCGGGTCCTTAGGTTTTTTCCGTCGGGGGGTCTTTATAGGCGAAGGGGCGATGTCAGAGGTGGAGCTAGGCTCCCTCACGCCAGGGTGGCGCGGCCTAGGGCCTGGCCGCGCCAGCCCTGTGTGTGGGGCCCTGGTGGCCCCCCTCCTACTCTCCTTCGGATCTCTGGAAGCTTCCGGGTAAAATAAGACTTCAGGAACTTGTTTCGTCCAATTCCGAGAATATTTCCTGTGTATCACTTCTGAAACACAAAAACAGCAGAAAACAGGGAACTGGCACTGTGGCGACTCGTTAATAGGTTAATTTCGGAAAATGCATAACAGTGCCACGAAGTGTAACGAAACAGTAGGCAAATGGTGTAAAAACAAGCATGGAGCATCAAAAATTATAGATACGTTGGAGACGTATCACACGTCGAGAAATAGATCTCGCCAAATCTGATGAACGGCGAGAAGACCACGCTGCCGATCTGAAGGATCGACAAGCACACGACGCTATCAACTCCGAGACGCTGCTGTGAAGGACGCCGCCCGGTGTGGCAGTAGAGTTGAAGCAGATTTATTCGCCCGGTCGTCGCTCCCACCACCACAACGACACACCCCAGCAGACAAACCCTAACCCTGAAAACTAAACCAAAACGGAGAAACGAGGTCCCCCCTCCCTCCGGCCGCCGGAGCGGCAAGCGGAGGGAGAGGAGACCAGCCCTCATGCCGGTGGAGATCTGGGGTGGGGAGGAGTTTCGTCTCTACCTCGTGGGAGGAGAGGGCAGAGCGAACGGTTTCTTCCTTCATATGCATCATTTTAATGCAAATGCCGGATACTTCATTTTTTTTAAAAAAAAAGCCCCTACTGATAAACAAACTTCCCATCGTCCAGATCTTTATAGTGATGCACATATCCCTATGTTGTTTCCCGACCGTTGTGTGCCTCGACAGTTTATATTCCCACCAACGACAAAAACTAAAGGAGATTAGTCCAGTAGTGCTAATCACTCGCTATGAAAGAAGCGACATCAGGGAATCTCCTCATCCCGTTGCAAACCAAACCTAACATACACCCTCGCGGAGTCGCGGGTGAAGACGTGAAGGTGTTCTAGTAACCTTTGCTTGATAGACTGGCATCAGCTCGTGATATCGCCAGCGTTCGAGTAAAACTCGGTCCTTTCCTCGGACGCACGCACGCTCGCAGAGACAGAGGCCCGCGGGGGACACGGCCAGCCGGCGTGGTGACTCCGGCGCTCGCTCGCACGCACCGCCCCACTGCCAAACCGCCGTCTCATTCTCCTTCTTCCCCCTTCTCCGCCTCGGTATGCCCAAAAAGCTCAACCCGCCGGTTGACGGCGGGGCTCCAGCTGTTCTGGTTTCTCCATGACTCCAACTCCCATGCAAGTTCATGCATATGCATATGCATATGCTGCGCGCCGCCCCTCTAGGCCTCTACTGTTGGAACTAATCTTGTCCTGTTACAGTTTGAGTTAGAGTAGTTAATTTTAGCTAGGCAGATCGTAAGTACATGATAGAAAAGTGAAGTCCGGTTAGTAGTCAGCTAAGTCAGAGTACTAGTACGAGTTCGTGTACTACTAGGAATCGTAGTACTAGTCCGTGTAGGACTTGTTCTACGTGGTGTTACCGTGTATTTATACACGGATATAGGTGTGTGAGTTGTAACACCGCAATGTGGAGAGAAAATAAGAAATAAAAGAAAAAGTTTAGAGCGTGTGATACGCACGCTTGGTGATAAAAAGTAGTTTCCGCGTGTGTTTATCTAGCTTTATTTGATTGATCTGTGGGCAAATTCTAACAATTGGTATCAGAGCAAGGTCGAAGATCTGAAGCTACGCTTGTCCCGGGGAGGCGACCCGTGCTAGCGCCTCGGGGCGGGCGATCGTCGGTCGGCGAAGCGATCGGGTGGAGACGGCGAACATGCCGTCGTCGGCGAGGCGGCGGACGATTGCCGTTTGGCGAAGCAACATGGAGGGGTGATAGGGCGTTGTCGTCGTGAATGCGGTGGACGAGGATGATCCACTGGTGGAAAAAAGGCATTCAATCCCGGTTTGTAAAGCCCATTAATCCCGGTTGCCGCAACCGGGACTAACAAAGCGCGACTAAAGGCTCCAGCCTTTAGTCCCGGTTGCTTAGGAACCGAGACCAATGGTCCTCCATGTGGCCCGGGGCATGTGCTGCGGCTTGAGGACCTTTGGTCCCGGTTCGTAACACGGACCGGGACTATAGGTCCATTCGGAATAAAATTGTATTTTCTGTTTCGGAATTTCTGTATTTTCTTTATTTCTGTATTTTTCTTTATTTCTCTATTATCTAATCATCTCTATTCTCATATCAAATTAGATACTTATGGCTCTCACTCCATATCTCATATCAAATTACAAGTACTTGTGGTCCTCACTTCCCGGTCGGTCACCCATCCTCACACTGCTCCACCCTTAGCATGCTTAACTTCTCCATTCCTTCCCTACTAGCTTCCAAGACTGCGCTCGCGACTTCTTGATAATGGTATGGTACCAATCCTATTAACATATACACTTTGGTAATATATAATATTACTTTTTTAAATTCCAAATAAATTCATAAAATAAGAAACAATGATTACGAATAATAAGCACCAATGAATTTCAAATAATCTTTATATATAATTTAATTATTAATTTTTAGATGATTAAAATATTCAAAAAAGCCAAAATACTTGAAAAATCACAAATTCGAAAATTAATAGACTTTGTTAACCGAAACAAAGGGAGTACATTTTTCCAAACATACTCATCCAACATGGCTCAAATGAAGTACATTTTCCAAGCAAGCTCATCCAACATTTTTCTATACATAATCATTCACCTAATTATTAAGGTTAAGACGATCAACATGGCTATTGTAGCCCTTTAGCTTCCAGAATCTTCTAGCTATCTCAAAGCCTAGTCGAGCGTCTAAAGCGGCATATTTTAGTTAGTTGAAGCTCAATGGAACTTTTTCCCAACCAAAAATTAGTTCATCTTCTTCATCATCATCATCATCATCTTCTTCTTCTTCTTCTTCTCCCTTCTTCTTGTACTTCTTCTCCTTCTTCTTCTTGTCCTTCTTCTTCTTGTTGTCCCTCTTCTTCTTCTCAAGATGTGTCCCAATAGTAGCATTGGCCAAATCATAGAGACTCGGCGTGGGCTTGCTAGTGGGGTTTGGGACAACTTGTTGAAGATCATACACGGACGGAATAACAATTCCGTATGGCCTTAGCTTGCGCAGATCGTTGTCGATAGCCACACCACAAAACTCGATGGTGGTGTCCTTCAAGAAGTCCTTGAGTAGTTGCGGCACGCCATTGGCCTTGCAAATTTGAAAGACCAATATCTCAGACTCCACCGAGAGTTGAAGGACGGCGGCACGTTGAGGGTGCGCGTGAGTGGTGAACTCACAGTCCAAGCCCACGCACTTGACCGGTGCGTCGTCGAGGAACCGGCGCTTGACCATGCGGATCCACTTCTCCACCCTCGAAGCACGGAGAGTCTCCGTGATGGCGAAGTTCATCTCTTCGATGACCACGTAGTAGATCCGAGACCGGGGCCAATGTTGCTTCTCCATTGTTGTCGAGGGAGAGAGAGCTCGCGGGCGCCGGCGGTATGTGGTGATGTGTGGGAGAGGTTTTGAGGAAGAAGGAGGCTAGGGAGATGTTTTGGGGGAAGAAGATGATCAAATATGAGTGCTTTATATAGTGAAAGAGGGAAGATGAGGAGCACACCGACGTTGATGTGAATGCAGGCGAGTTTCAAGGTCGCCGGCGCCGGTTCCCGATCGTCGCTCGTAATGTCGATCGATATCCGAAGCGTCGTCGATCGATAACTGGCGCGAAGTGGGCGGTTCGTTTAAACGGGTCATTGGTCCCGGCTCGTGGCACGAACCGGGACTAAAGAGTAACCTTTAGTCCCGGTTTGTGCCACGAGCCGGGACTAAAGGGCCATGGGGCATTAGTCCCGGCTGTTAGATGAAACCGGGACTGAAGGTCCCTTTTGAACCGGGACTAATGCCCCCTGGCCCACATTTTCAAATGAACCGGGACTGATGGACCCTTTAGCCGCGGATCGAATTTGGTCCGAGACAAATGGGACGAATGGAAGCCCATTTTTCCACTAGTGATCGTTGGTGGGAGAGGTGGTGCCGAGGTGCGGTGCCAGGAGTTCATGAAGATCATCGTCTGGGAGAGTATGTGTCAAGGAGTCATGGGTGTGCGAGTTAGCACGTCGAGTCGGCGTCGAGTCTGTGAGTCATCTATGTGTCCAAGTGCTTGTCCCTGTGAAGAGAAGTTGCAGTTGAAGGGCGTCACAATTGAGGAGTGCACGGTGTTCCGTGGGTTATGTCCATGTCCTCGTGGTGCGTCCTGGTTGCGGCCAGCGTGGGTTCGGTGATCCGAAGGCGGACGGTGGTAAGAACTGCTATGGTGGTAAGAACAACTATGGTGGTAAGAAGAGCTAATCAGCGAGCTACCATACGAGCTGCCGTAAAGCGAGGAGATGTGCGGCCAGTAGAAGAAGAAGTTACTGTACGCAAGTACAAGAGGAGTATGGTGTGAACCGAGTGCGAGGACCGCAATAGCGGTGGCACATATGTGCGAACCGAGTGTGGGCGCCAAGCAATGTCGGTGGCAAAACATAGCAGGGCGAAGGAAGAGCACTGCATGTTTCCTGCGTGGTACTAACTGTACGGACATGACAATGAAGAAGATGAAGACGTGACGTGAAGCTGCGGGAGTCAAGATCAGGGAATGCACAAGGAGATAACAAGTTTAAGATTAGGGAGAGATTGTTGGAACTAATCTTGTCCTGTTACAGTTTGAGTTAGAGTAGTTAATTTTAGCTAGGCAGATTGTAAGTACATGATAGAAAAGTGAAGTCCGGTTAGTAGTCAGCTAAGTCAGAGTACTAGTACGAGTTCGTGTACTACTAGGAATCGTAGTACTAGTCCGTGTAGGACTTGTTCTACGTGGTGTTACCGTGTATTTATACACGGACGTAGGTGTGTGAGTTGTAACACCGCAATGTGGAGAGAAAACAAGAAATAAAAGAAAAACTTTAGAGCGTGTGATACGCACGCGCTTGGTGATAAAAAGTAGTCTCCGCATGTGTTTATCTAGCTTTATTTGATTGATTTGTGGGCAAATTCCAACATCTACGCCTACGAGTAGGCTACAACCCTAGTTTATTAGTAATCCAACGGCAGACAATCTTGTTTGTTAGGGAAATGCTTAATCCTCTGAAGGCTTGCAGTTTACACACAGCATCCCTTGATCCCTGGAGCTGATCAAGCTAGCTGCTCCCTAATCATGACACTAACCAGCTTCATCGACCAGTGAGTTCTCTTTTGCGAAGACAAAAGCATCTCGAGACTCACTTGATTGCTAGTCTTCTAGACTAAAGTAGATATACAAAGAGGAGGCTCGTGGTTTTATTCTTATACTTCAAGCCACTTTACTTTATCATCGTCCTACAAAAACAAAAGATGAAGCTAAATAATGTTAAAAATTCATACCTACTCAACCACACTCTGTCTATCTTATCGGCGCCCGTACGTCCTGACCACATGCGAGACGGGAAACCGCTCCCCGCCGCCACCAGTCGCCACCACCCCCGTTTCTCTAGAGACTCCAGTCCCCGCAACTCCACTCCACTCCACTCAGTGGCGCGATCAGCTCCTATAAATCGCACCGCCGAGACAACGGAGTCGCCCAACCACGCCACAAACTTCCAGCATTCCAATTAACCAACCACCGCGCGCACACCGAGATACATCCTCCTGCAGTCAAGAACGAGATGGGGGAGGGCAATGCCGCTTCGGCAGCGCGGCCGCCGTCGTCATGCCGGCGGGGTCCCGGAGGGTGCGGGCTGGCGCTGGCCCGGCTGGTGCGGAGGCTGCGGCGGCGGAGCAAGATGCTGTGCACGGCCGCGCGGCCAGCCGCCGCATCCCGGTACTGCCACCAGTACGACCCGCTCAGCTACGCGCGCAACTTCGACCGCGACGGCTTCGGTACCGGGCTCAACGACGACGACGACGTCTCCGGCCACTTCAGCCACCACTACACCTTCGCCTCACGTTTCGTGCTCGCCTCCTCCTCCGACGGCCGGCAACCGCAGTAGGCATGCTGCTGCCGGTCGGCGGAAGCTGATCATTAGAGTTAGGTGGAGCTCTCTGTTTTTGGTTTTGTTCTTTGCCAATCGATCTCCCCAGCTGCAGCTTGGCCTGCAGATGCTTGTGTTCATATATGGGGGGATCACGTTGGCTGTAAGAATTTCCATGCCTCCTTGGCCCCTTTAGTTTTCGGCCATTTGGGGAGCTGCAGGAAATGTCTAATCAAGCCAACATTTTTATAAATTCTCGATCTGATTTCCTGGTCATATTTCGAAATCCAGATACCCCTCTCAAAACTATAGAGCAAAGTAGATTTAAAAACCAAGAATGGAGTCAAGAATGGAGAAATTGAGGTGGTGGGGAGGAGGAGGACGACCTAGATCTAGTTTGGTGTTGGATGGAGAAGAATGAAATGGTAGTGGTGGGGCTGCCAACTTATAGATCTGGCCGATCTTATCAGTGGCGCATATTGAACAAAATGCGCCATATTGATAAGTCTGCCACCTTTTCAGAGGTATGGGCCCCACTAGTTATGCGTGGCGCATATAGCAATATGCGTCATTGATATTTTATTTTTCAGTGGCGCATATTGCTATATGCGCCACGCATAACACTGGCAGGGGTGAGGCCAGTGGGGCCCAGGTGGGTCCCACATACTTATCAGTGGCGCATTACGCATAATATGCGCCACTAAAGGGTCAAATATGCGTGGCGCATATTGCAAATGCGCCATTGATAAGTCAAGATATTTTGTCGACGACCCTTCTGGTGGGTCCCACAGACTTATAGGTGGCGCATTTTGAGAATAATGTGCCACTAGCAAAAACATTATCAGTGGAGCATATTTGATAATGCGCCACTAGTAAATACTAGTGGAGCATATTGATTAATGTGCTCCACTAGTAAAACATCTATCTATAAGCCTTTTCCCACTAGTGATCATAGGAGACAGCAAGGTTGATGGAGATGGCGGTGAGGTCGATGGAGACGGTGGAGACGGCGATGGAGACCGATGGAGATGGCTCCGGGGGCACTTCCCCATCCCGGCAGGGTGCCAGAACAGAGACTTCTGTCTCCCGAAATTCGTCGGCGGTGGCGGCAGAGCTACAGAACTCTTTCTGGAAATTTGCCGATTCCCCTATTGTTTTCCGTCCCGAGGCTTTATATAGGCGAAGGGGCGTCGTCAGGGGGCTGCCAGGGCGCCCTCACAATGGGTGGGCGCGGCCAGGGGTTGGGTCGCGCCCCCCTGTTGTGTGGGCGGCCTCTGGCCCCCTCCGGCTCTCTTTCGGTCTTCGGTACTCTTCCGAGAAAAATAAGACTTCTGGAACTTGTTTCGTCCAATTCCGAGAATATTTCCTGTGTAGCTTTTCTGAAACATAAAAATAGCTGAAAACAGGGAACTGTCACTGTGGCATCTTGTCAATAGGTTAGTTCTGGAAATCGCATAAAAACGTCACAAAGTGTAACGAAACACAAGGCAAATGGTGTAAAAACAAGCATGGAGCATCAAAAATTATAGATACTAGTTGAATGCCCGTGCGTTGCCACGGCCCTCACGTTGTTTATCGAACATAGTATACATAAAAATTCACATGTGTAAAAGAGATAGCTATATAGTAATCTAAACATATAAACAAAAACATCGTGTTTACTTGGAATATCATTATCAGGACAAACTCCGCCTTCTTCTAAGTTGACTACGACTCAAGAGCTCGCTCCATCTCTTCATAGCATATCCTTTCTCCTCTCTTCCATATTAAACCCTATGTTCTGTTTACGTTTTTCCCTAAATTTTTATCGAGGCATATGAAACACCTCCATTTTGTACCTCTATGCAAATTTGTTGCATCGAGAGTACACCGTATGTCGTATTATCCCTAGACTTTACCATATACCATGCATCGATATCTTGAGCTCGCTTTTCAACATAAATAGAAAATGGCTGTTAGTGATCATTCCGAATTGAGAGCCTTTGTTGCATGACCGACTCATATAAACCATAAACTGAAGCCCCTAGAGTGATGCCATAGAATGACTATTGATTAATGAGTGATCCAATTGAAATTTGAAAAGGTACATCATATGATTCATAGTTAAGCAGCTGAGAATGGACCACCAGCAGTAAAAAACACCAGCAGTACTTCGAACAATAATAACATGATTTTCTTAATGAAATAGACATGGTATCCCTACTGTTTTAACATAAATAATAATATCATGGGAAAAAAACTTCCAGAATTACTACAAGTCATCCAACTTCACTACACTATATAAAGCAGCTATCATGAGAAATAATACAATAAATTTTCTTCATGCCTTCATTACGAGCTATCATGGAAAAGTTACAATTCTGTATGTAAACTGACGTTTCATCTTATGTAAAGAAGCAATGCACATGTTGCGACTATGCGAGCTTCCCTCTTCTTCTGTAGTTTATCCTCGTAGGTTCATACTGTGGTACGAGATTACCGTCGGCTGAGTGAACACATTTTTCGTGGTACTGCCGATCTTATCCCCTTCGAATCATGGTCAACTTGCTGCTGCCGATGATCATTCTTTGCCTGCATGGTGGAGTAGAGTTAATTTAGGCTTTTAATCTGCAATAATAAAATACACTCTTGATCAGAAGGCCTAGGCGGAGCAGGGTCATACATGTAACATGTCCCATATTTCTCCTATGCAATGGTAAATAGCACTAAGTATAAAAAGTATAGCTATGCTATGGTTCAGAATATTAGAAATTCCCTTCCACGCGTTGCAAGTGAAATCACTGCGTGTAGACACATTTCTTGTGGGGTTGATGCTAGCTTTAGATTTCCCTTATTCAAAGACTCAATTTTTCTTCAAGAGCAGTTTGGATACAACAAGAAACATGTCAACATGGAATACAAAAGAAGAGAAAAGATAGAAGCCTGCCATGAAAATGCTCGAATAAAAAATGCAGTTAAGAGAGTAGTGATAAATAATCTACCTGAGCATCCGACGAGTTAGGACACCATTGCCATTGAGATCCTCCATGCACATGACATTCTTTCCAAAATTTCCTATATATGCAATTAGGATAACAATTATTATAACAATAACAGAACATGTATATAATGGAAAAAAAGGAGAAAGAGAAACACAACGATGAGTGCTCAACAATTATAAATAAAACCCACCCGATATGTTATTTGGATATGTTATACAAAGTTAACAAATTGCCCAACTAACACAACATTGGATCTTTTTTGACACTCCCAATTTTACATGGACATGCAATAACCAAACTTGAAGCACCTTAAGCGTGCTCCACTCCAAGAAGCAATTGGTTATAAAATATAATCATTGTACTTGTACTCTCCACAAGAAAAGAATGACGGTCAACATATACAAAATATTCAGAGGTCTCCATTCACATATTCAGCCCACTTCCATCTATGTAAATTTATACTCACATATCCAGCCTAAAAGAGTATTCTACCCAGCATGTACAAAAGTACTGCTTACCTTTTCTCTTAGAGCTGACTTTGGGTAAGACACAACTTCATCACATTCAAACTCCACTGCACTCCAATATTGAATTATAGTATCAAGCCCCCACTCATCAATTCTAGAATTTATAAATAAGGGCAAAAATGTTTCCCAGCAATTATTGAATCAATAAGAGTGTACAACACTACAAGCACCAAAGAGCATAGCAGAGCATCTCGTATGGTCTGTCTTCTCATCTAAATGATCTATTTCTAGAGCCTCTTGCTACCCTGGCTCCTGTAGTACATCTTGCTACCCTTGCTCCTGTAGCACAGCTTGCTCCCCTGGTTCATCTTGCTCCGAAGGTTCCTCTTGCTGCCCTGGTACCTATATAAGCAGTTGTCATATTAATTAGTTACAGATAGTCTCTGTCTGCGTTGCAAAATAAAAGATCGAGGAGGCAGCGGCGTTTGAATGTCCCATGGTGGCGATGGGTGCACAACGTATGATGGAGTAACTGTGTTTGAATGTCTCAAGAGAAGCTTGTTGGATGCTTTCTGCATCTAAGCTCTCAGCATGGTCACCCCATAGAGTGACTGAGGCTAACTTGTCAGTTATAACAAAGAAAAGCATTGTCAATATGGGTGGATTGCTATGCTGTCTTTTCAAGGAATTGATGTTTAAAGTTGCATACTATACCTTAGTTACATCTTTTAGGTAGCTCTGTCTCCTTGGTTCTTGATTCGTCTTTGATGGGATAAGATTATGTAATGTAGTCATCGCTCCAATAACATCTGAAATTTGAAATAAAGGATAGGAGTGAATGAACACGAAAAGCAAATAATATAATGTGTAATGAGTAGGTTATTTTTAATAAAAACCTGATAGAAGAGTATTGTTTTTTGTGCGTGGCAAGACAACATAATCTCGCTGACCTTTCTGGCATAATGTGTAAAGGGACGTTTTCAGGTTCTGGCATAATCTCGCTGACCTTTCTGAGCTGAGTAACTCTGATTCTATAGAGGTGGTCTACTACCATGTATTTGTTTCGGGCAACAACTATCATGAAAGACTTGAACCTGTAAATCGAACCCTCCTTTAACTTCTCTCACTCCCTTAGATTTCCTGCAAAATAAATGTGGAGATCAGCTGGGAACGGATTGGCCAAATTAACTACTGGAAGAACGATCAAGCTAAGAAAATCATGTAAAAACAAAAGAGAAAAGCAAAAGTAGAAGCTGATTTACACATAGATCAAACAAAATGAAATGATAATCGATAAGGAGGAAAAGAAGAATCACGCACATGAGCTGCGATATGGATGACTACCTGTCTCTCGTCCTGGAGGCGGTAAGCTCTGCGCTCTAATCATGGAAGGCACGCCCACGACCTCGGGCACGAGACGGACGCAGAGAAGCCGACCGCATCGGACACTTCGACAGGAAGAATAGAATCAGCAGCAGCTGAACGACCTGAACGGGCCACGCGGCCACGCCCATAGGAGAGCCATGGCAGGCACGGCCACGACCTGGCCACGCCGACGGCCATCCAAGGACGACCCAGGAGGAATATAGCCATGGCAGGCACGGCCACGGCGTCGGGTACGCGACGGACGCCGATGAGCCAACGCATCGGACACGTCGAAACCCTAGCCTAGAGGAGGGGAAAATTGGACTCACCGTGAATGGAGGACTCCTGCCAATCAAGCCAGGAAGTGGATCATCCGGCGTCTTCTACACTCCTTGCGGCGGCGGCGGCGCCGACGACGAGGTCGCCGTGGGCAGCAGGTGAGGGGGTCGCCTCCTCCATCGCGGTGAGCACCTCAAACCCGCGACCCACTCGTCGGGGGCGGGCGTTCGCCTGAGAGGTCGTGTAGAGGCACCAGGGCGGCGTCGTCAGCGGCGCGAGGCTGGTCCGGCGGCGTCCCTCCAGAGAACCGAGCGGGGCAATAGGAGGTGAGAGCGGCGGCGGGATTGTGGAACCCTAGGTCGGGGCTTTGGCTCGTTCGATCGGAAAAAAATTCAGAAAAACATTGTTTTTACCGACCGATGACTTGGCGGTGGCTAAGGGGTGAAATAGCTGGTTGTGTAGGGGTATTTTAGGCAATCAAATGATGTAAACACAAAGTGCTAGTAAAGATGTTTGAGACGTATCAGCATCCCCAAGCTTAACTCCTACTCGTCCTCGAGTAGGTAAGTGATAACAAAAGAATAATTTTTGAGGTGACATGCACCTACACAATCTTGATCATCTATGAAAGCATTGAGTGCTAGGATCATAAGAACTTAAAACATGGGCATGAAAGACATAATCTTGATAGAAGAAACTTAGCAACCATGTTATAACATGAAATATAAGACAAACAAATGATCATGAAAATGAAACAATGAAAATCAAACTTGTGTTCAAATCATAAGGAAAAACATACAAATTGTTTTCAGCTTGTCCCTCATGGAATAGCAAAACATAAATGCATAGGACACCTTCAAGTTTAAGAGGGCGACTAGATACAAATAATTTAAGAACAAGTGAAACCAACAATATGAATCAATCAATGAAAACTTTGGGACAATGCACATTATACTCAGAATGACAACTATGCTCTCTTAACGGTGCATAAGGATAGAAGGTGGTGACTCAACATAAAAGTAAAATAAAGGCCCTTCGCGGAGGGAATCAGTGATTCCAAGTTTTATAAACCTTCAAAAATTATGGTACTTACCGGCTTTGAGCTCTTATTGCCCCCATCGTAAGCATCTTGAATGGTTAAAGTTAATGCGAGAACACTCATGCTGCATATGCTTGACAAATCATAAGTTGAAAATCTCGTGTCCCGTGAATACGAGTACCCAAACCTCATGCTACTTTACTTAGAGTCCCAAGCAAGCTCTTGTCATTGTAAGTATACATGTATCATCGAGAACCGCCAACGGAGTACCTCCGTGCCCGATGACATGGAACAAGCCCACATCAAAATGACAGGACAAGCAGACAATGAACACCTCGACATCTCTTTTATTTACCATTTGTATAGCTTTTTATTTTGAGATGCATCGCCGAATGTCCACTATGGGCATGCTGCAAATTTCCACCATGAATTATGCATGGCTTAGATTGGCGGCCCAGGCGTTTCTCTAACACATATATAAACTCCATGATCCTGCAAGATTCCCAATTCATTTCACACCGCGAGTATCCATAAACAAAAGATCACGATATCAACTCAAATAAGAAGTGCAATGTTGAAAGCTTGCCCCATGACGGCATGGTTGGGCTAATTCCCAACTTACAACTTGCAAGCATAACAACTCAATATAAGAGACCACAATGTCAAAATTTTAAAACGAGAAAAGTAAAGTGTGCCATCCGGTTCGTGAGAGCTTTACTGACCAACTTTCGCATAACACCAAAAAGAGTTTAATTTGAAGGATAGATAAAAGCAAGTCAAATGTACTTTGGAATAGCAAATTGCTAATAGGTATGTATGGTGGACACTTTGGCAAACTTGGTTTTTAGGAGTTGGATGCACGAGTAGAGCTCATACTCAATACAAAATGAAGGCTAGCAAAAGACTGGGAGCGACCAAATAAGAGAGCAATAACGGTCATAATCATGCAAAGCAACAAAGCAACATTAAAAGAAGCATAAGATGGCATCAAAAGTCAAAAACTAAATGATCATAGAGGCAATGGCGACTTTGTATGAGTCAAACATGTGTGAGCATGCGCCAAGTCAACCCAAATAAAGCATCAAAGGAGAAAACCAAAATAATGCTTCCAAATAATTAAAACAACACATGATTTTTTCAAAGGCTCATTAAGCAATCTCAGTTATTTGAGACAAGTCATGCTACAGCAAAAGCACTAAGCATACTATCAAAAAGACATCAAGCACGACATGTAAAAGTCTAGGCCGCAGTCTGCACAAGCTCCTTCTTGTACCACTTTTTTGCATAAAGTTTTTCTCTTTTCCAGCACCATTCAAACTTTTTTAATCCAACTCTTTTGATGAAAACCAACATGGTCCAGAGGAAAAAATACACCTTGATAAAAGGATATAAGAAGATCTGAACGCAAATCAAGGCGAAAACGAAAACCAAAAGCAGTAGCAAAAAAGAAAAACACTCGGTTTTTGATAAGAATGAAAACTAGAGCATTCTTGGCAAATGAAAAGCAAGGCAACTTCTCCAAAAGAAACATGATGTGATCTAACATTTATTGCATCAAACAAAACAAAAGAAAACTGAAAACAAAAACAACTGACGCAAAAAACGCATAGTGCATGAAGCAATAAAAATATAGTGTCTTGAAAGGTAACCTGATTTTTGCCGATGAAGAAGGGGGTGCCTCAGGGCATCCCCAAGCTTTGACGCTTGTACTTTTTGGATATTTCTTGGGGTGCATGGGCATCCCCAAGCTTGAGCTTTTGTCCATTCTTCATCTCATCTCATCATTCTCTAATCCCTACACTTGAAAACTTCCTTCATACAAAACTAAACACAATTCTATTAGCAAGATTAGTGTAAGCATAATATTGAATCAACCCTTTTTGCTTCAGGTTTCAACCTAAAACCACCACATATAAAGCATATACTACTGTATCAACTTCCCCAAAAGTTCCTTGATCAAAAGAACTAAAAAAGAAAGTGATTAAGCGGTAAACACAAATATTGACAGAAATCTGTCAAAACAGAACAGCTGACAAAGGTCGAATTTTCAGAGGGTTTTCTGTTGCTCAAATCAAAAAGTGTTCAACTAATGAAAGTTTGGATATAACCTGGGGCATATGCACAAGAAATCGTAGGTCCAAAAGATATACAGAGAATTTTCACGAATTTTTACGGTGCAGCACCGAAAACTGTTTCAGGACAGCAACATCCCCAAATCTTAATTACCTCACTCAAATTAGAGCCTTCTCTTGGCACAACAACGAAATAAAAAGGATAAGGAGCGGTTATTATAGTAGTAATAACTTCCAAGACTCAAATAAAAGAAAAAGTGCTGAAAATAAACAATGGATTATCTCCCAAGAGTGCTTTTCCTTAACGCCTTTGAGCTAGGCGCAGTAATTTGCAAAGATGCTTATGTAGGCGCCATAAAAGAGCTTAAAGCAAAGGCGCTATATAAGAACTTGAAGCGAAAGAGAGCATCAAAAAGCAAATATGAAACACATTTAAATCTAAACCACTTCCTATGAAAAATAGTCTTGTAAAGAGACAAGTCTTGAAAGCGCAAAGCAAAAAGCATAGGAAGGCAAAACAAGTACAACTTCAAGAATTGCAACATAAAGAGGGGAAACTCAATATTGTTGAGATCCATCAAACCATGTTTCCCTCTCTCATAATAACTTTTAGTAGCATCATGAATAGATTTAACAATATAACTATCACATAAAGCTTCCCTATCATAAGCCACATACATAAAAGAATTAATACTCCCCACATGAACAATCGTAGTAGGAGCAGATTCAACAAAATAATTATTCTCATCACCATAATCATCAAAAGCAGGAGGCATATTGTAATCATAACTATTTTTCTCCTCAAAAGTAGGTGAACTGAAAATATTATACCCATCATCATAACCATCATAAACTAGAGGTTTAGTATCATCACAAGCTAGAGAACAACTATTTCGCAAAGCATATTCATCAAACATATCATCATAAGAAGGAACATGGATAGTACTAATGGTACAACAATTATTAACCTTAGAGTTGGTACCAAAAAGATTTTCAATATCAAAAGTAGAGTGCTTTTCCCAATCATGATCACTAACATAGGTAACAGGCATGAGAACATCATCCCAATCAGAATTATCATAATCTATAGCAGGATCATAATGCTTAGGGGAAGATACCGCGTCTTCTCGCTTTTTACTCCTATTCTTCTTCTTCTTCATACTCTTCTTACTCTCTCCTTTAGGAGGAAGAAACTTGAAGGGCATCTTCTCCACATATCCTTTAGGAGGGAAAGGCATCTTCTCCACATAATCTGGTTTGCTGACAGAAACAACAGAAAAAACTTTGGAGGATTCCTCCTCTCTATTAATAAGATCGAAACATCTATTAGTCCTTTCATAGCTTGGCAAAACATCATGTTTTATAAGATCTTGTAAGTAAGTATTTGTGAGGCAATCTTTAGCATAATAGAGACGACAAACATGAAGGATGCTATTAATATCAACATCTCTCATATCAACCAAAGAAATATTTCTAGATATCTCTTCACAATTCAAAAACAAAGTAAGCTCATCATGCTGATTGAAAGTAATCTTATCATCACAATACAAATCTGCGGTACTCGTTCGATTAATTGGGCATTGAAAATTAAAGTGACCCATTTTACCGCAAAGTTCACAAAGAAAAGGATAAAGCTCACAAACCCTTTCACCAAGCACATCTAGATCCCTGAGCCACATATTGGTTTCTTCATTCCCGTAGGTGATGCAATAATCTTCCTTGTTGTGACTCTGTTCACAAGGTCTATGTATTCCACAAAAATTAACATGCTTATAGGAAATAGGACTTTCAGAGGTTCGAGCATGTTTATTGCAATCGTTAACAACAATATCATTTTCTACGCAAGTGTCCTTAAAAGGTTCATGATACACGTCCCCATTTCCTTTAGGAACATTAATATGGGAAGCAAAGGTTTTAAAGCAATCAATCATAATTTCAGGATCAAGACCATACTTAGCACTAAGCTCTTGAAAATCAACAGTTTTAGCGAAAGACTTAATGCAATCAAACTCGTAATTCATACCTGATCCTTTACCTTTGTCGCTATCCCAACCTTTAATATTGTTTTGAATTGTTTCAAGCAGATCCCACTTGGTGTCAACATCCTTGCTTGTGAAAGACCCATCAAAGCATGCATCTAGATAGTCCTTGTAATATCCTGAAAGCCTTGCATAAAAATTATTAATAACAATATTACGAGGAAGATCATGAATAGGACATTTATGCATTAGTAACTTCAATCTTCCCCATGCTTGGGCAATGCTTTATCCCTCATGCGGATGGAAATTATAAATGTAATTTCTATCTTTATAAACCTCACTAGAAGGATAGAATTTAGAATAAAAGAGAGGTACAATTTCCTCCCACTCAACCGGTCGGCCATCTTTTAGTGCTTTATACCATTCCGCAGCTCTGCCCTTCAGTGATAAAGAAAATAGCTTTCTCTTAACTTGGTTCATTGAAATACCTGCACACTGGAACAACTCGCATAATTCATGTATAAAGAGCAAATGATCACCGGGATGGACAGTTCCATCTCCTAAATAGCAGTTATCCATAGCACGTTCAACAATCTTCATGGGTATTTTAAAAGGATGAGGAGCACAAGCATCATTAGAAACATCACATATGGGAGATAAAATATCATCAGAGCAAACTTTCTCCACTAAAGCTGGGAACTAAAAATATCATGCTTAACAAAACCAACTTCCCCAAGCTTAGACTTTTCCATAGCATTAGCAATAACGGGATTCAAAGCATTCGTACTAATAACATTGCTATGTGAAATAAGCTCCAAAGGTTTTTCAATTTTCTCTTCAAATCTAAACTCAGAAAAAAGACTAAAGAACTCTTTATTTTCCATTAAGCCTAACTAGTGAAAATAAAAACAAGAAATAAAAAGATATAATTGCAGAATCTAAAGGAAATAACTCCGAGCACTCACACAGGAGGATGCGAGTACCTTTTACCTTACCTCCCCGGCAACGGCGCCAGAAAAGAGCTTGATGTCTACGCATGCGTCTGTTCTTGTAGACATTGTTGGGCCTCCAAGTGCAGAGGTTTGTAGAGCAGCAGCAAGTTTCCCTTAAGTGGATCACCCAAGGTTTATCGAACTCAGGGAGGAAGAGGTCAAAGTTATCCCTCTCAAATAACCCTGCAATTACGATACAGAAAGTCTCTTGTGTCCCCAACACACCCAATACACTTGTCAGATGTATAGGTGTACTAGTTCGGCGAAGAGATAGTGAAATACAAGTAGTAGTGATGATTATAAGTAGCAAATGTGATCTGAAATAAATATCGCTGCGAGCAAACATGTAACAACAGGAAGTAAACGGTGTGCAATGCTTGAAAACAAGGCCTAGGGATCATACTTTCACTAGTGGACACACTCCCAACAAATATAACATAATTGAACCAATAGATACTATCATCAATATGCAACTCAAAACAATTCTCCAATGGAAAACATACACTAATCATGCATAGGGCTACGAAGCACTCCTCAAAGTCCGTATGTACCCAAACTAGATTGTCCCATATTATCACCGTGAACGCACTAGATGGTTCCAACAAACACCAACATTTCATAGAGACATTAACCAAAAAGATACACATGATGCACACACTAGTCACCTTTACACCATGATACGAGGTATCTCCGGAGAGTATAATAATAAAGCATAGGAGTAGCATAATATCTGAATAATAACATCTACCAATTCAACTAGATACAAAGCTCACGATCACATAAAGATCACATCATGTGAGAGAGAGGTGAACCACATAGCTACCGGTAGAGCCCTCTGCCCCGGGGGAGAACTACTCCCTCCTCATCATAGGAGACAGCAAGGTTGATGGAGATGGCGGTGAGGTCGATGGAGACAGCGGAGACGGCGATGGAGACCGATGGAGATGGCTCCGGGGCACTTCCCCGTCCCGGTAGGGTGTCGGAACAGAGACTTATGTCCCCCGAAATTCGTCGGCGGCGGCGGAGCTACGGAACTCTTTCTGGAAATTTGTCGATTCCCCTAGGGTTTTCCGTCCCGAGGCTTTATATAGGCAAAGGGGCGTCGTCTGGGGGCTGCCAGGGCGCCCTAACAATGGGTGGCCGCGGCAAGGGGCTGGGCCAGGGCCCCTGTTGTGTGGGCGGCCTCTGGCCCCCGCTGGCTCTCTTTCGGTCTTCGATACTCTTCCGGGAAAAATAGGACTTCTGGAACTTGTTTCGTCCAAATTCCGAGAATATTTCCTGTGTAGCTTTTCTGAAACACAAAAACAGCAGAAAACAGGGAACTGGCACTGTGGCATCTTGTCAATAGGTTAGTTCCGGAAATCGCATAAAAATGCCATGAAATGTAACGAAACACAAGGCAAATGGTGTAAAAACAAGCATGGAGCATCAAAAATTATAGATACGTTTGAGACGTATCATCCACCGAGGAATCGTTGAGCATGTCCATATACGATGTTGTGGACTCAACATCGAACACCTTGTCTACATCCATGAAGGGTGGCGGCGGTGCGGGCGTCGACGCGGACGGAACGGAGGGAGAAGGGGTCGTGGCCTTGGAGGGCGGTGGAGGCGCGAGGCCGATGCAGCTGACCGCCTTCATCTTCACGCTGCTCGGCGGGACGCCCCTCGGCTTGAATGCCTTCGTCTTCACCCTGCCCTTCTTGTCAGCTACAGCAGTCACAGCCGGCGGAGTCACAGCCGGCGGAGCTGCGGCCGCCACAGGGGCGTCGAAGTGTTGCTTCGGGATCCTCGTCGTCTTCAACGGGATGGCGGCGGAGATCATGGCCGACAGGTCGCCGGCGTTTGGCGGACCTCCGACGGGGACATTAACCACCGCGGGCGAAGGTGGTGCACCGTAGGCGATCAGCGGGGCTTGCGGGGGATCCATGGCAGCGAGATCCGGCCGCGTCGTTGCCGGGAAGGGCGGGGCGGAGGAGATCGGGCGGCGGCGGTGGTGGTTGGGTTTCCGTGAAACCCTTCACGCGCAGTGGAGGGGAGAATGCAGATTTCGCCCTCTATTCCCCTTCCCACCCCGCACAAGTAGGGGGCGAAGAGCCGCCCCGTAGCGAAAACTGCAAAAATTCGATACGAGGGGCTGATTTACGGGGTCTGCTAGACGGCCGGGTAGAGCTCTACCCCATATATCGGCAGTTATTTTATGTGGTTGGGCCTTTTAGGGGGTCTGTTAGACATGCCCTAAGAGGAGTAGGAATCCCCCCCCCCCCAAAGCTATCACTTTCCCCCTAATATATGTACCTACGTGTGTTAGGGTGCTTAGAGAGGCAACATCTATCTCCAAGGTGTCACCCTCTTCAGACACATGCGATAACACTCTCGAAAATATCGGGCGTGGGGCGGGAAACTCCCATGATGGGTCTACTGGGGGTGCTCTTGGACTCCATGATGTTGTTATGTGCTCCTATAGCCTAACCAAACAAAATAAATTAAAAAGGTCCACCGGCCAACCATCGTTGGAGGGAAGTCAAAGGGGTAGACCACGCGGGCACACATGGCTAGAGTTTCGATGTACGTAGAGCCTGAGAGGAGTAGGAATCCCCCAAAGCTATCACTTTCCCCCTAATATATGTAGCTACGTGTGTTAGGGTGCTTAGAGAGGCAACATCTATCTTCGAGGTGTCACCCTCTTCAGACACATGCGATAACACTCTCGAAAATCTCGGGCGTAGGGCGGGAAACTCCCACGACGGGTCTACTAGGGGGGCTCTTGGACTCCACGGTGTTGTTTCGTGCTCCTATGGCCTAACCAAACAAAATAAAGTAAAAAGTCCACCGGTCAACCATCATTGGAGGGAAGTCAAAGGGGTAAACCGCGCGGACCCACCTGACTAGAGTTTCAATGTACGCAGAGCCTGAGAGGAGTTGGAATCCCCCCAAAGCTACCACTTTCCCTAATATATGTAGCTATGTGTGTTAGGATGCTTAGAGAGGTAATATCTATATTCGAGGTATCCCCCTCTTCATACACATGTGATAACACTCGAAAATCTCGAGCGTACAGTGGGAAACTCTCACGATGGGTCTACTCGGGGGATCTTGGACTCCATGGTGTTGTTCCGTGCTCCTATAGCCTAATCAAACAAAATAAAGTAAAAAGTCCACCAGTCAACCGTCGTTGGAGGGAAGTCAAACGGGTAGACCGCGCGAGCCTACATAGCTAGAGTTCTGATGTACGCACAGCCTGAGAGGAGTAGGAATCCCCCAAAGCTATCACTTTCCCCAAATATATGTAGCTACGTGTGTTAGGATGCTTTGAGAGGCAACATCTATCTCCGAGGTGTCACATTCTTCACACACATGCGATAACACTCTTGAAAGTCTCAGGCGTAGGGCGGGAAACTCCCACGACGGGTCTACTAGGGGGGATCTTGGACTTCACGGTGTTGTTTCGTGCTCCTATAGCCTAACCAAACAAAATAAAGTAAAAAATTCACCGGTCAACCATAGTAAAAAACGGGAATCCGCACTGATGACCCACAAGTATAGGGGATCGCAACAGTCTTCGAGGGAAGTAAAACCCAAATTTATTGATTCAACACAAGGGGAGCCAAATAATATTTATAAGCCTTAACAGATGAGTTGTCAATTCAGCTGCACCTGGAAACAGACTTGTTCGCAGCGGTTTATCAGTAGCAACAGTTTTATAGTGGTGATAGTAGTGAAACAATAACAACAGTAGTAAAATAAAAGTGGTAATAGTAGCAATAGTAAACGGTAGGATAAAATACTGTAGGCATAGGGATGGATGTATGGGCGTTGCATGGATAAGATAATTCATAAAATCAGTGAGACATGGGCAATTGCAAATAAATAATGATAAAGCATCCTAGTACTAACAATCATAGGCATGTGTTCCATATATAGTCGTACGTGCTCGCAATGAGAAACTTGCACGACATCTTTTATCCTACCAGCCTGTTGCTGCAGGGCCTCAAGGGAAACTACTGGTAATTAAGGTACTCCTTTTAATAAAGTATCGGAGCAAAGCATTAACACTCGGTGAACACATGTGATCCTCACATCATAGCCATCCCCTCTGGTTATCCCAATTTATGTCACTTTGGGGCCTCGGGTTCCAGACAATAATATGTGTAAACAACTTGTAGGTAATACCGTAAACAACAAGTATCATCATATAACAATAACAAGTTTAGATCTGAAATCATGGCACTCAGGCCCAAAGTGACAAGCATTAAGCACAACAAGTTGCAACAATGTCATAAGCACTAATAAAAGATACTAGACACTATGCCCTAACAATCACATAGCAAATTACATGAATGATCTCATCCAATCCCTACCATCCCCTTCACATATAGTGGGAATTACTCACACATGGCTGGGGGAGTCATGGATGGTTGACGGAGAGACGTCGGTGATGATGGTGATGAAGATCTCCTCCAAATCTCCGTCCCGGCAGGATGCTAGAACGGAGTTTCTGGTTCCGAATCACGGTTTCTAATGGCAGCGGCGCAGTGGAAGTCTATCTGGGAAAAACGCCGAACCCCCGCTATTTTCAGGTCAGAGGGTATATGTAGGCGGAAGGAGGGGTCGGGGCAACGGCCGAGGCGGCCTCACCACAGGTGGGCGCAGCCAGGGCTGGGCCGTGCCCCCTGGTGGTGAGCCCAGGCCGCAGCCCCCCTTTGTCTCTCCTTTTGGCTCTGTGGGTCTTCTGGCAAAATAGAATTTTTGCAGTATTTTCCGGGATTTTTCCTGAAAGTCAGTTTTCTGCACAAAAATGAGATGCCAGAGCAATTCTGCTGAAAATAGCGTTAGTCCGTGTTAGTTGTATTCAAAACACATAAATTAGAGGAGAAACAATAGCAAAAGTGTTCGGGAAAGTAGATACGTTTTGGATGTATCAACTCCCCCCAAGCTTAGCTATTTGCTTGTCCTCAAGCAATTCAGTTAACAACTGAGAGCGATAAAAGAAACTTTCACGAACACATTTGCTTCATATGATGTATATATACTTACTATATGATCAAGTACTCAGGCAATTCATAATAAGAAATATGCAACTAATGTTACCTCATAGTCAAGCAAGCTATGAAAGAGTGCCAATGCACTAATAACAAGTAACATGAAACATAAGAAGTTGCAAGATTGTAACACTCATAAATGATATGAAAGAGTGGTATCCCGCTTGCCTTTATTTGTGGAGCAAAACATAAATGCCGAGGCACCTCTAAAGTCCAAAGGAAGACTAGAAGTAAAAATATCAAAGATACAAGCATCAAAGTTATACCACAATTAACCGTGTTCTGGGACAAGCACATTACACTAAGAATAACAGCAATGCTCTCAAGAAGGTGCTTAAAGTTAGAAGATGAAGACTCAACATAAAAGTAAAAGAAAGGCCCTTCGGAGAGGGAAACAGTGATTTAATATGTGCTAGAGCTTTTCATTTGTAAAACAGAGATAAAAGTTTATTTTGAGAGGTGGTTGTTTCATGTCAACGACTGGCAATGGGGACTTGCTATCTTCCATAATAAACAAGTGAGAGCGGTTCCGAGTTCTTTGAAAATTTGGCATATTGGTGCTCTTTTATAAAGCTTTGGCACTCCTCCCCACCTTTTTCCTTTCTCAAGCCATGGCTAATCGATTCCATCGGGTGCCCACCAACTTTCACATACCATGGAGGAGTGTCTTTTTTCTTTCTTTTTAGAATTAGATTACAATGGTCTGACCAGCTCCCTTGCAAAATTAATGACGAGCAGATGAAGCTGCCTAGTCGAGGGGTACTCAATTTAATATGGAAGATAGCAATTCCGACCACTACGTCCCCATAAGCTAAAACAGTGGCACAAAATGAGAAGTATTTGAAAGTTTTGAAAGGTAGCACATGAAAATTTACTTGGATTGGCTTTGAAATACCATGCATAGGAATTTATAGTGGACTCTTTGGTAGACTTGGTTTTTGGTGATTGGATGCACGAGAAGTATTCCCTCTCAGTACAAGTGAAGGCTAGCAAAAGACTGGGAAGCGACAATCAAGAGAGCAATAACTGTCATAATCATGCTTGCGACAAAACAAAATTAATATAGGCATAAAAATAATACAAAAACTCTGAGGCAAAGAAAATCATCGAGGCTTAATTGACTTTTTGTTCAGTCATGTGCATGCTTGAGCATGTGCCAACTCGATTCAAATTAAGCTTTCAGGGGAGGATACCACAATAACATACCATATTATGAATAAAACAATGCAAGCAAGCGTCTACATGACATACTACAAACTATTAGTAAATTGGAACTAATCATATGAGAGCAAGAACTACAAAGCATCCATTAGATAACATATACCTTACATGAACCGACTAAGCATGTCCACATAGATGAGCATATATACAAAAATGAAAACAAATAGAGTTCATACCAGCCTCTTACCACATCTCGGATTGTCATATGTCATCATTATTGCCTTTCACTTGTGTGGCTAGAATAATATGAAGTGAATACCAAGCTCCAATGGAGTCACGAGAGACTGAACTCTACAACAAACTTTACAAAACCGAAGAAGAACAACAAATATTTTTGGGTTTTTGATTTTTGAAACAAGAACAGAAGGAAATAGCAAACAAAGCAAAATATTTTTGGATTTTTCAAATACCAAACCGAAAATAGCAAGTAAAGCAAACCAAAGCTAGCAAACTAAAAAGGCAAACAAAGAGAAACAACGGAAATATTTTTGGTCTTTTTGTGTTTTGGAAAGAAGAAATAAGAAGAACAAGAACAATAAAGAAAGCGAAACATGGATATACAAAGGACCGACAAAATACGATATGTAGATGAGTGAATCGTCGGCATACCTCCCCCCAAGCTTAGGCTTTTGGCCTCAGTGGAGATCAATGTCATCTTGACAACATGCCCCATGCTGGTGGGTCATCATTGGCATAGTCATAGCCTGGCCCTTGTGAAGATGAAGCAGATGGTGTATAATCATAGTAGGGCTGCTGGTATGGAAACTCCGCAATGTTAGAGGGCTGGACTGACTCCTCGGTCGCCTCTTCATTGTGCACGGGCTGTGGGTTCTCCTCCATGTATGCGTCGAGCTCACCCTCTGTGAGTGACCATCCATTCATGCGATCAAGGTTAAACAAAAGAGGTGCAGGCTGATGCCGAGTAAATGACCGGCCAGTTGGGAACCCCAAGAGGAAGGTATGATGAATATAGCAGCAAGATTTTCCCTCAGTAAGAAACCAAGGTTTATCGTTCAGGAGAGGAAAGAGCCAAACGACTGAAGGTGATGCCCACTAGCGTGCGACAGCTCCGGACAATTTATAGGGCGCCTCGTCCAAGCTTTGCTTTGCGAGCGACAACGTAGAACCTGCACACAACATAACCAAATACTTTGTTCCCAACTTACGATGAGGTTGTCAATCTCACCGGTTTGCTTGAAACAAAGGGTATGAGCGTATCGAGTGGAAAATGATAATAGTATGCGAGTAAAGTAAATAGTGCGAGTAAAGTAAACAGGTGATAGCAATATAAAGGAAATAGGACCGGGGTCCACAGTTCACTAGCGGTGTCTCTCTATAAGATAAAATAATACATGCTGGGTAAACAAATTACAGTTGGGCAATTGATAGAATAAAGACAACGTGCATATGATGAGAGGATCACTATGAGATTTACTCTGGGCATTACAACAAGATACATAGACCGCCATCCAACTGCATCTATGACTAATAATCCACTTGTGGCGAATCAATCCGAGAACTCCACAAGTATTAAGTTGCGAACAACAGATAATTGCATTAAGCAAAGTGTGTAATGTAAACAAAGCATATGCCCTCGAGCATATGAATGTTATTTTCCCCCTAGTAGCAACAACACATCTACACCCTTAGAGGTTTCTATCACTCCCCTAGATTAAATAGAGGCATGAACCCACTATTGAGCATAAATACCCCCTCTTGGAGTCACTAGCAACTACTTGGCCAAGATAGCTACTAACAACGGAGAGCATGCAAGATCATAAACAACATAGAGATAACATAAGATAAATTTTAGTACATCAACTCAAGCATAACACCAATATTCATCGGATCCCAACAAACCAAACATGTAGAATTATATAACGGTGATCTCAATCATGTAAGGCAGCTCATGAGATCTAAACATGAAGCACATGGTGGAGAAGACAACCATCTAGCTACTGCTATGGACCCATAGTCCAAGGTAGACTACTCACTCATTGCTCCGGAGGCAAGCATGGCGATGAAGAAGACCTCCGGTGGTGATTCCCCTCTCCGGCAGGGTGCCGGGAAGAGCTTCTGGACCCTCCCGATCTTCGGGTCGACGACGGCGGCGGATCGCGATGTGTTTTAGAAAAGTGATCGGGTCTTTAGGTTTTTCCCGTCGGAGGGGTCTTTATAGGCGAAGGGGCATCGTCAGGAGTGGACCGAGGAGGTCTCACACATAGGGTGCGTGGCCTACCCCTGGGCCGCGCCGCCCTGGTGTGTGGGCACCTCGTGGCCCCACTCCGTCTCCTCTTCGGTTCTCTGGAAGCTTCAGTGAAATTCTGGGTGACTGGCTTTTGTTTCGTCCAATTCCGAGAATGTTTCCTGTGTAACTTTTCTGAAACACAAAACAGCAGAAAACAGGGAACTGGCACTGTGGTGACTTGTTAGTAGGTTAGTTCCAAAAAATGCATAAAAGTGCCACGAAGTGTAACGAAACACTAAGCAAATGGTGTAAAAATAAGCATGGAGCATCAAAAATTATGGATACGTTAGAGACGTATCACAGGCAAATGGACTGATCGATCAGTCTTCACTACCTTCCAGGTAGATTTCTTGATAAAGGTAATCTCAAACGTCAAGTTAGTCAAACAGGCATGAGGAGAAACAAACTTATGATGTAACATAGAATTAAGATCAAGCCTCTCCACTGGAAACTGAAGATCTAAAACATGAGGCACTACACCATGCAAAGCTAACAAACGTGAAGCAATAAGGCCTCCACAGATTCCCCCTTTCTTACGGTTAGCATCTAGACGAAAAGCTATTAAAGCACCCAAATTGTAAGTCCTATCGCCTCTCAGAGCAGCACCAATAAAAGCTAGATCAAAGGAGGACAACTTATTTGCAACCTTCCTAGCAAGGACACACTTGGTAATAAAGTAGGCAAAATATTGAATGGATGGAAGATGAATATTTCGAATTTCACCATCCTCTCCTGAGAAACTTCTTCCTTGACAAATATCTTCATAAAGGTCCGTTAATGGCTTAGGTCGTTCCTTCATCCTTTCGCGCGATCCCCACTGTGGTACTCGAATGGCTGCATAGAAAACATCAAAGGGCAAGTCCACAGATTTATTGTAGATTTTATAATAAACCATGGGGTTAGATGTGGACCAACTGAAACTAAAATCCTGCACCACAGACATTGTTAGTTTAGAAAATTGGGGTGGTTCACCCTCAATAAAATGTTCCAATCCTGCATTAGAGAGTAAAGTTTGGAAGTCCTGCAGGATTCGGGTAGCATTCATGAACTCTGAGCATGGATAGATTGAGGGAAAGACCCTCTCTTCACGGTGAACTCTCATGACTTCATGCACTTCTAGTTCATGTTGAAAGAGTTGGTATGCATTCTCCTCCATTTCTGAAATTTTTAACAAACCTCATAAAAAATGAATTTGACACAACCAAATGTAGGGAACTACTATAGGGAGTTACTAGAGGGCTAACATGCATCAAAATAACATTTCTAAGCAATAGAACAAGCATGCAAACTCATTTCACCTGCCACCTATAGAGCTAAAATACTCAAGAAATACTTCACTAAATAAAATTCTACTTGGACAATCAGAGGAGTCATATACCGGAGAACAAATGCTCCAAATCTCAGTAACAATGATGGGCTGAGCAAGGAGATCGAAAAATCGAGATGAAGAGCAGCAAGAACTCGAGTTTGAGCAGGTGTGTCATTGTTTTCGGGAGAGAGAAAGAGCTGGGGAGGAAGAGATAAGTGAGAGGCCAGCCCCCCCCTCACCATAGGTGGGCGCGGCCAGGGCTGGGCCGCGCCCCCTGGTGGTGAGGTGGCGTGGCAGGTCCCCCTGAGGTCTCTCAGGTGCCTCTCTGCCCCATTTTTGATATAAAAATTTAAAAAGATTTTTCTGGAATTTTTCGAGAAACTTTATTTTCGAGGATTTTTCAGAAAAACGATAAGAGAATAAAACTCGGGAAAACAACGATGGCAAGATTGCAAGCAAATCAAAACCAAGTGTGCAGCAGCACTAAGATATTCTAAACTTGTAACTAAACAGAGGGAACAAAAATGAACAAGTAAATATAAGTGAGGTAAAGTAAATGCGGTGAAAATGAAGTTTCATTCATATAAAATCACTTTGTTAACAAGGTTGATCAAGTCTTGTTACCAAACTAACTTTATGTGAGGCAAAACTTTGCATTTCACTATATGCTTATGTTACCTCGACCTTGATAGGCATAGTCCCAATCATAACAATTTTACACTCTTCCTTGGGCTTTCGCTCTGAACAAATAATTTGACCAACTCGAATGGTCTCAACATTCTTGATTGAATTTAGAGCATTCTTCCTATCAATCTTCTTGGGAAAATAGACCGTGTACTCTTTATCATTGACATTAAAAGTTACTTTTCCTTGATTGCAATTAATAACAGCACCTGCAGTGTTTAGAAAAGGTCTTCCAAGAATGATAGACATATTATCATCTTTAGGCATTTCCAACACAACAAAGTTAGTTAATATCAAACAACTGTTAGCAACTTGAACCGGAACATTTTCACATATACCAATAGGGATAGTAGTAGACTTATCAGCCATCTGCAAAGATATATCAGTCGATACCAATTTTTCTAGATCAAGTCTCTTATAAAGAGAAAAAGGCATGACACTAACTCTGGCTCCCAAATCACTTAAAGCAGTTCCAACATAGTTATTTTTAATGGAGCAAGGAATATGGTATACCTGGATCTCCAAGCTTCTCCGGAACTTTACCATCAAAAGAATAATTAGGAAGTAGAGTGGAAATTTTCTCATTAGGAATCTTCCTTTTATTAGTAACAATTTCTTTCATATATTTTGCATAAGGAGGCATTCTAATAGCATCAGTCAAAGGAATTTGCAAAAATAAAGGTTTCATCCATTCACAAAACCTGTTGTAGTGTTCTTCTTCCATGGACTTGTGTTTCTTACCAGGAAAAGGCATTGGTTTCTGTACCCAAGGTTCTCTCTCATTACCATGCTTGTTGGCAATGAAGTCTTCTTTGGTATACTTTGCATTCTTATCAATCTTTTCTGGTTCCTCTTCAACTTCTTCTTTATCGGAAGCATCACTTGGTTCAGTTTCGGCATCAGAAATAGAAACACTGTTAGGATCTTTACCTGCTTCAGAGGATTTTGCAGTTGTTTTATGCTTCTTCTTCTTCTTCTTGGAAGGAATATCATCTCTTGAAGTGCGTTGAGAATCTTGCTCGATCCTCTTAGGATGTCCTTCAGGATATAAGGGATCTTGAGTGGTAGCACCTCCTCTTGTGCGTACTTCACATGCTTTTTTCTCTTGAAGCATTAACTAGCAAGTCTTTTTGCACCTTGGTAAGCTGATCAAATTGAGTCTAAACCATTTGAAAATATTTAACAAGTATCTTCACATCATTGGAGGTTCTCTCCACAATATCCTGCAACTTGTTAATAGCTCTAGAATTTTCCAACAAATGATTCTGCACCATTCTATTAAAATTATCTTGCTTAACAATAAAATTATCCAACTCATCTAAGCATTGATCAGGAGGTTTAGAGTAAGAAACATCTCTATCATCAAAGCGTTGGAGAGAGTGTACCTCAATAGTAGATGAGTGAGGGATTGGCTTACATAATTCTTCTATAGGAGTTAAATTCTTCACATCTTCGGCCTTAATACCTTTATCCTTAAGAGATTTCTTGGCTTCCTTCATAACTTCATCATTTAATTTAATCATTCCTCTCTTCCTCGGTGTCGGCTCTGTGACCGACGCAGGTGTTGGTGCTGGTGTTGGCTCAACTAGAGTCCAATCATCATGATTCCTGCTTATTTTAGCTATTAATTCTTCAGCTTCAGCCGGAGTTCTTTCCCTGAAAACACAACCAGCACAACTATACAAATATGACTTAGATTCATCAGTTAGTCCATTATAAAATATATCAAGGAGTTCATTTTTAGGCAATGGCTCTTTAGGCAAAGCTCTAATTAAAGAACAAAACCTTGTCCAAGATTCAGGCAATATCACTCATTTTCCCTGTTCAAAATCAAAGATTTTCTGCACAGCAGCATGTTGAGCACTAGCGGGAAAATATTTCTGAAAGAAAGCATTAACCAAAGCAATAGGATGATGCCTGGTAAATAACGAGCCCGTTGGGAACCCCAAGAGGAAGGTGTGATGAATATAGCAGCAAGATTTTCCCTCAGTACGAAACCAAGGTTTATCGATCAGGAGAGGAAAGAGCCAAACGACTGAAGGTGATGCTTGCTAGCTTGCGACAGCTCAGGACAATTTATAGGGCGCCTCGTCCAAGCTTTGCTTTGCTAGCTGCAACGCGGAACATGCACACAACACAACCAAATACTTTGCTCCCAACTTACGATGAGCTTGTCAATCTCACCGGTTTGCTATAAACAAAGGAATGAGTTTATCGAGTGGAAAATGATAATAGTATGCGAGTAAAGTAAACAGTGTGAGTAAAGTAAACAGGTGATAGCAATATAAAGGAAATAGAACTGGGGTCCACAGTTCACTAGCGGTGTCTCTCCATAAGATAAAATAATACAAGCTGGGTAAACAAATTACAGTTGGGCAATCGATAGAATAAAGACAACGTGCATATGAAGAGAGGATCACTATGAGATTTACTCTGGGCATTACAACAAGATACATAGACCGCCATCCAACTGCATCTATGACTAATAATCCACTCACGGGGATATCGTCCGAACACCCCATGAGTATTAAGTTGCGAACAACAGATAATTGCATTAAGCAAAGTGTGTAATGTAAACAAAGCATATGCCCTCGAGCATATGAATGTTGTTTTCCCCCTAGTAGCAACAGCACATCTACAACCTTAGATGTTTCTGTCACTCCCCGAGATTAAATAGAGGCATGAACCCACTATCGAGCATAAATACCCCCTCTTGGAGTCACTAGCAACTACTCGGCCAAGATAGGTACTAACAACGGAGAGCATGCAAGATCATAAACAACATAGAGATAACATAAGATAAATTTCAGTACATCAACTCAAGCATAACACCAATATTCATCGGATCCCAACAAACCAAACATGTAGAATTATATAACGGTGATCTCAATCATGTAGGGCAGCTCATGAGATCTAAACATGAAGCACATGGTGGAGAAGACAACCATCTAGCTACTGCTATGGACCCATAGTCCAAGGTAGACTACTCACCCATTGCTCCGGACGCAAGCATGGCGATGAAGAAGACCTCCGGTGGTGATTCCCCTCTCCGGCAGGGTGCCGAGAAGAGCTTCTAGACCCTCCCGATCTTCGGGTCGACGGCGGCGGCGGATCACGATGTGTTCTGGAAAACTGATCGTGTCCTTAGGTTTTTCTCGTCGGGGGTCTTTATAGGCGAAGGGGCATCGTCAGAAGTGGACCAAGGCGGTCTCACACATAGGGGTGCGGCCCAGCCCCTGGCCGCGCCGCCCTGGTGTGAGGGCCCCTCGTGGCCCCACTCCATCTCCTCTTCGGTTCTCTGGAAGCTTTGGTAAAATTCTGGGCGACTGGCTTTGGTTTCGTCCAATTCCGAGAATATTTCCCGTGTAACTTTTCCGAAACACAAAAATAGCAGAAAACAGGGAACTGGCACTGTGGCGACTTGTTAGTAGGTTAGTTCCAGAAAATGCATAAAAGTGCCACGAAGTGTAACGAAACACTAAGCAAATGGTGTAAAAATAAGCATGGAGCATCAAAAATTATGGATACGTTTGAGACGTATCATCATCCCCAAGCTTAACTCCTGCTCGTCCTCGAGTAGGTAAGTGATAACAAAAGAAATAATTTTTTAGGTGACATGCACCTACACAATCTTGATCATGTATGTAAGCATTGTGCGCTGGGATCAAAAGAACTTAAAACATGGGCATGAAAGACATAATCTTGATAGAAGAAACTTAGCAACCATGTTATAACATAAAAATCAACACAGACAAAAGATCATGAAAATGAAACAATGAAAGTCAAATGTGTGTTCAAATCATAAGGAAAAACATACAAATGGTTTTCAGCTTGTCCTTCATGGAGAGCAAAACATAAATGCATATGATACCTTCAAGTTTAAGAGGGCGACTAGATACAAATAATTTGAGAACAAGTGAAGCCAACATTATGAATCAGTCAATGAAAACTTTGGGACAATGCACACTATACTAAGAATGACAACTATGCTCTCTTAATGGTGCATAAAGATAGAAGGTGGTGACTCAACATAAAAGTAAAAGAAAGGCCCTTCGCGGAGGGAAGCAGTGTTTGCAAGTTTTATAAACCTTCAAAAATTATGGTACTTACCGGATTTGAGCTCTCATTGCCCCCATCATAAGCATCTTGAATGGTTAAAGTTAATGCGAGAACACTCATGCTGCATATGCTTGACAAATCATAAGTTGAAAATCTCGTGTCCCGTGAATACGAGTACCCAAACCTCATGCTACTTTACTTAGAGTCTCAAGCAAGGCTCTTGTCATTGTAAGTATATACGTATCATCGAGAACCGCCAACGGGGTACCTCCGTGCCCGATGACATGGAACAAGTCCACATCAAAATAACAGGACAAGCAGACAATGAACACCTCGACATCTCTTTTATTTACCATTTGTTTAGCTTTTTATTTTGAGATGCGTCGTCGAATGTCCACTATGGGTATGCTGCAAATTTCCACCATGAATTATGCATGGCTTAGATTGGCGGCCCAGGCGTTTCCCTAACACATATACAAACTCCATGATCCCGCAAGATTCCCAATTCATTTCACACCGCGAGTATCCATAAACAAAAGATCACGATATCAACTCAAATAAGAAGTGCAATGTTGAAAGCTTGCCCCATGACGGCATGGTTGGGCTAGTCTCCAACTTACAACTTGCAAGCATAACAACTCAACATAAGAGACCACAATGTCAAATTTTTAAGAACGAGAAAAAGTAAAGTGTGTCATCCGGTTCGTGAGAGCTTTACTGACCAATTTTCGCATAACACTGGTAAGAGTTTAATTTGAAGAGTAGATAAAAGCAAGTCAAATGTACTTTGGAATAGCAAATTGCTAATAGGTATGTATGGTGGACACTTTAGCAAACTTAGTTTTTAGGAGTTGGATGCACGAGTAGAGCTCATACTCAGTACAAGGCGAGGGCTAGCAAAAGACTGGGAGCGACCAACTAAGAGAGCAATAACGGCCATAATCATGCAAAGCGACAAAGCAACATTAAAAGAAGCATAAGATGACATCAAAAGTCAAAAACTAAATGATCATAGAGGCAATTGGCGACTTTGGATGAGTCTAACATGTGTGAGCATGCGCCAAGTCAACCCAAATAAAGCATCAAGGAGAAAACCAAAATAATGCTTCCAAACGATAAAAACAACGCATGATTTTTTCAAAGGCTCATTAAGCAATCTCAGTTATTTGAGACAAGTCATGCTACAGCAAAACCACTAAGCATACTATCAAAAAGACATCAAGCACGACATGCAAAAGCCTAGGCCGCAGTCTACACAAGCTCCTTCTTGTACCACTTTTTTGCATAAAGCTTTTTCTCTTTTCCAACACCATTCAAAAATTTTATAAACACCTCTTTTGATGAAAACAAATAAAGATCAGAGGCAAAAATACACCTTGATGAAAAGATATAGCAAGATCTGAACACAAATCAAGGCAAAAATCGAAAGCTAAACGCAGTTCTAGAAAAAAAGAACACTCGTTGAAACGATAAGAATGAAAAACAGAGTGTTCTTGGCAAATGAAAAGCAAGGCAACTTCTCCAAAAAATAAATGTTGTAGTCCAACCATTTATTGAAGCAAACAAAACAAAACTAAACTGAAAACTAAAAACAACTGACGCTCCAAGAAAAACGCATAATGCATGAAGCAATAAAAATATAGTGTCTTGAAAGGTGACCTGATTTTTGCCGATGAAGAAGGGGTGCCTCGGGGGCATCCCCAAGCTTTGACGCTTGTACTTCTTGGATATTTCTTGGGGTTATGCATGGGAATCCCCAAGCTTGAGCTTTTGTCCATTCTTCAACTCATCTCATCACTCTCCGATCCCTACACTTGAAAACTTCCTTCATACAAAACTAAACACAAATCTATTAGCAACATTAGTGTAAGCATAACATATAATCAACCTCTTTTTGCTTCAGGTTTCAACCTAAAACCACCACATATAAAGCATATACTACTGTAGCAACTTCCCCAAAAGTTCCGTGATCAAAAGAACTCAAAAAGAAAGCGATAAAGCGGCAAACACAAATATTGGCAGAAATCTGTCAAAAGAGAACAGCTGACAAAAGTCGAATTTTTGAGGATTTTCTGTTGCTCAAATCAAAAATTGTTCAACTAATGAAAGTTTGGATATAACCTGGGGCATATACACAAGATATCGCAGGTCCAAAAGATAAACAGAGAATTTTCACGAATTTTTACGGTGCAGCACCGAAAACTATTTCAGGACAGCAACATCCCCAAATCTTACCTCACTCAAATTAGAGGCTTCTCTTGGCACAAAAACGAAATAAAAAAGGATAAGGAGAGGTCATTACAGTAGTAATAACTTCCAAGACTCAAATAAAAGAAAAATAACTGAATATAAAAACATTGGGTTATCTCCCAAGAGTGCTTTTCTTTAACGCCTTTGAGCTAGGCGCAGAAAATTGCGAATCAAGTATTATCAAGTGATGAAGTGCTAGGATCAGCGGGTGCCTTACGTCCTCCTTTCTTACCTTTGCTCTTGACTCTAGGAAAGACGTGGCTATTGCAAGGTGGAGAGATAAATCTTATATTGCCTTTTCCCACATCTATAACGGCGCCCAGGAGCTTCAATAGGGATCTTCCAAGTGTGATTTGTCATTTTCCTACACATTCAATAATAAGATAATCAGTAGATATCATTCTTCCTAGGACTTTTGTAAAAACTCCTTCAGCTATTCCAACAGGAAATATAGTGGCATTATTAGTAAGGGAAATTCCTTCTCCCCCATCAGAAAGCTTCTAAAGACTCAAAGATTCATAAACATCCTTTGGCATAAGACAAAATTCAGACATAATATCACAACGAGCATGAAAAGTTTCACCACCAATGGTGATTTTTACCGTAGGATACCAACTCAAAGGTTCAGAATTTGTTGGCACATAATCAAAATGCTGGCGCAAAGTATTGTAGCAAGTATTCAAACTAGCAGTGCGAGTCTCAAGAGTATCAAGTCTATTAAAAATGCACACAAGAGAGGAATCAAAATAGGTTGGCATGCTATAAATTGTAATCAACTTCTTTATAATATTAAAGCCTTGATCTCCATCACAATGAAGGAAATCTCCTTCTGTAGTAGCATCCAAAGCATATCTATAACGAAGAGCAAGTCCAAAGTAAAAGCAACTAAGAAGCAAACTCAAGGTCATTTTCGGTTCAGTTTTTCCATGCCAATCATAAATTCTAGACCAAGCTACCTTAAAACTTTCCTCCTCTTTTTGTTTGAAAGTGAAAATTATATCCTCGGGCGACATAGTAGTAGCAACTGAACTAGACATAATAAACAACTACAAAGGATTCTAATTTTTTTGGGTTTTTGATAAAACGATGCAAGTAAAAATAAATAAAGTAAAGCAAAACAATAAACAAAGTAAAGGATGTGCGTGCGAAAAACTCCCCTCGCAGAAGTCTTCTTTTTCCTCCCCGGCAACGGCGCCAGAAAATATGCTTGATGCTTGGTAAATAACCAGCCCGTTGGGAACCCCAAGAGGAAGGTGTGTGATACGTCTCCAACGTATCTATAATTTTTGATGCTCCATGCTTGTTTTTACACCATTTGTCTACTGTTTCGTTACACTTAGTGGCACTTTTATGCATTTTCCGGAACTAACCTATTAACAAGTGCCATAGTGCCAGTTCCCTGTTTTCTGCTGTTTTTGTGTTTCAGAAGTGATACACAGGAAATATTCTCGGAATTGGACGAAACAACATCCTGAAGTCTTATTTTACCCGGAAGCTTCCAGAGATCCGAAGAGGAGTAGGAGGTGGGCCACAGGGGCCCCACACACCATGGTGGCGCGGCCAGGCCCCTGGCCGCGCCAGCCATGTGTGAGGGGGCCTGGTCCCACCCCTGACATCGCCCCTTCGCCTATATAAAGCCTCGGGACGGAAAACCCTAAAGGAGTCGGCAATTTTCCAGAAGCAGTTCCGTAACTCCGCCGCCGCCACCAACGAATTTCGGGGGACATAAGTCTCTGTTCCGGCACCCTGCCGGGATGGGGAAGTGCCCCCAGAGCCATCTCCATCGGTCTCCATCGCCGTCTCCACCGTCTCCATCGACCTCACCGCCATCTCCATCAACCTTGCTGTCTCCTATGATGAGGAGGGAGTAGTTCATCCCCGGGGCTGAGGGCTCTACCGGTAGCTATGTGGTTCACCTCTCTCTCCCATGATGTGATCTTTTTGTGATCGTGAGCTTTGTATCATTTTGAACAAGTAGATGTTATTATTCAGATATTATGCTACTCCTATGCTTAATTATTATAGTGTACTCTAGTGGTATTATTAAAGTAATCTATTCCTCCTGCCATGGTGTAACGGTGACAGTGCGTGCATCGTGGTGGTACTTGGTCTAGGCTACGATTGTGATCTTTTATGGATTATGAGAGTAATTATCGCTATGATAGTATTGAAGTGATCTATTCCTCCTTTCATGGTGTAATGTTGACAGTGTGTGCACCGTGTTAGTACTTAGTCTAAGTTGCAATAATATCTATCTTGAATTGTGATCTGATTTGGATGTCTCTATGAGTGGTGTTTGTCAAGTACTTGATGAACTTTAAGGGGTGCTTCTGTAGCCACTATGCAATGATTAGTGTTATTCAATAGGACAGTAATTCAGAGTACCATAGTGGAGAGAAGTTATTTATTTGTTCATTCATGTTATATTGTTGGGAGTGTGTCCACTAGTGAAAGTATGATCCCTAGGCCTTGTTTCCAAGCATTGCACACCGTTTACTTGCTGTTTTGTTACTTGTTTGCTCGCAGCGATTTTTATTCCATATTGCAGTTACTACTTATAATCATATATACCACTTGTATTTCACTATCTCTTCGCTGAACTAGTGCACCTATACATCTGACAAGTGTATTGGGTGTGTTGGGGACACAAGAGACTTTCTGTATCGTAATTGCAGGGTTGCTTGAGAGGGATAGCTTTGACCTCTAACCTCCCTGAGTTCGATATACCTTGGGTGATCCACTTAAGGGAAACTTGCTGCTGTTCTACAAACCACTGCACTTGGAGGCCCAACAAGTGTCTACAAGAATAGAAGTGCGTAGACATCAGTGTGATGAATATAGCAGCAAGATTTTCCCTCAGTATGAAACCAAGGTTTATAGATCAGGAGAGGAAAGAGCCAAACGACTGAAGGTGATGCTTGCTAGCTTGCAACAACTCAGGACAATTTATAGGGCGCCTCGTCCAAGCTTTGCTTTGCTAGCTGCAACGCGGAACCTGCACACAACACAACCAAATACTTTGCTCCCAACTTATGATGAGGTTGTCAATCTCACCGGTTTGCTGTAAACAAAGGAATGAGCGTATCGAGTGGAAAATGATAATAGTATGCGAGTAAAGTAAACAGTGCGAGTAAAGTAAATAGGTGATAGCAATATAAAGGAAATAGGACCGGGGTCCACAGTTCACTAGCAGCGTCTCTCCATAAGATAAAATAATACAAGCTGGGTAAACAAATTACAGTTGGGCAATTGATAGAATAAAGACAATGTGCATATGAAGAGAGGATCACTATGAGATTTACTTCGGGCATTACAACAAGATACATAGACCGCCATCCAACTGCATCTATGACTAATAATCCACTCATTGAGATCGTCCGAACACCCCATGAGTATTAAGTTGCGAACAACAGATAATTGCATTAAGCAAAGTGTGTAATGTAAACAAAGCATATCCCTCGAGCATATGAATGTTGTTTTCCCCCTAGTAGCAACAGCACATCTACAACCTTAGTGGTTTCTGTCACTCCCCCAGATTAAATAGAGGCATGAACCCACTATCGAGCATAAATACCCCCTCTTGGAGTCACTAGCAACTACTCGGCCAAGATAGCTACTAACAACGGAGAGCATGCAAGATCATAAACAACATAGAGATAACATAAGATAAATTTCAGTACATCAACTCAAGCATAACACCAATATTCATCGGATCCCAACAAACCAAACATGTAGAATTACATAACGGTGATCTCAATCATGTAGGGCAGCTCATGAGATCTAAACATGAAGCACATGGTGGAAAAGACAACCATCTAGCTACTACTATGGACCCATAGTCCAAGGTAAACTACTCACTCATCGCTCCGGAGGCAAGCATGGCGATGAAGAAGACCTCCGGTGGCGATTCCCCTCTCCGGCAGGGTGCCGGGAAGAGCTTCTGTACCCTCCCGATCTTCGGGTCGACAGCGGTGGCGGATCGCGATGTGTTCTGAAAGACTGATTGGGTCCTAAGGTTTTTCTCGTCGGGGGGTCTTTATAGGCGAAGGGGCATCGTCAGAAGTGGACCGAGGTGGTCTCACACATAGGGGGCGCGACCCAGCCCCTGGCCGCGCCGCCCTGGTGTGAGGGCCCCTCGTGGCCCCACTCCGTCTCCTCGTCGGTTCTCTGGAAGCTTCGGTAAAATTCTGGGCGACTGGCTTTGGTTTCGTCCAATTGCGAGAATATTTCCTGTGTAACTTTTCTGAAACACAAAAACAGCTGAAAACAAGGAACTGACACTATGGCGACTTGTTAGTAGGTTAGTTCCGGAAAATGCATAAAAGTGCCATGAAGTGTAATGAAACACTAAGCAAATGGTGTAAAAACAAGCATGGAGCATAAAAAATTATGGATACGTTTGAGACGTATCATAGGACTATGAATAGATCTAGGAGACAAGTTATTAAACCAAGTTTTAGCTGCATCTTTCAACAAGAAAGGAAAAATCTTAGCAACAAAGTAAGTGTGAAGCTTAATATCATCAGAAAACAAATTACTCAAAGTAGAAAGCTCATTCATGTGCTCCATAGCACTTTCATTCTCAGTACCACAAAAAGGCTGTTTCTCAATAATAGATATGTAAGATAAATCTAAATAGAAATCATAATCCTTGTTTCTAATATTCATGGGAGAAGTAGCAAACTTAGGATCAGGAGACAATTTATATCTAACAGCACGTCTCGCTAGAAGTTCCTTAACAGCTTTAGCATCACGAGTAGCACGAGCTTCAGCAATAAAATCATCGTCAAGCTCAATATAAGCATCATCAAAATCATCACTAGGACATTCCCTAGACTCAGGTGAACTAACAGGTGTAACAGTGGTGTTTCCCATCTTAACTCTAGCAATTATAGCATCTAAAAAGGAACCTAGCGAACCATTCTCATCAAGCACAGTAGAAGCATCATCTAAATTATCAGTGGCATTTTCAAGCTCAGCAGAAGTAGTAGCAGTAGCGTGTGCGTGTGGTGGTGTAATCAACTTACTCATAACAGATGGCGAATCAAAGAGCAACAGAAGTGTTCAAAGTCATACCTCTTCTTGTAGTGGATGGCAATATAGGAACTTTTCCATCACGAGGTTTACCCAAGATGAAAGGATTGCAGCGAACAATATGAATTCCAAGTGAACTTACAAATAAATCTATGCTCCTCGGCAACGGCACCAGAAAATAGTCTTGATGACCCACAAGTATAGGGGATCGCAATAGTCTTCGAGGGAAGTAAAACCCAAATTTATTGATTCGACACAAGGGGAGCCAAAGAATATTTATAAGCCTTAACAGATGAGTTGTCAATTCAGCTGCACCTGGAAACAGACTTATTCGCAGCGGTTTATCAGTAGCAACAGTTTTATAGTGGTGATAGTAGTGAAACAATAACAGCAGTAGTAAAATAAAAGCGGTAATAGTAGCAATAGTAAACGGTAGGATAAAATACTTTAGGCATAGGGATGGATGTACGGGCGTTGCATGGATAAGATAATTCATGAAATCAGTGAGACATGGCCAATTGCAAATAAATAATGATAAAGCATCCTAGTACTAACAATCATAGGCATGTGTTCCGTATATAGTCGTACGTGCTCGCAATGAGAAACTTGCACGACATCTTTTGTCCTACCAGCCTGTTGCAGCAGGGCCTCAAGGGAAACTACTGGTAATTAAGGTAATCCATTTAATAAAGTACCGGAGCAAAGCATTAACACTCGGTGAACACATGTGATCCTCACATCATAGCCATCCCCTCCAGTTATCCCAATTTATGTCACTTTGGGGCCTCGGGTTCCGGATAACAATATGTGTAAACAACTTGTAGGTAAGACCATAAACAACAAGTATCATCATATAACAATAACAAGTTCAGATCTGAAATCATGGCACTCAGGCCCAAAGTGATAAGCATTAAGCACAACAAGTTGCAACAATGTCATAAGCACTAATAAAAGATACTAGGCACTATGCCCTAACAATCTCATAGCAAATTACATGAATGATCTCATCCAATCCCTACCATCCCCTTCACCTATAGCGGGAATTACTCACACATGGATGGGGGAGTCATGGATGGTTGATGGAGAGACGTCGGTGATGATGGTGATGAAGATCTCCTCCAAATCCCCATCCCGGCAGGTTGCCAGAATGGAGTTTCTGGTTCCGAATCGCGATTTCTGATGGCGGCGGTGCAGCGAAAGTCTATCTGGGAAAAACGCCGAACCCCCGCTATTTTCAGGTTAGAGGGTATATGTAGGCGGAAGGAGGGGTCGAGGCGACGGCCGAGGCGGCCTCACCACAGGTGGGTGCGGCCAGGGCTGGGCCGCGCCCCTGGTGGTGAGCCCAGGCCGCAACCCCCCTTCGTCTCTCCTTTTGGCTCCGTGGGTCTTCTGGAAAAATAGAACTTTTGCAGTATTTTCTGGGATTTTTCCTGAAAGTCGGATTTCTGCACAAAAACGAGACACCAGAGCAATTCTGCTAAAAACAGCGTTAGTTCGTGTTAGTTGTATTCAAAACGCACAAATTAGAGGAGAAACAATAGCAAAAGTGTTCGGGAAAGTAGATACGTTTTGGACGTATCACGCACCGCCTGGGCGCGAGCGGGAGTTTTCGGGCGTTGTCATTTCATGTGGGTCTCAAATCGGGCGTAACTAATTCAAAAAATCGAAAAAATGTGTGAACTTTGTGTGACGTCATTTTATGTGATCTAGATGCGGGAAAAAAATTCAAACCTTGAGAAAAAATGTGTACCAGAAAGTCCCTTCACAGAAATGACCTCTCACATTCGAGGTTGCAGGAATTTTAGGTTAAATGAGCTAGATTCGGCGATGAGCATGGCATACTTTGTCAGAACAAGGCCATATCGGACACACGCGTGGCCCTTGGGATGGCGAGGAACGCCATATAGGCCAATTTTCATTTTGTACCATGAAAAGTGCCTTTTCCATTTTCGGAGTACCGAAATCGGGTTTTTTTTGTGAAGCAGCTAGCGAAACGCGAAATTGAAAGCTGGGGAAAACACCCCACATAAATAGTAGACCACCTGGGATACGCATATCAGCTCTCGTTTTGTTGCGGCAGCCTTCGAAGGTATTTTTTGAATTTTGTGCAAGTTCTTGCCGATTTCACTAGAACCGGGGTGGTTTTGCACTTTAGCGCTAAAAAGTAAACCTCCTAATTTTTTGCAAAAATAATTTTTGGATCCACAACATGTCATTTCTTCACTAAACAGGTGGAGAAAAAATGGGAATCCGCACCGCCTAGGCGCGAGCGGGAGTTTTCGGTCGTTGTCATTTCATGTGGGTCTCAAATCGGGCGTAGCTAACTAAAAAAAAGAAAAAATGTGAGACCTTCGTGTGACGTCATTTTATGTGACCTAGATACGGGAAAAAATTTCAAACCTTGAGAAAAAATGTTTACCAGAAAGTCCCTTCACAGAAATGACCTATCATGTTCGAGGTTGCATGAATTTGAGGTTAAATGAGCTAGATTCGGCGATGAGCATGACATACTTTATCTGAACATGGCCATATCGGACACACGCGTGGCCCTTGGGATGGCGAGGAACTCCATGGAGGCCGATTTTCGTTTTGTACCACGAAAAGTGCCTTTTCCATTTTCAGAGTACCGAAATCGGGTTTTTTTGTGAAGTAGCTAGCGAAACGCGAAATTGAAATCTAGGGAAAACACCCCACATAAATAGTAGACCACCTCGGATACGCATATCAGCTCTCGTTTTGTTGCGGCAGCCTTCGGAGATATTTTTTGAAATTTGTGCAAGTTCTTCCCGATTTCGCTGGAACCGGGGTGGTTTTGCACTTTAGCGCTAAAAACTAAACCTCCTGATTTTTTGCAAAAATCATTTTTAGATCCACAACATGTCATTTCTTCACTAAACAGGTGGGAAAAAATGGGAATCCGCACCGCCAAGGCGTGAGCGGGAGTTTTCGGGCATTGTCATTTCATGTGGGTCTCAAATTGGGCATAACTAATTCAAAAAAATCAAAAAAATGTGAGACCTTCGTATGACATCATTTTATGTGATCTAGATGCGGGAAAAAAATTCAAACCTATTTTTGGTAGATGCTTCACAAAAAAACCCATTTTTTGTACTAAGAAAATGAAAAATGAATTTTTTGTGCACCAAAAATTAAAACCTCCCACAACGCTCACTTTGTTCGTGCTTCTGCCTCGTGCTCGCACTCGCCTTGTGAGTCACCTCCTATCATGCCTCTTTATCTTGGTGGTTGTCCTCCTGGTGCTTCTGCCTCGCCCCTTGGTTCGCCACTTGGTTCGCCGTTTTAGGTTAGTTCCATGCTAACTTTAGGATCAAAGCCATCTTAGATAATTTTCATTCAAAAGACTTCACCTTGGAACAATTGCCATGCTAAATTGAACAAACTATGCCATTGTTTTGGTCTTGACCAAGCCCATTCGGCTTGAAAGACATGGAACTCTATACATGTAGCTCATTCTGAGAAGGGTTTTCTAGAGTTTTTGAGATAGTCCAAGTTTATTATTTTTCCTTGAAACTAGGTCACATAACATGACACAATGCGAAGGTTTCACATTTTTTGATATTTTTTTGAATTTCTTATGCTTGATTCAAAATGCAGTCAAAACGGCGAGCATGTCCCTTCTTAGCTAGGTGTTGAGTATTGCAAAACTATTATTAGATCTATGATGAAATATATACTTGTGAAGGAAAAAATGATTTTTCGAAAAAATCATAAACATACTATGAGGCGCCTCTAGTTCAAATTTGACCTATTTCCAGCTGATTCGGTAGAAGTTTGTCCTTTTTATGGGAGATACATAGAAATCTTTGGACACTCAAACATTTGGTGCTTTTGCGCATAAAATATGATCTATTAGTTTATAAAACTCTTGTGGTCCAATTAAAGATCAAAAGTTTGGTAGTTATTTCACACAAAAAACGCCATTTTTCACACTTGGAAAATTGAAAATAAACTTTTTATGCGAAGAAAAGGAAAAACACCAAAACCAAACTTTGTTTGTCGTTCCAAGTCGCACACATGTGCACAATATAGGATCGTTCAAAATTGAAGATGTGCCACTTTACACACTATTCCCATTTTAGAATTTAAAATAGATAAACTAACAAATATATGTCTTGATATTTTTTACAAAGTTTCTATCTTGCAATTAAATATGTCTAAGTATTTTCCAACTCAAATAGGAAAAAAAGAAATAATTTTAGCAAATAATGGCAACCATTGAATAAGTCTATCAACACTACACATGTTTTCTTACGCAAATAAACCACCGATTTGTCTATCTTAGAGACCGTGTTGTGGGGTCACGAAGAGGCTGGCCCTACCAGCAGTCACTGTAGTGTGCGGTGAAATGTACTCCAGGAAAACGAGGGGTGGAGGGAAATCTTTAGAACAACCACGCGGCCTAATTTTTAGATCGGATACTATATAAGACCGCATCGGAGGCCAAACCCTAACTCCCCTCCCGCTCTCCTCGTGCGCTGCCGCCCCCATGGAATCCGTCCCCGTTCAGCCGCCCCTCCTCCTCTTCTCTTGCACACCGAGCCACACACCCACCTCCCCCCGGCTCCTCTTCCACGCACGCCTCCCCCTTCGTGACCCGATGCAGCGGCGCGACCTGCAGCCGGTCTAATCTCCCACCCCCCACTGCCCCGCCCTAAGAGCATCTCCAGCCGTCCCCCCGACTTGGCCCCCGGCGGCCGTTTTTTACATTCGAACGGCGGTATTCGGCCCAGTCGCGCCCCCGGTTCCTCGTTTTCCCCCGGATTTGGGCCTAAATCCATCCGGCGAGCCCAGGCCAACCCCGGTCCCCCGGGGCGCGCTCGGGGACTCCGGACGAGAGAAAAGCGGAAACGGGCCCGCTCTGTCGGCGAGAGAACGCGCAAACCGTACAATTTGGACGCAAATTCCTCTCTCCCTCCCGTCATTGCTCTGTCGCCGCCGGCACCACCCCTCGCCAATCCGCCGGCCGGTTGCCTGAACTTCGCCGTCCCTCCTCCCACCTGCCCCCACCAGCCTATATTCCGCCGTCCGGCGTGCCGTCTGGCCACATTCCGCCGTCGGGGAACTCCTCCCGTCGCGCCTCGTCGACACGCCCAGCAGGTGTTCGTCCATTTGCTTGGCCGAAAATGGACTCAGACGACGAGGAAGAGCAGATGTTCGCCGAGATGTTTGAAGAAGAGATGGCCGCCGCCGCCCAAGACGAGGAGCATATGCTTATTTTAGCTTGCTTGTCGGGCTTGTACGCGGAGGTGGCCACCGGTCGCCGTGGTGGGTCGGCACCAGGTCGCAAGAAGTGCAAGCCGAGACAGCGAATGGAGGGCTACTGCATACTCTACGCCGACTACTTCGCTGACAATCCATTGCACGGTGAGGCTGTTTTTAGGCGTCGTTTCAGGATGAGCCGGAAGCTTTTCCTGAAAATTGTCTATGCCCTTCGAGACTACGACTCCTATTTCAGATGCAAGTTAGATTGCACCGGTATGGCAGGGTTTTCCGCCCTCCAAAAATGCACGGTGGCTATGCGGATGCTGGCATACGGAGCTCCTGGTGATAGTACCGATGACTATCTTCGGATGGCGGAGTCCACCGCCTTTGATTGTTTCTACCGGTTCTGCAGGGCGGTGATTGCAGTGTTTGGGGACACCTACTTGAGATCACCCACTGTCCAAGACACTGCTCGGATCCTCGCTTTCAATGAAGCTCGAGGATTTCCGGGGATGCTTGGAAGCATTGACTGCATGCATTGGAAATGGAAGAACTGTCCGTTCTCCTGGCAGGGAATGTACAAGGGTCACAAAAAAGGCTGCACTGTGATACTTGAGGCAGTGGCTACCCATGATCTCTGGATTTGGCACTCCTTCTTTGGTATGCCGGGATCCAACAATGACATCAACGTTTTGCAGTGCTCGCCGATCTTCTCCAAGCTTGTTGAGGGTCATGCTCCCCCGGTTGACTTTGTGATCAATGGCCGACACTACAACAAGGGATACTATCTTGCAGACGGTATCTATCCAAAGTGGGCAACATTTGTGAAGACTATCTCGAGTCCCATCCTCCCGAAGGAGATGGAGTTTGTGAAGGCACAAGAAGGTTGTCGAAAGGATGTCGAGCGTGCGTTTGGTGTCCTCCAGCAAAGATTTGCTGTAGTCCGGTTCCCCGCAATGAGTTGGTCCAAAGATCAGATATGGGAGGTGATGAACTGTTGTGTGTGCTTACACAACATGATTGTTGAGGATGAGCGGAAGCATCCGATCCCGGAGATCGAACAAGCTCTACCATATGAGAGAGAGGGTCCTCTTGCACAGCCTAATCACCAGGTGCCGGCATCGTGGGCTGCGTTCATCGCTATGCGTCAGAAGATTCGAGACTCCACTATGCATCAACTACTGCAGGATGATCTGGTGGAGCACATATGGAGGTTTCGAGGCAACACCCACTAGTTTCCATTTGATTTATTTAAAAACTTGTCAATTTATTTGCTTGTTTTGTTTAACTGTATGAGATTCGCCGAACTGATGTTTTATTTGAGCCGAATGTTGGCAAACTGTATGAAATTCGCCGAACTGGAACGTCTATTTGTAAAAATAAGTCAAAAACGCCGATTTCCGGTCGTATAGCTGGGGGTCCGGCTGGAAGTTCGGCGCTCCCCACGCCTGATTTTCATCCAATCCGGCGATAATTACCGCCGGATTCGGCCGTGGGGGACGCAAACGGCTGGAGATGCTCTAATATCCCACAACGGCATGGTCATCGTGGGAGCCTAGACGGCCTCGGCGCCGGCGGCCGGCGTGAGATCCTGGGTGGACAAGTCCACGGGAGCGCCGGATCTGGCGTTCGGTTTACTGGATGCCACTGTTACGCCATCTCTTCCCCTCCTCCCTCACTATCTATCTCTGTCAATCAGTTTCTCTCTCAGTCTCTCTCTCCAGGTACCTCCGGTAGTTGAGCCACACCAGAACTTGGAGGAAGTGGAGCCCTGCACGGATCTGGCGTCTCCGACATCGGCTACAGCGGACGGCGCAGCGTAGCGTCCTGACCGGCACGGGGAGAGATGCAGAGGTTCATGACATCGAGTTTTTTTTACTTCCATTTAGTCTTTTCGAATTTGATATGAAGTGTGCCTTATGATGTCTGGCTACCAGTTTAGCCTATTTCACTAGTCTTGTATCACACAAGTAAACCATTGTACTTCTTTTTGTCAGTTGATCTTGATTTGAGCTTAGTGGGCATCAAATTGGTAGCTAGATGATGCTCTTCTTAAATTTCAATTTTTTGCTGGATGGTTACTCCTTTTGGTAGATTACATTCACTTGGTATGCATGCATGGCTATTTCTAACTAGGTAGGAAGGCGCGGCAGCCGCGCGCTTGCCCGCGTACGGCGTCCAAGTAATATGAATAACCGATAAAAAATACAATTGAAATTACGATGAAGTTGACAAGTGAAAGTACATGGTAAATGCACATAAGAAATACTATTGTAATCAAGTTTTTTTTACTTTAGGAGTCCACATCATATTAATAGAACATAGGATGACTTAGCAGTTCATCAGGATCACATACATATGTTTGAACATGAGTTGATACACTGCCTTTGCAAAGGCCATAAGAAAGAGATGTCTAAACATTGGCGTGTGTAAGTGATAGTAGAGCGATAACAACATCATTAACAGGTGATAGAGGGGTTTCACTTGCGTCACATGAAATTTTGGTCCTGGTGATCCGCTCGCCAAAAGGTGTTTCCGATTGAGCATTCTCGTCATGTTGGCCCTGCAAAAGAGAAACCAACTCCTATGAATTCTGGTTAAGGATGCAACATATATTGGTGGTTTGGGTGTTGAATATTTCTAGAAGCATCCACAAATCAAGCAAAGCAGAGAAGAATAGAAAATAGATCCATGTTGAAGCAATAGTTTACCATATGTATGAAATTATAGATAGAGCTTTCGTAGGAGACCGAATTGCTAAATAAAAATAGAAAAACAAATACTCCCTCCATCCAGAAAAAGTTGTCAAAATTTTGTATAAATTTGGACATATTTACACACCGAATCGCGTCTAGATTCATCTAATATTTGACAAATCTGCGACATCCTTTTTAGGACTGACGAAGTATTAGAATACACCAATTACCGAGCTTGCTTGAGGAAGAAAGAGAATAAAAGCTAGTCTAAACTATGTACACTTTCATGTCTTCTCAACAATTTCTACATAGTAATGTTAACTGAAAAAATGATGCTGTGATCTACATATTACACTTAGTATATTAGAAAAAAAAACTCTACATAAACTAAATTAAATTCGAATTGAATATAATATTGATATGGGGCATTTTGGATAATGCAGTCAGACATTATATATCACTATTAACAGCGTATGTGCTAGCAACAAAAAAGACATTTTGAGATTGAACAAAACTAAGTCACCAAGCGTGTTATTACGATATTACCTGAAAGGGTAAACAAGAAGAAATTATCCATAAAATGTGTGGGAAATCTCAACCTTACTCTTCACCTTATTGGATTAGTGTAGGCAAACTCTGACAATTTCATTGACTAACTTTTCTTAGTTAAGAATTCCAGCTAGCTGCAAAAGAAAGCCCTGCTTTGTCATTTCCAAAGTTAAATGAAAAAACAATAAGATAAGATAAAGAGCAAGGCTGACATGTCATGATAGTAGAAATATCTTCCTACCATGTAGAGATGATAGACATAAAATCGACTTTGGAATGCAGAGTTCACATTATACTAAGAACTATACAATAGAAAATGTTGGGGTCACTTTTGATCAAACCAGAAGTAACCAAGTAGTAGAAAGTATAGATCCATGTATGTATCTAGTGTTATAAGATTATATTGGAGGTGGGAATCAGATTTCAGTTTTGTGTCTTGTCGTGCAGCACCTTTTACAGCCTATGGTGATTCAAACGGCAGTACAAAGCATCTCATAAAAAATGGCAAATACATACTTTACGAGTGCAGTACGTTCCAGCCTCAGCAAGCCAAAAGGCAGTAAGAAATATATAAGGATAGTTGGCTATACCAAGCTTATATGATCACTTGCGATGCATGACAACAATAGTAGATCATAGGCTGTACCAAACTTGACCACACGTCTTGAACAGACTGTTTGTCCTTGGTGCTTGTTGCAAGCACCTGCAACCAAGGTCCACGAGTTAGTAAAGGAACCCACAATATAACTGAACGTGTATATCATGCTATAGAAAGAGAATCCATCTCCTACTTTTTCAAAGAGAAGAGACCGGGACAGATAACTGGCATTTCAAACAATTAAGACAAAGGTGTAGACATGGCCTTCCATGATCTCAGCAGTCTGGGCAAAATCTTATCAAGTTAATTGTAATGGTGGCTCTGTCATCTCTGTCTTTCAACAGATGGACTTAATATTTCTTCATCCAAACCCAAGTTTGATAGGCAGACATTCAATAGCCAATTTAAGGAGAATACTGAATAACAGCTGCTTTAGCATTTTTTTTGTCACTCAATGGCCATGCATATAGGCTATACAAACAACGATGCATACTGAAAGCTGAACAAATTACAATTGAGGTTCTAAGTGAAGCATGAACTTGATATTGTGTTTGCCCTTGCTCAGCTCGGTAAATTTGATTCCGAACCCACATGCGCCTCCTTATCTAACACTTGTTCCCTGCACGATGTCCATACATATGGTACTGCGTAAATTGTTTCATAGTTTACTTTATACCCCGCTTCAAGATAAGAAAAAGGAAGAGTCCAGTGAGTGAAAAATTCAGAAAACCCGCTTATACTAAAAAATATTGAAAAAGAAATCAATGGATTGTTGACTCACATGAAGTAAATATTCCTTACAAGGGGAATTTAAATCAATCCACTGCCTTGAAAGGTTATAATAGATCTCAATTTAGCCAAGTGCTCCAATGCACAATTTGATGCTGAGAGCAACCATAGCGACCGAGTTAGAAAATATCACATGTGCTTGAGAATAATGATATAAACTTGTATGTTACTGTCAACTTGCATAATCTTAGCAAGACATGTTAAGATAACCAAATTTGCCCTGAAATTACTGTAAAGCATGTGTTCGCCTTCCTATAACAATTAGAAGTGGGTAGGTCGTTGCATGAATTTATCAAAACTGCTAAAAATGGCTATAACTGACAGTTCGCAATCTTCAACATGAAAATAAATGCACATCTGCCAATCTGATAAGTGGAATTACTCATGTTGACGTTAGTGGGTTAAATGCAACATACATGATCAAAGCCGAGAAATAGACAATAGAAGCAGAGTAAAATTATCTTTCTGAACTCTCATGTATGCACACAATAATACACATAAGAAGCTCTATAGAACTAAATCTAACGAAATCTCTTCTAGTGCAAAATCTCACATTTAGACAGTGATCTAAAGGGGGAAAAGGAACATATAATATTATGATCTTTTGCGCATAATAACTAAACAATAAAATATATATACCATGGTGTGAAATGGACTTCGGCTGCATAAGCATTGTATCATAACTGTCCACGCATACTAATAACAAGGTTGGGCACTGAAAACTCTTGCATAGACTAAATGGAGCAGACCCAGTCCATCTTTATCCACTATGAATGGAAGAACTACGAATATCATAAATAGTCTGGTTTCTGAGTAGGATATCAGTCATAAATATATAACGATGGCGTACTTTATCTACAACATTGTACTATCTCATATAGTTTGGTGGTACTGCATGATGGCTGTTATATTTAGTGCTGGATATGCTTAAACTTGATCGGTGTATACATTTAGTTATCGTCTACTGGATGTGCTTACTCTCTCCGAATGCTTATTTTAGCTTTCAAGTTTCAATAATGCTTTATCTATCATTGTGTTATAAAACCCTTAACACCAAGATAATCAAAATGACTATAAAGATCTGAGAACCCGACTCAACAAACCTCCTACTTCAATCTCCATATTTTTACTACATCTTCTTGGCTTCACAGATAAAGCACAAGTATCCATTTACACTAAATCTAGGTATAAGGAATAAGCAAATTAACTGTACCTCTACTGTATACATATGCTAGATATACCTAAACTGTCTGGGAAAATAGTAGAGCAAACTTCCCTTGTGACACCTTGAACAGGAAATTGTCTGCTCAAGACTTTCACCATCATGTGTTTCCACCCCCCCGTGCTGCATTACCAAAAAAGAAACTAATGTTAATCCATTTGACTAATTAGTGAGCCATATGTCAAAATATTATTATATCATTGGTTCATGGTAGATAGTGGAATAATTATAGTTAAGTATTTAAATTATTGGAGAGATCTTACAAAGAAAAATGGAAGTTGTTTGTCCAGGACGCCTAAGAAGGTTTCAAATATATCTAGCATTATGTAGATACATTGCTGCATTGAATTTCACTACTGGTCATTCATAGCAGAGTTTGCAGCTGCCATTTAAAATCATAACACATCATGAAAAGTTGGGTATTCAGCTGGTCATTTCCGTGGAGATCACAATGACGAGCTAACGTCAAGCCGACTTCCAACATTAGCTTTCCAAGAGCTTTAAACGATATACAAGAAATAATGCAAGGACAACTTTTAATGCATTGTGAATGAACTATGTGACCTATTGCAGGAAGGTTGAATTTATCAATTTCATATATTTTCTTTTGTCATTACAAAAAATCTGAAGGACAAACAGTAGCTAACAGAATAATATGGAATCAAGTTTGAAATCTATACATGATTTGTTACCTAATTCATTGAACTGTCCATGGTTCCCTGAAGACAACATATTCTAGTGTCTCTTCCCTGCACACCATCCAATTCATAAGGAAGAGAAGAAGTCTACGTGACATGAGGGACAAAGCAAGCAAGGAGGGAGGAGCTGTTGGTACCTTGCTGTTGATCTCAACGGCTCCTACATACCACCATGGTCCATTGGCTAAGAATGTGCATGCAACTTCTACTTCCATGTTTGATGGTAGCTTTGAGCCGATGCCTACCATTTTCATTCAATTCAGTATTCTACATGAAAAATATAGCCATGGGTACCAACGTGAGGGCACTCACCCAATAATTTCAGATGCTCAAGGTATCTTGAATAGGAAACCTGCAAATCCAAAATAGACAATATCAGTGACACCTTATCCCTTTTTCTTCTCCATGTTTAACATGAAACCTATAATGTGGACAACCATAAAGAATCAATATGCAAGTATAATGGGTACATATCATACCTCAAAAGATGTGAACACTTGATCCGGTGACCTAAGCCAACAACAGCACGACGGAGCTTGCATCCACGCATTCTTTAGATCATAATGGTATGACACCACAAAGTTCTTCACGTTTTTCCTGATGAAATCATGATACTCAATCACGATTTACCGACTAATTTTAGAATATCATATCTGATTTATCCTTAGTGTTAAACAGCACATAACAAAAAGTTCTAGCTAGGTCCAATAGAAAATGATGTGCCAGAGATAAAGATACCTGGATGTGGCAGTTATTTATGATACTCAACCGAAGATGCAATGGGTCAATAACCTACTCTGGTCCGAGCAATTATCTAGTATAGGTGAAACACCAATTGAATTTAGAAGAGGCCAAAGTGAGCTTGGCCCAGGGGCGCCACATGACTATTATGTTGTCTTTAAGTTCAAACGGAGACACTACCAAGGAGGTAGCAAGCAAGTTCAGAAGTGTGCTAGAAATTCTCAAAATAATCTCCAGAGCACAAACATTCCAAGTAAAATACGTTTAGTGGAACTTTAATGATCGAAACCAGGGTTGCCAAATAAACCGCTGGACCTACTTCTTGCTGCATATGTACGTATGCTTTTTTTGTGGCCTCTTTGGTTCAAAGGACAGGGCTGGAATCTTTAAAAAAGAATCTATATTTCTCTCCAAAAGAAAAAAAAACATCTAACTTGATGTGTATTTCATAGGATTTTCTTATGCAAAGATTCTGATATTTTTTTCTTAAAAGATTCTGATACATCCTTGTTCTTTTAATTGTATTGACAACATGGATGCATTGGGCTAGGAAAATATCCCCGGATGGTCTCCTGCAAGACTGGTGGTGTGCGTTGCACATAATCCTTGAGATTCAGAAATCAATGTTCTTTTATCATCATATATATGGCCTAGCAGTACCATCCTATGTGCGCCAGGAAACCAACGGAAAATTTGACTACGCAAGAACGCGAGACCCATTCTTGAACCTTGACACTACTGCTGCTACATTTAAATACGATGTCCATGCTAGCTTTGCATAGATAGTACTCCATGATTACTACTTTATAATAATAATAATACAAAAATACGATTCTATAGAACGTATGTGCAGGCAGCTTGGTCAGAGTGTGCCTTCCTTGAGTTGTATGGAGTACTTACTACTGATTTATTGTGAATAGAAATATTGGCATACTGAACTGTATTCCAATTTCGATGGAGTACTACCTAGTGGGCATGAACAAATAAATAATCTTAGGTTTCTCTCTGTAACAACCCAAATTTTTGGGAAATAGAAATAAATGGATTTATTAAAATCCCAAATTTTGGAGCCAACAAAAACTTTTATTGTGCATATAAGATTAATTTCTTGCCTTTTCGAAACTTCTGAATTTGAGCATTTGCTCCCATGCTTCAAATAAAAAGAGAATGGGAAGGGTTTTAAAACAAATAATTATACATGTAAAATGTTTTTGTGAAATAGAAAGAGTTTTCTAACTATTAAAGTTTGTGCATGGTTGCGTGCTAAACCCATTTGGGTCATTTGCCAAACCAAAATTAAGTCAAGCAATCACAAACAAATAGAAAAGAATCAAATACTATAAAGTGTGAAACAAAAATCAACTTGGAACTCTATTTAATATTCTACCAAAGTTTGAATTCAAATAAGAGGTCATTTCCCAACTCCATGACATCTACAAGAAAACTAACACCTTTGGACCAAGATTTAAACCTTCTGCACTTCATATTTCATGGATGCATAGAGTTTTAATATAGGTCTTTTATGATTTCATGTGGGTTTTAATTTATGGTGCAATGTTTAGTTAATTCAAACTTAACCAATGGAAGTATTAGAGAAGAACCACAAAGATCAAAGGAACCAGAAGCAAGAGAAATAAAGAAAAAGAGAAGAAAAGATGATCTAGAAAAAGTTAACCACTACCCTACTTTGGACACTTAGAATAAGAAATCTGTAACTCAAGCAAAGGTGTGGTCAGTTAGTTGAGCTTGACCACATCACATACTAACTCAACCAGGAAGTTTCCAGCAAAAACTCAAACTAGAAACCCACGCAATCATCAGCCAAACTTTGAATCTGAAACAGTGACAATGCCCAAGTTTGAAATATAAATTTTTGCAAAACTTGTTATTTCTTCGAAACAAAAATATCCCTGGAACCCTTGTCCAATATGATGAAGACCCACGGTGGCCGTTTTCAAAAATTTGAAATTTGATTTCTTGCGGGCATTTCATCGAACACGTGGTGGGCAAAAATCTAGAAAATCGGTTCTACTGTGACCAACACTGTTTCCGTACTACCTAGCCGACCTAGCCGTACTGGAGGACATCCCCTCTCACCCCTTGGTCGAGCCCCAGCCTCCCCTGCCCCGACCACGGCCGTGAGACAAGGAAGAACAGAGGAGAACCACCGCCCGGACCCCTCACTTGCTCCCTCTGAACCAGACCACCCCGCAGCCTGCAAGCGCGCCAGCAGCACCCCACAGCACACTGCAGCCCTCCGCCGAAAGCACCGACCGCCGCGTCCCTCCGTTAGCCGACACCGGCCGCGCTCTCTCCGCAGATCCACTCGCCCCGTGCTCCCTCTCCCGTCTATAAAAGGCCGCCATTCTTCCCTGAAAAGAACCCCGCCATCACCAGGAACCTCCTAGACATAATCTCCTCGCTAGTTGCTCGCCGGTTTGAGCTCGCCGGAGTAGGCCGAGCTCCGGAGCGTGCAGCCGTTCCCAGTGTTCCAGCCGCTCCCTCAAGCTGCCGTCTGGACAAGGTGGAAGAGGAGGAGCTCCTCCGCCGGACTGCAACTCGCCGTCGTCTCCCGTGCCTTCCTCGCCGAGCCCCGCCGCCGTGCCATTCCCAGCAGCCACCACCGGTGAGTTCGCTGTAGCAAGGAAGAAGATGATCCCGTACCGATTCGGTCCAATTAGTTCTGACTAGCGGGCCCCCGTTGTCAGCGTTTTATATTTTTTTCCTTGTCACCCACCCAGCTGCAGCCTAGTGGGCCGGCCCAGCTCTGTCTGTGTGTCCGGCCCGGAATGAAAAAAAAGGGGGATATTCGATTTTTCCGATTTTGCGAATTTCCGAAATTGTTTTCAGATGCTTGAGTATATTTAGTTTTCCCGGAGATCTACCGATCCAAATCTAGCAAATAAAAATGTTCTGGAAACCTTAGAACATAAGCTATCCAATAAAAGTGGTTTCAACACAATTAGATTTACAGATTGGTTGCAGTAAAAATAACAAAACAGGAGCTTTTTCACCTTAGAAAATTCATATCAATTCGAATAAAATTCCTAAAAATATAAATCCAACTTTGAAAATTCACAATTAGTGATACCCATCTGTCTATACCATTAGATCTCATTTTTGAACCTTTTAAATCAAATGCTATTTACCCATATGGTTAAATAGGCATTTGCCATATAGGATTTTATTAAACTCAAACCTATAATTGGAATTTTGATGGAGCTCTTATATATTGTTATACCACCTTTCCAATTATCTATCTGTAGGTTGATCTTAGTCCATGTGATCTGGTAGAAGGTATTTGGAGAATTAATACTACATAGTAGTAATTAGAAACTCAAACTTGCACACCTATCTCAAAATATGGAAATGATATGAAACCAATTCGAATCAACCACATTTCCAAAGATTGATCTTTGATCCCATTCAACTAGGATCCATAAACTCTACTTGTAAGATTCAAACTTGATCACTAAATCTTTGCAAACTAGAAATGGCTTCAATAAAAGAAACATACTCCAAATCCTATGGAGCCTCTTTAGTTGAACCATAATCTTGAATATATACTAGTAGTATATGAACTTTGGTCAATAAGAACTTGCAGGAGATATTTTTATAATCCAAAATAAATAAACCCTACTTAGATACAACAACTCAATCATCTCATCCATCGGAACTCAATTATCATCGAAACCACTCTCCATAGACTTCCTAGATCACTTCCCTTACCCAAGTATGTGTATTTGAGTAAATAGATGTTGTTTGTGAATTGTGTGGTGATTGTATGCTTATTTGCTTTCCAACGATTAGACGACAACGAGAGTAAGGAGAATGGATCCCGAAGTCAACCAAGCAATGGTGATGGAGAATACACAACCCGAGATGAAGATGAAGAAGCCTATGACATTGCCAAGCCAGGCAAGCCATTTTTTTATCATACCATTACCCAGTTTTATAATGCATGTTTACTTGCTTTTAAATAAAAATACATGCTAAAATGATTGTTACCAAGTTGCAAATAAGTAGTGATGTCTTTCTTGACAAGTGCATCCAACTCTTTTTGTGGATGACATCAAGGGCATCAAACCTAGCCTACCTTTGAGAAACCCTTTCCTTAGTGGATGCTAAGTAGAGCATCAAGCTAAGTCTATCCAATATACCTACCTAGATCCTTGTGCCCTCATGAGGATCATGCTTGAGCTGAAGGCATTCATGGAAAATGACTAGGTGGGAACCCCAATGGAGATCATGAAGATTTTGAAATGAAAACCTTGGAAAGGGGCAACCTTGCCCAAGGATGATTTTGAAATACAAACCTTGGAGATGGGCAACCTTCCCAAGGGTGACTTTGAAAACTATTTACAAAATGGTGACATGGTGAAGGTGACATGAAGGTTTGACAAAAATGATAAATGAGTGAAGTACCACTGGACCAATCATACAGTGCGACCACATTATCCTGGTATGGGACAGGGCTTAGTGGAGTACTTGTGTCTCCTTAGTGTAGACCCTATAAAATGTAAATGGAAGTCCGACCAGGGACTCCTCTTCCAGGGCACCCTATGGCTACGGCCTAGGTTCGCCTTGTCCTCCTTTTTAGGTGGTTGGGGTACAAGCCGAAGAGCCCTCATTGAAAATGGACTACCGGGTGTGGGACCCTACCTCGGTTAGTGGCATTCCGGTGGGACAAGCGGCTGGGAACTTTGCACACTCTGGACAGCTTCTTGGACTCCGGTGTTGAGGGGTATATCTCTAGGCGGTAGTGTTTATGCTAAGGCGGGCAGGTGAAACATTAATGGTCGGCTGCTTGTCGTGGCATATGTTGTTATGCGGGGAAGTTGCCCACACGATGAGTAGTCGGATGGTGTGGGTAAAGTGTACAACCTCTGCAGAGTGTAAAACTATTCGAATAGCCGCGTCCGCGGTCATGGACGGTTGGATTGGCGCTGCTTGGCCGTTATCAAGTTTTACTTTGAAAATGATTTGAGAAAGGTGACTTGACAATGAATTTTGATGACCATGAAGGTGACTTGGTGAACAAAAGAATTGACATTTGGGGGACTCCATCTAGAGATTTATAAAGAGCTAAATGTTTTTCTTACCATTTTAGATCAGAGATCTTTGAAAGGAAATTCTGCTTTATGCAAATGAACCTAGAGCTTAGACCAATATATGAACTATGCATTCTCTATTCATTTATTTATAAGATGGTTTGCGAGTGCATGCAATGTACTCACGGCTCTGTCCCTGGCTATTAACTTGGCCAGACTTGAAGGAGAAAAATCAAGGAGGAAGGAATCATTGACGACTTTGCGAATTAGGCTCGTTTCCTACTGTCGGCTCTGCCTGTGCGGTTGAAGCTTGACAATATGGACCCAAAGTGTTATTCCGCTGCATATTGATGTATTGTAAGGTTTGGTCTGCACGACCACCTATGTAATCCCTTTTATTTACTATTAATGTCTATGACTGTGATATCCACTACGTTATGTAAATCACAACAATGATTCTGGGATTGTGATGGATTACATAACGGGCACTTCGAATTTGCTATAAATTCGGCGGTGTCACAAGTTGGTATCAGAGCCTAGGCTGACTCTAGGAAACCCTAGTTAGTATGGTCGTTAGAAAATGATATCTCTGATATCACAAGTTTGGTATCAAGACTATCATGACCTTAGGAGACCTTAGTTAGCATGGTCGTTAGCTAAGAAAGTGATATGTTGACAAAACCTTATTTCTACAAAAGAAATTTATTTGCTTTGGTATCCAAAGCCAACTTATACTCTCATCTTATTCACTTCAAATATCTTACACTCTCAACTTATACTCTCAAGAGATTTTGACAAAGAATTTATTTACCTCTTTGATTACAAAGTCTTTTCAAAGATTTGATTTACTCTATTCCTCATCTACTTCAAATATATACTATGGATGATATACCGACCTAAGACCGAAGGACTTTTGGATGAAAAGATGAGGGACTCAATATTTTTCAAGACTTCAACCTGGGATGTCAACTACAACCGCTACCATCGAAAGAGAGACTCTTCATCTGATCTCGAAAGCTTCCAACCAGAGTCAACCCTGTGAGACAAAGACTTCAAGAGCAAATAGAGTGATCAGAAATGATGAAGACCCAGCAACCTTTTGACCCATAGGATTTATAGGAAATGCTCAGTTGATTTCATTGAGCTACCCTTACCTCACGATTACTAAGTGCGCTTAGTACCTTGATTGTTTGAATGATTGATTTATGATAGGTTGCTCATATGCCATTCGGCAACAGGTAGTATCCACCCCAACAACGGGTTTACTCAAAAATGTTTTGGTCTTTCAGGCCCAAGCTAAACTCTAAACCATACCCATCCCGCATAAGAAACCTTTTGAAAGATGTTCCCTCTCATCTACTGCAGGACTTGACCCCTCTGATGCACCCCATGCTCTCCAATCCACCATTTCAGTTATGTACGAAAGGAGGTCAGGCTAACTCGGAGTTTGAGTTTCACCTCAATAGAATTGCTCGAGAATACCAAAAGAGGTCCCACTTGAACCTAATTCCAAAGAAGAAGCAAGGAGATTTGTGCACTCAACCCTTATGTTATGATTGTGGAGAAGCACTCCATGCAAAACGTCCCTGTCCCAATCAAAGTATTCCCAACCTAGATCACCTCCGTATGAAGGCTTGTAGCCGTTGTGGAGAAGAAGGTCATCAATCTAGCCAATGTACGAGCAACTGTCCCAATTGCGACATCAAGCATCCAACTGGAGAATGCCCCTCAAGAAACATCACATGCTTCTTATGTGAGAGTAGTACTCATGTTCCAGCAAACTGCTCCATGAATCACCTGGTGACAGCTATATCCAAGATCAAGCAAAAGCATTTTCAGCTAGCAGCTCAAGTTGTCAAGACTAGCAAGGAGCATGACAGTCCTAGAAAACAACAGAAAGCTCGTAACAAAAAGAAGAGAGAAAGGAGGATAAGACGTCAAGAAAGTAGGCCTCCGGCACCCTCTAGCCTATGCTATGACCTTACCCTACGATCTGGAAGAGCTCTACCAAAGAATACTTTTCCCAATGCTAGTGACAAGACCAACATCACCTGCTATGAGTGCGGAACCCAGGGGCACTACTCCAACGACTGCCCAACAAAGTTGAACGCTGCACCAGAACCTCCGGTCGCTCAAGATCAGGTCATAACTAAAGAGAGTGTCAAACCCAGTTGCTCGGAAGATCCTGCAAATGATCTTTCATCTTCAGGAGGCAACCCTATCGACATCAACCTGGGCAGAGTTCACAACCGCATCATTATTGAAGATAGTGTCAAAGGACTCTATAGCCTCGACCCCCGCAGGGGAAGGAAGCAGCCTTACAAACCACCGGGAAGTAACTTTGGCAACCTTAAGACCCGAAGAGAAGAAAAAGATCAAACATCATGAATCAGCCATGGAATACCCCGAAGTTGCTCGTAGCCATAAAGTTAGTAAGAACAAGTTGAATCAAGTGGGAGGATCCAAGCCGAGAAGAAGCCTTAGTCACCTTAGTTGGGACTAGTCAGCTTGTTTATTTCTTTGAGAATCAAGAGCGAGAAGTGTAATCTGCAAGACCCTTATTAATGAAATCCTATGGTTTAAACCGAGAAGATTTTTGTTTTTGAAAGTGTGATTGTGTGTTGACATTGCTGTGTGATTGGTGAAGATGTGTTTTTGGCCCGTACGGCCTTATCACATTTTGGGTGTACCCAATCTTTATAGGAATCAATATACCCTACATCTCTTATCTGTTAATCTCATCTCCCAATCTATCTCAATCTTAACTTGTGAATCTCGGGACGAGATTCTTTTTAAGGGGGGAAGATTGTAACAACCCAAATTTTTGGGAAATAGAAATAAATGGATTTATTAAAATCCCAAATTTTGGAGCCAACAAAAACTTTTATTGTGCATATAAGATTAATTTCTTGCCTTTTCGAAACTTCTGAATTTGAGCATTTGCTCCCATGCTTCAAATAAAAAGAGAATGGGAAGGGTTTTAAAACAAATAATTATACATGTAAAATGTTTTTGTGAAATAGAAAGAGTTTTCTAACTATTAAAGTTTGTGCATGGTTGCGTGCTAAACCCATTTGGGTCATTTGCCAAACCAAAATTAAGTCAAGCAATCACAAACAAATAGAAAAGAATCAAATACTATAAAGTGTGAAACAAAAATCAACTTGGAACTCTATTTAATATTCTACCAAAGTTTGAATTCAAATAAGAGGTCATTTCCCAACTCCATGACATCTACAAGAAAACTAACACCTTTGGACCAAGATTTAAACCTTCTGCACTTCATATTTCATGGATGCATAGAGTTTTAATATAGGTCTTTTATGATTTCATGTGGGTTTTAATTTATGGTGCAATGTTTAGTTAATTCAAACTTAACCAATGGAAGTATTAGAGAAGAACCACAAAGATCAAAGGAACCAGAAGCAAGAGAAATAAAGAAAAAGAGAAGAAAAGATGATCTAGAAAAAGTTAACCACTACCCTACTTTGGACACTTAGAATAAGAAATCTGTAACTCAAGCAAAGGTGTGGTCAGTTAGTTGAGCTTGACCACATCACATACTAACTCAACCAGGAAGTTTCCAGCAAAAACTCAAACTAGAAACCCACGCAATCATCAGCCAAACTTTGAATCTGAAACAGTGACAATGCCCAAGTTTGAAATATAAATTTTTGCAAAACTTGTTATTTCTTCGAAACAAAAATATCCCTGGAACCCTTGTCCAATATGATGAAGACCCACGGTGGCCGTTTTCAAAAATTTGAAATTTGATTTCTTGCGGGCATTTCATCGAACACGTGGTGGGCAAAAATCTAGAAAATCGGTTCTACTGTGACCACACTGTTTCCGTACTACCTAGCCGACCTAGCCGTACTGGAGGACATCCCCTCTCACCCCTTGGTCGAGCCCCAGCCTCCCCTGCCCCGACCACGGCCGTGAGACAAGGAAGAACAGAGGAGAACCACCGCCCGGACCCCTCACTTGCTCCCTCTGAACCAGACCACCCCGCAGCCTGCAAGCGCGCCAGCAGCACCCCACAGCACACTGCAGCCCTCCGCCGAAAGCACCGACCGCCGCGTCCCTCCGTTAGCCGACACCGGCCGCGCTCTCTCCGCAGATCCACTCGCCCGTGCTCCCTCTCCCGTCTATAAAAGGCCGCCATTCTTCCCTGAAAAGAACCCCGCCATCACCAGGAACCTCCTAGACATAATCTCCTCGCTAGTTGCTCGCCGGTTTGAGCTCGCCGGAGTAGGCCGAGCTCCGGAGCGTGCAGCCGTTCCCAGTGTTCCAGCCGCTCCCTCAAGCTGCCGTCTGGACAAGGTGGAAGAGGAGGAGCTCCTCCGCCGGACTGCAACTCGCCGTCGTCCTCCCGTGCCTTCCTCGCCGAGCCCCGCCGCCGTGCCATTCCCAGCAGCCACCACCGGTGAGTTCGCTGTAGCAAGGAAGAAGATGATCCCGTACCGATTCGGTCCAATTAGTTCTGACTAGCGGGCCCCCGTTGTCAGCGTTTTATATTTTTTTCCTTGTCACCCACCCAGCTGCAGCCTAGTGGGCCGGCCCAGCTCTGTCTGTGTGTCCGGCCCGGAATGAAAAAAAAGGGGGATATTCGATTTTTCCGATTTTGCGAATTTCCGAAATTGTTTTCAGATGCTTGAGTATATTTAGTTTTCCCGGAGATCTACCGATCCAAATCTAGCAAATAAAAATGTTCTGGAAACCTTAGAACATAAGCTATCCAATAAAAGTGGTTTCAACACAATTAGATTTACAGATTGGTTGCAGTAAAAATAACAAAACAGGAGCTTTTTCACCTTAGAAAATTCATATCAATTCGAATAAAATTCCTAAAAATATAAATCCAACTTTGAAAATTCACAATTAGTGATACCCATCTGTCTATACCATTAGATCTCATTTTTGAACCTTTTAAATCAAATGCTATTTACCCATATGGTTAAATAGGCATTTGCCATATAGGATTTTATTAAACTCAAACCTATAATTGGAATTTTGATGGAGCTCTTATATATTGTTATACCACCTTTCCAATTATCTATCTGTAGGTTGATCTTAGTCCATGTGATCTGGTAGAAGGTATTTGGAGAATTAATACTACATAGTAGTAATTAGAAACTCAAACTTGCACACCTATCTCAAAATATGGAAATGATATGAAACCAATTCGAATCAACCACATTTCCAAAGATTGATCTTGATCCCATTCAACTAGGATCCATAAACTCTACTTGTAAGATTCAAACTTGATCACTAAATCTTTGCAAACTAGAAATGGCTTCAATAAAAGAAACATACTCCAAATCCTATGGAGCCTCTTTAGTTGAACCATAATCTTGAATATATACTAGTAGTATATGAACTTTGGTCAATAAGAACTTGCAGGAGATATTTTTATAATCCAAAATAAATAAACCCTACTTAGATACAACAACTCATCATCTCATCCATCGGAACTCAATTATCATCGAAACCACTCTCCATAGACTTCCTAGATCACTTCCCTTACCCAAGTATGTGTATTTGAGTAAATAGATGTTGTTTGTGAATTGTGTGGTGATTGTATGCTTATTTGCTTTCCAACGATTAGACGACAACGAGAGTAAGGAGAATGGATCCCGAAGTCAACCAAGCAATGGTGATGGAATACACAACCCGAGATGAAGATGAAGAAGCCTATGACATTGCCAAGCCAGGCAAGCCATTTTTGATCATACCATTACCCAGTTTTATAATGCATGTTTACTTGCTTTTAAATAAAAATACATGCTAAAATGATTGTTACCAAGTTGCAAATAAGTAGTGATGTCTTTCTTGACAAGTGCATCCAACTCTTTTTGTGGATGACATCAAGGGCATCAAACCTAGCCTACCTTTGAGAAACCCTTTCCTTAGTGGATGCTAAGTAGAGCATCAAGCTAAGTCTATCCAATATACCTACCTAGATCCTTGTGCCCTCATGAGGATCATGCTTGAGCTGAAGGCATTCATGGAAAATGACTAGGTGGGAACCCCAATGGAGATCATGAAGATTTTGAAATGAAAACCTTGGAAAGGGGCAACCTTGCCCAAGGATGATTTTGAAATACAAACCTTGGAGATGGGCAACCTTCCCAAGGGTGACTTTGAAAACTATTTACAAAATGGTGACATGGTGAAGGTGACATGAAGGTTTGACAAAAATGATAAATGAGTGAAGTACCACTGGACCAATCATACAGTGCGACCACATTATCCTGGTATGGGACAGGGCTTAGTGGAGTACTTGTGTCTCCTTAGTGTAGACCCTATAAAATGTAAATGGAAGTCCGACCAGGGACTCCTCTTCCAGGGCACCCTATGGCTACGGCCTAGGTTCGCCTTGTCCTCCTTTTTAGGTGGTTGGGGTACAAGCCGAAGAGCCCTCATTGAAAATGGACTACCGGGTGTGGGACCCTACCTCGGTTAGTGGCATTCCGGTGGGACAAGCGGCTGGGAACTTTGCACACTCTGGACAGCTTCTTGGACTCCGGTGTTGAGGGGTATATCTCTAGGCGGTAGTGTTTATGCTAAGGCGGGCAGGTGAAACATTAATGGTCGGCTGCTTGTCGTGGCATATGTTGTTATGCGGGGAAGTTGCCCACACGATGAGTAGTCGGATGGTGTGGGTAAAGTGTACAACCTCTGCAGAGTGTAAAACTATTCGAATAGCCGCGTCCGCGGTCATGGACGGTTGGATTGGCGCTGCTTGGCCGTTATCAAGTTTTACTTTGAAAATGATTTGAGAAAGGTGACTTGACAATGAATTTGATGACCATGAAGGTGACTTGGTGAACAAAAGAATTGACATTTGGGGGACTCCATCTAGAGATTTATAAAGAGCTAAAATGTTTTTCTTACCATTTTAGATAAAAGATCTTTGAAAGGAAATTTTGCTTTATGCAAATGAACCTAGAGCTTAGACCACTATATGAACTATGCATTCTCTATTCATTTATTTATAAGATGGTTTGCGAGTGCATGCAATGTACTCACGGCTCTGTCCCTGGCTATTAACTTGGCCAGACTTGAAGGAGAAAAATCAAGGAGGAAGGAATCATTGACGACTTTGCGAATTAGGCTCGTTTCCTACTGTCGGCTCTGCCTGTGCGGTTGAAGCTTGACAATATGGACCCAAAGTGTTATTCCGCTGCATATTGATGTATTGTAAGGTTTGGTCTGCACGACCACCTATGTAATCCCTTTTATTTACTATTAATGTCTATGACTGTGATATCAACTACGTTATGTAAATCACAACAATGATTCTGGGATTGTGATGGATTACATAACGGGCACTTCGAATTTGTTATCAAATTTGAGGTCGTCACAAGTTGGTATCAGAGCCTAGGTTGACTCTAGGAAACCCTAGTTAGTATGGTCGTTAGAAAATGATATCTCTGATATCACAAGTTTGGTATCAGGACTATCATGACCTTAGGAGACCTTAGTTAGCATGGTCGTTAGCTAAGAAAGTGATATGTTGACAAAACCTTATTTCTACAAAAGAAATTTATTTGCTTTGGTATCCAAAGCCAACTTATACTCTCATCTTATTCACTTCAAATATCTTACACTCTCAACTTATACTCTCAAGAGATTTTGACAAAGAATTTATTTACCTCTTTGATTACAAAGTCTTTTCAAAGATTTGATTTACTCTATTCCTCATCTACTTCAAATATATACTATGGATGATATACCGACCTAAGACCGAAGGACTTTTGGATGAAAAGATGAGGGACTCAATATTTTTCAAGACTTCAACCTGGGATGTCAACTACAACCGCTACCATCGAAAGAGAGACTCTTCATCTGATCTCGAAATCTTCCAACCAGAGTCAACCCTGTGAGACAAAGACTTCAAGAGCAAATAGAGTGATCAGAAATGATGAAGACCCATCAACCTTTTGACCCATAGGATTTATAGGGAATGCTCAGTTGATTTCATTGAGCTACCCTTACCTCACGATTACTAAGTGCGCTTAGTACCTTGATTGTTTGAATGATTGATTTATGATAGGTTGCTCATATGCCATTCGGCAACAGGTAGTATCCACCCCAACAACGGGTTTACTCAAAAATGTTTTGGTCTTTCAGGCCCAAGCTAAACTCTAAACCATACCCATCCCGCATAAGAAACCTTTTGAAAGATGTTCCCTCTCATCTACTGCAGGACTTGACCCCTCTGATGCACCCCATGCTCTCCAATCCACCATTTCAGTTATGTACGAAAGGAGGTCAGGCTAACTCGGAGTTTGAGTTTCACCTCAATAGAATTGCTCGAGAATACCAAAAGAGGTCCCACTTGAACCTAATTCCAAAGAAGAAGCAAGGAGATTTGTGCACTCAACCCTTATGTTATGATTGTGGAGAAGCACTCCATGCAAAACGTCCCTGTCCCAATAAAAGTATTCCCAACCTAGATCACCTCCGTATGAAGGCTTGTAGCCGTTGTGGAGAAGAAGGTCATCAATCTAGCCAATGTACGAGCAACTGTCCCAATTGCGACATCAAGCATCCAACTGGAGAATGCCCCTCAAGAAACATCACATGCTTCTTATGTGAGAGTAGTACTCATGTTCCAGCAAACTGCTCCATGAATCACCTGGTGACAGCTATATCCAAGATCAAGCAAAAGCATTTTCAGCTAGCAGCTCAAGTTGTCAAGACTAGCAAGGAGCATGACAGTCCTAGAAAACAACAGAAAGCTCGTAACAAAAAGAAGAGAGAAAGGAGGATAAGACGTCAAGAAAGTAGGCCTCCGGCACCCTCTAGCCTATGCTATGACCTTACCCTACGATCTGGAAGAGCTCTACCAAAGAATACTTTTCCCAATGCTAGTGACAAGACCAACATCACCTGCTATGAGTGCGGAACCCAGGGGCACTACTCCAACGACTGCCCAACAAAGTTGAACGCTGCACCAGAACCTCCGGTCGCTCAAGATCAGGTCATAACTAAAGAGAGTGTCAAACCCAGTTGCTCGGAAGATCCTGCAAATGATCTTTCATCTTCAGGAGGCAACCCTATCGACATCAACCTGGGCAGAGTTCACAACCGCATCATTATTGAAGATAGTGTCAAAGGACTCTATAGCCTCGACCCCCGCAGGGGAAGGAAGCAGCCTTACAAACCACCGGGAAGTAACTTTGGCAACCTTAAGACCCGAAGAGAAGAAAAAGATCAAACATCATGAATCAGCCATGGAATACCCCGAAGTTGCTCGTAGCCATAAAGTTAGTAAGAACAAGTTGAATCAAGTGGGAGGATCCAAGCCGAGAAGAAGCCTTAGTCACCTTAGTTGGGACTAGTCAGCTTGTTTATTTCTTTGAGAATCAAGAGCGAGAAGTGTAATCTGCAAGACCCTTATTAATGAAATCCTATGGTTTAAACCGAGAAGATTTTTGTTTTTGAAAGTGTGATTGTGTGTTGACATTGCTGTGTGATTGGTGAAGATGTGTTTTTGGCCCGTATGGCCTTATCACATTTTGGGTGTACCCAATCTTTATAGGAATCAATATACCCTACATCTCTTATCTGTTAATCTCATCTCCCAAGCTATCTCAATCTTAACTTGTGAATCTCGGGACGAGATTCTTTTTAAGGGGGGAAGATTGTAACAACCCAAATTTTTGGGAAATAGAAATAAATGGATTTATTAAAATACCAAGTTTTTGGAGCCAACAAAAACTTTTATTGTGCATATAAGATTAATTTCTTGCCTTTTCGAAACTTCTGAATTTGAGCATTTGCTCCCATGCTTCAAATAAAAAGAGAATGGGAAGGGTTTTAAAACAAATAATTATACATGTAAAATGTTTTTGTGAAATAGAAAGAGTTTTCTAACTATTAAATTTTGTGCATGGTTACGTGCTAAACCCATTTGGGTCAATGGCCAAACAAAAATTAAGTCAATCCATCACAAACAAATAGAAAAGAATCAAGAAACTAAACCGCAACACAAAAACCTAAGTAAGAAAAGAGGAAGTAGTGATCTTAACAAAATCACTGATTACACTACTTTGCCCTTATATATTAAGCAATATTTGAACTATACCATCATGCATCTCTCCACCACAACTAAGAACAAGTTACAAAGAATCAAATACAATAAAGTTTGAAACAAAACTCAACTTGGAACTCTCTTTAATAGTCTGCCAAAGTTTGAATCGGTTACATATGCCATTTGAAATTCAAATCTTAAATGACACCAAATCTCCATCTCAGGACAAAACCAACATTTATCTAGGGTCCTTATCCAATGCAAGGTCCAACCCAACAGGAAGTTTCTAAAATTTTGAAGTTTGAATTCATGCATGCATAGATTCCTATTCTATGTCTTTTATGATTTCATGTGTGTTTTAAATTGTTGGGCAATGTTTAGTTAATTCAAACTTAACCAATAGAAGCATTAGAGAAGAACCACAAAGATCAAAAGAACCAGAAGCANTCCATCCAGAAAAGTTGTCAAAATTTTGTATAAATTTGGACATATTTACACACCGAATCGCGTCTAGATTCATCTAATATTTGACAAATCTGCGACATCCTTTTTAGGACTGACGAAGTATTAGAATACACCAATTACCGAGCTTGCTTGAGGAAGAAAGAGAATAAAAGCTAGTCTAAACTATGTACACTTTCATGTCTTCTCAACAATTTCTACATAGTAATGTTAACTGAAAAAATGATGCTGTGATCTACATATTACACTTAGTATATTAGAAAAAAAAACTCTACATAAACTAAATTAAATTCGAATTGAATATAATATTGATATGGGGCATTTTGGATAATGCAGTCAGACATTATATATCACTATTAACAGCGTATGTGCTAGCAACAAAAAGACATTTTGAGATTGAACAAAACTAAGTCACCAAGCGTGTTATTACGATATTACCTGAAAGGGTAAACAAGAAGAAATTATCCATAAATGTGTGGGAAATCTCAACCTTACTCTTCACCTTATTGGATTAGTGTAGGCAAACTCTGACAATTTCATTGACTAACTTTTCTTAGTTAAGAATTCCAGCTAGCTGCAAAAGAAAGCCCTGCTTTGTCATTTCCAAAGTTAAATGAAAAAACAATAAGATAAGATAAAGAGCAAGGCTGACATGTCATGATAGTAGAAATATCTTCCTACCATGTAGAGATGATAGACATAAAATCGACTTTGGAATGCAGAGTTCACATTATACTAAGAACTATACAATAGAAAATGTTGGGTCACTTTTGATCAAACCAGAAGTAACCAAGTAGTAGAAAGTATAGATCCATGTATGTATCTAGTGTTATAAGATTATATTGGAGGTGGGAATCAGATTTCAGTTTTGTGTCTTGTCGTGCAGCACCTTTTACAGCCTATGGTGATTCAAACGGCAGTACAAAGCATCTCATAAAAAATGGCAAATACATACTTTACGAGTGCAGTACGTTCCAGCCTCAGCAAGCCAAAAGGCAGTAAGAAATATATAAGGATAGTTGGCTATACCAAGCTTATATGATCACTTGCGATGCATGACAACAATAGTAGATCATAGGCTGTACCAAACTTGACCACACGTCTTGAACAGACTGTTTTGTCCTTGGTGCTTGTTGCAAGCACCTGCAACCAAGGTCCACGAGTTAGTAAAGGAACCCACAATATAACTGAACGTGTATATCATGCTATAGAAAGAGAATCCATCTCCTACTTTTTCAAAGAGAAGAGACCGGGACAGATAACTGGCATTTCAAACAATTAAGACAAAGGTGTAGACATGGCCTTCCATGATCTCAGCAGGTCTGGGCAAAATCTTATCAAGTTAATTGTAATGGTGGCTCTGTCATCTCTGTCTTTCAACAGATGGACTTAATATTTCTTCATCCAAACCCAAGTTTGATAGGCAGACATTCAATAGCCAATTTAAGGAGAATACTGAATAACAGCTGCTTTAGCATTTTTTTTGTCACTCAATGGCCATGCATATAGGCTATACAAACAACGATGCATACTGAAAGCTGAACAAATTACAATTGAGGTTCTAAGTGAAGCATGAACTTGATATTGTGTTTGCCCTTGCTCAGCTCGGTAAATTTGATTCCGAACCCACATGCGCCTCCTTATCTAACACTTGTTCCCTGCACGATGTCCATACATATGGTACTGCGTAAATTGTTTCATAGTTACTTTATACCCCGCTTCAAGATAAGAAAAAGGAAGAGTCCAGTGAGTGAAAAATTCAGAAAACCCGCTTATACTAAAAAATATTGAAAAGAAATCAATGGATTGTTGACTCACATGAAGTAAATATTCCTTACAAGGGGAATTTAAATCAATCCACTGCCTTGAAAGGTTATAATAGATCTCAATTTAGCCAAGTGCTCCAATGCACAATTTGATGCTGAGAGCAACCATAGCGACCGAGTTAGAAAATATCACATGTGCTTGAGAATAATGATATAAACTTGTATGTTACTGTCAACTTGCATAATCTTAGCAAGACATGTTAAGATAACCAAATTTGCCCTGAAATTACTGTAAAGCATGTGTTCGCCTTCCTATAACAATTAGAAGTGGGTAGGTCGTTGCATGAATTTATCAAAACTGCTAAAATGGCTATAACTGACAGTTCGCAATCTTCAACATGAAAATAAATGCACATCTGCCAATCTGATAAGTGGAATTACTCATGTTGACGTTAGTGGGTTAAATGCAACATACATGATCAAAGCCGAGAATAGACAATAGAAGCAGAGTAAAATTATCTTTCTGAACTCTCATGTATGCACACAATAATACACATAAGAAGCTCTATAGAACTAAATCTAACGAAATCTCTTCTAGTGCAAAATCTCACATTTAGACAGTGATCTAAAGGGGGAAAAGGAACATATAATATTATGATCTTTTGCGCATAATAACTAAACAATAAAATATATATACCATGGTGGAAATGGACTTCGGCTGCATAAGCATTGTATCATAACTGTCCACGCATACTAATAACAAGGTTGGGCACTGAAAACTCTTGCATAGACTAAATGGAGCAGACCCAGTCCATCTTTATCCACTATGAATGGAAGAACTACGAATATCATAAATAGTCTGGTTTCTGAGTAGGATATCAGTCATAAATATATAACGATGGCGTACTTTATCTACAACATTGTACTATCTCATATAGTTGGTGGTACTGCATGATGGCTGTTATATTTAGTGCTGGATATGCTTAAACTTGATCGGTGTATACATTTAGTTATCGTCTACTGGATGTGCTTACTCTCTCCGAATGCTTATTTTAGCTTTCAAGTTCAATAATGCTTTATCTATCATTGTGTTATAAAACCCTTAACACCAAGATAATCAAAATGACTATAAAGATCTGAGAACCCGACTCAACAAACCTCCTACTTCAATCTCCATATTTTTACTACATCTTCTTGGCTTCACAGATAAAGCACAAGTATCCATTTACACTAAATCTAGGTATAAGGAATAAGCAAATTAACTGTACCTCTACTGTATACATATGCTAGATATACCTAAACTGTCTGGGAAAATAGTAGAGCAAACTTCCCTTGTGACACCTTGAACAGGAAATTGTCTGCTCAAGACTTTCACCATCATGTGGTTTCCACCCCCCCGTGCTGCATTACCAAAAAAGAAACTAATGTTAATCCATTTGACTAATTAGTGAGCCATATGTCAAAATATTATTATATCATTGGTTCATGGTAGATAGTGGAATAATTATAGTTAAGTATTTAAATTATTGGAGAGATCTTACAAAGAAAAATGGAAGTTGTTTGTCCAGGACGCCTAAGAAGGTTTCAAATATATCTAGCATTATGTAGATACATTGCTGCATTGAATTTCACTACTGGTCATTCATAGCAGAGTTTGCAGCTGCCATTTAAAATCATAACACATCATGAAAAGTGGGTATTCAGCTGGTCATTTCCGTGGAGATCACAATGACGAGCTAACGTCAAGCCGACTTCCAACATTAGCTTTCCAAGAGCTTTAAACGATATACAAGAAATAATGCAAGGACAACTTTTAATGCATTGTGAATGAACTATGTGACCTATTGCAGGAAGGTTGAATTTATCAATTTCATATATTTTCTTTTGTCATTACAAAAAATCTGAAGGACAAACAGTAGCTAACAGAATAATATGGAATCAAGTTTGAAATCTATACATGATTTGTTACCTAATTCATTGAACTGTCCATGGTTCCCTGAAGACAACATATTCTAGTGTCTCTTCCCTGCACACCATCCAATTCATAAGGAAGAGAAGAAGTCTACGTGACATGAGGGACAAAGCAAGCAAGGAGGGAGGAGCTGTTGGTACCTTGCTGTTGATCTCAACGGCTCCTACATACCACCATGGTCCATTGGCTAAGAATGTGCATGCAACTTCTACTTCCATGTTTGATGGTAGCTTTGAGCCGATGCCTACCATTTTCATTCAATTCAGTATTCTACATGAAAAATATAGCCATGGGTACCAACGTGAGGGCACTCACCCAATAATTTCAGATGCTCAAGGTATCTTGAATAGGAAACCTGCAAATCCAAAATAGACAATATCAGTGACACCTTATCCCTTTTTCTTCTCCATGTTTAACATGAAACCTATAATGTGGACAACCATAAAGAATCAATATGCAAGTATATGGGTACATATCATACCTCAAAAGATGTGAACACTTGATCCGGTGACCTAAGCCAACAACAGCACGACGAGCTTGCATCCACGCATTCTTTAGATCATAATGGTATGACACCACAAAGTTCTTCACGTTTTTCCTGATGAAATCATGATACTCAATCACGATTTACCGACTAATTTTAGAATATCATATCTGATTTATCCTTAGTGTTAAACAGCACATAACAAAAAGTTCTAGCTAGGTCCAATAGAAAATGATGTGCCAGAGATAAAGATACCTGGATGTGGCAGTTATTTATGATACTCAACCGAAGATGCAATGGGTCAATAACCTACTCTGGTCCGAGCAATTATCTAGTATAGGTGAAACACCAATTGAATTTAGAAGAGGCCAAAGTGAGCTTGGCCCAGGGGCGCCACATGACTATTATGTTGTCTTTAAGTTCAAACGGAGACACTACCAAGGAGGTAGCAAGCAAGTTCAGAAGTGTGCTAGAAATTCTCAAAATAATCTCCAGAGCACAAACATTCCAAGTAAAATACGTTTAGTGGAACTTTAATGATCGAAACCAGGGTTGCCAAATAAACCGCTGGACCTACTTCTTGCTGCATATGTACGTATGCTTTTTTTGTGGCCTCTTTGGTTCAAAGGACAGGGCTGGAATCTTTAAAAAGAATCTATATTTCTCTCCAAAAGAAAAAAAAACATCTAACTTGATGTGTATTTCATAGGATTTTCTTATGCAAAGATTCTGATATTTTTTTCTTAAAAGATTCTGATACATCCTTGTTCTTTTAATTGTATTGACAACATGGATGCATTGGGCTAGGAAAATATCCCCGGATGGTCTCCTGCAAGACTGGTGGTGTGCGTTGCACATAATCCTTGAGATTCAGAAATCAATGTTCTTTTATCATCATATATATGGCCTAGCAGTACCATCCTATGTGCGCCAGGAAACCAACGGAAAATTTGACTACGCAAGAACGCGAGACCCATTCTTGAACCTTGACACTACTGCTGCTACATTTAAATACGATGTCCATGCTAGCTTTGCATAGATAGTACTCCATGATTACTACTTTATAATAATAATAATACAAAAATACGATTCTATAGAACGTATGTGCAGGCAGCTTGGTCAGAGTGTGCCTTCCTTGAGTTGTATGGAGTACTTACTACTGATTTATTGTGAATAGAAATATTGGCATACTGAACTGTATTCCAATTTCGATGGAGTACTACCTAGTGGGCATGAACAAATAAATAATCTTAGGTTTCTCTCTGTAACAACCCAAATTTTTGGGAAATAGAAATAAATGGATTTATTAAAATCCCAAATTTTGGAGCCAACAAAAACTTTTATTGTGCATATAAGATTAATTTCTTGCCTTTTCGAAACTTCTGAATTGAGCATTTGCTCCCATGCTTCAAATAAAAAGAGAATGGGAAGGGTTTTAAAACAAATAATTATACATGTAAAATGTTTTTGTGAAATAGAAAGAGTTTTCTAACTATTAAAGTTTGTGCATGGTTGCGTGCTAAACCCATTTGGGTCATTTGCCAAACCAAAATTAAGTCAAGCAATCACAAACAAATAGAAAAGAATCAAATACTATAAAGTGTGAAACAAAAATCAACTTGGAACTCTATTTAATATTCTACCAAAGTTTGAATTCAAATAAGAGGTCATTTCCCAACTCCATGACATCTACAAGAAAACTAACACCTTTGGACCAAGATTTAAACCTTCTGCACTTCATATTTCATGGATGCATAGAGTTTTAATATAGGTCTTTATGATTTCATGTGGGTTTTAATTTATGGTGCAATGTTTAGTTAATTCAAACTTAACCAATGGAAGTATTAGAGAAGAACCACAAAGATCAAAGGAACCAGAAGCAAGAGAAATAAAGAAAAAGAGAAGAAAAGATGATCTAGAAAAAGTTAACCACTACCCTACTTTGGACACTTAGAATAAGAAATCTGTAACTCAAGCAAAGGTGTGGTCAGTTAGTTGAGCTTGACCACATCACATACTAACTCAACCAGGAAGTTTCCAGCAAAAACTCAAACTAGAAACCCACGCAATCATCAGCCAAACTTTGAATCTGAAACAGTGACAATGCCCAAGTTTGAAATATAAATTTTTGCAAAACTTGTTATTTCTTCGAAACAAAAATATCCCTGGAACCCTTGTCCAATATGATGAAGACCCACGGTGGCCGTTTTCAAAAATTTGAAATTTGATTTCTTGCGGGCATTTCATCGAACACGTGGTGGGCAAAAATCTAGAAAATCGGTTCTACTGTGACCAACACTGTTTCCGTACTACCTAGCCGACCTAGCCGTACTGGAGGACATCCCCTCTCACCCCTTGGTCGAGCCCCAGCCTCCCCTGCCCCGACCACGGCCGTGAGACAAGGAAGAACAGAGGAGAACCACCGCCCGGACCCCTCACTTGCTCCCTCTGAACCAGACCACCCCGCAGCCTGCAAGCGCGCCAGCAGCACCCCACAGCACACTGCAGCCCTCCGCCGAAAGCACCGACCGCCGCGTCCCTCCGTTAGCCGACACCGGCCGCGCTCTCTCCGCAGATCCACTCGCCCCGTGCTCCCTCTCCCGTCTATAAAAGGCCGCCATTCTTCCCTGAAAAGAACCCCGCCATCACCAGGAACCTCCTAGACATAATCTCCTCGCTAGTTGCTCGCCGGTTTGAGCTCGCCGGAGTAGGCCGAGCTCCGGAGCGTGCAGCCGTTCCCAGTGTTCCAGCCGCTCCCTCAAGCTGCCGTCTGGACAAGGTGGAAGAGGAGGAGCTCCTCCGCCGGACTGCAACTCGCCGTCGTCTCCCGTGCCTTCCTCGCCGAGCCCCGCCGCCGTGCCATTCCCAGCAGCCACCACCGGTGAGTTCGCTGTAGCAAGGAAGAAGATGATCCCGTACCGATTCGGTCCAATTAGTTCTGACTAGCGGGCCCCCGTTGTCAGCGTTTTATATTTTTTTCCTTGTCACCCACCCAGCTGCAGCCTAGTGGGCCGGCCCAGCTCTGTCTGTGTGTCCGGCCCGGAATGAAAAAAAAGGGGGATATTCGATTTTTCCGATTTTGCGAATTTCCGAAATTGTTTTCAGATGCTTGAGTATATTTAGTTTTCCCGGAGATCTACCGATCCAAATCTAGCAAATAAAAATGTTCTGGAAACCTTAGAACATAAGCTATCCAATAAAAGTGGTTTCAACACAATTAGATTTACAGATTGGTTGCAGTAAAAATAACAAAACAGGAGCTTTTTCACCTTAGAAAATTCATATCAATTCGAATAAAATTCCTAAAAATATAAATCCAACTTTGAAAATTCACAATTAGTGATACCCATCTGTCTATACCATTAGATCTCATTTTTGAACCTTTTAAATCAAATGCTATTTACCCATATGGTTAAATAGGCATTTGCCATATAGGATTTTATTAAACTCAAACCTATAATTGGAATTTTGATGGAGCTCTTATATATTGTTATACCACCTTTCCAATTATCTATCTGTAGGTTGATCTTAGTCCATGTGATCTGGTAGAAGGTATTTGGAGAATTAATACTACATAGTAGTAATTAGAAACTCAAACTTGCACACCTATCTCAAAATATGGAAATGATATGAAACCAATTCGAATCAACCACATTTCCAAAGATTGATCTTTGATCCCATTCAACTAGGATCCATAAACTCTACTTGTAAGATTCAAACTTGATCACTAAATCTTTGCAAACTAGAAATGGCTTCAATAAAAGAAACATACTCCAAATCCTATGGAGCCTCTTTAGTTGAACCATAATCTTGAATATATACTAGTAGTATATGAACTTTGGTCAATAAGAACTTGCAGGAGATATTTTTATAATCCAAAATAAATAAACCCTACTTAGATACAACAACTCAATCATCTCATCCATCGGAACTCAATTATCATCGAAACCACTCTCCATAGACTTCCTAGATCACTTCCCTTACCCAAGTATGTGTATTTGAGTAAATAGATGTTGTTTGTGAATTGTGTGGTGATTGTATGCTTATTTGCTTTCCAACGATTAGACGACAACGAGAGTAAGGAGAATGGATCCCGAAGTCAACCAAGCAATGGTGATGGAGAATACACAACCCGAGATGAAGATGAAGAAGCCTATGACATTGCCAAGCCAGGCAAGCCATTTTTTGATCATACCATTACCCAGTTTTATAATGCATGTTTACTTGCTTTTAAATAAAAATACATGCTAAAATGATTGTTACCAAGTTGCAAATAAGTAGTGATGTCTTTCTTGACAAGTGCATCCAACTCTTTTTGTGGATGACATCAAGGGCATCAAACCTAGCCTACCTTTGAGAAACCCTTTCCTTAGTGGATGCTAAGTAGAGCATCAAGCTAAGTCTATCCAATATACCTACCTAGATCCTTGTGCCCTCATGAGGATCATGCTTGAGCTGAAGGCATTCATGGAAAATGACTAGGTGGGAACCCCAATGGAGATCATGAAGATTTTGAAATGAAAACCTTGGAAAGGGGCAACCTTGCCCAAGGATGATTTTGAAATACAAACCTTGGAGATGGGCAACCTTCCCAAGGGTGACTTTGAAAACTATTTACAAAATGGTGACATGGTGAAGGTGACATGAAGGTTTGACAAAAATGATAAATGAGTGAAGTACCACTGGACCAATCATACAGTGCGACCACATTATCCTGGTATGGGACAGGGCTTAGTGGAGTACTTGTGTCTCCTTAGTGTAGACCCTATAAAATGTAAATGGAAGTCCGACCAGGGACTCCTCTTCCAGGGCACCCTATGGCTACGGCCTAGGTTCGCCTTGTCCTCCTTTTTAGGTGGTTGGGGTACAAGCCGAAGAGCCCTCATTGAAAATGGACTACCGGGTGTGGGACCCTACCTCGGTTAGTGGCATTCCGGTGGGACAAGCGGCTGGGAACTTTGCACACTCTGGACAGCTTCTTGGACTCCGGTGTTGAGGGGTATATCTCTAGGCGGTAGTGTTTATGCTAAGGCGGGCAGGTGAAACATTAATGGTCGGCTGCTTGTCGTGGCATATGTTGTTATGCGGGGAAGTTGCCCACACGATGAGTAGTCGGATGGTGTGGGTAAAGTGTACAACCTCTGCAGAGTGTAAAACTATTCGAATAGCCGCGTCCGCGGTCATGGACGGTTGGATTGGCGCTGCTTGGCCGTTATCAAGTTTTACTTTGAAAATGATTTGAGAAAGGTGACTTGACAATGAATTTTGATGACCATGAAGGTGACTTGGTGAACAAAAGAATTGACATTTGGGGGACTCCATCTAGAGATTTATAAAGAGCTAAATGTTTTTCTTACCATTTTAGATCAGAGATCTTTGAAAGGAAATTCTGCTTTATGCAAATGAACCTAGAGCTTAGACCAATATATGAACTATGCATTCTCTATTCATTTATTTATAAGATGGTTTGCGAGTGCATGCAATGTACTCACGGCTCTGTCCCTGGCTATTAACTTGGCCAGACTTGAAGGAGAAAAATCAAGGAGGAAGGAATCATTGACGACTTTGCGAATTAGGCTCGTTTCCTACTGTCGGCTCTGCCTGTGCGGTTGAAGCTTGACAATATGGACCCAAAGTGTTATTCCGCTGCATATTGATGTATTGTAAGGTTTGGTCTGCACGACCACCTATGTAATCCCTTTTATTTACTATTAATGTCTATGACTGTGATATCCACTACGTTATGTAAATCACAACAATGATTCTGGGATTGTGATGGATTACATAACGGGCACTTCGAATTTGCTATAAATTCGGCGGTGTCACAAGTTGGTATCAGAGCCTAGGCTGACTCTAGGAAACCCTAGTTAGTATGGTCGTTAGAAAATGATATCTCTGATATCACAAGTTTGGTATCAAGACTATCATGACCTTAGGAGACCTTAGTTAGCATGGTCGTTAGCTAAGAAAGTGATATGTTGACAAAACCTTATTTCTACAAAAGAAATTTATTTGCTTTGGTATCCAAAGCCAACTTATACTCTCATCTTATTCACTTCAAATATCTTACACTCTCAACTTATACTCTCAAGAGATTTTGACAAAGAATTTATTTACCTCTTTGATTACAAAGTCTTTTCAAAGATTTGATTTACTCTATTCCTCATCTACTTCAAATATATACTATGGATGATATACCGACCTAAGACCGAAGGACTTTTGGATGAAAAGATGAGGGACTCAATATTTTTCAAGACTTCAACCTGGGATGTCAACTACAACCGCTACCATCGAAAGAGAGACTCTTCATCTGATCTCGAAAGCTTCCAACCAGAGTCAACCCTGTGAGACAAAGACTTCAAGAGCAAATAGAGTGATCAGAAATGATGAAGACCCAGCAACCTTTTGACCCATAGGATTTATAGGAAATGCTCAGTTGATTTCATTGAGCTACCCTTACCTCACGATTACTAAGTGCGCTTAGTACCTTGATTGTTTGAATGATTGATTTATGATAGGTTGCTCATATGCCATTCGGCAACAGGTAGTATCCACCCCAACAACGGGTTTACTCAAAAATGTTTTGGTCTTTCAGGCCCAAGCTAAACTCTAAACCATACCCATCCCGCATAAGAAACCTTTTGAAAGATGTTCCCTCTCATCTACTGCAGGACTTGACCCCTCTGATGCACCCCATGCTCTCCAATCCACCATTTCAGTTATGTACGAAAGGAGGTCAGGCTAACTCGGAGTTTGAGTTTCACCTCAATAGAATTGCTCGAGAATACCAAAAGAGGTCCCACTTGAACCTAATTCCAAAGAAGAAGCAAGGAGATTTGTGCACTCAACCCTTATGTTATGATTGTGGAGAAGCACTCCATGCAAAACGTCCCTGTCCCAATCAAAGTATTCCCAACCTAGATCACCTCCGTATGAAGGCTTGTAGCCGTTGTGGAGAAGAAGGTCATCAATCTAGCCAATGTACGAGCAACTGTCCCAATTGCGACATCAAGCATCCAACTGGAGAATGCCCCTCAAGAAACATCACATGCTTCTTATGTGAGAGTAGTACTCATGTTCCAGCAAACTGCTCCATGAATCACCTGGTGACAGCTATATCCAAGATCAAGCAAAAGCATTTTCAGCTAGCAGCTCAAGTTGTCAAGACTAGCAAGGAGCATGACAGTCCTAGAAAACAACAGAAAGCTCGTAACAAAAAGAAGAGAGAAAGGAGGATAAGACGTCAAGAAAGTAGGCCTCCGGCACCCTCTAGCCTATGCTATGACCTTACCCTACGATCTGGAAGAGCTCTACCAAAGAATACTTTTCCCAATGCTAGTGACAAGACCAACATCACCTGCTATGAGTGCGGAACCCAGGGGCACTACTCCAACGACTGCCCAACAAAGTTGAACGCTGCACCAGAACCTCCGGTCGCTCAAGATCAGGTCATAACTAAAGAGAGTGTCAAACCCAGTTGCTCGGAAGATCCTGCAAATGATCTTTCATCTTCAGGAGGCAACCCTATCGACATCAACCTGGGCAGAGTTCACAACCGCATCATTATTGAAGATAGTGTCAAAGGACTCTATAGCCTCGACCCCCGCAGGGGAAGGAAGCAGCCTTACAAACCACCGGGAAGTAACTTTGGCAACCTTAAGACCCGAAGAGAAGAAAAAGATCAAACATCATGAATCAGCCATGGAATACCCCGAAGTTGCTCGTAGCCATAAAGTTAGTAAGAACAAGTTGAATCAAGTGGGAGGATCCAAGCCGAGAAGAAGCCTTAGTCACCTTAGTTGGGACTAGTCAGCTTGTTTATTTCTTTGAGAATCAAGAGCGAGAAGTGTAATCTGCAAGACCCTTATTAATGAAATCCTATGGTTTAAACCGAGAAGATTTTTGTTTTTGAAAGTGTGATTGTGTGTTGACATTGCTGTGTGATTGGTGAAGATGTGTTTTTGGCCCGTACGGCCTTATCACATTTTGGGTGTACCCAATCTTTATAGGAATCAATATACCCTACATCTCTTATCTGTTAATCTCATCTCCCAATCTATCTCAATCTTAACTTGTGAATCTCGGGACGAGATTCTTTTTAAGGGGGGAAGATTGTAACAACCCAAATTTTTGGGAAATAGAAATAAATGGATTTATTAAAATCCCAAATTTTGGAGCCAACAAAAACTTTTATTGTGCATATAAGATTAATTTCTTGCCTTTTCGAAACTTCTGAATTTGAGCATTTGCTCCCATGCTTCAAATAAAAAGAGAATGGGAAGGGTTTTAAAACAAATAATTATACATGTAAAATGTTTTTGTGAAATAGAAAGAGTTTTCTAACTATTAAAGTTTGTGCATGGTTGCGTGCTAAACCCATTTGGGTCATTTGCCAAACCAAAATTAAGTCAAGCAATCACAAACAAATAGAAAAGAATCAAATACTATAAAGTGTGAAACAAAAATCAACTTGGAACTCTATTTAATATTCTACCAAAGTTTGAATTCAAATAAGAGGTCATTTCCCAACTCCATGACATCTACAAGAAAACTAACACCTTTGGACCAAGATTTAAACCTTCTGCACTTCATATTTCATGGATGCATAGAGTTTTAATATAGGTCTTTTATGATTTCATGTGGGTTTTAATTTATGGTGCAATGTTTAGTTAATTCAAACTTAACCAATGGAAGTATTAGAGAAGAACCACAAAGATCAAAGGAACCAGAAGCAAGAGAAATAAAGAAAAAGAGAAGAAAAGATGATCTAGAAAAAGTTAACCACTACCCTACTTTGGACACTTAGAATAAGAAATCTGTAACTCAAGCAAAGGTGTGGTCAGTTAGTTGAGCTTGACCACATCACATACTAACTCAACCAGGAAGTTTCCAGCAAAAACTCAAACTAGAAACCCACGCAATCATCAGCCAAACTTTGAATCTGAAACAGTGACAATGCCCAAGTTTGAAATATAAATTTTTGCAAAACTTGTTATTTCTTCGAAACAAAAATATCCCTGGAACCCTTGTCCAATATGATGAAGACCCACGGTGGCCGTTTTCAAAAATTTGAAATTTGATTTCTTGCGGGCATTTCATCGAACACGTGGTGGGCAAAAATCTAGAAAATCGGTTCTACTGTGACCAACACTGTTTCCGTACTACCTAGCCGACCTAGCCGTACTGGAGGACATCCCCTCTCACCCCTTGGTCGAGCCCCAGCCTCCCCTGCCCCGACCACGGCCGTGAGACAAGGAAGAACAGAGGAGAACCACCGCCCGGACCCCTCACTTGCTCCCTCTGAACCAGACCACCCCGCAGCCTGCAAGCGCGCCAGCAGCACCCCACAGCACACTGCAGCCCTCCGCCGAAAGCACCGACCGCCGCGTCCCTCCGTTAGCCGACACCGGCCGCGCTCTCTCCGCAGATCCACTCGCCCCGTGCTCCCTCTCCCGTCTATAAAAGGCCGCCATTCTTCCCTGAAAAGAACCCCGCCATCACCAGGAACCTCCTAGACATAATCTCCTCGCTAGTTGCTCGCCGGTTTGAGCTCGCCGGAGTAGGCCGAGCTCCGGAGCGTGCAGCCGTTCCCAGTGTTCCAGCCGCTCCCTCAAGCTGCCGTCTGGACAAGGTGGAAGAGGAGGAGCTCCTCCGCCGGACTGCAACTCGCCGTCGTCTCCCGTGCCTTCCTCGCCGAGCCCCGCCGCCGTGCCATTCCCAGCAGCCACCACCGGTGAGTTCGCTGTAGCAAGGAAGAAGATGATCCCGTACCGATTCGGTCCAATTAGTTCTGACTAGCGGGCCCCCGTTGTCAGCGTTTTATATTTTTTTCCTTGTCACCCACCCAGCTGCAGCCTAGTGGGCCGGCCCAGCTCTGTCTGTGTGTCCGGCCCGGAATGAAAAAAAAGGGGGATATTCGATTTTTCCGATTTTGCGAATTTCCGAAATTGTTTTCAGATGCTTGAGTATATTTAGTTTTCCCGGAGATCTACCGATCCAAATCTAGCAAATAAAAATGTTCTGGAAACCTTAGAACATAAGCTATCCAATAAAAGTGGTTTCAACACAATTAGATTTACAGATTGGTTGCAGTAAAAATAACAAAACAGGAGCTTTTTCACCTTAGAAAATTCATATCAATTCGAATAAAATTCCTAAAAATATAAATCCAACTTTGAAAATTCACAATTAGTGATACCCATCTGTCTATACCATTAGATCTCATTTTTGAACCTTTTAAATCAAATGCTATTTACCCATATGGTTAAATAGGCATTTGCCATATAGGATTTTATTAAACTCAAACCTATAATTGGAATTTTGATGGAGCTCTTATATATTGTTATACCACCTTTCCAATTATCTATCTGTAGGTTGATCTTAGTCCATGTGATCTGGTAGAAGGTATTTGGAGAATTAATACTACATAGTAGTAATTAGAAACTCAAACTTGCACACCTATCTCAAAATATGGAAATGATATGAAACCAATTCGAATCAACCACATTTCCAAAGATTGATCTTTGATCCCATTCAACTAGGATCCATAAACTCTACTTGTAAGATTCAAACTTGATCACTAAATCTTTGCAAACTAGAAATGGCTTCAATAAAAGAAACATACTCCAAATCCTATGGAGCCTCTTTAGTTGAACCATAATCTTGAATATATACTAGTAGTATATGAACTTTGGTCAATAAGAACTTGCAGGAGATATTTTTATAATCCAAAATAAATAAACCCTACTTAGATACAACAACTCAATCATCTCATCCATCGGAACTCAATTATCATCGAAACCACTCTCCATAGACTTCCTAGATCACTTCCCTTACCCAAGTATGTGTATTTGAGTAAATAGATGTTGTTTGTGAATTGTGTGGTGATTGTATGCTTATTTGCTTTCCAACGATTAGACGACAACGAGAGTAAGGAGAATGGATCCCGAAGTCAACCAAGCAATGGTGATGGAGAATACACAACCCGAGATGAAGATGAAGAAGCCTATGACATTGCCAAGCCAGGCAAGCCATTTTTTGATCATACCATTACCCAGTTTTATAATGCATGTTTACTTGCTTTTAAATAAAAATACATGCTAAAATGATTGTTACCAAGTTGCAAATAAGTAGTGATGTCTTTCTTGACAAGTGCATCCAACTCTTTTTGTGGATGACATCAAGGGCATCAAACCTAGCCTACCTTTGAGAAACCCTTTCCTTAGTGGATGCTAAGTAGAGCATCAAGCTAAGTCTATCCAATATACCTACCTAGATCCTTGTGCCCTCATGAGGATCATGCTTGAGCTGAAGGCATTCATGGAAAATGACTAGGTGGGAACCCCAATGGAGATCATGAAGATTTTGAAATGAAAACCTTGGAAAGGGGCAACCTTGCCCAAGGATGATTTTGAAATACAAACCTTGGAGATGGGCAACCTTCCCAAGGGTGACTTTGAAAACTATTTACAAAATGGTGACATGGTGAAGGTGACATGAAGGTTTGACAAAAATGATAAATGAGTGAAGTACCACTGGACCAATCATACAGTGCGACCACATTATCCTGGTATGGGACAGGGCTTAGTGGAGTACTTGTGTCTCCTTAGTGTAGACCCTATAAAATGTAAATGGAAGTCCGACCAGGGACTCCTCTTCCAGGGCACCCTATGGCTACGGCCTAGGTTCGCCTTGTCCTCCTTTTTAGGTGGTTGGGGTACAAGCCGAAGAGCCCTCATTGAAAATGGACTACCGGGTGTGGGACCCTACCTCGGTTAGTGGCATTCCGGTGGGACAAGCGGCTGGGAACTTTGCACACTCTGGACAGCTTCTTGGACTCCGGTGTTGAGGGGTATATCTCTAGGCGGTAGTGTTTATGCTAAGGCGGGCAGGTGAAACATTAATGGTCGGCTGCTTGTCGTGGCATATGTTGTTATGCGGGGAAGTTGCCCACACGATGAGTAGTCGGATGGTGTGGGTAAAGTGTACAACCTCTGCAGAGTGTAAAACTATTCGAATAGCCGCGTCCGCGGTCATGGACGGTTGGATTGGCGCTGCTTGGCCGTTATCAAGTTTTACTTTGAAAATGATTTGAGAAAGGTGACTTGACAATGAATTTTGATGACCATGAAGGTGACTTGGTGAACAAAAGAATTGACATTTGGGGGACTCCATCTAGAGATTTATAAAGAGCTAAATGTTTTTCTTACCATTTTAGATCAGAGATCTTTGAAAGGAAATTCTGCTTTATGCAAATGAACCTAGAGCTTAGACCAATATATGAACTATGCATTCTCTATTCATTTATTTATAAGATGGTTTGCGAGTGCATGCAATGTACTCACGGCTCTGTCCCTGGCTATTAACTTGGCCAGACTTGAAGGAGAAAAATCAAGGAGGAAGGAATCATTGACGACTTTGCGAATTAGGCTCGTTTCCTACTGTCGGCTCTGCCTGTGCGGTTGAAGCTTGACAATATGGACCCAAAGTGTTATTCCGCTGCATATTGATGTATTGTAAGGTTTGGTCTGCACGACCACCTATGTAATCCCTTTTATTTACTATTAATGTCTATGACTGTGATATCCACTACGTTATGTAAATCACAACAATGATTCTGGGATTGTGATGGATTACATAACGGGCACTTCGAATTTGCTATAAATTCGGCGGTGTCACACTCTCCCTGCAGAAACCAAACGTAATGGGTCTGCCATTTTTTAATTAACCTACGACAAGACTACTTGTGCTCAAGTGGACACACATCATGAAAACTGGACAGGGTTACTGCATACACTGAAAACTTCACCTTGCCTAGTACAATCACAGATACTAAAATATGAAGGCATGAAAAGAAAATATCAAATTGCTATGCATAAACAAAACATAAATAGAACATCATGTACCTGCATTTCATGGAATCCTTTAGGTCCTGGTCCTCTCCCTTCTCCAAATCCCCTTCTGACTCTTCTTCCCGTTCCCCAGAATTTGAGCTGAAGAACACAAGAGGAAAAACACCTTTGGAGAAAATCCTGGAGTGCTACATGGAGAAAATCATGGAGTGCTACATGAGAGGAGAGCGAGCTGAGAAGGATTAAGGCTTACCAGCGAGGAGAGGGACGAGAAGCAGCAGAGAAGACCACCGCCTCTCTTTCTTCTAGCAACCAATGGAAACAGGCTGCTCGTCCAATCTCCACGACCTAGCCACGACCTACATCGACAGGGAGGAGGAAAACAAAATGCCAGGGAAAGCAAAAGTGCATCACCTATTCTCGAACAAATGCATTACCATCCTTATTGAAGGTTTGCAGCCTGAGTACCAAGATTTTCCAGTCTCCTACAAGGATCAATTTTTCACATCTAAATTAACTCATTGGGAAACCATATTTGATATTTCAATACCATAAAACTCCTATTTTCAAACCAGCTATTTAAATTGAACTACTTTGGTACCTTAACTTTCCAGGCCTGCCAACTTCTTTCATTCCCTCAAGATGCCAGTCATCAAAGTCTCTACCAACTCCTCAAGAATGGTTTGTTTACACATGGATGATTATAAACATCATGATGTTTTTCTAAGGGCAACCTGAAATCATCTGATATAATTATAGTTATTTAGAATCAAATACATATAGAAACTATGGGCATATAGAAACTATGGATCAACTGGAATCCTCAAACACCTCAAACAGATGAATTATCATTGCTTCCATGATGATGAAGCAAAGAATGAAACATAGACAAACTGACATTTCTCATCGCATGGGTGAAGCAAACCTAGTTTCTGATCATATCTAGAAACCACATATAATTCAACTTTTCATATGTACCTATGACAGGCTACTGATTTCCACCACCATTGAATTATCTTCAGAAAAAGTTGCATGTGTGCATGTACATCCTATACTACAGCAACTAAACGTCTAACACTCGCCTACATTATTTTAGTCATATAACCAAGATTCTGGCTGATACACTTACATGTGAAAAGAGGTACATCAGGTTTCATCCTGCAGCTCCTTTCTTTTCTTGCAGCTTTCATTATAAAATCATTCATATGAGAGGACAACCTGAAATAGCTAGTAACATCAGGTTGTGAGGGAGGAAATAGATGATATTTTAGTTATGTAGATACCATACAACTTAATAGGAAAAAAAGAATGGCAGAAGAAAGATCAACTTGCAAGGGAGAATCTTTATTAGCAGCTGGCAGGACCAAGTGACAATACAAAAGCTAAGAAAAAAATTCTAATCCACATGGTCCCTTCTCAAGTCCAATTTCAATGCAGATATGACTGCTTTGCGGTCTTGGGAATACTACTAAGCAAGCAAACTTTATTGCCAGGGAATACAACAGAGTATGTAAAGAAATGCCAATGCAACTCTCCCTGTCGCAGCTCACCTTAACAAGTATCAGAGCTGCTGCTTGCTCATAGCAGGAATTTGAGTGACCCACCTCGTAGCCTCAGCCAAAATATCAATTATCAGAACCAGCAAAATCAGGAGCAGCAACACATCATATCAAGACATATACAAGAAAGGAACAAGTAACACAATAAGGTCCTGCAGATAACGCATCACAAAATAAATAGCACAATCTGATACATCAAAAAGACAGGTACATGCCCAACAACCATCTAAAGTGCAAGAAAAGATAACAGCATGAAGGACTAATACATCGTGTTATCTTTTCCTACAGCTATGAATCACAAAAATAAATATCCCTGCGAACAAAATAGTTTCCTACAGCCCAAAATACCTTTAATTCTTTCTTAATATTACCTATATCTATACTCTGAGCCACACACAAGGCTCACCAAGCTGCATAAATGCATGCCCTTAATAAATGATCCATTTTCTACTGCAAACCAGAACAGATCTACGATGAACCTGTCAACCAGTGCTCCATAATTTCTTCAAATTTTAATGCATGTAGAGACAATCTATAAACTAAATAAGAAGAACCAATACATGGAAAAGGTACTGGCCTAACAAGGATACTAAAAGTAGGCTCTTGCACGGGGATCTAAGAAAAACAATCTCTCAAGCAGGTTCTTGCACAAGAACTAACCAAGGAACAAAAGTACATCAGATCTACCATCTAAGAATATCAGATACCTAATAAGAAGCAGAGGATGATGTCAGCACCCTCCAAGATACCCAACAAGTACAAAAGGTAAAATCATCACCACAGCCTACAAAGCAGAGGCGGCGCTGGGGGTATGCAAATGTATGCAGATGAATACCCAAGATTTGGTGGAAAAGAAAATTATACATATAACCCACATGCCATGCCAGACCACAGCCGGACAAGCGCAGACAGTTCTACTCTGCTTGTTCCTCTCGACCTGGCCGACCAGCTGATGCGTCGCCATTGGAGTGTCAACTGTGCACAATGATTATGGCGGGGGCCCGCGAGAAGCGGAGGAGCAATGCAGCGGAGCAGGTGACCATTGACCGCGACACCAAATGTGGCGGCCGGCGGGAAGCAGTCAAGCGAAGCACGCGACCGCGACGTGCCGACGCCCGACCAGAATTTCTCCCGGCGGCAACAAATTGAACAAGCGTCTTCAGCTGTCCTTCTATAGGGAATCGAATTTTCTAGCGAATTACGAACTGGCCGCTAAAGGCATGCTAATTATAAAATATGGTGGGTGCTAATTACAAGATATGGTGAATGCTTAGGGTGTATTCAGCTGCATGCGCATCTAATTCACGTTTTTTGTAGATAGCTGATTAGAATTTTGTAGATTAGCATATCTAATTGTCTAGATGTAATTTTCAAAATTCCTGAAAATTTCCTCTTGCTTGCTGTCTACTAATGTAGACAAAGAAGTCTGCTGGCAATAGCATATTTCCATTGGGGGAAAAAGCTTCAAAAGCAATGATAATTTTTTACAATTAATGAATACTTAGCCTCTAGTTCATGGCGCCGCCACTGCTACAAAGATATAGAAAATACAATGAATTGAGATGTTACCTGCAGTTCACAGCAGCAGCAGCACAGGCAGACACCATCCTCACCTTGCTTGAGACGAGAAGAATGGGAAACTTAGAGGCTTGATGTTGTGGTGCTTGGGGGAGGGCAGGAGGCCATACGAGATGAGGACGAAGAGGCTGCTGCTGACTGCCCCACGAGCTCCACGCTCCTGATCGACCTACAGACAAGAAACTCAAAGTAAGAGGATGGAGGATAGGAACCAACTTCGCGTGCGGGACAGCTTGCGCCGCCGCTTCCGGGACTCCTCCTGGTGGAAGGGAGAGGCTAAGGGCCGGCTGTGGTCACCGGCGGAGGATGCTGTCGTGGTCGTCTTAGTCGCTCCCCTTCGCCTCGGCTCCTTCTTGCTCAGCCACCACCGCAAGAAATCCTAGGAGATCTAGAGGAGGAGTGGAGGGTGGGCAAGAGAGAAATCCTAGAATTTGGAGGTATGGGGTCAAAGGAAGAGGCTAGACGTGAGAGGGAAGAGGCTGGGCGGGGCAGGTGCTCGTGCGTGCTCGCCGTACTTCATCGCCTCACCGTCCGCCACGCGCGTACGGTGCTGGAGGAGAAGGAGGAATGGCAACGTGAAATGACGATTTTGCCCCTTTCTCACTAGTCAAACTACCATCTGCCACCGCGTCTCTCTCCTTACGATTTTAACACACACTGGGAACACGTATCATGCCTCGCTGACGAGCGCCCCCCGCACAAAGCAGGCCCAGCTTTCAGTGAGATTGGCTAGCATTTCACGTGTAAAAGAAGAAAGCAGAGGGAGAACGAACGGACAGGATTGAGCATACCATGTAAATCCGACGGCGCGGACCACTTGTGGCCTCAGAGGGCCTGAGAGCCCTGGGTGCCATGCGGCTATATTTTGAAGGATCTCTGATCTACGATATTTTTTTTTATGTCTAAGGCATCTGAAATTTTAGGTACTTGTACAGTCTAGGTGCATCTTGTGCCTTGTCAATGTTCAGCTAATTTCAAGATAGCAATTGGTGCCTTCTAATGCATGTCTCAGACAATCTGCTACATCTCAATTATGTAGAAGTATAGGATGCACGGGCAAATGCATTTCTGAGCTTGGTAAAATTAAAATATACTGTATTAGTCACATTGTTTTCACTTACATGATTAGAAAATGTGTAGTTAATTAGAAACTGGTTGTGATTAGAAAATGTGTTCCATCTAGTCTTTTTGAATTGGATATGGAGTAATGTAGTTTGTATGTTCCGTGAGTTGTGATTAGATACCAGTAACTCCCGGAGTAATTCGTTGCAAACAGCTATAATGACTTGATTTCACAGTTTAACAACTTACCTGGAAGCCACTATTGTCCCTTGTGCCTGCAGCATATTAAGCCATTGCTAGTTGTACATCAGTTGTGAATAATATGAATAAAAATGACATTAAGTAGTGAATCGCACAGATAATAAATATATTTTGCATTACGTTTTACTCGATTCAATTAAAGAGATGCACTTCATTTCTTTCAGCAAGTGTCTTAAATTTAACCACCTTGTCTGACAAGCCATTTTTCACTTATTGGAGCTATGATCTTTTTGATAGACTGCTGAACCTAAACTAAACCATTGTTGCTCCCATCTCTAGCAATGGCCTATGTCGCTAACGCTGATGTGCAAGTACTTCTTTGACAAGGACTTCTACGCCCCTGACTATGTGAAACAGATCATATTAAAGAACTGTTGCGAGATCTGCAAGTTTCTCCCAGGTTGAGTTTTCCCCCCTTCCCTCCTCATGTGCACAGAATGGTTATTTAATAGCTGAAATTTCCATGATATAGAATTGCTGTAGCATGGACTGGTTTGTGTGATTGGCTGTAGCATGTTCCCTCATATTGTTTCTGTCAGATTATGTGAGATGGTTCTTCTTCGTTATGTAGTGATGATGCCCTTGGCGGTGATGCTTGTGTTGTGCCGGTGCTCGAAGTCCGTTGTCGATCGGTTTGTATGGAACATGGTGTTTTGTGATTGTTTGGATTATATGTAATGAATTTATCGTGCTCGTGATAACATCATGTGAACTTGTCGTGGTGCCATGACCATATGGAGATCGTTTGAACTATATGTTTTGTGATCGTTTGAACTATGTGTAATGAAACTATATGTTTTGTAATCTTTTGAACTATGTATAATGAATTTCTGACTTGGTTATGAATGTTTTATATAGAGATTTGTTGAGATGTTTATGGATGCAGTGATTTTCTGAGATTATTAGTTTACATGTGATGAAATATTGTATCTGAAATTTTATTTGCGGAAATGGTATAGAAAACAAAAAACATGTGAAGCTAAGCCGACGGCTTTGCCATCGGCCTAGCTCGGTACCAGGCCACCGAAATATTCCCAAAATTCGACGCGTGGATGTATGCCGATGGCCATGGCCGTCGGCCTACCTCATCGCCCTTCTATGCCGACGGCATTGCCGTCGGCGTACCTCGCACCGGCGGTAATCTCAGATATCGATGCGTGTCTCTATGCCGATGGCCCTGGCCGTCGGCCTCCCTCACCTCCCAGCCAACCCACGTATGCTGACGGCCGTGCCGTCGGAGTAGCTTCACCCAGTAAGTTTAGGGTGATTGACACGTGGCTCTATACCAACGGCATTGCCGTCGGCGTAGCTCATACGGCCGTTTCTTTGTCCGTTGTCACTCCTGCTGTGCCGACGGCCGAGGAACACCGACGGCCGCACGAAGCCGTCGCCTTACCGATGTACGCTGATGGCCATAACTACGCCGACAGCTATCCGGGAGGAGCCGACGAGATCTATGCCGACGGCGCTACGCCGATGGCAACCGTCGGCGTACGCCTGCACCGACGGCATTCCTAACTAGGCCGACGGTCGAAAGCCGTCGGCATAGCTCTTCGCTGCCGTAGTGTCTGGGTTTGATTTGTAGTCTCAGAGAGGAATTGCGTTACGTTGATACGTCCATTTTGCATCACTATTTTGTATCATAATTTACTGTTATTCATTGATATATTTCAAATTTAGAGATGATACTTATGTTATTTCCTCTGTTTTTACATGTTTGATGATCATTAGAGGATTTGCTGCCGGAGTCAGGATTCTGCGGGAAAAGGACCGTCAAGACACCATATTTTAGAAGATCAGGAAAATTCCAGAAAAATACCAGAAAATTATATTTTACCAAAAGACTCCGGAAGCCAGAAGGAGAAGGAGAGAGGAGCCAGGGGGCAGCCTCACGCACAGGGGGCACGGCCTGGCCCCTGGCCGCGCCGGCCCTGTGTGAGGGCGCCCTAGCCCACTTCTGGTATCGCCCCTTCGCGTACTTCATCGTCCCCGAAAACCTAAGTCGGGGGGGCTCAGAGATAGACACTGCCGCCTCTGTGGGGCGGAAAACACCAGAGAGAGAAAAGCTCTCCGGCAGGCAGAAATCTGTCGGGGAAATTCCTTCCCGAAGAGGGGAGATCGTCGCCATCGTCATCACCATCGCACCGGACTTCATCGGGATCATCATCATCATCTCCATCACCAGCACCTTCATCTCCACCATCACCACACCATCCCGCTGTAACATCTTGAGTTGGATCTTGTTATATTCTTAGGGGAAACTTTCCCGGTGTTGATTACTCTTGTAGTTGATGCTATTGAGTGGAACCGTTGAATTAAGGTTTATGTTCAGATTGTTATTTACCATTATTTCACCTTTTATCATGATCCATATGATGTCTTGTGAGTAGTTCGTTTAGTTCTTGAGGACATGGGAGAAGTCAAGATGTTAGTAGTGAATTATTGTTGAGAAATATTTAATGGTTTGATATTGTTGTAGTGCTATTTCACTAGTGGTGTCATGTGAACGTCGACTACATGATACTTCACCATTTATGGGCCTAGTGAGATGCATTGTGTATTTGGCTACCAATTGTGGGGTTGCTGGAGTGACAAAAACCTAAACCTCCGTTGGGAAACCATTGCACCAGGGAGCGTAGGATCTAAGAGTTTAAGGTTGTGGTTAGATTTATCTTAATTACTTTCTTGTATTTGCGGATGCTTGCAGGGGGGTATAATCACAAGTGTGTATTTATCCTAGTAAGGGTGGTGCGCTAGCACAGGTTCACCCCCATAACACTTATCAAACCAATAAAGACTATTTAGCGATATGAAGCGAAAGCTCTTGACAGAAACTCCCGTGTGTCCTCGAGAACGTTTGGGTATTATAAGTTACACAACCGGCTTGTCCTTTGCTGAAGAAAGGATTGGGCCACTTGCTGCAATTGTTACTACTATCTTTTATTTACTCGCACTTTATTTATTTGCATTACCAAATACCCCTAAAAACCCGTTTGCTAGTATTTACAGTGAATCCTTGATCAAAACCACTAGTCAACACCTTCTGCTCCTCGTTGGGTTCGACGCTCTTATTTATCGAAAGTACTACGATACACCCCCTATACTTGTGGGTCATCAAGACTATTTTCTGGCGCCGTTGTCGGGGAGTGTAGCGCTATTGAAGAGTGGAATTGGTAAAGGTAACCGTCACTGTGAGTATTGTTTTATTTTTGTCTTTTATTCTTATTTTACTCTGCTATGGAGAATTCTCCATTTGGTTTTCTATTTGGGAACACTTCTACCACTGCTGCACATGTGGATGAACCACCACCACCACCACCTGCTGAAGTAGATCCTTTTAAAATACCTATGAAAATTGTTGGGTGCATTATTGATAACAGCTATTCAGGAGATGGAACTGTCCATCCGGGTGATCACTTACTTTTTATACATGAATTATGCGAGTTGTTCAGGTGTGCAGGTATTTCACCAAGCCAGGTCAAGAAGAAGCTATTCTCTTTATCATTGAAAGGCAGAGCTGAGGAGTGGTATCGACTGCTCCAAGATGGTCCCTCTATGGCATGGGAGGACATTGTACCTCTCTTTTATTCCAAGTTTTATCCTCCAAGTGAAATCCATAATGATCATAATCGGATATATAATTTTTGGCCTCATGATGGAGAGAGTATTGCCCAAGCGTGGGGGAGATTAAAGTTACTAATGCTCAAATGCCCCATTCATGAGCTCCCCAATAATATTGTTATTGATAATTTTTATGCGCGGCTTACTCTTCCTGATAAGGATTATTTAGATGCTTCTTGCTTTGGATCATTTACTCATATGAAAGAAGATGCTAAGTGGAAACTTCTTGACCGTATACAAGAGAATGCTGAAGGATGGGAAAACAACAAAGGTAGGAAGTCAGGTATAAACTATGATTATGAATGCATTAAAGCTTTTATGGAAACCGATGACTTTCATAGTGTTAGCACTGCTTATGGTCTTGATTCACAAATACTTGATAATTGTCTTAAGGCCTTTGCCTCTTATCTTGATGTTCCAAAGAAAGATTGGAACAAATATTATGCGCCTTATAAAGATTCTATTAGTCATATACCTGCTGCAGCTACTAAAATTTGTACTGTTGATAGCATTGTGCCTGAACCTTATTTTGAGAAGACACCTTTCCCTGCTAAGGTAAAAAAGTATTCTACTTTGGTAAGTGTGTCTAATAAAAGTACTAAGAAAGCATCGGAACCTGATGAGCAAATTACTATTAAGTCTCATGTAGCTATATTGAAGGACATTGTTACTAAAGATGTAGGGGATGAATATATTCTTTTTTGTGAAGATGCTTCTAACATTATCTCTCATCCTAAAAGGTATAGGAAAACAAGTGTCCCTGTTATTTCTGTCAGGATTGGAGATCATTGCTATTATGGTTTATGTGATATTGGTGCTAGTGCAAGTGCTATTCCTTTAGAGCTTTACAAAGAAATTATGCATGAGATTGGCGCTTGTGAACTTGAAGATATTGATGTGGTCGTTCAGCTTGCTAACAGAGAGACTGTTTGGCCTCTTGGTATTGTTCGAGATGTGGAAGTTCTTTGCGGTAAGACTAAATACCCTACTGATTTTCTAGTACTTGGTAAGGAGGCTAGTAAAACTTTTCCTATTATTTTTGGTAGACCCTTTCTGAACACTTGTGGTGCCATGATAGATTGTAAGAAGGAGAATTTTTTTACTAATTTTAATGGAGAGTCTTATGAGTTTAATTTTTCCAAGTTTGCTAAGACTTCTTATGAAAATGACACGCCTATTGAAAAATTTCGAGTTGAACAGCTTGCTTCTATTGCTCTTGCTCCTAATAATGCTTTGCAGCAATTCATGGAAGATCACGAAAGTGATGTTTTCAGTAAGGAAAGAGAAGAGATTGAAGACATTTTCCTTCATCAACAACCGCTGATTAAGCATAATCTACCTGTGGAGGATCTTGGTACCACTTTGCCACCTAAGGAAGATCCTGTGTTTGAATTAAAGCCTTTGCCTGATAATCTTAAATATGCTTATATAGATGATAAGAAAATATATCCTGTTATTATTAGCTCTAAACTTTCAGGAAAGGAAGAAGAAAGATTATTGGAGATATTGAGGAAACACCGAGGAGCTATGGGATATACTCTTGATGATTTAAAAGGAATTTGCCCCACTTTATGTCAGCATGCCATTAATATGGAGAAAGACGCGAAGCCAGTTGTGGAGCATCAACGCCGCTTAATTCCCAAGATGAAGGATGTGGTAAGAAATGAGGTATTAAAGCTCCTTGATGCTGGTATTATTTATCCTATTGCTGATAGTAGATGGGTTAGTCCTGTTCATTGTGTTCCTAAGAAAGGAGGCATGACTGTTGTGCCTAATGAGAATAATGAGCTTATTCCTCAAAGGGTAGTAGTTGGTTATAGGATGTGCATTGATTATAGGAAGGTAAACAAAGTTACTAAGAAAGATCATTATCCTTTACCGTTTATAGATCAGATGCTAGAAAGGTTATCTAAGAAGACTCATTTTTGTTTCCTTGATGGTTATTCTGGTTTTTCTCAAATTGCTGTTAAAAAGGAAGACCAAGAGAAAACCACTTTTACTTGTCCTTATGGAACTTATGCTTATAGACGTATGCCGTTTGGTTTATGCAATGCTCCTGCTACTTTTCAAAGATGCATGTCCGCTATTTTTCATGGTTTTTGTGAAGAAATTGTGGAGGTTTTTATGGACGACTTCTCCGTCTATGGAACTTCTTTTGATAATTGTTTGCACAACCTTGATAAAGTTTTGCAGAGATGCGAAGAAACTAACCTTGTTCTTAACTGGGAGAAATGCCACTTTATGATAAATAAAGGAATTGTCCTTGGACATAAAATTTCTGAAAGAGGTATTGAAGTTGACAGAGCAAAAGTGGAGGCAATTGAGAAAATGCCCTGTCCCAGAGATGTAAAAGGTATTCGTAGTATTCTTGGTCATGCTGGTTTCTATAGGAGGTTTATTAAAGATTTCTCTAAGATTTCAAAGCCTCTTACTAATCTTCTTCAAAAAGATGTACCATTTGTCTTTGATGATGATTGTAAGGAAGCTTTTGAAACTCTTAAGAAAGCTTTAACTACTGCTCCTATTGTTCAACCACCTGATTGGAACTTACCTTTTGAAATTATGTGTGATGCTAGTGATTTTGCTGTTGGTGCTATTCTTGGACAGCGAGTAGATAATAAGTTGAATGTTATTCATTATGCTAGTAAGACTCTTGATGCGGCTCAAAAGAATTATGCTACTACTGAGAAAGAGTTTCTTGCTGTTGTTTTTGCATGTGATAAGTTTAGATCTTACATTGTTGATTCTAAAGTTACTATTCATACTGATCACGCTGCTATTAGATATCTTATGACTACGAAGGATGCTAAGCCTAGGCTTATTAGATGGGTGTTGCTTTTACAAGAGTTTGATTTGCATATTGTAGATAGGAAGGGTGCTGAAAATCCTGTGGCTAACAACTTGTCTAGATTGGAAAACATTTCTTTTGATCCTATTCCTGTTAATGATAGTTTTCCAAATGAACAGTTAGCTGCTGTAAATGTAACTTCACGAGACCTTCCTTGGTATGTTGATTATGCTAACTTTATTGTTTCCAAGTATTTGCCTCCAACCTTTACAGCTCAGCAAAGAAGAAAATTCTTCTATGATTTGAGGCATTACTTTTGGGATGACCCACACTTATATAAAGAAGGAGTTGATGATATTATGCGAAGATGCGAAGATGCGTACCAGAATATGAGCAACAAGAGATATTAAGAAAATGCCATGGCAGTGCTTATGGAGGGCATCATGCTGGAGATAGAACCGCACCGAAGGTTCTACAATCAGGTTTTTATTGGCCAACCCTCTTTAAAGATGCTAAAAGGTATGTTTTATCTTGTGCTGAATGTCAAAGAGTTCGTAATATTTCTAGACGCAATGAAATGCCTATGAATTACACTCTTGTTATTGAACCATTTGATTGTTGGGATTTGACTTTATGGGTCATTTTCCTCCTTCAAAAGGCTATACCCACATACTTGTTGCTGTTGATTATGTTACTAAATGGGTAGAAGCCATACCTACAAAGAGTGCCGATGGTGAGACTTCGTTAAAAATGCTTAAAGATGTTATTTTTCCTAGGTTTGGTGTGCCTAGATATCTTATGACTGACGGAGGTTCTCATTTTATTCATGGAAGTTTTAGAAAAACTCTTGCTAAATATGATGTTAATCATAGAATTGCTTCTGCTTATCATCCCCAAACTAGTGGGCAGGTAGAGCTTTCTAATAAAGAAATCAAGTCTATTTTGCTGAAGACCGTCAATAGAGCTAGGAAAAATTGGGCTAGTAAGTTAAACGATGCTTTATGGGCTTATAGAACTGCTTATAAGAACCCCATGGGTATGTCCCCTTATAAGATGGTTTACGGAAAAGCGTGTCACTTGCCCTTAGAATTAGAACACAAAGTTTTTTGGGCAGTGAGAGAGCTTAATAGAGATTTTAAACTAGCCGGTAAGAAAAGGTTGCTAGATTTGAGTTCTCTTGATGAGTGGAGAAATGAAGCGTATGAGAATGCCAGACTTTTCAAAGAGAAAGTCAAGCAATGGCATGATAAGAGAATCCTTAAGAGAGAGTTTCATGTTGGTGAGAAAGTTCTATTGTATAGGTCTCGTCTCAGATTTTTTGCAGGGAAATTACTTTCCAAATGGGAAGGACCATATGTTATTGTGGAAGTATACCGCTCAGGTGCTATTAAGATTGCTTCATTGAAAGATGACTCTACACAAGTGGTGAATGGGCAAAGACTCAAACATTATATTACTGGAGATTCTTATAATGAAGATGTTGATGTAATTGAAACAGTTTCTCCAGAAGAATTCATCCAAGACAAATTGCAGGTACCTGCAGAGTTCGTTTTTGAATAGGTAACAGTTCTAGTCAGAGAAGGTTCGAGAAAAACTCTTCCTTTATTATTTTTGCTGTTTTTACTAAATATGAAAAATCACGAGACGAAAACGGGCAGGAAAAGGAGTCCATGTGCTCCTCACACACAGGGGGCACGGGCCCACCCCTGGCCACGCCGCCCTTGTGTGAGAGCACCTCGGAACTCGTTTCCGTCCCGGTTTCCTCCTGTGATTTCGTTTTGATGTATAATTTTTGCCTATTTAATCCCTCGGAGTCCCCGAGGTCTGTATATCGTGTTCTCGTTGTGTTTTGTTTCGAGCTGTTTCTGTCAGGAGTTGATCTTAAGTTTGGAGGAGCACCATGGCCTCTTCAAGCGACGATAAGGAAGATGACACCAAAGACTTTCGGCTGAAGGAAGAGGTTGAAAGTGAAGACGAGGAGGAAGATCAAAGTTCACGCCCAAGCACCATGATTGCCAGCATTGGGGTGGTAACAAGTCATGACAAGTTCAAGAAGAGTGCACGCATAAGAACCGGAGGGGGTGTGCTGCGTCATGCCTTAGCTCCACGGACATCTCCGTCAGGCAACAATCCTTTCCATACTCTAATACATGAACATCAGTTTCAAAGGGTGCCTAGATCATGATTGCCCTCTGGTTGGGATATAGATCGTTCTAACAGTGCAGGAAAAGAAAGTTCCAAGAGTGAAGAATGATGGGGAAATAATTTCAAGAGCTGGGATTCTCTTGCTGACAGGTTCATGAACCGTGTTGAGCACAATTCTGAGATGATTCGTAACCTCAGTCACAAGATTGATGATCTGAAAGATTTGATTGAGAAGCTTATTAAAGATTATCCACCGCCACCGCCAAAGGAGTAACTCGTCATCGGTATAGGCATCCCCTTGGCTTGTTCCAAGCTTGGGGAAGTACCGCGGTATCACATCATCACCCTTTTACTCATTTACTTTTCAAGTAGAGTCATATCATGAATAGAGAAATTATCCTATAGAATAGTTTACAGTGTGGAAATATCCTCCTTAGTTGGTTATCTATGTATCCCTTGGTGTGAGTTGCGGTAATGAAATATTAATGAGAAGTTCTATCGTTTACTTTCCGCACACTTTATTTTAGTTTGCAATCTCTCTTATACGACTAGTCTTATTGATTAGTATTGGTATCACTTTGGGAGCATGAGTAAATTTAGTTGGTTTTGGCAAACTTAGCTTGGTTAGTAGCAGCATTACCTTGAGGTTTGAGTAGAAAAGAATAAAGAAGTGTTTGTAGTTGCATCACTTCAGTTTACCCTTCATGTGTGGCTTATAAGCATTGTTATTCTCAAAGTTAAAATCATTGTACCTTCAAGGGAGTTTGCATGATTGTTCTTATTATATGTATGTTTGTTTGTTTCATGCAATTCTTATGCTTGCTACCCAGCCTTGCTAGCCAAAAACCTGTACTGAGAGGGAATACTTCTCGTGCATCCAAATCCCAAAAGCCAAGTCACTTCCAAAGAGTCCACTATAAATTACTATGCATGGTATTTTAAGCCATTCCAAGTAAATTTTCATGTGCTACCTTTCAAAAACTTTCAAATACTTCTCATTTTGTGCCACTGTTTTTAGCTCATGAGGACGTAGTGGATGGGTTTGTTATCTTCCATACTAAATTAAGTACCCCTCGACTAGGTAGCTTCATCAGCTCGTCATTAATTTTGCAAGGGAGCTGGTCAGACCATTATAATCTCAAAAAGAAAAGAAAAAGAGCACTCCTCCATGGTATGTGAAAGTTGGTCAGCACCCGATGGAATCGGTTAGCCATGGTTTGAGAAAGGAAAAAGGTGGGGAGGAGTGCAAAGCTATAAAAGAGCACCAATGTGCCAATTAATTAAACATCTCGGAACCGCTCTCACTTGTTTAGTATGGAAGATATCAAGAACTCCATTGCTAGTCGTTGACAAAAGCAACCACCTCTCAAAACAATTTTTACCTCTGTTTTACAAATGAAAAGCTCTAGCACATGTTTAATCCCTGCTTCCCTGCGAAGGGCCTATCTTTTACTTTTATGTTGAGTCAACCTATTCCCCTCTATCTCAAGCAAGCATTTGAGTTGTTATGTTTCACTCATCCATATGTTGATCCGTTTAATCATGTTTATTATCTTCCTTGTTTTGTACAATGCTTTTATCTGAAGGAATATATCTTTGAAAGTTTTCTATGAATGCAAGAAGTTTGTTTCGTTGAGCATATGGTTTTTTCTATATTAGCTCTATTTTAAAAAGGCTCCATTTAAAGGCTAGTATAGTTGTTCATTGTTCTCTGACCAAGAACTAAGGTTTGCCATCACCAATTATAGTTTATTTTGTGCATCTTTATATGTGATTCCCTTTACTTATTGCAAGCCTATATTATAAAGGGGAGTTGCTGTCTATTATAACTTGTGCCTTTGGTGAATGTGATGCTTCTTGTCCATTTTTTTTATTATCGACACTTCACTCCATAAACCTGTGGTCATGTTTACTGAGTTTAGTTTTCGCTTGGGGACAAGCGAGGTCTAAGCTTAGGGGGGGGGGGTTGATACGTCCATTTTGCATCACTATTTTGTATCATAATTTACTGTTATTCATTGATATATTTCATATTTAGAGATGATACTTATGTTATTTCCTCTGTTTTTACATGTTTGATGATCATTAGAGGATTTGCTGCCGGAGTCAGGATTCTGCTGGAAAAGAACCGTCAAGACACCATATTTTGGAAGATCAGAAAAATTCCAAAAAAATACCAGAAAATTATATTTTACCAAAAGACTCCGGAAGCCAGAAGGAGAAGGAGAGAGGAGCCAGGGGGCAGCCTCACACACAGGGGGCGCGGCCTGGCCCCTGGCCGTGCTGGCCCTGTGTGAGGGCGCCCTGGCCCACTTTGGGTCTTGCCCCTTCGCGTACCTCATCGTCCCCGAAAACCTAAGTCAGTGGGGGGCTCAGAGATAGACACCACCGCCTCTGCGGGGTGGAAAACACCAAAGAGAGAAAAGCTCTCCGGCAGGCAAAAATCTGCCAGGGAAATTCCTTCCCGGAGAGGGGAGATCGTCGCCATCATCATCACCATCGCACCGGACTTCATCGGGATCATCATCATCTCCATCACCAGCACCTTCATCTCCACCATCACCACACCATCCCGCTGTAACATCTTGAGTTGGATCTTGTTATATTCTTAGGGGAAACTTTTCTGGTGTTGATTACTCTTGTAGTTAATGCTATTGAGTGGAACCGTTGAATTAAGGTTTATGTTCAGATTGTTATTTACCATTATTTCAGCTCTGATCATGATCTATATGATGTCTTGTGAGTAGTTTGTTTAGTTCTTGAGGACATAGGAGAAGTCAAGATGTTAGTAGTGAATTATTGTTGAGAAATATTTAATGGTTTGATATTGTTGTAGTGCTATTTCACTAGTGGTGTCATGTGAACGTCGACTACATGATACTTCACCATTTATGGGCCTAGTGAGATGCATTGTGTATTTGGCTACCAATTGTGGGGTTGCTGGAGTGACAGAAACCTAAACCTCCGTTGGGAAACCATTGCACCAGGGAGCGTAGGATCTCATAGTTTAAGACTATGGTTAGATTTATCTTAATTACTTTCTTGTATTTGCGGATGCTTGCAGGGGGGTATAATCACAAGTGTGTAGTTATCCTAGTAAGGGTAGTGCGCTAGCACAGGTTCACCCCCATAACACTTATCAAACCAATAAAGACTATTTAGCGATATGAAGCGAAAGCTCTTGACAGAAACTCCCGTGTGTCCTCGAGAACGTTTGGTTATTATAAGTTACACAATCGGCTTGTCCTTTGCTGAAGAAAGGATTGGGCCACTTGCTGCAATTGTTACTACTGTCTTTTATTTACTCGCACTTTATTTATTTGCATTACCAAATACCCATGAAAACCCGTTTGCTAGTATTTACAGTGAATCCTTGATCAAAACCACTAGTCAACACCTTTTGCTCCTCGTTGGGTTCGACACTCTTATTTATCAAAAGTACTACGATACACCCCCTATACTTGTGGGTCATCATACGTTCAGCGCCTGTCCCATCATGTCTTGATTTTTTTTGCAGAGGATAGAGATATCGTGGAGGACAATACCATCTCAAATATAGAAGCAAAAAATTGTATCTTGGAGGTATACGATGGTATCTTGGCTCCCAATGTGTGAAGGGCTTCCTTGTGCGACTGCATATTAGGGTTGTACCGTGGATCCATGAATACCTCCGCTTTGGGGCAAAGGGACAATTTGCAAGACCGATGCCTCTTTTAAGGAGGAGAAGATAAAGAGGAGGTGAATACATAACTTTGATTATTTGTGTTAGTGGAAGGGGAGAAGATGCATTGTGATACTGATAATCAACGGAGAAGACGAAGGACGCATGGCACGCAGAAGACACACTCGGAAAGAAGATACTAGATAAAACGATAATTGACGTGGACTACTATCGATGACGTGGAGGGTTGCATGTTTAAACAAATAGGTAAGTGACGTGGTATGCATAGCAGCATGTTGAGAGATTTCCTTTTATTGGAGTGCTCCTATGTAGATATAGAAGATTTGAATATTCTTATATAATTTAATTTAAGATAACTGAGATTCTTTTAAAATATTTCCACTTGGTTATGCTGAAAATGTCTCATTGAAATCTCTTAACTAGTCCTTTATATGAATACTAGGAAATTTGCCCGTGCGTTGCATTGGAGAAAACTCTAAGAGACGAATGACAGAAACAACTCACATAGTGGGTCTATTTCACACTCATAGCCTCCACACACTGGTCGATTCGCACATATGAGGTGTGTCGGCTGAAAGAGGCTTGAGGCGGAGCGAGGGTGCGGTGTTGGGAGACCAAGATAGTGATAAATAAGTAGTGGTAGTTTTATCATCTGCTGCTAAAAAAGTGAAAACTGCTCTATTTTGAAATTTTAGCAGTAAGTAATTATAGTTGCATAAAATATCAAATCTAACCTCTTGTCATGACGATGCATAACAGGCGGACATTGTATTGTTTGAAACCTCCCCAACCAGGGAAGGCCTGCTATTTTTTTGTGAAGCCTATTGTTTTAGTTACTTGGGCTCTTGAAGAATATAACTATATTTAGCATAAGCGCTCGAACCACTACTAGGAAAACCCTTATCCATGGGCCCATTATCTGTGGAGCACTAAGTTTTGGTGCTCCACGGATAAGTATCCGTGGCGCACCACATATAGGTGCTCCACAGATATCATCGTACCCGTGGCGCACCGTGAAGGAGATGCGCCATGGATAAGTGGGCCCCACCGAGCACTAGGGCCTGGGGTGTCAGGCCCCCATATCCGTGGCGCATGCATTGGGGGTGCGCCACACATAGTGTGGATAGCCGTGGCGCACCACATATACATGCGCCACGGATATGTGTGGGCCCACCCTCTGGAAAAGGTGACAGACATATCCGTGGAGCACCACTTATAGGTGCGCCACGGGTATATATATATCTGTGGAGCACCATTCTGAGGTGCGCCATGGATATGTCGTACCTACCACCATAGATTTGCCATCCCCCTACCTCCCACTCCAAGCCCCCACCGCGATGAACGTGAGGACCTATCAGGCGTACGACATCAATGGTTACACATTCTACACCGAGAAAAAGGACCATAGCAACAAACACCAGAACTCGGGGGTCACGATGTTGTCCTACGCGGACGTGGAATCCACCGTCAATGAAAGGTTCTTTGGGAGGATCGAGGAGATCTGGAAACTCAACTACTGTGGAGAGAAGATGCTGATGTTTCGAGTCAGATGGGCCAAGAACGTCGAAAAAGAAGGCCGGTACTTCACCACCATGGTCATACCCGAAGCCAAATCCAGCGCGAACGTCCAGGCGAAAAATGAGCCATGGGTACTGGCGAGCCAGGTTGATCAATGCTTCTTCATTACCGACCCGGTAAGGCCTAGCCGCGTTGTCATTAGGAGGGGAAAAAGGAGCATCATTGGACGAATGGAGGGAGCGGCCACCGAGCAAGACTTCGACAAGTACGGCGATCCCAAGATAGAAGAGGAATTCGACAAGTACTTCGACAGGCCTAGTGATGCCGCTGGAAGAAGGAAGACCACCCTACCCACTAAAGGATGCCCGTACACGAGAAGAAATCCCCATATTTTTGGGCTCAATTATTCAACCGCGACGAAGAAGGGCAAGAAGATCGTGACGAGTCGACGACGGTAGCTCGTTCGGAATCGACATCGGACAACATGTGTCATTTTTTGGAGGAACAATCATATAAATGATTTTTGGTTTTTTGTAACAATGATCATATATATGATATAACTGGTACTATTTAAAAATTATTATTTTTAGAATAAGCAAATATTATTTATTACAATATAGTAATTTTAAACTTTGTGAAATACAGTTTTTGTAAAAACAAAAAAGGGTGGGAGGTCCAGGGTTCGAACCTGGCACCTCGCCCAAACAGCCAGCGCGCGAACCGGCCAGAACCACTAGGCTAGATAGAGGTTGTTGTCTAGATGGGAGTTCGGCTCCTTTTGAAGTATACATCGACGTGCGTGGCGCACCTCGATATGGTGCGCCACGCATAACTTAACCGTAGCGCACCTCTGAGGGGTGCGCCACGCATATCTTACACTTAGGGTAAAACATTTCGCCCCGGCCTTTTTCTCTCCCACACGCGCCTCACTCTTCGATCCCCCTGGCCGAAACCCTAGCCGCCCCTCTTCTTCTCCCCGACGACGACGACAGCCGCCGCCCCTCTTCTTCCCCGACGACGACGACAGCCGCCGCCCCTCTTCTTCCCCGACGACGACGACAGCCGCCGCCCCTCTTCTTCTCCCTGGAGCCGCCGCCCCTCTTCTTCCCCGATGATGACCGGCCGCGCCCCGCTTCTTCCCCGACGACGGCCGCGCTCCTCTTCTTCCCCACATCCTCTCTCCTGCTCGCGGCCAGGGCCGACGGCCGCGCCCCGCTTCTTCCCCGACACCTCGGTGTCAAGCAGGAGGTACGTCCGCCCGTCCGTCGGTACAGTATGCGCGCACATTGCGCCGTTCTTCTTCTTGCTCTGTTCTTTGTGTGATTTTGATTCGCGTTTCTCGACGGCGACGCATTTCAAACATGCTTCGAACATTTTGCTCAATGCTCCCACAGTATAACATTTGCATTAGATATTTTGTTTGCTAAGTGAATAATTTTGAGATAAAATTAGATAATCAAATTGAAATAATTCTCTCTGAATAATTGGTGGGACTTGAGGGGAGCTAGTTAGTTGATTTTAATTTCGTCATCCACTGTGCTCATTTCAAGTGTAAGGAATACCAAATGCACTACACGCCCTGGATGTTCTGCATGAATATTCGTATTTGTTCAGTGTGTTCTATTTATGATTCCAAGTGCACATTGTATGATTATCTCTGTATGATTGGTTTTGTAGCATTTCAATGTATTCTGCTCACTCCATACTTGTGCAATTTTATTCTAGCCAATGAAACTTGTTTATGTACTAAAATTCTAGCATTAAGAACTTGACTATCCTGTGAGTTTTGTGCTCCTATTTAGAAATTTGCTCATGATGTTCTGTCGACATGCATGTTTCTGTGAGCATGTTTTTGTGAGCATGTTTTTGTGCTCCTATTTAAAAATTTGCTCCTATTTAGAACTTGACAGCATGTTTCTGTGAACATGTTGTCGACATGCTGAACCGAAGTGAATCTGTGAACTTTTTACTGTGATGATGAATCTCTGATGACGAATCTGTGAGCATGTTGTCGACATGTTGTCGACAACTGTGTGTTAGAAAGGCACATTTTGTGCTTTTTTTGTGTGAATTATTTACAGGTTTTTGAAAATGAGTGCCTATTACTCCCGAAATGTTGATTGATTTCTGTTTCGGTGAGAAATAGGCACTCCTAGGTAGCCATTTATAGGGGAGGTGCTATCAAATTTTCTGATCGATTTTTTGTTGTACTAAACATTTTTCTCCTTTTGTTTAGTGCAAACATGTCGACCGGACACGTCAACGACGGCGCTGGCCCTTCTAACCAAATGAGTGTCAAAGAACAAGCCCGGGCGGCCAACTTGCCGTTTTGGATGCAATCCCAGAGGGCGGCCGAGGAGAAGGAAATAGACGTCATGGACGGAGACGGAGGTGGAGATGATCAGGGTGGAGACGAAGACTCTGAGGGTGGATACGGAGACTCCGAGGGTGGAGAAGAAGACGGAGACTCCGATGCCACCACCGATGCTGGCGACGAGCGCACCGATGGCGCCGAGGATGACACCACCGATGGTGGATCTGCCCCGGCTGCTAAGAAGAAGAAGGCCATCAGGAAGGATCGGAACCCGCCGACGCTTGGCACAAAACGCGAGGATTTCACCGCCGTGAATGAAAACGGCGTACCCGTGGAGCCTAAAGCCCTTGCTGCGGGATACGGGACGCAGATCGGTTGCATCGTGCAGGAGACCATGACGATCAACATGAGGAACCTCCGAGATCCTGGCAATGCGCATCTTGTGCAGTTCCTACTACATGAGCTTCACGAGCGATACGATTTCCCGGTGGAGTACAAGAACCTAAACCTCAAAGACAACAAGGTGAACCAGCAGGCCCTTACAAAGATGAGCACGGCCTTGGCTAGCTGGAGAACTCGGGTGAAGAAGCGGATTGACAAGGACGAAAGCTAGGAAGAGATCAAGAAGCATGAGCCACTTCTAGATCACGACGACTATCTTCTTTTCAAGGAGGAGTTGGAGACCGATACCTTCAAAGCTCTGTCGGCGTTGGGGAAGAAGATGTATGAACAGAACTTAGGTCACCACCGTCTTGGGAGTGGCGGTTACAGAGGAATCCAGGAAGTGTGGGACAAGGAGGACGCTGAGCTTATTCATCTTGGCAAGCCCAACATGTTCGATAAAATTCACGGACCCGCAGGTCCGGAACTTTGTGCGGGCCCGCTACTACCTGTGCCCCAAGACAAAGGAATTCAAAACCTCAGAGAATGCTGTGCAAGAGTTTGAGAAACTTGTGGTAAGCAACTTACCGCGGATCTCAAGTCGATTTGCAATCAATAATGAACCGATGATTCTAATTGGGTTCATGAATCCTTTTGCAGGAAGCTGAAATAGCCGCCGAGGCAGCTTGCTCCACCCAAGGGCAATCGGAGCCTTGGGACACTCCTTTCAACAGGGCGACGAATATTATGAAGAAGAGGCCCAAGCACAAGAAGATGACGTCCGCTGGGCGTGTTTCCGGCTTTGGGCTGACCACGAAAGTCGGCGTCCACTTCAAAGAGGAATCAAAGGCTAGAAAGGAGAGAAGAAGCAAGGTGGAGGAGGCCCAGAGGCTGGAGATTGCATATCTCAAGGCGCAAGTGGCCGCGCTACCGGCGCAGATGGAGGAGAAGTTCGAAGCAAGGTTGTGCCAGGTCATTCCTGTTGGAATTATGCCCTAGAGGCAATAATAAAGATGTTATTATTATAATTCTTGTTCATGATGATGTTTATATTCCATGCTAGAATTGTATTAAGCGGAAACTTTAATACTTGTGTGGTTTATGAACAACACTGTGTCCCTAGTACGCCTCTATGGACTAGCTCATTGATTAATGATGGTTAAGGTTTCCTAACCATAGACATGAGTTGTCAATTAATAATGAGATCATGTCATTAGGAGAATGATGTGATGGACAGACCCAAATAAAGCAGAGCAATTAGATCGTGTCATCGTGTTCATCTTTGCGAAGCTTTTTCTTATGTCAACTATTGTATTCCTTAGACCATGAGATAATACAACTCCCTAGTATCGGAAGAAAGCTTTGAGGTCATCAAACGTCATCCTATGTGAGGGTGATAATAAAGGTGTCTCTCAGGTGATCGGAAAGTACTTGTTGGGTTGTATGTATCGAGATGGAATTTGTCCCTCCCAAGTCGGAGAGATATACTTCGGGCCCACTCGGTAATCGATATCAACACCGCTTGCAAGCATGTGGTTAAGGAGTTAATCACGAAGTGATATCGGATTATGGAACGAGTAAAGTACTTGCTGTGAACGAGATTGAACTAGGTATGCCGATACCGACAATCGAATCTCGGGCGAGTAAAATATCGTGTGACGAAGGGAATACATATACGGGATTGATTGAATCCTGACATCGTGGTTCATCCGATATGATCATCAATGAATATGTGGGAGTCAATATGGGTTTCCAGATCCCGCTGTTGATTATTGATAGAAGATCATGTCTGCATATTCTCGAACCCGTAGGGTCACACACTTAACGTGCATCGACGCTAGGATAGAATGGATAATTGGTTTATGAGTTTTTGTTCGGAGTCTCGGATGAGATCCAGGACATCACGAGAGGTTCCGGAATGGTCCGGAGAATAAGATTCATATAAAGGAAAGCAGTTTTTGGATTCCGGAATTGTTTCGGAGTTTATCGGTATTGTACCGGAAGGTTCTAGAAGGTTCCGAAGTGGGACCAACGTGGGCCCACTTGTCGGAGGCCTGCGTGGGCCTAAGGGGAAGTGCCCTGGCCACTTTGGGCCAGGCGCACAAGGCCCCTAAGGCCCAGCCAGCCAGCCCTTAGGGGAAACCCTAAGGGAACCTTCCAGAAGAGGGGGGGGGAAGACTTGCCCCCTACTCTTCCCCCTAGCCGCTGCCCTAGAGGCTTGGAGGAGGGGCCAAGGCAGCCGGCCAGCCCCCCATATAAGGGGGGCAGGGGCGCAGCCCCCTCCCACTCCAACCCTAGCCGCCGGCCAACTGCTGCCCCTCCACTTCTCTCTCTCGCGACTGTGCGTAGGCGAAGCCCTGCCGCAGAAACTCTCCACCATAAGCACCACGCCGTCGTGCTGCAGATCCAATATATCTCTCCACCATACTTGCTGAACCAAGGAAGGAGGAGACGTCGCTGCACCGTACGTGTGCATCTCTCGGAGGCGCCGCCACTTGCGGCGTAGGATCGGATCAGATCGCGGGGAGGAGACGGCTAGTACGACTACATCATCCACGTTCTGTTGAACGTTTCCGCTGTGCGATATCTTCAAGGGTATGAAGATCTCATCTACCTCTCTCGTTGATTACATCTCCTAGATTAGATCTTGGCTTTCTTGTTCGCATCCATAGGAATTTTTTTGATTTACTATGCTGCGAAACCCTTCAGTGGTATCAGAACTAGATCTATGCGTAGATGTGTTTCACGAGTAGAACGCAACATGCTTGTTGTGGGCGTTGATGTTTTCTGTTGCAAACCTCTTTGTTTTGTATTTCTTATGGCGCGGCATAGTGAGATCGAAGCGGTCCAGGCCAACTTTACGCGACCTCGTTCGCGAGACCGGCTCCGCACTTGACGTGTGGCTTGTTCCACACATGCGGCTGGTGGAAGCCAGTTTCTCTCACTATAGTAGTCATGAGATTTACAACGGATGTTAGCAACCATAATATCACCGTTGTGGCTTTTCGTAGGTAAGAATCGTTCTTAGCTTGTTACTCCCATAAGCCACGTAAAACATGCAACAACAAAGTAGAGGCGTCTAACTTGTTTTTGCAGGGAGTGTTTTGTGATATGGTATGGTCCAAGACATGATGTGTATGAATTGAGATGTATGCAATGATCATGTTTTGTAATCTTTCACGACTTGCATGTCAATGAGTTCACAACCGGCAGGACCATATGGTTGTCTTTATAATTGTGTATGACCTGCGTGTCAACTTCTTATACGCCATGTAATAGATTTACTTTATCGCTAAGTAGTTAGCAATAGTTGTAGTTGCTATTCGTGGTGGAGGCAATCATGGTGGAGTGATGGAGATCATGCCGGCGCGCACAAGATGGAGATCATGGCGCGGAGATTGGCTATACCATGTCACATAAAATTATATGCATGTGATGTTTATCCTTTTATGTATCTTATTATGCTTAGATCGCGACGGTAGCATTATAAGATGATTCCTCACTTAAAGATCAAGATAAAATTGTGTTCTCCCCTCGTATGCGCCGTTGCGAAAGTTCGTCGTTTTCAAGCATCTCGTGATGATCGGGTGCTATAAACTCTACGTTCACATACAACGGGTGCAAGCCAGTTTTGCACATGCGGAGATACTTGGGTTTGACTTGACGAGCCTAGCATGTACAGACATGGCCTCGGAACACACGAACCGAAAGGTTAAACATGAGTCATATGAATGATATGATCGACACTTAGTTGTCCACCATTGAAACCACATCTCTTCTCGTGAAGATCGGATTAGGTGTGGTGAATTTGGATCGTGTTCACTAAACAACTTGAGGGATGTTGAATTTAGTGGGAGTTCATCTAGTAATTTGATTAAGTTGAACTAGTTATCATGAACATAGTCTAAATTGTACTTGCAATGTTGTAGATCAAATGGCTAAGTCCAACTTCAACTTCAACGTTTTTGCTGAGAAAGAAAAGCTTAAGAACAATGGGTCTAACTTCACCAACTGGTTCCGCAATCTGAGAATCATTCTCGCTGGCGGACAAAAAGCCTATGTACTTGAGGAAGCGTTAGGTGACACCCCTGCCGCAACAGCGAAAACTGAAGAACTTGCTGACTTCAATGCTCGCAGAGATGATTGTGATGCGATTATGAGTACCATGTTGTTTTCTATGGAACCGGAACTTCAAAATCGTTTTGAGAAGTACCGCGGGCCTTATGAGATTCTTGAGGAACTAAAAATCATGTTTTAGACTCAAGCCCGTTCTGAGAGATATGAGATCTCTGAGAAGTTCTTTAACTGCAAGATGGAGGAAGGGAGTTCCGTTAGTGAGCACGCCATTAAGATGTCGGGCTACACTCAACGCCTTGAGCAACTGGACTGCAAGATTCCAGAAGAGCTCAAGATTGACAGAGTTCTGCAATCACTCCCTCCTAGCTACAAAGGTTTTGTAGTTACTCACAATCAAATTGGTTCCACTAATACGATCACTGAACTCTTCGCAAAGCTTAAAGCTGCGGAGGTGGATATCAAGAAAGACAATCATGTGTTGATGGTCAACAAGACCACTAGCTTTAAGAAAGCTAAGGGTGCAAAGGGATCCTTCAAGAAAGGCAGCGGCAAGCGCGTTGCCCCTGTTGAGAAGAAGCTCAAGTCTGGACCTAAGCCGGACACTGAGTGCTTCTATTGCAAGGACAAAGGTCACTGGAAACGCAACTGTCCGAAGTACTTAGCGGACAAGAAGGCTGGCACCATTAAAGGTATATTTGATATACATGTTATTGATGTTTACCTTACTAGCGCTCGTTGTAGTGCCTGGGTATATGATACTGGTTCAGTTGCTAATATTTGTAACTCGAAACAGGAGCTACGGAATAGACGGCGGCTAGCAAGGGATGAGGTGACGATGCGCGTTGGCAATGGATCAAAAGTTGATGTGATGGCCGTCGGCACGCTCTCCTTAGTTTTACCTTCGGGATTAGTTTTAAACCTTAATAAATGTTATTATGTGCCTGCGTTGAGCATGAACATTATATCTGGATTGTGTTTATTGCAAGACGGTTATTCATTTAAATCTGAGAATAATGGTTGTTCTATTTATATGAATAACATCTTTTATGGTCATGCACCTGTTGTGAATGGTTTATTTCTTCTCAATCTCGAAAGCAATGAAACGCACATCCATAACATTGAGGCTAAAAGATGCAAAGTAGATAGTGATAATCCAACTTATTTATGGCACTGCCGTCTAGGTCATATTGGTGTAAAACGCATGAAGAAACTCCATTCTGATGGACTTTTGGAGTCTCTTGATTTTGAATCATTTGACACGTGCGAGCCGTGCCTCATGGGCAAGATGATCAAAACCCCGTTCTCCGGAATAATGGAGCGAGCAACGGACTTATTGGAAATCATACATACCGATGTGTGCGGACCAATGAGTGTTTCGACGCGCGGTGGATATCGCTATTTTCTCACTTTTACTGATGACCTAAGTAGATATGGGTATATCTATTTAATGAAATATAAATCTGAAACGTTTGAAAAGTTCAAAGAATTTCAGAACGAAGTGGAAAACCATCGTAACAGGAAAATTAAATTTATGCGATCCGATCGTGGAGGTGAGTATTTGAGTTATGATTTTCTCACGCATCTTAAAGCAAGCGGAATCGTTTCGCAACTCACGCCACCCGGAACACCACAGCGCAATGGTGTGTCTGAACGCCGGAATCGAACTCTATTAGATATGGTGCGATCGATGATGTCTCTTACAGATTTGCCGTTATCATTTTGGGGTTATGCATTAGAAACCGCTGCATTCACTTTAAATAGGGCACCATCTAAATCCGTTGAGACGACACCGTATGAACTATGGTTTGGTGCTAAACCTAAGTTGTCGTTTCTTAAAGTTTGGGGATGCGAAGCTTACGTCAAGAAGTTGATGCCGGACAAGCTCGAACCCAAAGCGGAGAAATGCGTCTTCATAGGATACCCTAAGAAAACGATTGGGTATACCTTCTACCACAGATCCGAAGGCAAAGTGTTTGTTGCAAAGAACGGATCCTTTCTTGAGAAGGAGTTTCTCTCGAAAGAAGTGAGTGGGAGGAAGGTAGAGCTAGACGAGGTTATTGAACCTTCTCTCGAGTTGGGGAGTAGCGCAGCACCTGAAGTTGTTCCGGTGCCGTCTGCACCAACAAGAGAGGAAGCTAATGACGAGGATTATGAAACTTCGAACGATGCTACTACTGAACTTCGCAGGTCGACAAGGTCACGTGCCACTCCTGAATGGTACGGCAACCCTGTCTTAACCGTCTTGTTGTTAGACAACAGTGAACCTGCGAACTATGAGGAAGCGATGATGAGCCCAGACTCTGAGAAATGGCTAGAGGCCATGAAATCCGAATTGGGATCCATGAGCGAAAACCAAGTATGGACTTTGGTGGACCCTCCTAGCGACCGTAAGGCCGTTGAGTGCAAATGGATTTTCAAGAAGAAAACGAACGCGGATGGTAATGTTACTGTCTATAAAGCTCGGCTTGTCGCAAAAGGTTTTCGACAAGTTCAAGGTGTTGACTACGATGAGACTTTCTCTCCCGTAGCGATGTTTAAGTCCATTCGGATTTTATTAGCAATTGCTGCGTTTCATGATTATGAAATATGGCAGATGGATGTCAAGACTGCGTTCCTCAATGGCAACATTGATGAAGAGTTGTATATGATGCAGCCCGAAGGTTTTGTCGATCCTAAGGATGCTAATAAGGTGTGCAAACTTCAGCGTTCCATTTATGGACTGAAGCAAGCATCTCGGAGTTGGAACCTTCGTTTTGATCAAGTGATCAAGAGTTTTGGATTTGTTCCAAATTGCTACGAAGCTTGTATCTACAAGAAAGTGAGTGGGAGCTCGGTGACATTTTTAGTACTATATGTGGATGACATATTGATTATTAGAAATGACATCGGCATGCTTAACGATGTGAAGAGTTATTTGAATAAATGTTTTTCAATGAAAGATCTAGGAGAAGCTGCTTATATATTAGGCATCAAAATCTATAGAGATAGACAAAGACGCCTAATAGCTTTAAGCCAAAGTACATACCTGGACAAAGTTCTGAAAAGGTTCAGAATGGATAAAGCAAAGAAAGGTTCATTGCCCATGTTGTCAGGTAAGATATTGAGCAAGGCTCAGTGTCCAGCTACGGTAAAAGATAGAGATACTATGAGCAAAGTGCCATATGCCTCGGCCATAGGTTCTATCATGTATGCCATGCTGTGTACTAGACCGGATGTGTCCAATGCTCTTAGTTTGACGAGCAGATACCAAAGTGATCCAGGAGTGGAACACTGGACAGCCGTAAAGAACATCCTAAAGTATTTAAATAGGACTAAAGAAATGTTCTTGGTCTATGTAGGTGATGAGGAGCTCGTCGTAAAAGGTTACGTCGACGCTAGTTTCGACACCGACCCGGATGATTCTAAATCTCAGACAGGATACGTTTATATTTTGAATGGTGGAGCTGTGAGCTGGAGAAGCTGCAAGCAAAGCGTGATCGCGGGATCTACAACAGAAGCGGAATACATGGCTGCTTCGGAAGCATCAAGTGAAGGAGTTTGGATCAGGAACTTCATCACTGAGCTTGGTGTGGTTCCAAATGCCTTGGACCCACTGGAGATATTGTGCGACAACACTGGCGCCATAGCACTGGCTAAGGAACCAAGATATCATCCAAAAACCAAGCACATCAACCGCCGTTTCCATATAATTCGAGATTATATATCAGATGGAGATCTGAAGATTAGCAAAGTACATACGGATCTGAATATCGCAGATCCGTTGACTAAACCTCTTCCACGAGCAAAACATGATCAGCACCTTAATGCCATGGGTGTTAGATTGTTGCCAGATGTAAGCTAGATTATTGACTCTAGTGCAAGTGGGAGACTGTTGGAATTATGCCCTAGAGGCAATAATAAAGATGTTATTATTATAATTCTTGTTCATGATAATGTTTATATTCCATGCTAGAATTGTATTAAGCGGAAATTTTAATACTTGTGTGGTTTATGAACAACACCGTGTCCCTAGTACGCCTCTATGGACTAGCTCATTGATTAATGATGGTTAAGGTTTCCTAACCATAGACATGAGTTGTCAATTAATAATGAGATCATGTCATTAGGAGAATGATGTGATGGACAGACCCAAATAAAGCAGAGCAATTAGATCGTGTCATCGTGTTCATCTTTGCGAAGCTTTTTCTTATGTCAAGTATTGTATTCCTTAGACCATGAGATAATACAACTCCCTAGTATCGGAAGAAAGCTTTGAGGTCATCAAACGTCATCCTATGTGAGGGTGATAATAAAGGTGTCTCTCAGGTGATCGGAAAGTACTTGTTGGGTTGTATGTATCGAGATGGAATTTGTCCCTCCCAAGTCGGAGAGATATACTTCGGGCCCACTCGGTAATCGATATCAACACTGCTTGCAAGCATGTGGTTAAGGAGTTAATCACGAAGTGATATCGGATTACGGAACGAGTAAAGTACTTGCTGTGAACGAGATTGAACTAGGTATGCCGATACCGACAATCGAATCTCGGGCGAGTAAAATATCGTGTGACGAAGGGAATACATATACGGGATTGATTGAATCCTGACATCGTGGTTCATCCGATATGATCATCGATGAATATGTGGGAGTCAATATGGGTTTCCAGATCCCGCTGTTGATTATTGATAGAAGATCATGTCTGCATATTCTCGAACCCGTAGGGTCACACACTTAACGTGCATCGACGCTAGGATAGAATGGATAATTGGTTTATGAGTTTTTGTTCAGAGTCTCGGATGAGATCCAGGTCATCACGAGAGGTTCCGGAATGGTCCGGAGAATAAGATTCATATAAAGGAAAGCAGTTTTTGGATTCCGGAATCGTTTCGGAGTTTATCGGTATTGTACCAGAAGGTTCTAGAAGGTTCCAGAGTGGGACCAACATGGGCCCACTTGTCGGAGGCCTGCGTGGGCCTAAGGGGAAGTGCCCTGGCCACTTTGGGCCAGGCGCACAAGGCCCCTAAGGCCCAGCCGGCCAGCCCTTAGGGGAAACCCTAAGGGAACCTTCCAGAAGAGGGGGGGGGGAGACTTGCCCCCTACTCTTCCCCCTAGCCGCCGCCCTAGAGGCTTGGAGGAGGGGCCAAGGCAGCCGGCCAGCCCCCCATATAAGGGGGGCAGGGGCGCAGCCCCCTCCCACTCCAACCCTAGCCGCCGACCAACTGCTGCCCCTCCACTTATCTCTCTCGCGACTGTGCGTAGGCGAAGCCCTGCCGCAGAAACTCTCCACCATAAGCACCACGCCGTCGTGCTGCAGATCCAATCTATCTCTCCACCATACTTGCTGGACCAAGGAAGGAGGAGACGTCGCTGCACCGTACGTGTGCATCTCTTGGAGGCGCCGCCACTTGCGGCGTAGGATCGGATCGGATCGCGGGGAGGAGACGGCTAGTACGACTACATCATCCACGTTCTGTTGAACATTTCCGCTGTGCGATATCTTCAAGGGTATGAAGATCTCATCTACCTCTCTCGTTGATTACATCTCCTAGATTAGATCTTGGCTTTCTTGTTCGCATCCGTAGGAATTTTTTTGATTTACTATGCTGCGAAACCCTTCAATTCCTCCTCAACTGTGGGAGGGTCTAGCGGTGTGGAATGCCGCTGGTGGAGTTGGGCCGATACCGGTGCCCAGCGTGTCCGGCAGCAACTCGGCGCAACATGTGTCGCCGAACATGGTGACCCCGCCTTCCTACCCATCGGCAGACCCCTTCGCGGGGCTGAGCCCGTTGGCCGCCGACAACAACAACGCGCAGCCGGCGCCGGTGCCCAACACCAACACGCGGCCGCCGCCTCCGCCACAGCCCAACACCAACACGTGGCCGCCGCCTCCGCCACAGCCCAACACCAACACGCGGCCGCCGCCTCCGCCGCAGCCCAACACCAACACGCGGCCGCCGCCCAACACCAACGTGCAGCCGTCGCCTCCACCGCAGCCCACGCAGCCTCGCGTGTCCACCTTAGCTGACCTCGATGCCCTTACCAAGGTAACTAATCGTAGGCTCGACTTCATACTCTGCCGTCTTTTTTGATGAGTACCATCTGATAATGATGCCCAACATGTTCTCCCGCAGGACACTAGTTGCACCTTACTGCACTATGTGAACGGCGTGCTGAAGGATGTAGGCAAGGGTACCATATGCCAACCGAAGAACCCCCTGATGCACAACTTGCCCATCCCTGCTGGCATGTTCAGGGTCGCCCTAGTGCATCCTTTGAAGGGTTGCGAAGGCGTTGATCCTCCCATGCAACCTCATGGAGCCGATGAGCATTACTCTCTCGGAGGTTGCGTCGGCTGGCCCTTGCTATGGCCGAACTCACAGATTCGCCTTGCAAAGGATGATCAGCGCCCCACGGCTGTCCCCGCTAAAAAGACACGGCCACCGGTGTTCGTCCCCGCCACCAAGAGGCATCAGCAGCTAGCCGCGCACACGCCGTCACCTCCACCCGAGCACGTGGACGACGCTCCACCCAACCGTGGCGATGATCCCCGCGATGAAATTGACAGCTTCCTCGACATCGGGGCCAACGAAGAAATCTACATGCCTCCTCTTGGAGATCCAGCCTCCCGTGGTCAACAAGCCGATCGTCCCCTGTCATGCACGCAGCATCTGCGATTCGGCGATGGTTCTCAGGAGATGCCTCCGAAAGCCGCAGCCACATAACCCAATCTGGCCAATGTTATCAGCCCCACCACACTCCACAAGGCGGTCGATGAGCAGCTGAAATCCGCTGCTCCCGTGCCGGATAAGTTGCAATCCACAGCTCCTGTCGAGGAGAAGAAGAAGGGCCGGAAGCATAGCCGGAGCAAGAAGGCTTCGAGCCAGCCGTCTCCGAGGAAGATACTCCGGGCTAAGGACGGCGTGCAAGAAGAGCCCAGTGATTTCCCCAGGCACATAGCGGGTCGGCCGATGCTGACAAAGGAGATGCTCGCCAACGCGGGTGGAGCGATCGTGAATTTGCACGACAGCATCCAGTATCTCGAGGAGCGCCTTCTCCAAGAAAAGAATCCTGGGTATCCGGTCTACACAATCAAGGTGCCGGAGGACCATGGCTTCGTCGATACATCACCCGCTGAAATCTTCTTCGTGCGGTACGAGGACATCTATAATCTGCTGCATTCCAACCGCTTGGACTATAACTTGGTCCGTCTATACACGCTTCATATGGCGTTGAAGGCGAAGAGGGAGAAGACCAAGGGCATCGTGATAGTAGACCCCTACTTCATGCGTGACGTTGCCTTGGTGAACGAGGCGGACCGGGCAACGGTGAAGGAGTACCTTGGGAATATCTTTGTGGAGAACCCGACCATCGACTCCATTCTTCTGCCTTGCTTTCCCGAGTAAGTGAACACCGCCGTGAAAACTTCTTTCTTAGATTCTCCGGTTGGTCCTCTTACAACAATTTATTTTTCAATTGTGCTGCGCAGAGGCATATACTGCTCACTAATATCCATTTGCCCAAGGTGGTCGCAAGCGACGTACTTTGACTCATCGAGTGAAACAAAGCCGATGAAGAACTATGGCCGAATCAGGAGTGTGCTCGATGAAGCTCTACAATTCTACGCCGACAAGGGGGGCAAATTCACCAAGGGTGGCGAGAGAGTCAAGAATGGCAAGCATATCTTCATGCACCAGACAAAGTTTCCATGCGTCAAGCAGCCGCCTGGCAGTGTGAAGGAGGCCTTCTACGCCCTCCATCACGTGAAGGGGATCGTCCGGGATTCGTGGATCAGGGCGCTACCATCTAATCTTTGACCATAGGCCAAAAAGTTTGCGGCGATCGATGATGCAGACCTTATGGAAGATTGCTGGCGCATCCAGACTCAGATCGCGCAAGTCCTTCATGAAGACGTCGACTCAACCGGCGGGATCATGCATTGTGGCGTAGCGTTGACTAACCGCGAGATCGAAGGACGCCTCGACAGGCAGCGCGACACAAGGACGTTCATGACGAGAGAGGGCGTGCGCCCGTTCCCGGCGAGGACTACATGATGTCTGTGGCTAGCTAGCGGTGTTGGGTCGATGTATCGTAAACTTTACTATCCTAGTGTTATTTCCGAACTATTGTTGGACATGTGTGTGTAAACCTTAACTTGCCGAGGCTCGTAATGCCTTGACGATCGATGTTGGACTTGCTTATATATGATCGATCGTCATCCATGCTATGTTTTATTCTAGGCTTATGAATCCTTGCCATAGTATTTGTGATCATGCAAGCATGTTTTTGCACTTTATCATTCCTTTCGTTGCATAGGTGAGAGGACTGCCAGGCACAGGTGACCAACTTCAGCGGCAACTACTACAAAGGGTACAAGATAAGAGAGCTCGCGGTCTCCAAGTGGAGGAGACACGTGTGGAAGAAGAATCAGATGAAGTTCTTGATCATGGTCTCGATCTTGCTCATTGTCATCGCCGGTGTGATCTATTCGTTCATATAGTAGTCTAGGTGATATGTAACTCCATATATGTTATGTAAAGATCAAAGTTGTACTTAACTTGTGTAATGATTCGACACTTGACTTTATATTGATGTATTTCGACACTTGACTTTATATTGATGTCTTCCGACACTTGACTTCATATTGATGTATTTTGGTGAATTCCTGTGTTACTGATATGTATATCTTTGCATTTCTGATGTATACTTTATATTTTTGTGCTGTATACTGTGTATTTCTGCTATATTCTCGAAAAAAATACAAATAGAAAACATACCAGTGGAGCACCATTTTAATTGCAATGGCGCACCCTATCCGTGGCGCACCTAGATTGGGTGCGCCGCAGGTATTATGCGTGGCGCACCCCACATAGGTGCACCACGGATAGGATACTTAACCATGGCGCACGTGGGCGTGCGCCACTGGTAATAAATACCAGTGGCTTGATATGCGTGGCGCACCATTGGTGCGCCACGGAAGCCCAAATTGGTGCGCCACAGATAAGGGTTTTCCTAGTAGTGAACATTTTGACCGGAAGAAACCTTCCTGATACCAGAGACTGCATCGTGTGACCCCAATTCAAATTACCATAATGTTCAACATATCTCAAACCTAAGAGTGATTCTCATTGTTAAACCTATAAAAGTGTAGCTCTTAAAGCAAAAAAAGAAACAGATATGTTTCTAGAGCTGGATGCATATCATCACCAAACAGGTAACGGTGGGAACTATCTTTCACTTAGTCAACGTTAAACTGTTGGTTTATTTCAAAAAAAAGAAAAGAAACACCAGCGTTAATATTAAACATGCTATGTAGTGAGCCCCCGATATTCTGTTTTTATATATAACAGATGAAAATTGATGTGTTTAGTCTAAGATAAGATACAAGCCCTGATTGATTTCAGTCAGGGAGTCTCATTATTCTTGAACTCTAGGCGGATTGCTATCCACATCTGTGTTTATACGCTCTTCTAAAATTAGTACGCATAGGCTGGAAGGCTTGGCTGAACCCTGTAGTATGTAATTATACTGAACACAGCTCTTCATTAAACATTAGTTGTATGTACTGCTCGCCTAGAAGACTGGTGCTATTTTTCTCTGCTCTTCCACATGCCTGCTTTCTCGGCTTCACCTTGCGCACCTCGACACAGCCGTTCTTGCGGCCGTTTGAGCCAGCGACCTCTTCCTCAGCTCTGCCTTTTGTTCATATCACTCGATTACTCAGCTCTGTCAAACATGGGAAAAATCAAGAGAATCGATACTGAGAAAAATAGACGCAAATAAAATCGATATGGGGAGCGAATCAGATCGATATGGGGAGCCCGGCGCTGGTAGGTTGGATGAGGCGACGCCGGATCTTGTGAGTATAGTGGTGGCAGGTGCTCACGGCCCTCACCGTCAGCGCCAACCGCGCGGCCGTCACGTCCCCTGCCCGTATCCTGTGCTGGATTGGAGATGGAGATATCTCGAGATGAGGAGGATCCTGGAGTGAGAAGCCCGCCTGGGATGAACCGGCTCTAGCTCCGGCGGGACGTAGGGCAGCCGCGTGGATGGGAGGGCTTTGGCTCCGGCTCGCTCTGTCGCTGTCAAAAGAGAGGATCATCTTTCATATCTCCCTCTCAAGCTCCCTCTCCGCCCTCGCGCACGTCCTGCGGACCATTGCCCGCACCTGCCTTCTGCGGTTACGGCCACCGCCGCCCACAGCAGGCGGGCGTGGCACTGTTCTAGATGCCCTCGAGCTCCGCCATGTGTGCCACCTCTTCCCCTCCGCTGTTCCAGACCCCAAGGACCATGTTGGCAAAACGAAACATTGTGTCGCCTATGCTAGCTTCCTTAGTCCCTTCCCGCATTAGCCGCCACTGCTGCTACCGTCCATGGACCTCTCGTCGATGAGCACACCGCGGAACCGTCCTGATCGCCAGCCGGATGTTTTATGGATTGCACGCGGCCGGAGGGGTAGGGCGGTGAAGCGAATCTAGGGCAACGCGGCGGAGTAAAACGCTGTTATCAGGACATGCTTGACTGTGTTCGAGCCAGACTCTGCTTCGCTTGGCTTGCATTGTCATCCGAATTTTCAAGGACGAAAGGTTCAATGGATGATGGTTGAACAGTTTTTTTTAACTTGTGGGTGGCATTGGTGGTAATATGTGATTTGGTGGGAGGGCAAATCGGTTCAAAAAAAGTGGTTGACGACGGAAACCTTACGTACTTTATTATTAGGTATTTTTAACTTGTGGGTGGCATTGGTGGTAATATGTGATTTGGTGGAAGGGCAAATCGGTCCAAAAAAAGTGGTTGACGACGGAAACCTTATGTACTTTATTATTAATTAGGTATAGATGTACGATGGTATTGAACTACATAAGCTTTTTTTTTTGGTATATATTGATACATACGATGGAATTGAATTATTGAAGGGCCTTCATCGGATAATAAATACAAGATAATGTTGCTCAATAGTTGTTTACATGTAATTGCTCCAAGTGGGTTGAATTCTCATGTTGTTGGAAATTTACTAAAATATCTTTTTTGCTAGTAGATTTTGACTGATGTTGTGACCTATTCAAATCATTTAGTGAACAATAAAAGTTAATATAAAAAGCAACTTATTAACAAGAGAATTTACATTTAAAGAACATGTACTCTCTCCGATCTATATTACTCTTCGTTAATACGGATGTATCACTTTTTTGACCAACGATCGTCGCCCATCTTAGAGGGTGTTTTGTTTAGGCTTATTGTGGCTTTCTAGTAGGAAAAGCAGTCAAATCGAACCAAACACTCTGCGTTGGCTGTGGGCTTCGGCGAAGCCAGCGAGCGAAATAGGCATATGGGAGAAAGCACATCGGGAGGTGCTTCTCGGGGCTTCCCGCGGAGGGAGCGAACCGTTTTTCTCTTTAGACATTTCGTTTGAGCCAAATTACGAGTAGACTGCCACTCGAGCCTGATCCCCATCTCTCCTCTCTGACCCGAACAATTTTTCCCCATCGCGTGTCCCCATCAAGCGAGGAGACTGGCTAGGGTCGCACCGTCAATCCCGCCGGTGACTGGCCTTCATCCCCGCCGTCCTCACCCAACTTCCTCCGTCCCAGATCCACCGGCCGACTCACCCCACGGAGATCCACTGGCGCCGCGTCTCATCTACCGCGGACTCGTCCCCGGTAGAGAAATACCGCCCCGTCCGTGCTCAGATCCCACGCCCGGCCGTAGCGCTGCAGTTGCTAAGGAAATAAATCGAGCCAGGCATGAAGAGCAGGGAGTTTGGCCGTGTGTGATTTTTTCATCTGATTTCGTATATAAAGTTTGGCCGTATGCAATTATTAAGTGCTAATCCATTAGAATCAGTGTTGTGAGTGTGTGTGTTCTGTAGTACTTGCGATGAGAAATCAATTTATTATACGAGTCACGAGAGTTGCTTTTATTTTAGAACGTGGAGAAGCATAGAGGAAAAGGTTGTAAGAAAAGAGGTGGTCACATGAGAATTCTGAATTTTCAAGGCTCAAATGATGTGTTTATTATTCTGAATTATTCAAGATTAGCATGTAGTTTAAAGTGAGGATTTTCCACCATTTTTTAATTTTAGTGATCTGCATGTCATTTATCACACGTAAATCCGCAAAAAAATACACATTCTCATGACTCTGAGGCTATTTTAGACAATTTCTCTTTATACCACTAGACAGCCACCCAAGTCGCCAAACAATAATACTTAGAACAACAGCTTTTTCTATACAGCAGTTTTAACTGCAAAGCCAGACCAAACAAACATATCCTTAATCCGGCGGAGTACATGTGAGCATGCTACGTCGGCGCCGCATATTCGGTACACATGCACCGGAGTTGGTGAGCCACGGCGCGTGGTCGCATGTACCATCAACCAGAGATCTGGCAAGAGGTGGTCCATCTCCTTGTCCCGTCCATCTACAAAAGAATTTGATTCCTGGAATCTGGGGCAGAGTTGTTCGCACGCGACTTGGCATATTCTCCGAGAGTTTTGGGCCGGCTCGGCCAGCTTTGTGACGGACTCACCCAGAAGGCCACAACGCATCCGTCACCCTGGCCGAAACCAGACAAAGAGTAGATACGCACGCGATACACCAATCGTCTGCTGCTATTCTCACTTGGTTATGTTGCGGCCATTATAACTGGCCAATGAGCTATGGATCGAGAAAAAAGTTGCTATGGGATCTCATCATAAAACACTCACAACCTGACGTGTCACACATTGGTCCTGTCTCTGCGTGCATCTTAATTGGGCAGCGTCAAGTCGTTTTTGGTTGTGGTCATCGAAAATAATGCGCTAGCTACGCTATTGAATTTCACGATGGATGTGCAATGCTGCAATTCAAAACTTGGCCTCTCAAAGATGGCGACAAGTACAACGAAAATATATCCCATGCACCTTCAAGATGATTGCGTGTAACTGGCCGTGTATATTTATATCGTAAATTTTCGCGTGTAACTGTGTCTAGTCATTAAGTTCAGTATCCAAATCTCATCAACCATAGATGCTTGGTCGGATTGTTTTAACTTCCAACCTACGATGGACCGAACTCCACGTTTGATGCACACACATATTGGGTGAAGTAGAGTATTCTCTTAGCAGAAGGTGGTGCTGCTATTCACAATGACTTCATCAAATTTTAAAACACTAAAATTTAGGTCTTCTATAGGTGTTTGTGTGTGGAGGCAGAAGTGAAGGATCATCTTCTTCATTACCAAACACGAGACATGCGGGGCCTGTGTTACTTCCACAGGGGAGGGGGGCAATTGGCACTAAACCCTACCTACTGCCACTTAGCGGCCACTCATCTCCTCACCCCTTTTTGCGGAAGAGAACCTCCTCCTGGAGCACGTCTACCCTGGACATGCAAGATGGGGCATGGTCAATAAGACGGCAACCCTGAGACGATTGTGTCCGTGTACAGAGCCTAACATGTTTGGCAGACTTTTAATAACAAAATGCTATATGCATCAATTGACACAGAGAAGGGTTTATCTTCCTAAAAAAAAAAGGTGGCGGTGCGCGCCATGTGAAGAGGCAAAATTTGTTTAATAGAGACAGATTAAACAAATTTTATACTGCCTCATGGCAAAGATTAATCATCAACTTTTTTTTAGCAAAAGAAGCAATCATCAACTATATTGTTCTCATTCACACAAAAAAACTAGTAACAAACTAAACTTAATTTCCACACCAAAAAAGTTAAGCTACTAACTTAATTGTCACATTTTGGAAATAAGTTGCATGGAAGGTGGCAAATTGGCTGTACACTGGCCGGAGAAGCCAAGGAAATAAAAACCTCATAAACAACTCCGCCCGAGAGACCGAGACCGAGACGCGAAGAAGAGGGAGATCGCTGCACAGCGCGCACGCCGCCGTCTCCCTCCTCCCTCTCCACCTCCGCCTCCGTTCAACCACTGCGCCCTCTTCGTCAAGTCGTTGATCCCCACGCCGCCTCACATGGCTTCGCTCTCCCTCTCCCTCCGCGCCTCCGCCTCCGCGTCCCCGGCCGCCGCCGGATCCCGCGCCGCCGACCCCATCAAGGTCTCATTCACCATCCCGGATCTCCGTAGTTTTCTTTGTTTTCCTGTAAAAGGTTGTTCGGGGAACTTCGTCCCGTTCGATGGAACCGATGGTGAACCTGCAACTGCACTGTTGTTGAATACACGGCGAAAGTTGGCTGCTTTTTTTGTTCCGCCAACTTGTTTTCGTCCTTATATCTGACGAGGAGCTGTTTTGCCCGCATTTTTAATCGCTTTATATCCCCAAATTTAGATTATATACTACTTCTAAATGTATTCGTACTATCCTGAATTAAGGTCCAAATCTGTTCTATGTTGATTCAAGCACATAGCACAACTATGCAACTGTTTTAAATCAAAAAGAGGGCTCAGTTTTGCAACTTAGACTTGTGAACGTTAAAGCTTTTCCTCGGTTTTGCTGATTGTGCAGGTGTCGTGCGTGAGGAGCAAGGTTGCCTCCAGCTTTCCTTCCATCGGAGCATCCTCCTCACTGTGAGTTGTCTTCATGTCATCTTTTTTCATTCAACTTGTTCAAATAGCTGCCAGCTCGGGGTTATCTTGACTGTACTAAAATTGACAGTACAGTCAAGATCAAGGTTGTTCGAGGAACTGGCAGTTTCCTGTGAGGAATGCCATTGATACACCCAATTCCTTGTGCTCGTAGCTTGCCAGTTTTGAGATTTTACTGCCATAAGCACAACACAGCTGAAGCCCATTGCATATCTTATGGCTGTTTTTCACTCTCTGTGTAACAATGCTTTTTTCTCTGCAGTCCTAGAAGTATTGAACCGGTAAGAGCCACAGCCACACAGGCACCCCCTGCCACCCCTAGTGAGTTGCCCAATTCACGAAACATCTATAGAAATTTGTGCACCCTGCAGTTGTATTTGACACAATTTTACTTTTGTTCACTTTCCATAGAATCTTCAAGTGGGGAGAAGACAAAGGTCGGCATCAATGGTGAGTTCCTTGTATAGATAGCTGTGCTATGCTTAGCAGGTGCATTCAGACTCATAATGTTTAGCAGGTGCATTTATCCTTTGCGTAGCTGTGCTATCCTTTACTTTAACCCTTCTTCAGTGACTGTTGCATGTGACCTTTAAATTTTTTAGTTTTTGGTTACAATGGTACACTTGTGTTCTTGTTGCAGGTTTTGGGCGGATTGGGAGGTTGGTTCTGAGAATTGCGGTCAGTAGGGATGATATTGAAGTTGTGGCTGTTAATGATCCATTTATCGATGCTAAATACATGGTAAGGAAGAAACACCAACCTATTCAGACTGCAGAACTTCTTCTGGAGTGTCATTGAAACGCTAGACGTCAACAATTTGTAAATTTGTCTTAGATAATGAGTAATTGGAATATTGTTTCTGATTTGTAGCTGTTCGATTGTTCATCAAATGATATGCAATATATAGAATGGGGAAGTAGTGATCTGTTTTTCAGATACATATGATATTTTTAGTGAGCTGTTGCATGAGAATTGTGATGATTCTCAGTGTAGTTTTGAATTCCTATTCGCAAATAACACCAGACTCTTCCTGTTGAGATATTTTTGGGAACAGGGCAGACAAAGAAGACATAGGTACCCAATTGAGAAATGTTTCTTAGATATTGTTGTGCACCATTGTACTTTATATGTTTATTTTTTAAATGAAGGGATGCTATATTTGATCTCATGAAGCTTGAACCAAACATCCATCTGTAGAAGTACTTCAAAATATTACATATGTTATTTTGCCCTAGTTGCTAATGACTAATGAGCATGGAATCTTGAACGTACAAGCCATCTTGTGTATGCTATATTATATGCTGAACTTGCAGCTTGTTTGAAATAGGAGCTCGGCTTATGTCATTCATGGTTCTAGGATATGTTAGGTGCAATTCTCAGTGAGAAGACTGGCATGTTTACTATTACCGCGCCTTTGTTGTCTCCTTTCATTCAGCAGATTTAAATCTCTAGCTATATCAGGTGCATCATATTTCATCTGAAGGTTTCCATTTGGTTCATTCTATTTTCTTTCTTTTTCCAGGCTTATATGTTTAAGTATGATTCTACGCACGGCCCATTCAAGGGAACCATAACAGTTCTGGATGAGTCAACCTTGGAGATTAATGGGAAGAAAGTCTCAGTTACAAGCAAAAGGTAACAATATGATTATATGAACACAGAAGGTTTAATATATATTGCTCTTTACATGAATGATATGTTTTGTCCTTGCTGTTTTGCTAGTGAGTCTGGTCAGGCAACTTTAAAAAAATTACTTTTCCCTAATTTTATTTTAGGTATTGTCAGATCTCTCCTTTATTTATCAACCCAATTTCTGACAAGTGTCAGATTTAGATATCAAGGGTTTCTTTCACTGCAAATACATGGACACTAGTCTGTCAGTTTTTTTCTTTCGTGTATTCTCAAAGCTGTATGCAAAGAAGAATACAGTTTACTGACATCTATTATGGAAGTGGCTGCGTGCTCATGTGCAGTTTGGTAGTATTGCCTACTTGCATGCTCATATAATAATCTTTGCAAAATTAAATGGAGATGTCATCTTTGATTGATTTTCACCGGGGTAAAATTATTATTTGCATGTACTTCCCCTCAATTTGTCAGCTATAATTTTCATCAAGGTACTTCTGGTATTTTCATCATGTGGAAATGTCGTTCTTGCCATGCAATTTGCCTCTTTGTTTGTTCCCTAACTTCATTTTATGGTTTTCACTTTTAATTTCAGGGATCCCTCAGATATCCCTTGGGGTAACTTTGGAGCTGAATATGTTGTTGAATCATCTGGAGTTTTTACAACAATCGACAAGGCTTCAGCACATTTGAAGGTTCGCCTTCTTGTTTTCATAACCATTGGTGGTCTCTATTTACTGTCCCAGAAAAAACTCCATTTACCTACAAAACACATGTTGAGATTATGTTGTGTTACTTAAATAGGGGGGTGCAAAGAAAGTGGTCATATCTGCCCCGTCAGGAGATGCTCCCATGTTTGTAGTTGGAGTAAATGAGAAGAATTACAACCCTAGCATGAATGTCGTCTCTAATGCAAGCTGTACCACCAACTGCCTTGCTCCTCTTGCCAAGGTAACTTTATCATTTCATTTATTATGTAGACAGAATATGTTTCGGATATATATTCATTATTGCAAAATAGTGTCATCAGTTTCCTTGTTGATGTTTCTTGTGTTTATTGTTTGCAGGTTGTCCATGAGGAGTTTGGCATTCTTGAAGGCCTAATGACAACAGTCCATGCCACAACAGGTATTTTTTAGGGGTTCACCAATGTTCTCATGTCCGAAGTTATAATTTAGTCGTAGTGTAACAATTTTATTTGATGTGTTCAGCCACCCAGAAGACTGTTGATGGTCCTTCCATGAAAGACTGGAGGGGCGGACGTGGGGCTAGTCAAAACATCATCCCTAGCTCTACGGGCGCAGCAAAGGTTATATTGGCTCAATAAGAAAGTGGAATTTTTTTTTTGTTGCAGGTGTCTTATGTTGAATTTATTTTGATAACAGGCTGTTGGAAAGGTGCTTCCGTCATTAAATGGAAAGCTCACTGGCATGGCCTTCCGAGTTCCTACAGCTAACGTATCTGTTGTTGATTTGACCTGCCGTCTTGAGAAAGACGCTTCCTATGAAGATGTGAAAGCAGCTATCAAGTATGCACACCAATCTAATAGTTCTCACACTGTTATTTCTTTATTTCTGATTGCATTCCCCTTTTGACAATACCTTGCTTTGTTCTTTATGTTCAAGTCAACTTATAATCAACTTTACTATTTCAAGTTTTCTTATCGGTATATGAGATTAGGACTACTCCTGTAGCTTGTTATTCTATACCCATAAGTGAAGAAGTACAGTAGTGTTATCATGATGTTGAAGGTTAATATTCGAATAGCACTCGAGAAGAAATATAGAACGGTGTGTGCTGCCCCAGTACCTATCTATCGAATTCATGTACATACTATATAGGTGCCCTTTGATCATTCAGTGGAGAAGTAGTTCTCGTAGCTTACTGAAACAAAGAAATGGAGCAACTGTTTTTTGGTTGAATTTTGACATGAATTAAGGCCATATTTTTCCTACAATTAATGAGTGTAAATATGCTACTCCCTCCGACCACTAATACATGTCTCTAACATGATGTATCTAGACATTAAAAAGTGTCTAGATACATCATATTGGAGACAGGTATTAGTGGTCGGAGGGAGTACTGCTATTTCTTGAACTTTGTATTTCACATAAGCCTGTAAAACTTTCTCATTCCAACAGCATGCTTAGCCAACTCTGAAAATACATGTTTACTCGTTTTGCATCTTTATTTTTTCAGGGAAGCATCAGAAGGTTCGCTGAAAGGTATCTTAGGCTACACAGACGAGGATGTTGTTTCAAATGATTTTGTTGGTGACGCGAGGTAAGTATTCACGTCTGTTCCCATGAATTGTCATAAGCTGCAGGAAATTGGAGTTGCTAAATCTCTCTATACTACAGGTCGAGCATATTTGATGCCAATGCTGGTATGGGTCTAAGTTCTTCGTTCATGAAGCTTGTGTCTTGGTACGACAACGAGTGGGGCTACAGGTAACTTTCCGCCTAACCGTACTATTTGCATGAATCTTCAGTTTACCTGAATATGCTGTTACATTTTCTTGCTCCAGCAACCGGGTGTTGGATCTGATTGGGCACATGGCTCTTGTCAACGCTTAGTGCTGATGCGTTGACACTATTTAGCGCAGAAGGTTTCCTCTCTTAGTATAGGAAGTGAAGGCTGCAATTGTGGTGGCCATTTTCATATCCTGAAATAATTTTGTATGATGAACACAATCAATCGACGTCGACTTGAAGTAACAAAATGATCATGCTGGTCTGTAAACCAATAACTGAATTGATGCGGTTGGACAGTAAGCACAATGTCCGACCTCGTACTCGTTGGCTCCATATGAGAGCCTGCTGGTGACTAAAACTATACAGGCCTGTATTATTGTTTTGCCCTGTTGGTGACATCCATGTTCTGTCTGTACTTTCAGCCCTTCAGGTAGGACTTGGCGACTCTAGCACATGTTTAATGTGTAGCCTATACTTTGTAGGCATCTTTTGGGTTAATCCTCACACAGTCGACTGTCACTGCACTACACTTAGGGCGTGTTTGGTAGCCCGGTCCAACTGAAATATTCTCATCTCAACCTCTTCCGGGACAATCCAGAACCAGGGATCGATATCATCTCTTAAAAGGTATTCCAAATTTCAAATACTGATGGCTCGTACTACAATAATTATGCTTATTGACGGACTCCAGCGACCGGCAGGGTCGCCCTCCTCAGCACATCCCATTCCTACCTCGCCGTCAAGTGGGTTTCCCCCCGGTGGATGGGGCATCACGTACCCCGTTCCCAAGGGCCAAGATAACCCTGCGAATCACGTCCAAATTCTCCTACTTTACCGTGTTATTTCTCCCGACTGCGACTTAACTGCGTGTCACAATCATATCTCCACGGCTAGTTGATCATGTCGCATTCCCCGTGCACTCATACAACGGATGTGTGGCCAAGAAATTTGAAGATGAAATTAACATAAAAAGAACGATCTCAGCGAAAAATCCAGAGCCATGTAACATTTTTTTTCTTCGAGAATACACCTCGGCAGGTTTATTAATCATATAGAAGAGACAACGCCGAAGATTGGCAAAGTGCTGTCAACAAAAGATGGCAGCTCCTTGAGTTTAAGAACTACTCTCCCCCTAGCAACGACATCGGCTCTACCAAGCCAAACGAAGCGCTATGAAAAAGCCTAGCCAGACGCCACCTACTGTAGTCCTCTTTAATCCTCGTCAAGATGGCTTCCACATTAGGACTAGCACCGTTGAAGACCACATCATTCCAATGCCTCTAGATGCACCAGAAGACCAGGATGAGAGCGGTCCATAGATCCCGCTGCGTCACCTTGGGACAAGGACGAGAGGTCCACCACTGAAGGAGCCCTGTGTCCGCCAGCTAGAGGCAGCCAAGCCACCCTGTCCCACAGGTTAAGAGCCCACGCCCAAACTTGCCGGGCCACCACACACCCAAGAAGAAGGTGTTGAATCGTCTCCAGTTCCTGGTCGCATAGCGGGCAAGGTGCAGGTCGCGGGAGCCCACGGCGCTCGAGGTGATCCGCCGTCCAACTCCGATCCCTAGAGATGATCCACGCAAAGAACTTGCACTCATAGGGGGGCCTAGAATGCCAGATCTAGGAAGCTGTGCTATACCTGGTGTGACTGGCAAAGAAGACGTTGTAGGCCGACTTCGCCGAGTTGACCCCATCTTCGGACCATCACCACCTCAACCTATTCTCCTGTCCCGGAGTAAGCTGAACCACAACAAGCACTTGCCAAAGTATGAAGAACTCCGCTAGTGCTGCCTCTCCCAAGTTGGGCCCGCAATCTCTCAGCCGCGCACCAAAGAGACCCTCCTTGACTGTTCGGACCTTGACTTTATGGGCTGGCACCGCAGCGGTCAAACTGGGGGCGATGTCCTCCACCTTCACGCCGTCCAACCAACGGTCACACCAGAACCTTGCTCTCTCCCCATCTCCCAACTGCACCACAGTTGCTGCATCGAAAAGCGCCATTGAGAGGCGGGGAAGCTGTAAGTCAAACTCGGTCCACGCCTTGGTGGGATCTGTCCACTGAAGCCATGTAACATCTTAACGCCGGATTATCGGGACAAGGGGTTTTGGCTTCCGGGTGCATATGCTCCCTTTATTTGATATGTATTTTTGAGACATTTGAAAATTTTAAAAAATTCTAAAGAAAAATGTTGCATGTAGATCTTCATATCCCACGTGATTACGAAGTTGTTTCAAGAAAAACCAACATTTTTGTGTAGCCAATGTAAAAAGGGTAAAAAAAGATGTTTAAATAAGCCTTTTCGCGTAGCTTTTTTTTTGCAAGATGAAAAATGTTTTACCAAACTGTGCGTGCGCATATATAATATGAAGATATACATCCGAATATTTTTTCTCAATTTTTTACTGTCTTTAAATCTACTTTTTAGGTAAAGAGGGTGTATGCACTCAGGATCAAAAGTGCATTTCCGTAATCATCATTTTATTATTAAACAAAAATGAAAATCTCTCAAGAATCAAGATGGCATATAAACCATCGAACAGTTTATGGCCGGGGTGAGCATCAGTGACACGCAGAACCTGACATAACCAAGACAGCTAGACAAGAAGAGGTGATCACCGATCGATGATCACACGGCGTTCAAAACCTGCAGCTCCTGGCGGCTCTCTTTTCCGGCGTCGCCTCGATCTGGAGAGAGGCGGCGCCGGCACGTCGGGCAGGAGCAGCGCGACAAGAGCCACCTGTCGACGCAGTCGACGTGGAACCGGTGCCCGCACACGGGGAGCACCCGGACGATCTCCCCGTCGGCGAAGTCCGACAGGCAGATTGCGCACCCGGCGCCGGCCGACGCCTGCTGCTTCTGTGCCGGCGATGCGGCATAGGTGGCGACAGGGAGCGCGACGAGGACCTCGCGCTTGAGCCCGGCGTTGGCGCGGCGGTGCGCCACCCAACCCACGGGGTCGGCCACGGCGCGGCGGGTGCACCGCGCCACGCACTGCTGGAGCATGGAGTTGAGCCCCAGCGCGCACACCAGCGCGCAGAGCATCGCCGCCAGGATCACCACCACGTCGTAGTCCATCGGTGGCGGCGGTGGCGGCTCCGGTGACGGCGTGGCCGAGTAGAAGTTGAGGCAGCTGCTGGTTGACATTTGCGACGGTCGAAGCCCGGCCCTGGCAAGATGATCAGGCCAGCTAGCAGAAAATGAGAAGAGAGCAAGAGAAGTGGAGTAGCCACAGCAGCGTCGGACGGAAGTAGAGGGAGAGGAGATGACACGAAGTGGCTAGTGGAGAGAAGTGTGAGTGTCTCATGGCCCTGCAGACTGCAGTCTAACAAGCTCATATAGTCCCATACTATATAGCACTAGACATGGTCAGACAGTATCTTCGTGCGACTGTACTTGTTACGTTCTGATGAAAAGAAATCCTACAGTGACTTACTGTGTTGTAGTAAGTACAGAATCAGCTTGGGTATTGTTGTGGTGTCAATTTGTCATGTGCTACCGTGGAACCTCGTCGGTACAAGAATATTATTTGTCTGTTACGGTAATGTTTTCCTATCGATGGTTCTATACATAGAAATGTTTTTGGTGCACGATGTACAAGCTTAACACAAATACAAAACAAACCTAATTAGGATAATGGTTCCCGATGAAGTGGGCTCGATCATTGATCGTCTTAATTCAAGGAAGGAATCCAGGCAACTCATTGTTTTGCGACCGGCATCTGTTCTTTCTTTTCTCACAAAAAGAGGGAAATAGACCGATAATGAAATCTCGCAGGCACTCGCCTGCCGAAGATCAACCAGTGGTCGACACAACTGTGAGAATAGTTCCTTCAAGTTGAATCTCTAAAGATGGAATGTATGCAACCTGATACGTACAAATTTGGACGCAACATGCAAACATCACTTGTGAAGATGGTGGAGGCTAGCAACCTAACATGAGAAACGGACAGTTCAGGATGGAAAGGGCAAAGCAGGAAAGCAGCTTCATTGCAAAATGCTCTTCTACAGGAAATGGGAAGGGAATTAGCATTACATCCATCGATCCGTGAGTAACTAAAACAAAATTGTAGCACGTCGTCATGACCTGAATAGAAAACAATTGAAGTGCACTGAAAGAGCACCAGGCCATTATGGCATTACAAATTAACAAAATAGACCGTAAAAAAGTATAGGAACTTCTTTGTAATACAATCTTAGAAATTGACACAATATAGGAACTGAATATTGGTTGTAAGCTCGGAGCTTAGTTACAAATATTCACAGAAAAATCTGTTGGTCTTTCTTAGGGCATGGCCCACCAGTAATGCTATGTTGAATCTATGCGGGAGATTCCGCAATAGCGAACAACCATTTTTTTTAGGAAAATTCCGTCAATCTATTAATAATCATCAACATGAATACAAACAGCCCAAAAAATAATAAATTATACATATTTGGACCACCTACCCTCATCCCTCCACCACGAAGCCGGATAAAACTTGTCGTGTTAAGGCCCCGAAGGACTAATGCACCGAGTAGTTAGCATTAAACCACGACATTTGCGCTCAAATTTTGGAAAACCGCAGGTTTTAGTTTGAATCGAAAATGTCGCAAGTTTACAGGAGATTTTTTGCAATGTCCACTAATCGAGCAATTCCGGCCGGTTGACACTGAATCTGACCAGTCGGGCCCACCTATAAGGGTGACGTGGCAAGGAGGGACGTCGGCCGTTCGCACCCGTTAACTCTGACATGGCGGGCCCACACATTGACTGGTAATACCGACCGGTCCACCGAGAAGTTTGTCAGTTCACCCCCTCACTCCACTCCGCTCCCGCGAACCAGAGGAAGGAAGCAAGGTCGGAGCTCGCCGCCGGAGATCCGCCGCCGGCCGCCGTGTTAGCGCCCTCCGGTGAGCATCAGCGACATGCCGAGTTCGAACCACATCGTGAGCTCGAGCCCGCCATGACTGCTAGCGGTAAGTCCGTTTCCCCCCCAAAATCTAGGGTTAGGGTTTCTAGTCCACGATTTCTAGATTTCGTGGTTGTTTAGGTAGATTCGTCATGGTTTCTTTGCAATTTCTATTGTTCCACCCTCAGGCCGCGTTCGACTACTGTCCTGATACCTGTGATGATCCCCAATTTCACGGGATTGCTGTCGGTTTCCCCGAGGTATGCCGTGAGCATAGGCTTGAGCCGAGGAAATGCGTTACGTTTGAAGGATCCAACTTAGGCAGGAGATTTTACATGTGCCAAGTCCAAGACGTAAGTAATGATTATATTTTTCTAAAATTTATATGTGCCAAGTATCTGAAAGTAGCATTTTCTGGAATTTATTATTTATTTGATTAGATAAGGTTATCCATTTTAGGTACTGTCAATAAATTTAGTATAGCTAAACCCTATGTGATCAAATGATCTCAGATTAGCTACTGAAATGGTGCATTTTAGCTACTGTCAATTTAGCAACTGAAATGTTGCATTTTAGCTACTGTCAATGTTTGATTGATCAGTTTAGAAATATTTATGATGATGAAATGTTGCATTTTAGCTACTGTCAATGTTTCATTGATCAATTTAGAAATATTTATGATGATGAAATGTTGCATTTTAGCTACTGTCAATTTAGCTAATTGTTGTTCCTTCTCTTGTAGGAATTCCAGAACTGTGGTTTCCAATTCTGGCTAGATAATGAGTGGCAACAAACCTTGAAGAATGCTATTGGCAGGCTCTGGAACAAGTATGAGTTAACCAGCAGTGCAAGAATTGATGACATGATTGAGAATGCTAAGTTTCTCAAGGAGATGAATGAAGAGAAAAACAAGACAGAGAAGAAGTACACCAGTCTAATGAATGATGTGAGGCACTTCATGGATGATACTCAAAGGAGGGTGATGGAGGCTAACTATCAGAAGCTTAAAGGAAAAGAATAGCAGGAAATGGAGGATAAGGACTATATGATTGCTAGGTTGACCAATGAAGTTGATGTGCAATGGGCGAGCTAAAGCAGCTGGTGAAAACTCAAGCAGAGGTGATGAAGGAGAAGAAGAATGCTGATGATGTGGAGAGAGAGACTCTGGAGGAGAAGAGGAATGCTGCTGAAGTGGAGAGAGATGCTCTAAAGGAGGAGAAGAAAAAATTAGAGTACATAATCTATGAAATGATCCAAGCAGGTGATGCCAATAAGGAGAAGATGCAGAAGATTAGGAATATCATGGAGGAATGATTTCTATTATCTTACCTATTTATTAGGATGATGTACCCTGTTAATGTTGATCCATGTGTTGTGCTGAACTATGTGAGTGTTGAATCATGTGTTGTGTTGGATGCATTAGGTCTGGCTGTTGAACTCGGTATTTTAACTAGAACTCAATGTAATGGAATTTAGTTTCCATCTTGTCTGTGTGATGAAATGTTGTGGTGATGACATTGGCATCTTAGTTAGTTGTGTGACATTGGAGTAAAATTTTGTTTTTTTTGTGGTGATGACATTGGCATCATTCTAGAATATTGCCGAGACCCCTCGCTTGATCTCGACATCATTCTAGAATATTGCCGGGACCCCTCGCTTGATCTCAACATCATTCTAAAATATTGCCGGGACCCCTCACTTCATCTCGACATCATTATAGAATATTGCCGAGACCCCTCGCTTGATCTCGACATCATTATAGAATATTGCCGAGACCCCTCGCTTGATCTCGACATTATTATAGAATATTGCCGAGACCCCTCGCTTGATCTCGACATCATTATAGAATATTGTCGAGACCCCTCGCTTGATCTTGACATCGTTATAGAATATTGCCGAGACCCCTTGCTTGATCTCGACATCATTATAAAATATTGCCGAGACCCCTCGCTTGATCTTGACATCATTCTACACACAAAACATAGTCATAACAACATAGACATCATGACACATCATAACAAAGCCTCAGAACACACTATTTGTTAACATAGTCTCAGACATCATAAATATCATAGCAAAGACATAGTCTCACACATCAAACATCATGTCTCACAACACAAACACACATCACACATCATGTCTCACACACAAACACATAGTCTCAGACATCACAGGCTCACAAATTGTCTCATAGCTCACAACTACTGACTGGTTGTCTTTGATCAAACAAATAAATCACTTGTGTGAAGTATGCTTCCCTGCATTCAGATATTCCTCCATCCTCCCATTGATGACACTCTTCCTGGTGCTAACCCTGCGAGCTGGAGGTTCACTTGAAGTAGGTTGAGCTGAAGCTATAACCCTTGGTGCAGACCAGGCTTTTGTGGCATGTGCTGGTGTAGATGATCTGACTGGTGCTGTAGGAGGTGCTGGTGGAGTAGTTGCAGCTGTTGGTGATCTTGGAGGTGCTGGTGCAGGAGCTGCTGGAGTGGCAGTAGATGTTGAAGTAGAACCATCCTGAGAGCTCTGCCTGGTGTAATGTTAACAAAACAAAAATAGACAATTTAAAAGGAGTGTAAGCTTGTCCACATCTTAGTAATTAGAGATTTATTCAAGTTACCTGGTGTTGTGCTTTCCTTAGTGCTAGTTCAGGCCTCAAAGGAAAACCACAGGATGGGTACCTATGCCCTGCTTGGTTGCAATTTCTACATGTGATTGTTCCCATCCTTGAAGTATCTCTAGGGGCTGGAACCTCAAAGGCAGATTTCCTCCTATTTGTTTGCTTTCTTCCTGGCTTCTCTCTGACCACATGTGGATCTATGTCTCTAGTGTTTGTCCTTGGCCTATCTTCCGCTCCCTGGACTGGGTAAATGACATAGCTGAATGCTTTCTTGTACATTGGCTTCTTGAAGAAGTCATGGACATAGTCCTCTGGATGCTTCTTGAGTTTCTGTATCACAGAGATGGCATGGTTGCAAGGGATGCCAGTCACATCCCAGTACCTGCATCCACATGTCCTAGCCCTAAGATCAACAACATGTACCCTAGGGCCACTTGTGGTCACCTGCCACAACCCAACATCTGCATTTTTGCTTTACACTGCCTAGAGTGTTTTTTTGCTTCTTCAAGTTTCTCTGCATAGAATGGAGTTATTTCCCACCTTATAGTCTCTGCTTTCATCTTGGTGCCACTGTACTTCACCATAAGCTTGTCCTTGATGCCATCAAGCATGGTCCTTATTGGCTTGTTTCTGACATCAAGTATCATCTTGTTGAAGACTTCACTGAGATTGTTCACCACCAGATCAGTCTTGCATGTAGTGTCAAAGGCATGTCTGGCCCATGCTTCAACTGGTATCTGCATCATCCAGTGGTGAGCTTGAGGGCACTCTTTCTTGAGGGCATCCATTGCTTTCTCAAAGCCACTCTTTGTGTAAGAGTAGCTTGCTGCAAAGATGGTCTTCTTCAATTCTGGACCTCTGAACCATGCAGACTGAAAGTTGGCATATATATGCCTCAGGCAGTAACTCTGTGGTGAATTTGGGAATATCTTTGAAATGGCTTTGAGCAAACCCTGGTACTTAAATATACATCACATGTCATGTAATGCAGTTGGACAAAGGTAGAATCTTTACATAATTGTGTACTAGATATTTCACCTTTTGCTTGTGTGATATTATAGTGTAGTTTCCAAACTTGCTTGACTCTCCAATGCAAGACTTCAATTGAGTAAGAAACCATAGCCAGCTTGCATAGTCTTCCTTGTCTACAACACCAAAGGCAATAGGGAAGATATTGGTGTTCCCATCTCTACCAGTAGCAGCAAGTATTTGTTGCCCAATGGTCAATTTTATGAAGCATCCATCTACTCCTACATGTTTTAACAAGTAAACAATGTGTGTAAGCAATTGATATATTTTATCAAGTTAAGAAGTGCATTTGTATATGATATCCCACAAGTATAGGGGATCGTGTGTAGCCTTTTCGATAAGTAAGAGTGTCGAACCCAACGAGGAGCTAAAGGTAGGATAAATGTTCTCTCAAGTTCTATCAACTGCTGATACAACTCTACGCACACTAAACATTTGCATCATCTAGGAAATAAAACTAGTGCAACAATACGGGTATGAGAGATAGCTTTGCAAGATAATAAATACAAGAAAGTAATTGTTAGTGCTGCAGCAATAAAATATACTAAGTAACCATAAACTAACAGTACCATGAGTGTGGAAAAGTGGTGGTAATAGTGGTGGCTTTGTCTAAGTTCAATTAGTGAATAAATCGTGTTCACTGTCTTCGATGCAGTTTTATATGTGGGAGAGGCTAAATATGCATGCACTTCACTACTTGGAATTACAAGTACTATATGATTGGATTGTTAGAAAGTATCCGCAAATATTAACAATACATTAAGGTTTCCCCAACCATAGCCTCAAGTTAATGGTCCTCTTACTCCCATACGTGCAACATTCCGGTTCGTGTCCTCGGGTTTCTATCACCCCGGCAGAACTACCCCCTTCCTTTTGCATATACTACTAACCCTAAGATGTTTAATCCATGCGCACATAAATATAATGGACACCAAAGGACAGTACCATATCAGCATACAACTCTAATGAACCAAAGACATTCAACAAATCAATCTAACAACAAATAAACTATGCAAACATGACATAGATCATAGGATAAATATTATAGCATCAAACACCATGTTTACATAGGACGGTACAGAGGTGTGTGGGAGGATGAACCACTGCATAATAGGAGGAGTTGGTGATGGAGATAGCGGTAAAGATGGCGGAGATGAGCAGCGAGGGGTGCGGGCGGCAGCGCTGGCAGCGGCGCGGGGGACTCCCCCGCCGCCGGCATCATGGGGGAGCGCCGCCCCTTAGCCCCTTCCTTCATGGCTTCATGGGAGCACTCCCCCATGGAGATGGGATCCATGGGGAAGGCGAAAACGTGGCTCTGGTGGCTGCAAATTCGTGGGTGGAGGTGTCTTTTACGAGCTAGGGTTCCTCCCTTTATATAGTCTCTCGGATTCTCGTCTCCCCATCTTGGGACGCACTAGATCGAGCCTAACTCGGCCTTCCGGACTCGGAATCAGATGAATTTTATGTCCAGAACTTTTGCTGTGAAATTCCCTACAACTTTGTAGTTGAAGAGTTTTCCGTTTGATGCTGTCTTCGACCCGTAACGTGACCATCTTCGAAAAGAGTTCTGGCACAGATTTCTGGAAAGTCCCAATTTGACTCCAACAAGGTTTCCACTTGTATTCTTGGTAATTCCTACACATCAAAGTGTAAAACAAGAACATTGTGCACTTTTGCAACTATTAGTAGGTTATTCCAAATAAATCATAAAAGTGCCACAAAGTGTAGACAAAACATATAGCAATTGGTGTAAAATAAGCATGGAACATCAAAAATTATAGATACATTTGCAACATATTAGTATACAAGACATACCTATGAATGGCCTGCATCCTTGAAAAAAACCTTCCTTTGATGTATTCAAGCAGATAAATAATCCATAGAATCTTGGATTAATACTTGCATGCTCCACTAATTGCATGCATGTCACAATGCACCTGCTTCTTGGATTGGTGTCCAAGATAGTCTGCAGATAATCCCTAAGCCTGGTAGGCTGCTTCTTCTGATCACCCATGACAGTATCAAATGCCTTCTTTCTTGCCCTGTAAGCCTTGCTCTTAGGGACTTCCACTCCAAACCTCTACTTTCTATTATCAATCAGAGTCTATGGACACCTTTGTGTTCCCCCATGTGGAATGCAAGTGTGCATAGCTCTTAATTTTCTTATGCAAAATATCTTTTCATGTGCTATTCCTGATGCATTCAAGTAGAATGGACATTGATGACCCACAAGTATAGGGGATCACAACAGTCTTCGAGGGAAGTAAAACCCAAATTTATTGATTCGACACAAGGGGAGCCAGAGAATATTTATAAGCCTTAACAGATGAGTTTACAATTCAGCTGCACCTGGAAACAAACTTGCTCGCAGCGTTTTATCAGTAGCAACAGTTTTATAGTGGTGATAGTCGTGAAACAGTAACAACAGTAGTAAAATAAAAGCGGTAATAGTAGCAATAGTAAACAGTAGGATGAAATACTGTAGGCATAGGGATGGATGTACGGGCGTTGCATGGATAAGATAATTCATGAAATCAGTGAGACATGGGCAATTATAGATAAATAATATAAAGTATCCTAGTACTAACAATCATAGGCATGTGCTCCGTATATAGTCGTACGTGCTCGCAATGAGAAACTTGCACGACATCTTTTGTCCTACCAGCCTGTTGCAGCAGGGCCTCAAGGAAAACTACTGGTAATTAAGGTACTCCTTTTAATAGAGTACCGGAGCAAATCATTAGCACTCGGTGAACACATGTGATCCTCACATCATAGCCATCCCCTCCGGTTATCCCAATTTCTGTCACTTTGGGGCCTCGGGATCCAGACAACAATATGTGTATATAACTTGTAGGTAAGACCATAAACAACAAGTATCATCATAAAATAATAACAAGTTCGGATCTGAAATCATGGCACTCGGGCCCAAAGTGACAAGCATTAAGCACAACAAGTTGCAACAATGTCATAAGCACTAATAAAAGATACTAGGCACTATGCCCTAACAATCTCATAGCAAATTACATGAATAATCTCATCCAATCCCTACCATCCCCGTCGCCTACAGCGGGAATTACTCACACATGGATGGGGGAGTCATGGATGGTTGATGGAGAGACGTCGGTGATGATGGTGATGAAGATCTCCTTCAAATCCCTATCCCAGCAGGGTGCCAGAATGGAGTTTCTGGTTCCGAATCGCGGTTTCTGATGGTGGCAGCGCGGCAGAAGTCTATCTGGGAAAAACGTCGAACCCCCGCTGTTTTCAGGTCATCAGGTATATGTAGGCGGAAGGAGGGGTCGAGGCGATGGCCGAGGCAGCCTCACCACAGGTGGGCGCGGCCAGGCCTGGGCCGCGCCCCCTGGTGGTGAGCCGAGGCCACTGCCTCCCTTCGTCTCTCCTTCTGGCTCCGTGGGTCTTCTGGCAAAATAGAATTTTTGCAATATTTTCTGGGATTTTTCCTGAAAGTCGGATTTCTACATAAAAACTAGACACCAGAGCAATTCTGCTGAAAACAGCGTTAGTCCGTGTTAGTTGTATTCAAAACACACAAATTAGGGGAGAAACAATAGCAAAAGTGTTCAGGAAAGTAGATATGTTTTGGACGTATCAACTCCCCCCAAGCTTAGCTATTTGCTTGTCCTCAAGCAATTCAGTTAACAACTGAGAGCGATAAAAGAAACTTTCACGAACACATTTGCTTCATAGATGTATAAATACTCGTTATATGATCAAGTACTCAGGCAATTCATAATAAGAAATATGGAACTAATGTTACCTCATAGTCAAGCAAGCTATGAAAGAGTGCCAATGCACTAATAACAAGCAACATGAAACATAAGAAGTTGCAAGATTGTAATGCTCATAAATGATATGGAAGAGTGGTATCCTGCTTGCCTTTATTTGTGGAGCAAAACATAAATGCTGAGGCACCTTTGAAGTCCAAGAGAAGACTAGAAATAAAAATATCAAAGATACAAGCATCAAAGTTATACCACAATTAACCGTGTTCTAGGACAAGCACATTACACTAAGAATAACAACTATGCTCTCAAGAAGGTGCTTAAAGTTAGAAGATGAAGACTCAACATAAAAGTAAAAGAAGGGCCCTTCGCAGAGGGAAGCAGTGATTTAACATGTGCTAGAGCTTTTCATTTGTAAAATAGAGATAAAAATTTATTTTGAGAGGTGGTTGTTTCATGTCAACGACTGGCAATGGGGACTTGCTATCTTCCATAATAAACAAGTGAGAGCGGTTCCGAGTTCTTTGAAAATTTGGCACATTAGTGCTCTTTTATAAAGCTTTGGCACTCCTCCTCACCTTTTTCCTTTCTCAAACCATGGCTAACCGAGTCCATCGGGGGCCCACCAACTTTCACATACCATGGAGGAGTGCCTCTTTTTTTCTATTTAAAATTAGATTACAATGGTCTGACCAGCTCCCTCGCAAAATTAATGACGAGCAGATGAAGCTGCCTAGTCGAGGGGTACTTAATTTAATATGGAAGATAGCAATCCCGACCACTACGTCCTCATGAGCTAAAAACAGTGGCACAAAATGAGAAGTATTGGAAGGTTTTGAAAGGTAGCACATGAAAATTTACTTGGAATGGCTTTGAAAATACCATGCATAGGAATTTATAGTGGACTCTTTGGAAGACTTGGTTTTTGGTAGTTGGATGCACGAGAAGTATTCCCTCTCAGTACAAGTGAAGGCTGGCAAACTGGGAAGCGACAATCAAGAGAGCAATAACTGTCATAATCATGCTTGCGATAAAACAAAATTAATATAGGCATAAAATTGATACAAGAACTCTGAGGCAAAGTAAATCATCGAGGCTTAATTGACTTTTTGTTCAGTCATGTGCATGCTTGAGCATGTGCCAAGTCGATTCAAATGAAACTTCCAGAGGTGGATACCACAATGACATACCATATTATGAATAAAACAATGCAAGCAAGCGTCTACATGACATGCTACAAATTATTAGTAAATTGGAACTAATCATATGAGAGCAAGAACTACAAAGCATCCATTAAATGACATATACCTTACATGAACCGACTAAGCATGTCCACATAGATGAGTATATGTACAAAAATGAAAACAAATAGAGTTCATACCAGCCTCTTACCACATCTCGGATTATCATATGTCGTCATTATTGCCTTTCACTTGTGTGGCTTAAATAATATGAAATGAATACCAAGCTCCAATGGAGTCATGAGAGACTGAACTCTGCAACAAACTTTACAAAACCGAAGAAGAACAACAAATATTTTTGGGTTTTCGATTTTTGAAACAAGAACAGAAGGGAATAGCAAACAAAGCAAAATATTTTTGGATTTTTCAAACTTCAAACCGAAAATAGAGAACGAAGCAAATCAAAGCTAGAAAACTAAAAAGGCAAACAAAGAGAAACAACGGAAATATTTTTGGTCTTTTTGTGTTTTGGAAAGAAGAAATAAGAACGAGAACAATAAAGAAAGCGAAACATGAATATACAAAGGATCGACAAAATATGATATGTAGATGAGTGAATCGTCGGTGTACCTCCCCCCAAGCTTAGGCTTTTGGCCTAAGTGGAGATCAATCCCAACTTGGCCAACTCGGTCATGAAGTGGCGCCTCCCAAGTGCGACGAAGAAGTACCTTCGTCCTGGTATGAGCTCGAGGACGCCCCGGTGTAGTATGTGGGGTAGTGATCAGCAGACGCCTCCTCTTCCTCCTGGTCCACCACGCCATGCTGAACATGGAAACCGAGCAACCTAAGCTGCTTGTCCAACTCCTCCTTTGTGCACGACCATGGCTGTCTGTGAATAGTGAACAAACTGGACTGCGGCAAGGGAATTTCCCTTTCTTCTCCATCAGTGAATAACATTCTATAAACTAATTTCCCTGCACATGAGTTAGCAGTAACAAAGTGATGGAGCTTCATGGCAGCAGGATCGAGCCTCTGTGGAGTCAACAATATATCATGGGGAGCAATAGAAAGATCTAGTGCAGCAATAATGCGCGCAACAACAATGCCTCCAAAAATAGGTCCCCTAGCGGCTAGGCGACGAGCAATAAGAGCACCAAGGTTATACTTCTTGCTAACATCAAGAGCAGTGGCTAGAAAAGCTAAATGATAGTTGGAGATATTGCTAGTGTTCCCTCTACCAAGAATACTAGTGGCAAGATAGTAAGTAAAATATCTAATAGCTGGGAGTTGAATGTTCCTTATCTTGCCACGCTGTGCTATGCAGTCATCATCGTTAGTCATTCCTCGGTAGAGCTCCAACAAATCAGTGGGCTGATGTAGCATCTTCTTTGCCGTCCCAAACATGGGTATACCTAGAATATCACAAAACCTCTCCAAAGACATGATGCTAGACTTATCATAAATCTTAAATGCAATGGAAGGATTGAAATGAGAGTTAGTGAATTTAAAGCTTTCAACGAAAATCTTTGTGAGAATAGCATATTGATTACTCTCATCCAACATGTAAGCAGTCAATCCAACCCTATTAATAAGGAGCAAGAAATCATCAAGAATCCCTGCATCACTCAAAAAGTTAGCACAAGGGAAGGTGGATGGATGCGCATCTCCATCGTCCCCCTCAATGTTTGGTGACATAAGATCTTCATTGTAGGACATCCTATATTGAGCAGTAGATCTTGAAGGCCTTGATGACCTTGGAGCTTCTCTTTCAAAGACCTCTCCATAGGTGTAGTTGTCCATCTCCTTTTTCTGAAATTTTTGACAAACCTCATAAAATATGATTTTGAAACAAACAAGTGTAGGAAACTACTATATGGAGTTACTAGAGGGCTAACATGCATCAAAATAACATTTCTAAGCAATAGAACAAGCATGCAAACTCATTTCACCTATGACCTATAGAGCTAAAATACTCAAGAAATACTCCACTAAACAAAATTCTACTTGGACAATCGAAGGAGTCACATACCGGAGAACAAATGCTCCAAATCTCAGCAACAATGATGGGCTGAGCAAGGAGATCGAAAAATCGACATAGAGAGCAGCAAGAACACGAGTTTGAGCTGGTGTGTCGTTGTTTTCGGGAGAGAGAAAGAGCTGGGGAGGAAGAGATAAGTGAGAGGCCAGGGGGCCCACCTCACCATAGGTGGGCGCAGCCAGGGCTGGGCTGCACCCCATGGTGGTGAGGTGGCGTGGCAGGTCCCCCTGAGGTCTCCCAGGTGCCTCTCTGCCCCATTTTTGATATAAAAATTTAAAAAGATTTTTCTGGAATTTTTCAAGAAAGTTTATTTTTGAGGATTTTTCAGAAAAATGATAAACGAATAAAACTCGGAAAAATGACGGTGGAATGATTGCAAGCAAATCAAACTAAAGTATGCAGCAGCTCTAAGATATTCTAATATGAAACTAAATGGTGAAACAAAAGTGGTGAAAGTAAAAATGAGTGAGGTAGAGTAAATGCGGTGAAAACGAAGTTTCATTCATATAAAATCACTTTGTTAACAAGGTTGATCAAGTCTTGTTACCAAACTAACTTTATATGAGGCAAAACCTTGCATTTCACTATATGCTTATGTTACCTCAACCTTGATAGGCATAGTCCCAATCATAACAATTTTATATTCTTCCTTGGGCTTTTGCTCTGAACAAATAATCTGACCAACTCTGATGGTGGTCTCAACATGCTTGATTGAATTTAGAGCATTTTTTCTATCAATCTTCTTGGGAAAATAGACCATGTATTCTTTGTCATTGACATTAAAAGTTACTTTTCCTTGATTGCAATTAATAACAGCACCTGTAGTGTTTAGAAAAGGTCTCCCAAGAATAATAGACATATTATCATCTTCAGGCATTTCCAACACAACAAAGTCAGTTAATATCAAACAACTGTTAGCAACTTGAACAGGAACATTTTAACATATACCAATAGGAATAGTAGTAGACTTATCAGCCATTTGCAAAGATATATCAGTCGATACCAATTTTTCTAGATCAAGTCTCTTATAGAGAGAAAAAGGCATGACACTAACTCCGGCTCCCAAATCACATAAAGCAGTTCTAACATAGTTATTTTTAATGGAGCAGGGAATAGTTGGTATACCTGGATCTCCAAGCTTCTCCGGAACTTTACCATCAAAAGAGTAATTAGCAAGTAAAGTGGAAATTTCCTCATTAGGAATCTTTCTTTTGTTAGTAACAATATCTTTCATATACTTTGCATAAGGAGGCATTCTAATAGCATCAGTCAAAGGAATTCGCAGAAATAAAGGTTTCATCCATTCACAAAACCTGTTGTAGTGTTCTTCTTCCTTGGATTTGTGTTTTTTACCAGGAAAAGGCATTGGTTTCTGCACCCAAGGTTCTCTCTCTTTACCATGCTTGTTGGCAATGAAGTCTTCTTTGGTGTACTTTGCATTCTTATCAATCTTTTCTGGTTCCTCTTCAACTTCTTCTTTATCGGAAGCATTACCTGGTTCAGTTTCAGCATCAGAAATAGAAACACTATTAGGATCTTTACCTGCTTCAGAGGATTCTGCAGTTGTTTTATGCTTCTTCTTCTTCTTCTTCTTGGAAGGAATATCATCACTTGAAATGCATTGAGAATCTTGCTCGATCCTCTTTGGATGTCCTTCAGGATATAAGGGGTCTTGAGTTGTGGCACCTCCTCTTGTGCGTATTTCACACGCTTATTTTTCTCGTGCTTTATTAACAAGCAAATCTTTTTGCACCTTGGTAAGCCAATCAATTTGAGTCTGAACCATTTGAAAATGTTTAACAAGTATCTTCACATCATTGGAGGTTCTCTCCACAATATCCTGCAACTTGTTAATAGCTCTAGAATTTTCCAGCAAATGATTCTGCACCATTCTATTAAAATTATCTTGCTTAACAATAAAATTATCCAACTCATCTAAGCATTGACCAGGAGGTTTAGAATAAGGAATATCTCTATCATCAAAGCGTTGGAGAGAGTGTACCTCAATAGTGGATGAGCGAGGGATTGGCTTACATAATTCTTCTATAGGAGGTAAATTCTTCACATCTTCGGATTTAATACCTCTCTCATTAAGAGATTTCTTGGCTTCCCTCATAACTTCATCATTTAATTCAATCATTCCTCTCTTCTTCGGTGTCGGCTCTAGGACTGGCGCAGGTGTTGGTGCTGGTGTTGGCTCAACTAGAGTCCAATCATCATGATTCCGGCTTATTTTAGCCATTAATTCTTCAGCTTCAGCCGGAGTTCTTTCCCTGAAAACACAACCAGCACAACTATCCAGATATGTCTTAGATTCATTAGTTAGTCCATTATAAAATATATCAAGGAGTTAATTTTTAGGCAATGGTTCTTTAGGCAAAGCTCTAATTAAAGAGCAAAACCTTGTCCAAGATTCAGGCAATATCTCTCATTTTCCCTGTTTAAAGTCAAAGATTTTCTGCACAACAGCATGTTGAGCACTAGCAGGAAAATATTTCTGAAAGAAAGCATTAACCAAAGCAATAGGACTATGAATAGATCTAGGAGACAAACTATTAAACCAAGTTTTAGCTGCATCTTTCAACGAGAAAGGAAAAATCTTAGCAACAAAGTAAGTGTGAAGCTTAATATCATCAGAAAACAAATTACTCAAAGTAGAAAGCTCATTCATGTGCTCCATAGCACTTTCATTCTCAGTACCACAAAAAGGCTCTTTCTCAACAATAGATATGTAAGATAAATCTAAAGAGAAATCATAATCCTTGTCTCTAATATTTATGGGAGAAGCAGCAAACTTAGGATCAGGAGACAATTTATATCTAACAGCACGTTTTGCTAGAAGTTCCTTAACAACTTTAGCATCACGAGTAGTATGAGCTTCAGCAATAAAATCATCGTCAAGCTCAATATAAGCATCATCAAAATCATCACTAAGACATTCCCTAGACTCAGGTGAACTAACAGGTGTAACGGTGGTGTTTCCCATCTTAGCTCTAGCAATTGTAGCATCTAAAAAGGAACCTAGCGAACCACTCTCATCAAGCATAGTAGAAGCATCATCTAAATTATCAGTGGCATTTTCAAACTCAGCAGAAGTAGTAGCAGTAGCGTGTGCGTGTGGTGGTGTAAGCAACTTACTCATAACAGATGGTGAATCAAGAGCAACAGAGGTGTTCGAAGTCTTACCTCTTCTTGTAGTGGATGGCAATATAGGAACTTTTCCATCATGAGGTTTAACCATGATGAAAGGATTGAAGCGAACAATATAAATCCCAAGTAAACTTACAAATAAAGCTATGCTCCCCGGCAACAGCGCCAGAAAATAGTCTTGATGACCCACAAGTATAGGGGATCGCAACAGTCTTCGAGGGAAGTAAAACCCAAATTTATTGATTCGACACAAGGGGAGCCAAAGAATATTTATAAGCCTTAACAGATGAGTTGTCAATTCAGCTGCACCTGGAAACAAACTTGCTCACAACGGTTTATCAGTAGCAACAGTTTTGTAGTGGTGATAGTAGTGAAACAGTAACAACAGTAGTAAAATAAAAGCGGTAATAATAGCAGTAGTAAACAGTAGGATGAAATACTGTAGGCATAGGGATGGATATACGGGCGTTGCATGGAGAAGATAATTCATGAAATCAGTGAGACATGGGCAATTGCAGATAAATAATATAAAGCATCCTGGTACTAACAATCATAGGCATGAGTTCCGTATATAGTCGTACGTGCTCGCAATGAGAAACTTGCACGACATCTTTTGTCCTACCAGCCTGTTGCAGCAGGGCCTCAAGGGAAACTACTGGTAATTAAGGTACTCCTTTTAATAGAGTACCGAAGCAAAGCATTAGCACTCGGTGAACACATGTGATCCTCACATCATAGCCATCCCCTCCGGTTATCCCAATTTCTGTCACTTTGGGGCCTCGGGTTCCGGACAAAAATATGTGTATACAACTTGTAGGTAAGATGATAAACAACAACTATCATCATAAAACAATAACAAGTTCAGATCTGAAATCATGGCACTCGGGCCCAAAGTGACAAGCATTAAGCACAACAAGTTGCAACAATGTCATAAGCACTAATAAAAGATACTAGGCACTATGCCCTAACAATCTCATAGCAAATTACATGAATAATCTCATCCAATCCCTACCATCCCCGTCGCCTACAGTGGGAATTACTCACACATGGATGGGGGAGTCATGGATGGTTGATGGAGAGATGTCGGTGATGCAGATCTCCTCCAAATCCCCGTCCCGGCATGGTGCCAGAACGGAGTTTCTGGTTCCGAATCGCGGTTTCTGATGGTGGCGGCGCGGCGGAAGTCTATCTGGGAAAAACGCAGAACCCCCGTTGTTTTTAGGTCATCAGGTATATTTAGGCGGAAGGAGGGGTCGAGGCGACGGCCGAGGCGGCCTCACCACAGGTGGGCGCGGCCAGGCCTGGGCCGCGCCCTCTGGTGGTGAGCCCATGCCACTGCCTCCCTTCGTCTCTCCTTCTGGCTCCGTGGGTCTTCTGGCAAAATAGAATTTTTGCAATATTTTCCAGGATTTTTCCTGAAAGTCGGATTTCTGCACAAAAATGAGACACCAGAGCAATTCTGCTGAAAACAGCGTTAGTCCATGTTAGTTGTATTCAAAACACACAAATTAGGGGAGAAACAATAGCAAAAGTGTTCGGGAAAGTAGATACATTTTGGACGTATCAGACATCCATGTTTTTTTCTCACTGCATTCCACTATGATACTGTCTGGATTGTTCCTATGATATGAGAAATTCCTTAGTTGTGCTATGTGGAATTTCCTCAGAGCAACTCTGAACTGGTATACATCTCTGAAGCACAACTTGACTGCAAATTGTTCATGTGCATCTTCTCTAGCCTCATCATACCAGACTCTCTTCTTGAGCTTCACTTGCCTTCTTCCCTTGCCACTAGGCAGGACAAACTTCTTCCCCCATCCATCATCATCATCACTGCCATCCAGTTCATCAGAATGGCAGTCCGCATCTCCTAAAGGCACAAAGTCTTCTGGCTCTACAAAATCTTCTTCATGGTGTGATCTGGTAGTTGGTCCTGACCTCATTGCCTTTTTCTTCTCAATAGTGAAGTCAACTTATTCAACTTCAGCCTTATCTTCCTCTTCCTCCTACTCTGAATCTTCCTTTCCTCCAAAAAACTCTTCAACATCAGTATCTCCTTCAATGTGAATGTCTTCATCATCACTGTCATCCTTCTCCTTCTCCTTCAGCTTCATTTTCCGCTTTAGCTTGTCCTTATGTTCCTCTGCTGCTTCCTTCTTCTGCCTCTTCAATTTCTTTATGAGTTCAAGTTCCTGTTCTATACCTTTATCATGATCTTCAGGGTTGTACTCCCCTATCTGCTTCCCTTCCCACATGAACAAATCATCTTCTTCAATTACACCAACTGGGACAACATCATAAGACACCTTCCTCTTTCCCTTGGACATGTTGCAGCTTTGTTGTGTTCCCATGTAAAGCACATTACTGTAGTCAATTGCTATTGGATACATGGCAGGTTCATCATCACTGATGTGTGTGACACCATCACTATCCACAATAATGAACTGATCATCCTCTGCCACCATTGCCTCCAAATCATCAATGTTAAGTCCATCTGGAGGTGCTTCTCTGTGCTTCAAGACAGTCAAATTCAAAATCTTCTGATGCTCATATTGCTTTAGCATCTTCTCCACCTTTTCCATGCTGCCCAAACATTCCATTCCTTGAAAACCCTTTCCCTTTTCTCTCACATAGTACATGCTATCATTGAAATCATAGCCACGACCTTCTATGAGAGCCAACAAATTCAGAACAGTTATGTCTGACTCACAGAGTGTTCTTTCCAGATTTTCTAGCCCGGCAAAATTAAACCTTATCTCCCAAATTTCATCATATAGACTGCAAATACATAGGGAAGTGGTAGCACTATTAATATATTGTCTAATTTCTTCGTACAATAAAAAAATTATCTACTGAATGAATAACAACAGTGCATGTAACAAAATTGATGGCACAACATCCATATAAATCATCCTTAGCAGCAGTACATTCAGCAATATTACTACTGTGTGGCATCTAATTTCTGTCTACAACAAACTACATCGAGATCGGCACTAACATATGCACAATAAGAAAATTTCAGAAATTACAGAGAGGGAAAGGTGGAACTTACTCGATGCCACACAAGGAGGAGCCCCAACGATGGGTATCCTTTGCCGGTGAGGCTAGTACCACACGCGCGAGCGCTGCCGCCACAGATTGCTCAGCGACTGGCCGCCAGCACGCGGCGGCTCCGGCCCGCCAGCTGTATTCGTACGGGGAAGTGCAGCGCTGCTGCTTGCTTGAATCCCGCCACCGACGAGCTTGCCCGAGAAAGGGTCGCCGGAGTCTGCTGCATCAGAGCCAGTGTAAAAGCCACCGGGGGGGCGCCGGTGCCATTTGGCTTCAGGACAGGGGCACGGGAGGGTGCGGGGAGTGAACTGAAAACCTAACTGCCAGCCCCCACCCTTTCAGACAAAAATAGGTGGGCCTGCCATGTCAGAGTTAACAGGTGCGAATGGCCATCGTCCCTCCTTGCCATGTCACCCTTACAGGTGGGCCCGACTGGTCAGATTCTGTGTCAATCGGTCAGAATTGCTCGATTAGTGGACATTACAAAAAATCTCCTGTAAACTTGCAACATTTTGCGATTCAAACAAAAACCTGCGGTTTTCCGAAATTTGAGCGCAAATGTCGTGGTTTTATGCTAACTAGTCCTCATGCACCAGAGAAGGAACCATCGCCAATGATGAAAACTTTATATTGGAAGAGACTAACCTGAAACCACATAAACAAACAAAAAACCAGATGGGTCCCATGAAATCTGTCGGGCACATGACTTCGTGCGCCCTCCGCTAGCGCTAGATGCACCACCAGAGCAAGGATAAGGCGGGGAGGACTTTACTCTGACTTCAAGATGTAGCCGCCGCTTCACCATCTCAAAGAAGGCACAGGAAAATTGCCTAAACAAAGAACAAAAACCCTTCCACGGGCGAGGGGTCGTGGTCGCCACGCCTCCAAGGCACTAAGGCGAGGGGACATAACCCTAGATGGATTTAGAGCCGCCTCACGGTTGCCTCTATCTCCCGGAGTCCATACCGGTTTGGTAACATAGCCATTGTTTAGTTAAGGACTTACATAAACTTTGTTGTGTGACTTGGTAAACTTCTTACAGACGAGTTAGTTAATTAATGACATCTCTCACAAGGAACAAATCATAGATGAGTAGTGATATACCATCACGGGATTTTTGACACAAAAACAGTAGGGAGACCCACTGGTCATTTTTTATATTTAATAAAATGGGGGAGTGGATATGTACAATGTGATCAGCAAGGATCATAAAGCTTACAAAGGGTAACTAGGACTAGCTCTATGCATAGAAAATGATTAATTTTTTGCACTGTAATCCGCTCTTTATTCATAAGATAAAAATAAGTTACAAATTACGAACGAACAGAACTTACAGAACTGAAAAGATAGGATAAACCTATGCAAAAAACCAGCGTCTATCCTCCTCCTTCGACACCACCAAAGCGAACGCCAAAGGGACGGAAGACAGATCACCACAACACCCGAGCTCGACGCGGCTCCATCGCTGATCAGCAGCTTTTCGGACCTCCAAAGTAGTTTGCCAGAGGCAAAACCATTGTCATTGAAAGAATCAGACTGAGGCAACATGTCCTCGGACACGCGATCGAACTCCAGAACTGATACCCCCCACGACTACAGCGTCGGGGGAGGAAATCAGAATTGCCGGCCTCCATCCACAGACCCAGCATAGGATACACCATCTTCCATCTGTCACATACGCAGACAAACGTCTGCACGTACTCCTGGACAACACATCCTCCCTGCTCCACCATGACGTCGGAGCCAACGCCATAGTAACGGGGACAGAGCAGGAGGATGAACACACCTAATGGGATCATCGCCTCCACCTCGACGGCACCATCCAAGAAACTGAAAGCCGCCGATCCGAGGAATCGGCAAACAGACGATGCCATCAACTCCGAGACGCCGCCATGAAGGACACCGCCGGTGTGGGAGTGGAGCTGAGGCAGATTTATTCGTCTGGGCGCCGCTCCCACCACCCCAACGGCGCTCCACGACCTGCAAAACCAAACCCTAACTACAGAGCGGAGAGACCGGATCCCCCCTCCCCACCGCCGCCGGAGCAGGCAGAGGGAGAGGGGACCAGCACGGCCGATGGAGATCGGGCGGAAAAGGGGGCGCCTCCCTGATCGCCTCTGGCGGCTAGGTCAGGGAGCGAAGAGGTACCGGACGACGGGTGAGTACGTAAGCTGATTTAAATTGCGCAATGCATCTATTCAAACAAACCATTATGGTATCAAAATAAATAATGCTAGTGATCAAAGCCAAATAAACTCTAAATCTGTTCAAATTTAACGATTCCAGATTTAGAATAATCATATGTAACTATGATACAAAACAAGAAACATTGACACACGTCCAACCATGCCGCACCGTATTTGATAGATATCCTTTTTTATCTCCAAACAAACTCCTTTCAAACGTTACTATAAGAATATGCACCAATATACACGCAAGACATCTGTAGAATACCTAAGTGCAAAAGTACTCCAAGTTCACTCAAAACACGTTGAAAGAAAAACACGTGTTTAAACTTTGGTCCAACAATAATTTAATTAAAATTTTAAGAACTCCTATCCTTGCTTGAATTACAATTTCTTATGATTTTCCAATGAATATGGTCACTAATTAATATGTTATAAGTAATAAGTTACCCTTGGGCCACACTTTTTTGGTGAGTATGATTTTCATGGAAAATACTGAGAGGTGCACGCCAAAGTACTGTGAATATTCAGCACTAATTAGGGCTGTTGTGCTTGATTGGATTCTTCGGAAAAATAATGCTACACTCCATTTCAATGCTTTTGTTCGGCATAAATATTGAGTTTGTTAATAATTGCAAAATGTCATGCACCTCGATTCTCTTCCACTATGATAAAGTTTGTAACTCAAGAAGATTGTTTTGTTTTCTACTTATGTCTAAGGGATGCACTATATGTTTTTAACGCATAATGAGATCATATTGTCACCTAACCGATATATTAAGCACTACGAGAGATTATAAAATTCAAAACAGATAGCGACAACATAACAATGATCAATATTTATATAAGTATCTACAATCTTTGATGAATGCTCATTTTGACTCTTTATTCTCTAGATCTGAATTCTACGTATCCTTAATTTAATACTTTTACAAATGTAAAAGTTTGCATTCATTCAATGTTTAAAAAACTTGTCTTGCCACATTGTTAGTTTATTAAATAAGTCGGAGTGCCATGAATTATTGGTGTCACCACGACAAGTATTAAGAAAATCTAAGCTATTTAAGACAATGTTCTATACATAGGAGATCTTGCATAGATTTCGGATATTACACTAAGTGCAACCTATGCATTCAAATATAGCATTAGATCCCATTAAGCCGATATCTCTTGTGCATTTGAGTTTCAAATAAGTTACTATGGAGACAAGCCTACAATTTGTAACTATTTGTATAGAAGATGTTACACTTATAATGTTTTTATTAATTTTCATTACTTGGGCTTTAAAATCATTTTTAAAACTATTTTCCACATGTGGCCAAGAAATTAAATCATACAGGGGTAGACGGCAATATTATGATAACTGAAGGCAAGATAATTTGTTTTGATAAATGCACTATATCAAATAAGAGTAATGAAATAGTATTTTCTTGTAAAATCTATTTTGGGTGTTTGTTGTCAATACTTAGGTGTCTAACCATCTTGTTGCAGCTATAATTCTCTTATAGGTGAAGATCTGAAAGTTAGCTGTTGCAGCTCTTGTCTTGGCCAGAGACTCCGGGTCTCCCGACCAGAGACTCTGGTGTACAAACACCGGAGACTTTGGGTCAGGGACCGGAGACTCCGGCCCAAGACTCCAGGGCACTTTTTCTAGAGGTGCCGCTCGGCTCAGTAATGGGGGCGGATGCTTTTTTTCTCTGCCCCGAATTCTCTGGCCAGAATCTCTCCAAGCCCGGAGACTCCAGACTCCCAGGCCGGAGACTCCGGTTGTAGGTCACTTAGCCTGGAGACTCCGGTCCTGCAAGGGCGGAGACTCCGGCCTGAAAAAGTCTTCAACGGCTAGATCTGGTCAAGGACTATATAAAGCCTTCTCCTACCTCAAGACAGTATTGTGGCTCACACTCTCTCACCTCCATTGCTACCAAGCTTCAAAGTCCTTGATCTCCACCTCTAGCCAATAGAACTTGAACCCCTCTTGGGATTTGAAGGAGGAGACCTAGTCCATCATCTTCACCTAAGGAATTTCACCGAGATCCCCATTTGCTTGGGGAATTTGTTCCTAGTGTTTCTTTGGAAACCCTAGGTATTGTAAGTGTTGATTACTCTCATCTCACTACAGGAAATCCGGTCTATTGCAACAATATTTATTGCTACAACGACATTTCATTGCAATAAAACGCAATATTGCCACCATTTCCATGTTTGTGGTAATAGGCCGTGCATATTGCCACGGTTTAGTTATGTCGTGATGCCTACATGTTTCGTTGCAATATAGCCCATATATTGCAACAATATGCATGGGCATTGCAATATGGCCATGATATTACGACAACAAATTTCTGTTGCACGAGTTAGGCATTTTGTTGCGATAGAAACTAGGTCTCGCAACAAAGTACCCATTCGTGGTAATATTCAAATAGATATTGCAACAACTATGTCACGTTGCGATATGTACAAATATTGTTGCAAAAAAATGGCCGCCTATTGCAACCAAACACATATTGGTGGTAATAACGCATATCTTTCGCCTCAATTCCATCGTGTTGCAATAACTACTATTTACTGCGACAAGTTGTGTATCCGTGGCAATATGTAGAGCGTATTACTACAATCCACTATTGTTGCAATAAAGAACAAGATGTTGCAACAATATTCCATAGTCAACGGCAGGCCTTCACGTGGGCCACCTGGGTCATGGCTCCTAGCAATTGAAAGATGGATAGAAAAAATCTTAATTGTAAGTTTTCTACATAAATGATTTTTGCAAAAAAAGAACTCTGCGCAGATATTCTCACGGATATGATTTCGACAAGAAAAGGTCGTAGTATTTGGCGAATGATTACCACCAGAAATGTTGAGCTGAAATCATTTGCATTTTAGATAAAAAATCAAGATTATATTTAACCAAATGGACCCACAAACTGAGTAACTAATCCAAACCTGCTCCCAGCCTCCATTCACGTATCTGTAGTCAGCTACATGAAAAATATGATGAAGAGCATTCTAAGAAATTCGAAGTGCCGATGTCCACTACAGAAGTACCTATCAACGATCATGTTGAACCTAGAGATTAAGGGAGAGATATCAAAGTGATTAATAGATCAAGACAATACCAAGCATATATATGATTCAGAAAAAAGAGGTCTCTAGCTGCAGACACCTGCTGTAGCAATCAAAATGATGTGTTCAAATAAAAAAACAGTTGTCCAAACAAATTACCAAAGCTATCACCACTTGGCAGCAAAGTAGCTTTCAGTCATCAACAGTATAGTTGCTGACATGCAGCCAAGAATAACATCAAGTGCTTTTTGAAGCTGCTTTCTCAATATGAAATCGGTAAACAAATTGTAGTAATTAAAATATAAAAAACATTACGTTTTATCTTAGACTGTATCATATCTAACACAAGTATTGACTATATTAATTTCCAATACAGATCTTGCCCTGCCAGCTGCATATCACGAAGCTTCAGAAAAGTCTCACATGACCTTGATAATCTCCCGTCCAGAGTCCAATGCTTCAAGGATGAGAAATGGCTGATCGATCCTAGCTCGCGATGACGATCCTAGCTCTTGATTGATAACTGTATAGCCATAATTCAGAATGCAAGTTATTTCATGCTTGAAACCCTAGTATAGATCACTAGTCTGCTTGTGGATACAGGGTAGACACAAGCACTAGCAGCACATATGCAGAGAGCATAAACAGAGCAAAAAACAGTAGAAACTACATGCAGACATGCAAAGAAAATAAAGATTCAACTTAGCTGAAGTTGCTCAATAGTGCTCTGTACGACTTAACTGATCAAGAAAAGCAGCCCAGTGCATTTAACACATATGATTGACATGGAATTTCTCACCTATAGTTGGTATATGAAAAATGACAGCAGCAGCTACTATACTAGGATCAGAAAATCGCAATTAGTACTCACTTAAGTGCAGAAACAAATTAAGTGCAAAAAACATTCAAGTTGCTCTGAGATACTAGTTGCACCCACTAGTTAACATTAGATACTTGATTTGAATGGTTCAGTTAACATCACAAAATATAACCTACAGCCTACAGGGATTGTACATGAATAAAATATTGCATATGGGCATGTCAAATAGCAGAATATCATAGAAAGAGCACCTCATAGGGAAGCCTACTACTCCGAATTAGTTTAAAATTGATGAGAGATACTACTTTTTGCAGGTAGGCATTTCTTACATGTACCACCAAATGAAAAAAATTGTGTAGAGCTGGAGTATACTTATGAGCCAGATTGTGCTTTCTATAGGCAAGCACCTTTCACCGCCATTTGTCACTTTTTATTTAGACCCATTACAGGCTAATAGTTACTTACGTAGTTCCTACCAACTATTGAATGTGATAGGACTTTCTCTTCTTTAACAGTCAACAGGAGCATCTGTGTCGATGATTTCTCTACATAATTTCCAGAGTATGTTTCTTCACTGAATATAAGATAATTTGCCCTGTTCTCCCCTACATCCCATCCCGCAAAGTCCTCTGATGCAGATACGACTTTGCTACATCCGTAACCACTACATCACCGCAACGAGTCCAAGGTAAGGTTTACTATTTATTTTGGAGAAGCATCAGCAACATCGTCATCCGGTGCCAGACACAGTAAAGAAGATAGAATTAGGGACCAAGTTTTGGAAGAAATACAATCTAGGGGACCTATTTGCAAATATGCAGGGTGATCGGTATTCCTCCAAGGTTCCACTATCAACGTGGCACCGTTCAACGCGGGTCAGGCCAGTTTAGGACCTGACGTGAATCACTTATGTAAGATTTAGGACTTAGATGTGCAATTTCAAAGAACTAGGACCAAAGTGAAGGTACGGGAAAAGAATTATGACCGCTGGTGCGGTTTACTCTTTTTTAAGCGACATGCACTAAGCTGAAGCAAACTAAAATTTGATGTATGGTGCAGTCCACAATATCTCGGTTTTTATCGGTTATTTTGATTAATGGAGGGTTAAACCAAACCAAATTTATTAATATAGATTCGTTTTTATCATATTCATGCACCGAAATTGTTCATAGCAAATTTTTGGTCGATATGTGGTTTTCCTCATAACTATTGCTCGCGCAGATCCCTAACCCTGATGTGCTATCTTGCTGCTGCCACCTGCATCCGGTCGCCCTTCCCAAATCGTCCCTGCCCCACACCATCCCCCACCTCTGATCGACGCATGGCTGAGCATGCAGACGACTCGAGCGAGGAGGAGCACTCCGACGCGGAGGACCCCCTATATTGACTACGACAACGACTCCGAGAAGGTTATCAATGTCGTCCTCGCATTAGAAGGCCCGCTAAGTTAGTATCCTGAGAGTACCGGTTAGGGTTAGCTTTTTTTTGAAACGGTTGCCCGGCCTCTGCATCAGAGCGATGCACACAGCCTTTTATTTAACTTAAAAGTAGCGTCAAGTATCACAACTTATTGCCACATTCATGGGTCGCATAAAGTGGCGATATGGATCATGATGCCGAATACATGTGGCGGCATTTCATTTTGGTTGTATGAACATGATGATGCCCTATGGATATATATAAACCACTTGTTGATCTTGGACTGGTAGGCTTCGTCGTTTATCTCCACTTGTGTCTGCATTTTCCATTGTGTTCTTCGCCATCTCCCTTCTCATCACCCCATCTCAAGATCGAACCGTGAGATTGGGACCAACATAGATACTGATACTTAGTTTGCTTGATGAAATGAACCAAGAGATGGAAGAACATAAATAAGGGTATTTGCAAAACTTACTAAAAATGGTTTCATATGATAAAAGTAGGGAATATATATCTATTTAGAATTTTAACTTTGTGAAGTTCCATATGATAAAAGTAGGGAAACATATAGCTCCATTATTTATGACCTCTACTTATGCTTCAAGGCAAAAGTATAACCTAGTAGTTTTTAAGTAAGGGTGCCATGAGGTTTCTATCAATGAGCATAGCCCGCACCACCTCCATTACCCCGGTGTGGTAGGCTCTTGTTTGTGTGCCGAGTACATGCTCATATGATTGGCGTAGCCATCAGCTTCATCCTTCAAGTAGCCGGAGAGAATGGTCAAGCGAGGATGAGAGTAGCTATGACCGGCGGCGACAGCACTACATGGGAGGGCGTCAGATTGTCCCTCCACGATTATCGGATATGGCATTTTTTGGTTCCACACTTACACATGTCGTTGTTTGATCGGATGACCATGTGAAGCAACAAAAGTGCACCATTTGATTTGTCATGTCAATTTTATTGAACATCTACTTGTTTTTCCAACGCGAAAGTATAACCTAGTAGTTTTGAAGTGAGGGTGGGGATGAGAAGCGAAGAGAACACATGCAACATTACCCTCGGTCAACTTGTCTCATATTCGTGTGCCAGCTGCAGACTCCTCGCCATCAGAAATGACCCAGTACGATGTTAATGTCATGGACATGGATCTCGGTTGGCGCACGTTCACCATCAGGTGGCTTTGTCCTTCGAGTAACCGAAGAGGATAGTCGAGGGAGGATAAAAAGTAGCTAGGACCAGCGGTGACAACGTTAGAGGGAGGGTATGAAATATTAGATTTCTCTAAAATTATTTTACGAACAAATTTAAGTACCGCCTCCGATCCAAAATGCTTGTTATGAAATGAGTGAATCTACATACTAAAATATGTGTAGATACATCCACTTTTACACAAGTATTTTGGACCGGAGGGAGTAATATTATTATCAAAAGATGATATATTCCATTTTAAAAAATCTAAATATTGTTTCGAATTTATTTATTACATAAATGATCACTTAAAATAATTATTACTGTCCATACAAATAATTAAGCGTGTACTATAGGTAATTATTATCCTTCCTGCTAAACCCTCCCGCTAACCTCTATTTTTTAAAACTTCTCAACAAAATTTTATCCTTCCCGCTAGGTAACTTTAACCTCCCGCTTTTTCCTCAAAAAAGAACTTTAACCTCGCGCTAAAAATACCTCATAAGTACTCCCGATTAATTCTCTTAACCAAATCGTGAGATTGGATCTGAGGGAGCTCACGACGTCATGACGGCGACGTCGACGCTAGGCAACACACCAGAGTCCACCGAACGGAGAACGTCACAGGTATTCTTCCGGTCCTTCTCCTTCCTCCCAAATCTCCTTTCCCTTCGGTCCTCCAGAGTCCACCAACCTGCAAGGCGGCAGTGGCGGCGACGCTCAGGCCGAGCTGGGAGATGGTCGACCTGCTGTTGTCGATGCCGTCCACGGCCTCGGCCACGGCGACCACAGCCATTGCGACCGCGACCACGACCTCGCCGATCCCGTGGTTCGACTTGGAGAGAGCAGGCCACCGTCGAGCCCCGTGACGGCTACGCCTTCAATACTTCTCCATGTATCGTTGATCCCTCCCTTAGCGTGAGCAGTAGTTTTTCTGAATTTAGGTTACTGTGTTCTGAATTTAGGTTCATTTAGCACTACTGTTATAGATACTTTGTGGTAATTTTGTTCTAGACTGATTTGATTCTACGTGTCTTCTCCAATGATTTGGGGGAGATCAAATTAAATTGTCTTAACGTGTCACCCGAGACCATATCAGGTTATTCAAATGACAAAATCTCGATCAGGTCATTCCAATCTGGGAGATCCATTCACTATACACTAGTAGTGCTTAACTGCTATGGAGAGTTGACTTATTAGTAGTTGAGCAGAACAGATCGTAGAGTACATTTTTCAAACAAAAAGGGTGATGTCCTTAGTTCCTTTATCTGGCCGTGGTGATGAATTTTCTGAAACTAGCTAAGGTTACAGTTTAGGATATGACAACTGTGCAGGACTAGGTTGCTACGGAGGTGTCTTCTCCACTGATTTTGGGTCATCAAATTACATTTTACTAAGAAAATAGAGATTATGTCAGGTGACCCATCAGGTGTATTACATAACATAGCTAATTCACAAAAGAAACTAGGATCCAGATAAATGAAAATGCTTACCATTTCTAAGTAGTTGGTACGGATCTTAGCAAAGGATAGATGTGATTTTTCTCATTGTTCCTTTTTCTCGACTCTAAATGTACTATGTTACAGATACAATGTTGCTACGGTATGTCATGATTGGTTTCGAGTTGCTGTCTTCCTTCTCCTTGTGCATCGCCTCCAGGCTCCTTTGCCGCTGCAGTTGCTATGTAGGATCCTGTGTTAAAATGCTTTATCGACAACGGATGCGAGAGTGTGAGACACAATAGAAATACAACCATCTCTAATTTTATTATGACAAACTTATGAGTTATGACATCTGATGCAATTCAGGTGGATAACTGTTTATTTGGTTTGGCCTTCTTACCTACCTGGCTACACGAACATTAGAAAAACACACAAAATCTTTGTTGTAAAATGACCAACTTGGCAGCAGCCATCTCCTTCTCCCTGATGTTTCTCAAAATTGTATTACTACATACCACGAACTGTGCTCAGTATACCCCAACAGTGCTTAAAGTAATTCATAAGATTTTGTAAAAAAACAGTAATGCATAAGAAAACTAAATCCTTGTGTGCGCTATACATGTGTGCTCACTGCTTGTGTTTTGCTAGAGTGCATGCATTGAAGCTCTGAACCTTTCTACCGAGGTTGGCAGAGAAAGAGTTATAATTGAGATTTTTAAACCTATGCTCGAATCTACTCTGAATTCTTTTTATACCAAGCACTAGCAGCTAGCACCTAGCAGAAATGCATGCACAACAGGTCAACAACACAAGCAGTTCGATTGTATATAAGCAGTGTACTCACCATTTATTCAGTTTGTACAAGCATTCAGCGAGCTAACCATTTATTCAATTATATAAGCAATGTGCTCCTCGATTCATGATCAGGTGCAATAATTTACCACCATCAAATCAGACTTGCAACTTGAAATTCAGATCTTTCTGAATACTGCATTCACCAAGACAGGTCTGCTAGCTGTATTAGCAATTCTCTTGTACGTTGCAAACTCTCCTATGATTTTGGATAAATTTCATGTATAATCTGATTATCCTATTCATGTCAAGAGCACTACGTGCATGTTATAATTATTCCATCGATCTTATTCCCTATATGTGCTAATATGCATGTGCATCTTCTCATATTTCTTAGTTAGTGAGAAAATGGTTTATCTTGGACATCTAATAATTTATGGCTGCTTTAAGTATTGCGTTTCATCTGAAATTAACTCTATTTCTGATATTACCTACACAGGGCACAACACTGAATTCAACGCAACACTATGCTGGTGGGACACCGATGACAATACATTGATGTCGAGTGCAAGCTTCGGAGGAAAGAGATGATTCACAATACTCCTTTCTGCAAGGTACACAACTTCCTTAGTTCTTAATCACTATTCTGAATGGTGCACATTGATAATGCTTACTTGCATTGCTAAAAGTGCACTTTTATTTGCAGACGCACAAGAAAACGACCGGCAAAGAAATTAGTAATCCAAACCTGCGAAATAATCTTTCAAAGACCGCTACTGGGGCTCTAGGTACAAGGCACAATGTAATTTTTTCAAATACGCTCATACAAGTTGCAACAAAGAACAACAGAATGTTTCGAACAATGGTAAGTTAGAACCTTGGTTTCTCTTCATGTTGACCTTTATTTATTGGTTCCATTACAACCACAGCATGGTACTTGCTTAGAGAAAGCTACATTCTTGCACTGTTGGTTGTCTCTTAGAAAAGGCTAGTTCATGTGGCCGCTAGAGTGTTCTTGATTTTGTACAGCCATTCATGACCGATCATGCTAGTTCTTGCTATGTAGCATCCTGGACCAGTTAGGCATAAATGCTAGCCCCCTGCCAGTTATTTTCAGATCTTCTCTACACAACACAAGTACAACATTCTGGGGCCTTGCATGTTAACTGCTTATGTTCATGCCTTGTCTGTTATTGTGTGTCATATATCTTCTTCATGCATTAGTGTTTTTTATGTTGTATAAATTATTCACAAATAACGTTTGGCTATAGAGATGGGGTACTTCTTGGGTGGTCCGTAGACCTTTTATTGTTCAAATGGGCACATCGCATGGTTTTTGCTAAACATACTAAGGATTTTTGCTGGTGAGCATTAGTGATTTCGGAGCTAACTGATGTACTGCGTACTTTGCTCTGCCTTACCAATTTCTCTTCCTGATACATGGAAAATTCTTTATAGTTGCAGTTGATTTACATGCTTTCAGATTGTGCCATTGTGTGTTCTAAACTTATGAGTGACCCACACAGATATGCCAGGTCAACTATTGTCGCAGCGGTTTCTGGTCCATCTAGTTTTTAGTTGTGAAATTTGAACCCTGATATGCAAGAAAATTTGATTATTTTTCTAGTTAATAGTCACCAAGCTCCATGCTATCACATTCTAGAAAACAAAAGGCGGAAAACCAATTGACAGTGTCACGCTGCCTCTCCAACCTGCCCCTTACGTCTATGGTTGTTGAACAACTGCTGTCATTTTATTTTACTATTTTCATTTTGTTGTTTAGCTGCCATTTATGTCATGTACTATCAAAGTGTTGAACAACTGCTGCCATTTAACTTTATCTATTTTTTCTTTGTTGCAGGATCCACGGATTTAACGGGGACCATCAATAACATGGTTTTGTATATTCGCTCGTAATTACGATAGCACATTCAAAATATTGATCTGGGTTGCTAAATTATATTTAGTTGATGGATATTGGCTATGTAAACTATGATATTCATATATGTATTGTTTGAATCATGTATTTGAATGCATGTATTTTTTTTGGTTGTAATAGGCTATTACCCCAACCTATTTAAGGTTGCAATGTGCGGGCACCATAAAAAAAATTAGTGTGGCGTCAAATCAAAGCAACCACGCCTACCTGTTTTGTTGTACTAGGCTATTGCGATGAAACACTTTATATTGTCGCAATAACTTGTCACAACGAACAGTCGATCCGTTGAGATAACTACTTGGCACTACAAAATCTAGGTTTGTTGAAATAGCCCTTTCTCCACGGAATGTACGTATTGTTGTAATAACTTTTTGCCACAAATAGGCAGACCGTTGAGATAACTACTTCATGCCATCAATTTTGATTTTGTTGAAATAGTCCTTTCGCCACAAAAATATTTGTATTGTCGCAGTAACCTCTCGCCACAAATATTTAGTATGCTGTGATAAGTATCTGTCACCACCAAAATAAGTATGTTGCAATAAGTTACTGCTACAAACATAGGGTTCGTGGTAAAATGACTGTACCCACGAAAACAAGAGTTGTTGCTATAAGATATTGCAACAATTGGCTATTACCATGAAGGGCACGTGCCACGAAACAAGTGTTGTTGGAATATGCTATTGCCACAAATACCTATCACCACAAATGGTCTTTTCGCGACGGTTTTGCTATCTGTTGCAGGAAGCTATTGCCACAAAAGGAATTGTGGCATCAAGTGCGTGTTGCTACGAGAAAAAATGTGGCAACATGCGACATCGCCGTTGCAATAGAACACTTTCTTGCCATATTTTGGTTTTCATGGCAATAACCTATTACCATGCATCCTATCGCAACGCTTGGCAACGAATGCAATGTCGTGGCAATAGATACCTATTACGACAATTCACCAATTATTGCAACGAATGTTATTGTTGCAATAGACCCGAATCGTTGTAGTGTCTTTGTGGTGTTTTAGCCTCCATGACATTCTTGGGAGCCTACAATTAGGTTGTGGATGTGTGCTTCAAGCTCCGTGTAAGGGTTTCGGTCGGTACCCCCAATACCACCGCTTAGTGGAAACGAGCTAGCCACTGTGGCTTGCACACCGGAGAACAAGGTGAGCCTCTGTGGCGTTGGTTAACTCCGTGTCACCACACCTCTCCAACATAGACGTACTTCCCCTCAAAAGGAAGAAACTACGGGAATACATCCTTGTGTCTCCGGTCTCCACCTCTCGGTGATCTCTATCCCTTACTTGTATCTTGTTAGTTATTTGTTTACTTTCTTGCTTGTCACTTGTAGGAAATTCATCTAGTTGCACATCTAGTGAATTTACTTTGTGTCAAGCCTTAAAGTTGAAAAAGATTAAAAATTGACTTAGCGCCTATTCACCCCCCTCTAGTCGCCCGTATCTGTCCTTTCAAGTAAGTTTTACACATTACACTAGAAGTTGACAACGCTGAAGTTGCAAATGCGTTGAAGGAAAAGGAACCCTGTCATTTCTCATGGGGTTGTTGATCCAGTAATGTATTTGAAAAATCAAAGTAGATGTGTGAGTGCACAATATACAGAAATAACGTAATAGGGTAGCCCAAAAATGGTACATCGTACTGGAGTTGGCCTAGAGTAAAATCTTCACCTCACCACGGTCGTACGAGGAGTCACCTCTCCTTTGATGATTAATGAAACTCTATTTACCCTCAAACAAAATTAAGAGTATGTTTTACAAGCTTTCTTCTATCAAAATATGTTTTTTCCTAGCTATGTGATCCATACATGAACATTATCATATTGCACTGTACATTGCATATTATGGTAATTCATTAGACATTAGATTAACAGAGATATTGTGTTTTATTACACTTATAGCAAACAACACATGACTACACAAGAAAATATAAGTTGTCACTATTTTTAACAATCAACCAACCATATTAACAACTTACTATGCTAGGAAACAATATCTTGGGCTCAACTTATATGTTTTATGTCTCTATTGCTAATGCATTTGTGGTACATTTAAATATATTTTGTCACATTTTTTGGGTTGAGGGTTCTAGGATTCATGGCACTTAAATGTATTTTAGGATATTTATATGTGTGCGTCTCCATTTTGACATGTTTTGATATTTTGATGGAAGGTTACCAATGATACTTCTCGAAACAATATCTTGATACATATTCATAGTCTGCATATACGTCGTCTATACCCCTATATAGTGTAAGAATAATTTAGATATTGACCGTTGGATAAAGACCGGCAGACTGGCAAAACCCAACATTGTTGACCGTTGGATCTCCTATTCATTATGTCAGATTCTGTCAACTCTAGCCTCTAGAAAATTCTATGGTTAGCCTTCAGCACAATGAACACTATATATCCACAGGCCTCAGAACAGCTCTTCATCATTCTAGAATCTTCTATGTTTAAATATCTGACTTACTTTTCTTCTGATATAACAGCCTTTTTATTACTTTGTGATTTTCTGTTGGTTCAAGACTATATGTCTATAAAATTCACTTATGGTTGCATATGGAGCATTGCTATTCCTGTCATTGTGCACCGCCAATACGAGATATACTTAATGTGATAACCCAGAATTTTAAGTATTAGTTTATTTAAGTTAAACCATAATTGACTTCTAATATCTATAATTTGTTTGCTAATCTCTGGTATTTAAGTTGAATACTACTCTTTGCATGCAATAGAATATAAAGGAGTTAAATAACCTGATTTTGATGGTGCATGTGTACTAGTAGTATTAATTCAAGCCTCTATCGTTCAAGCTAACTAGCTTAATTAGTATTTTACATGTATATGTCGATGGAGATAAACGTAGAGGTAGAAGTAGTAGCTGAGCTAGTTTCTTGATGCAAGCTTGCTTATGTGCACCGGACCATGCAAGCGAATCAGCCATCCTTTGTTAATCTGATACATGCATGCACTCCTATATCTCTATATGTAGCAGTGAAAGCTATTTTTGAAGTGTCAACGTGGCTTCAAACTAGTACTGGGCGCGATTGGTTAACTCGCAAGGAGGCTATCCAGGCTCTGGAGAGCAAAAAACATATTGATTAGATTTTTAGGCTCCCTCTAAATCTTGAACTGCACGCGTGTTAAAGCATCCTTCGTATAGGTCCTGAAAACATCCGAATCGGTCGTTTCCCTAGGTGCAGGCGTTGCTCATGCTCTAACAAGAGAATCTTACCTGTGAGGGTACCTAACCTCTGCTTCCCTCACCCTCATTTAAACAACTCATTTATAAGCCCTCCATATTATCACAATCATGGTTCGTTTAAACACGTGTTTTATATGAAAAAGATGCACCTCAATGAGGTGAATTTATCCTGACTATCCGTTTTTAGTTTCATTAAGTGTAACCTTCAATTTTGTTTGAAAGCGATATGACCAAATTTTGTTAAATTTGTTGCACACGTTCCATCGTTTAAAATTTCCTTTGGCGAGTAGCTTCATCATACTATTTCATATAACTTCCTTGTTATAAGTTTCTTTGTTTCGGTGATCATAGAAAAATTAGTCTACTGCTATGGTGTACGTATATATGTCTATTCGTCGTGGTGTTCTAGTTAGCATAACTATGTCTTATTTAATCATGTGCTCTACACGAAAAAGATGCATCTCAACGAGGTAAATCTTTTCTGACTCTTGGTTTTGAGTTTCATTTGGTGTAAATCTTCAATTTCATTTAAAAGCGTTTTGACCAAATTTATCAAATTTATTGCATATGGTCCGTCGTTTAAAATTTTCTTTCACAAGTAGCTTCACCGTATCATTTCACACAATTTTTGTGTTGTAAGTTTTTTATTTAGGTGGTCATAGATAGTTTCATCTTCATCTTTCTATATACTAGAAGGTGTACGTATGTCTATTCTTTGTCTTCATGCTCATCGTTGTCGCGTATATCGTCAAACGTGGCGTGCCGCAACTGACATACCGTCTTCGGCAGCTAGCAGAGGCGACCGATGACGCCACACTATGGACTCGGCGGCTTTGACGGCTACCGACGACGAGCAGCAACATGATGGCAGCGGTCCTGATAAGCACACTAAGATGGGACTATAAATAAGTCTATAGGCATCTAAACAAATATGCCAAAGTTGCCTCAGAAATACAACAAGATCACTTATAAGCAATCAAACGAAATGTTAGAGTATACGTGCGGTACACGCCACGTCTAGGATAGCGATATATACCCGCCCCGGGGAGATCGGTCTTTTGGTTGCATTGGCTAGAACATGCAGTTCTACATGGTATCAGAGCGGCACCGATCCTTGACCTAGCCGCCGCCCAAGCTTCCACACCGTGCCGCCCCCGGGGAAATCGATCTCCATGATCTCCGCTGGGGGCCACGCGACCCGACCTAGGGTTCGTCCGCCGATCCGTTGATCGGCTGCCCTACAGTCTTTTTCTCGCCGGTCGCTTGACCGACGTTTTCTTTTTTGGTTTACCGATCTTAGATCGGATTGAGTTGCCCACCGCCGCTGTCATCCTACGCCTCTACTCCGACAACGGCATCGACCTGCACCAGCCATCTCCATCAACCGCTTGGCACGACCGCCTGCGCCGCACACGGGGCGCCCCTACGTGCGTCGTAGCAGACTGTTCTCATCCGCGCGGTCTCCTTCGCCGGTCCGTCTTTGTCATCATCGCCCGAACTTCACCGACAACGTCGCCATCAACTCCGATCTATGCATCGTCATCTGTGCCATGGCATGACCTGCGCCTCCATCGGTCTGATCAACCGATCTAGCGCACGTCTACGCCAAGCACGTCCCCGAGCACGCGCCTACTGCCGACCAAGCATCCGGTTGCCGCTGCGTTGCCCCTTCGGGCCGCAGCGCTGCCGCCTATGGTCCAAGCCACCGACTTCCAACGCGCCTTCCAAGGCGCGTACGTAGCTGGTGGTCACACCGCTCCATCGACTCGCGCCCTGCAGCTACGCTGCCCCTTCGGGGTGTAGCATCCTGCGTGCGGTCATCTCTACCGTCCCCACGCACCGACGTCCCAGGCTATCGCTGCGCCACCTCACATGGCTCGGGACGCCACGTCCGTGCAAGGTCTTCGTCAACCGACGGGTTCTTCCTCGCCTACTTCGACTACCGCCGCCGCGCCTCCTCACGTAACCTGCACGGCCTCCGCCGCCACTGGTTTTGCCGCCTACACCTTCGTCCTTGTCGAGTACGACTTCGCCGCCAGCGTCATCGCCTCGTCCTCGACAAGTCTACTTCTACAACCGCCGACGGCTTCGGTCCCTCTTCGCCACTCCGCGTCTTGCAAGTGCTCTAGAGCCTTGTAAGCTAGTCCCTCGACATGGCGTGAAGTTCATACTGGTCCCTCTCTACGCATGCTCGGTGCTGGCAACACCGCCGCGTGCTTTCGTCCCCGACGCATTGATATGTCCATTTTGCATCACTATTTTGTATCATAATTTAATGTTATTCATCTATATATTTCACATTTAGAGATGATACTTATGTTGTTTCCTCTGTTTTTACATGTTTGATGATCACTGGAGGATTTACTGCCAGAGTCAGGATTCTGCTGGAAAAAGGACCGTCAAGACACCATATTTTGGAGGGATTTCTATTTTCGTGCCCTCAGGTCGTTAGTTGTACTCAGTTTTCCCCAGCTCGTTAGTTTTTCCTCAGTTTTTCCCAAGCCGTTGTCTGAAACCCTCAAAAGGAGGTCGGACGGGAGGATTTCTATTTAGTTGACCGTTTCCGTGCTGACGTATGGGGCCGCGTCGTGTGGGGCCGCGTCGCGTGGGGCTGGTAGAAAGGGACCGCGTGGGACAGGACGAGACCATGTTTGGTTGTACGTGAGAGCTCGGTTCTGTCTCTCTCAGACCAAATTGGCATTGCCTTTTCAGAGCGCCTTTTCAGATCGCCTTTTTCCCCTCTCTCTCTGTAACAGTTCTCTCTCTTTTCACCAAATTAGTATCAAATCTAGAGAAGCTTCTATTTCTGTCTTTCTTCAATGATTGTTGCCTTTTGGCCCTCGTTTTTTGCCCAATATGGTAACAAATCTAGTAGCAAATCTAGAAGCTAGTATAGGATAAATTCACAGCAGCATAATAAATCTAGAAAACTAAGTATAATACATAAACTGCATACAACAGCCAAAAGCAGCCAATAACGATGTTAATGTTCACAACAAACTAAGCTGAAAATAATACAAGACGCAATGTATGCCCAACATGAAGATTAGGATACCCCAGGATGAATGAATCTGTTCTTCATTCATCATATATATATCCGTCGCTCCATTTTCTGGTCCAAAAGAAATATTCATTGAACTCATTCCGTCTGCAGTGTGCAGCCAATACATCCTCCAAACGGTATGGCCTTTGTTCATCTTTCAGACCGTACTTTTCTAATCTATCCACACGTAGTGGCCACTCATCCCAGGCGTTCATATCATCAAAGTACTCTCTGATATAACCCAAATCCGCGTAGTAGATGCAGCCAGGTCAAAGTGTCGGGTGCACTCTGGTGTCGACGGAGATACACCGGACATGATGAACGAAGAAGGCACGACTGCCAATGTTACTAACGGCATGGAGAGAGCGGCTCTCAGTGTCCACACGGTACACCGCTGTTTGATCTTCCTCCAAACGACCGCCCAACAACACAAGCAGCAGATCACCATCCGACTTCACAAGGTAGAACTTGTCATTTCCAAGTTCTGGAAATGAAAATAGTGTCTCCATGTTGACATTTCTCGCGCCCTGCTCCAACTGGACATTGTTGGTGCACACTAATATTCCGAACTCAAAATTGTTCACAGCTAGTGCATAGAATTTACCATTGAACATGGTAATGCAATGCATAGAATGGTGCTCGATCGAAAATCTTCCTTCTCCCCAATCTTCATCTATACCCTTAGTTGGAGTGCTCTCATCGACCCAAGCAATTTCCGCCGGGTAATATGTGGAAACGAAGAGCATAGTCGGGGACTTCATTACAGTGACTGACTCCAGAATAACAGATGGCATCTGCGCCTCAAATATAGTGTTCGATGTCTTTGTGAGTGGGTTCAGAAGCCGTATCTTGTGCGGCTGGTTCTTTTGGGCAAGCACGATGACGCCACGGCAAAAGCTGACGAAGTAGTATCTAAAATATATGGGATTGATGAAGATAACATTCAGCACTAAGATGTTTACGATTGAAAATAAAAGGATTAACTCTATAGATATGGAGGAATTTGAACCTTGCATGAACTTCCGTTAGATCGATGGTGACGTAGTGGGATGTGCGGAGGTGGAGGAAGGAGAACTCAGCGGTGTGTGGAAGGATGTGCTCTACCATGATCCATTCATGCAGGTGCACGTCGGCCTCAGGTAAATCTGAGCGCCAATTAGTACAAACTTGCCTCAAAGCAGAGTAGGTGTCCACGTACTCCTCGTTCGCCAGTAAGCAGGCGTCGATCTTGTGAAGTGGTCGGCGGCGATGGCCTCGGATGCGACGGGCTCGGATGCGCTGCCCTCGGAGGCGACGGGCTCGGATGCGACGGGCTAGGAGGCGACGGCCTCCGATGATCCATTCATGCAGGTGCACGTCGGCCTCATTTTACCAGTTCACGGAGGCGCCGCGCCTGGATGCGCTGCCCTCGGAGGCGACGGGCTCGGCGGCGATGGCCTCGGATGCGACGGGCTCGGCGGCGACGGGCTCGGATGCGACGGGCTAGGAGGCGACGGGCTCAGGGGCGACGGCCGCCGGTGCATTCTTCTTCTCCATCGCCGGTAGGGGAGGGCGCGTAGGGCGGCTGGTTTTTTTTGGAGAAGGTGATGGGACGTGAGAGGCGTGATTGCGTGCGTGAGTTATAATGAGACTGTGTGCAGAGGGAGAGAGAGAGAGGGGCTCTGTACTAGCAAAGTGACGGTTTGTCTCAGCAGTTGACGTTTGGTCTCAACACGCGCACCGCGCGGCTAACCGCTGCTCACCGCGACACGCGTCCGTGGGACTGCACGTCAGCACCGTTACGTGTACTCAGTTCTACCCTCGAGTCTTACACTGGAAAAATATTTGTACTCAGTTTTCCCCTCGAGTACTAATACTGGCTAGTGCAATATACTCAGTTTTACCCTCAAGCGGCTGGTCAACAGAGAGTCAACAGATGGGATTAAGCCATCTAATTGAGTCATTTCATGCGCAAAAAAATTCAAAAAAATAAAATCATAGTGCCTCCTACTCATGGAGTCTTGTTACGCGACCTACCACATAGGAAATCATAACAATCATATATAGATCAAGTTTTCACACAAATGGCCACTTCTGAAATCACTAGTAGCTATGAAGGTTCATGGCTTTCCACTCAAACCCCTTCTCAAAACATCTATACCCAAAACATAGTTTGTCTGAATGAGGCCATAATTTTTACACTCATGTATATTTGAATTGCTAATACTTTGAGGTAGGCCAACCTAGGTTTCATTGTACAAAACATGTGTTTTTCTTTTTCTAAATCTCTTATTTGAATTCCTTAGCCTGTTTACTATTTACTTGCCCTTGTATCCTTGATACTACTCAGTTTTACCCTCTCCCTTCTCCCAGAAGCCCAAACTTGGCCTGATTGGTCGAGTTGTTGTCACACGGATCATGCCCACCTACCGTCGATCCTATGATCTAACGGGCAGGATCGTGCCACCCTCTCTCTGTCTGTCGGTGGCAAACTACTACCCCTCTATGTATGCTAAATGACGAGTTTGCCACCGGATTCAACAAGTTGGGTAATCACGAATTTCTTGTAGGCATTACTTTTCATGGTAAAATGATAAACTATCACGAATTTCCATTTCTTGTAGGCTTTACTTTTCACGGTAAAATGATGAACTATCACGAATTTCCATTTCTTTTAGGCATTACTTTTCACGGTAAAATGATAAACTATCACGAATTTCCATTTCTTGTAGGCATTACTTTTCACGTTGAAATGATAAACTATCACGAATTTCCATTTCTTGTAGGCTTTACTTTTCACGGTAAAATGATGAACTATCACGAATTTCCATTTCTTTTACGCATTACTTTTCACGGTAAAATGAGAAACTATCACGAATTTCCATTTCTTGTAGGCATTACTTTTCACGTTGAAATGATAAACTATCACGAATTTCCATTTCTTGTAGGCTTTACTTTTCACGGTAAAATGATGAACTTTCACGAATTTCCATTTCTTTTAGGCATTACTTTTTTGTTGAGATATAAACCACCCCCACAACGGTCATCTCCTCCTTAATTTATTGTGTAAACCCCACAACGGTCATCTCTACCTTAATTTATGGTGTAAACCCCACAACGGTCATCTCTCCCTTATAAACCCCCACAACGGCCATCCCTCATGTCAATAGGTTCTGCCTCTCTCTTCTTCGTTTCTACCTCTCTCTTCTTCGTTCACATACACTTGATCCATTGCCATGGCTTCCACGTCTCGGACGCCGACCGGAAGGGGAAGGGGAAGGGGAAGGGGCGGCCGGGGTGGTGGATCATCATCATTGCCACCACCACCGTCAACACTGCCATTGATCATAGAGGAGTTCTTCATCACCATCTATGAAGACCCTTTGGCCAAGAAGGTACGTACGCGTTCCCACATATATGATGCATGTGATTAATTATGTGCATGTTCTAAAAACCTTTAATTTTAAACGATCGGCGCTCGATCTCTTTGCAGGCACTCCCACAAAAGTTTGTGGACTATCTTGATGGCCAGGAGCCCGCAAAGGTGTATCTGCGAGCAGCTGACTGCGGTCCTCGTCTCTGGACCGTGGAGGTCCTATTTGACGGACAAGGCCGGATGTACCTCGACAAGGGCTGGGACTGGGAGAATTTCGCCATCGTGCACGGTGTGGATTTCGGCTGCTTCCTACACTTCAAATATGAAGGCGATTATGTGCTCACAGTGAAGGTGTTCGACGGAATAACGTGCAGGAAGTACTACTACACGGACGACGAAGATACTGACGATGAAAGCGATGACGACGTGAAGCCATGCATCTAAGGGGATTATGACCAAGAATATATATGTAGCTTCATATGCATCGATTTATAGATCTAGCTATTTTCTATATATTATGCATGTAAAAATAATAGGGAATCGCAATTTCCACTATGATTCAAGCACCACAGCCTCCAAATGATGCCGATGCCGATATCGGCATGGTCAGAACGGGTATGCATGCTCACCGCCACTGCTAGGTCACTGTCGGGATGCACCCTCAATCCCATCCCCTCATTTGATCACTGACACACCAGAGATACCGCCGAGGCCAATGACGAACGTACATGTTGATGCCAATGCCGAACATGCACGCCGCTGTGGGCACGGCCACGCCGCCCCGCTATGCTGGACGCCACAGACCACCGCGAGGTCTTTCCCTTCGCCACCACACTCCCCTAGCACCTATCTATACACGCCAGAAAGGAGAGACACTAGTTTTCTCTACATTGCTCGCGTTCGTGTCCGACAACGTCAGTCAAAGTGTTGAGGTCGTCGTCGATGTCCTCGACCATTTCTTCCCTTCTTTGCATGGTTAAATGCATCTAGTTCATATCTATCTAATGCGTCCGGTCTCGCCTCATGCAGTCCTTTGTGGACGTCGATCTCATCTCGGCACCCCGCAGGCCACCTCCTCCGTGCCATCGCTGTAGAGCTCCGTTTAAAAATCTAATCATACCCCTGTATTGCCCCTTGTATCAGCGTCATGGCCCCACTTGTCATTCGATATACCGAAGCCCCACTCGTCCGTGTTTTGGTCAGGGATACGGCGATGCTTACGATCAAACAAAGATGGATGCTCTGACGTGTCTTTGCAGGCTCTACGTGGCCCCACTAGTCAGCAGTTAACGGTCAAAGGTGTTCGCCGTCGGGCAACCGGCCGTTCCAGCACTTGTGATGGTTTCAGACAAGGGCTTGGACAAAACTGAGGAAAAACTAAGGAGCTGGGGAAAACTGAGTACAACTAAGGACCCGAGGGCACGAAAATAGAAATCCCTATTTTGGAAGATCAGGAAATTCTAGAAAAATACCAGGAAATTATATTTTAGCAGAAGACTGAAGAAGCTAGAAGGAGAAGGCGAGAGGAGCAACAGGGCAGGCTCACCACCAGGGGCGTGGGCCCACCCTGGCCGCGCCGGCCTGTGGTGAGGCCACCCTGGCCCACTTCTGCCATCGCCCCTTCACGTATTTCATCGTCCCCAAAAACCTAAGTGAAGGGGGGCTCAGAGATAGACACTACCGCCTCTGCGGGGCAAAAAACACCACAGAGAGAAAAGCTCTCCGGTAGGCAGGAATCTGCCGGGGAAATTCCTTCCCGGAGAGGGGAGATCATCGCCATCGTCATCACCATCGCACCGGACTTCATCGGGATCATCATCATCATCATCTCCATCACCAGCACCTTCATCTCCACCATTACCACACCATCCCGCTGTAACATCTTGAGTTGAATCTTGTTAAATTCTTAGGGAAAACTTTCCCGGTGTTGATTACTCTTGTGGTTGATGCTATTGAGTAAAGCGCTATTGAAGAGTGGAATTGGTAAAGGTAACCGTCGCTGTGAGTATTGTTTTTATGTCTGTCTTTTATTTTTATTTTATTTTGCTATGGAGAGTTCTCCATTTAAGTTCCTATTCAGGAAAACTACTACCACTGTTGCGGATGTGGATGAACCGCAATCACCTCCTGCTCAATTAGATCCTTTTAAAATACCTATGAAAATTGTTGAACGTGTTATGGATAACTGCTATTCAGGAGATGGAACTGTCCATTCGGGTGATCACTTAATTTTTATACATGAATTATGCGAGTTGTTCAAGTGTGCATGTATTTCACCGAGCCAAGTAAAGAGGAAGCTATTCTCTTTATCACTGAAAGGCAGAGCTGAGGAGTGGTATCGGCTGCTGATGACCCACAAGTATAGGGGATCGCAACAGTCTTTGAGGGAAGTAAAACCCAAATTTATTGATTCGACACAAGGGGAGCCAAAGAATATTTATAAGCCTTAACAGATGAGTTGTCAATTCAGCTGCACCTGGAAACAAACTTGCTCGCAGTGGTTTATCAGTAGCAACAGTTTTATAGTGGTGATAGTAGTAAAATAAAAGCGGTAATAGTAGCAATAGTAAACAGTAGGATCGAATACTGTAGGCATAGGGATGATGTACGGGCGTTGCATAGATAAGATAATTCATGAAATTAGTGAGACATGGGCATTGCAGATGAATAATGATGAAGCATCCTAGTACTAACAATCATAGGCATGTGTTCCATATATAGTCGTACGTGCTCGCAATGAGAAACTTGCATGACATCTTTTGTCCTACCAGCCTGTTGCAGCAGGGCCTCAAGGGAAACTACTGGTAATTAAGGTACTCCTTTTAATAAAGTACCGGAGCAAAGCATTAGCACTCGGTGAACACATGTGATCCTCACATCATAGCCATCCCCTCCGGTTATCCCAATTTCTGTCACTTTGGGGCCTTGGGTTCCGGATGACAATGTGTGTATACAACTTGCAGGTAAGATCATAAACAACAAGTATCATCATAAAACAATAACAAGTTCAGATCTGAAATCATGGCACTCGGGCCCAAAGTGACAAGCATTAAGCACAACAAGTTGCAACAATGTCATAAGTACTAATAAAAGATACTAGGCACTATGCCCTAATAATATCATAGCAAATTACATGAATGATCTCATTCAATCCCTACCATCCCCTTCGCCTCAGTGGGAATTACTCACACATGGATGGGGGAGTCATGGATGGTTGATGGAGAGACGTCGGTGATGATGGTGATGAAGATCTCCTCCAAATCCCCATCCCGGCAGGGTGCCAGGACGGAGTTTCTGGTTCCGAATCGCGGTTTCTGATGGTGGCGGCGCAGCGGAAGTCTATGTGGGAAAAACGCCGAACCCCCGCTGTTTTCAGGTCAGAGGGTATATGTAGGCGGAAGGAGGGGTCGAGGCGATGGTTGAGGCGGCCTCACCATAGGTGGGCGTGGCCAGGGCTGGGCCGTGCCCCTGGTGGTGAGCCCAGTCCGCTGCCCCCTTTCGTCCCTCCTTCTGGCTCCGTGGGTCTTCTGGCAAAATAGAATTTTTGCAATATTTTCCGGGATTTTTCCTGAAAGTCAGATTTCTGCACAAAAACGAGACACCAGAGAAATTCTGCTGAAAACAGCGTTAGTCCGTGTTAGTTGTATTCAAAACACACAAATTAGAGGAGAAACAATAGAAAAAGTGTTCAGGAAAGTAGATATGTTTTGGACGTATCAACTCCCCCCAAGCTTAGCTATTTGCTTGTCCTCAAGCAATTCAGTTAACAACTGAGAGCGATAAAAGAAACTTTCACGAACACATTTGCTTCATAGATGTATATATACTAACTATATGATCAAGTACTCAGGCAATTCATAATAAGAAATATGCAACTAATGCTACCTCATAGTCAAGCAAGCTATGAAAGAGTGCCAATATATTAGTAACAAGCAACATGAAACATAAGAAGTTGCAAGATTGTAAAGCTCATAAATGATATGAAAGAGTGGTATCCCGCTTGCCTTTATTTGTGGAGCAAAACATAAATGCTGAGGCACCTCTGAAGTTCAAGAGAAGACTAGAAGTAAAAATATCAAAGATATAAGCATCAAAGTTATACCACAATTAACCGTGTTCTGGGACAAGCACATTACACTAAGAATAACAACTATGCTCTCAAGAAGGTGCTTTAAAGTCAGAAGATGGAGACTCAACATAAAAGTAAAAGAAAGGCCCTTCGCAGAGGGAAGCAGTGATTTAACATGTGCTAGAGCTTTTCATTTGTAAAACAGAGATAAAAATTTATTTTGAGAGGTGGTTGTTTCATGTCAACGACTGGCAACGGGGACTTGCTATCTTCCATAATAAACAAGTGAGAGCGGTTCCGAGTTCTTAGAAAATTTGGCACATTGGTGCTCTTTTATAAAGCTTTGGCACTCCTCCCCACCTTTTTTCCTTTCTCAAACCATGGCTAACCGATTCCATCGGGTGCCCACCAACTTTCACATACCATGGAGGAGTGTTCTTTTTCTTTTCTTTTTAGAAATTAGATTATAATGGTCTGACCAGCTCCCTTGCAAAATTATTGACGAGCAGATGAAGCTGCCTAGTCGAGGGGTACTTAATTTAATATGGAAGATAGCAATTCCGACCACTACATCCTCATGAGCTAAAAATAGTGGAACAAAATGAGAAGTATTTGAAGGTTTTGAAAGGTAGCACATGAAAATTTACTTGGAATGGCTTCGAAATACCATGCATGGGAATTTATAGTGGACTCTTTGGTAGACTTGGTTTTTGGTAATTGGATGCACGAGAAGTATTCCCTCTCAGTACAAGTGAAGGCTAGCAAAAGACTGGGAAGCGACAATCGAGAGAGCAATAACTATCATAATCATGCTTGTGACAAAACAAAATTAATATAGGCATAAAAATGATACAAGAACTCTGAGGCAAAGTAAATCATCGAGGCTTAATTGACTTTTTGTTCAGTCATGTGCATGCTTGAGCATGTGCCAAGTCGATTCAAATGAAGCTTTCAGAGGTGGATACCACAATGACATACCATATTATGAATAAAACAATGCAAGCGAACATCTACATGACATGCTACAAACTATTAGTAAATTGGAACTAATCATATGAGAGCAAGAACTACAAAGCATCCATTAAATAACATATACCTTACATGAACCGACTAAGCATGTCCACATAGATGAGTATATGTAAAAAATGAAAACAAATAGAGTTCATACCAGCCTCTTGCCACATCTCGGATTGTCGTATGTCATCATTATTGCCTTCACTTGTGTGGCTTGAATAATATGAAGTGAATACCAAGCTCCAATGGAGTCATGAGAGACTGAAGTCTGCAACAAACTTTACAAAACCGAAGAAGAACAAAAAATATTTTTGGGTTTTCGATTTTTGAAACAAGAACAGAAGGAAATAGCAAACAAAGCAAAATATTTTTTGGATTTTTTAAACTTCAAACCGAAAATAGCAAGTAAAGCAAACCAAAGCTAGAAACTTAAAAAGACAAATGAAGAGAAACAATGGAAATATTTTTGGTCTTTTTGTGTTTTGGAAAGAAGAAATAAGAACGAGAACGATAAAGAAAGCGAAATATGGATATACAAAGGACCGATAAAATATGATTTGTAGATGAGTGAATCGTCAGCGTACCTCCCCCCAAGCTTAGGCTTTTGGCCTAAGTGGAGCTCAACGTCGTCTCGAAAACATTCCCCATGCTGGTGGGTCATCATTGGTAAAGTAATAGCTTGGCCCCTGTGAAGATGAAGCAGATGGTGTATAATCATAATCAGGCAGCTGGTAGGGGAACTCCGCAATGTTAGAGTGCTGAACCGACTCCTCGGTTGCCTCTTCATCGTGCACGGGCTGCGGGTGCTCTTCTATGTATGCATCGATCTCACCCTCTATGAGTGACCATCCATTCCTGCGATCAAGGTTAAACAAAAGAGGTGCAGGCAAATGGACTGATCGATCAGTCTTTGCTACCTTCCAGGTAGATTTCTTGAAAAAGGTAATCTCGAACGTCAAGTTAGTCAAACAGGCATGAGGATAAACAAACTTATGATGTATCATAGAATTAAGATCAAGTCTCTCTACTGGAAACTGAAGGTTTAAAACATGAGGCACTAAACCATGCAAAGCTAACAGACGTGAAGCAATAAGGCCTCCACAGATTCCCCCTTTCTCACGGTTAGCATCTAGACGGAAAGCTATTAAAGAGCCCAAATTATAAGTCCTATCACCTTTCAAAGCAGCAGCAATAAAAGCTAGATTACAGGAGGACAACTTATTTGCAACTTTCCTAGCAAGCACACACTTGGTAATAAAGTGGGCAAAATATCGAATGGATGGAAGATGAATATTTCGAATTTTACCATTCTCTCCTGAGAAGCTTCTTCCTTGACAAATCTCCTCATAGAGGTCCATCAATGGCTTAGGCTGTTCCTTCATCCTTTCGCGCGATCCCCACTGTGGTACTCTAATAGCTGCACAGAAAACATCAAAGGGTAAGTCCACAGTTTTATTGTAGATTTTATAATGAACCATGGGGTTAGATGTGGACCAACTAAATTTGAAATCCTGCACCACAGACATTGTTGTTTTAACATATTGGTGAGGCTCATCATCAATAAAATGTGCCAATCCTGCATTAGAAATTAGAGTTTGGAAGTCTTGCAGGATTCCAGCAGCATGCATGAACTCTGAGCATGGTTAGATTGAGGGAAAGACCCTATCTTCATGGTAAACTCTCATAACTTCATGCACCTCTAGTTTATGTTGAAAGAGTTGGTATGCATTCTCCTCCATTTCTGAAATTTTTAACAAACCTCATAAAAAATGATTTTTGAAACAAACAAGTGTAGGAAACTACTATAGGGAGTTACTAGAGGGCTAACATGCAACAAAATAATATTTCTAAGCAATAGAACAAGCATGCAAACTCATTTCACCTGTCACTTATAGAGCTAAAATACTCAAGAAATACTTCACCAAACAAAATTCTACTTGGACAATCGGAGGAGTCACATACCGGAGAACAAATGCTCCAAATCTCAGCAATAATGATGGGCTGAGCAAGGAGATCAAAAAATCAAGGTGGAGAGCAGCAAGAACACGAGTTTGAGCTGGTGTGTCGTTGTTTTCGGGAGAGAGAAAGAGCTGGGGAGGAAGAGATAAGTGAGAGGCCAAGGGGGGCCCCCTCACCATAGGTGGGCGTGGCCAGGGCTGGGCCGCGCCCCTAGTGGTGAGGTGGCGTGGCAGGTCCCCCTGAGGTCTCCCAGGTGCCTCTCTGCCCCCATTTTTGACATAAAAATTTAAAAAGATTTTTCTGGAATTTTTCGAGAAACTTTATTTTTGAGGATTTTTCAGAAAAATGATAAAAGGATAAAACTTGGGAAAACGATGGTGGAATGATTGCAAGCAAATCAAACTCAAGTATGCAGCAACTCTAAGATATTCTAATTATGTAACTAACAAAGGGAAGAAAAATGGTGAAAGTAAAAATAAGTGAGGTAGAGTAAATGCGGTGAAAACAAAGTTTCATTCATATAAGATCACTTTGTTAACAAGGTTGATCAAGTCTTGTTACCAAACTAATTTTCTATGAGGAAAAACTTTGCATTTCACTTTATGCTTATGTTACCTCGACCTTGATAGGCATAGTCCCAATCATAACAATTTTATATTCTTCCTTGGGCTTTTGCTCTGAACAAATAATTTGACCAACTCTGATGGTCTCAACATTCTTGATTGAATTTAGAGCGTTCTTTCTATCAATCTTCTTGGGAAAATAGACCGTGTACTCTTTGTCATTGACATTAAAAGTTACTTTTCCTTGATTGCAATTAATAACAACACCTGCAGTGTTTAGAAAAGGTCTTCCAAGAATAATAGACATATTATCATCTTCAGGCATTTCCAACACAACAAAGTCAGTTAATATTAAACAACTGTTAGCAACTTGGACAGGAACATTTTCACATATACCAATAGGAATAGTAGTAGACTTATTAGCCATTTGCAAAGATATATCTGTCGATGCTAATTTTTCTAAATCAAGTCTCTTATAAAGAGAAAAAGGCATGACACTAACTCCGGCTCCCAAATCACATAAAGCAGTTCTAACATAGTTATTTTTAATGGAGCAAGGAATAGTTGGTATACCTGGATCTCCAAGCTTCTCCGGGACTTTACCATCAAAAGAATAATTAGCAAGTAAAGTGGAAATTTCCTCATTAGGAATCTTCCTTTTGTTAGTGACAATATCTTTCATATACTTTGCATAAGTAGGCATTCTAATAGCATCAGTCAAAGGAATTTGCAAAAAATAAAGGTTTCATCCATTCACAAACCTGTTGTAGTGTTCTTCTTCCTTGGATTTGTGTTTCTTACTAGGAAAAGGCATTGGTTTCTGTACCCAAGGTTCTCTCTCTTTACCATGCTTGTTGGCAATGAAGTCTTCTTTGGTGTACTTCGCATTCTTATTGATCTTTTCTGGTTCCTCTTCAACTTCTTCTTTATTGGAAGCATTACCTGGTTCAGTTTCAGCATCAGAAATAGAAACACTATTAGGATCTTTACCTACTTCAGAGGATTCTGTAGTTGTTTTATGCTTCTTCTTCTTCTTCTTAGAAGGAATATCATCACTTGAAGTGCGTTGAGAATCTTGCTTGATCCTCTTAGGATGTCCTTCAGGATATAATGGGTCTTGAGTGGTAGCACGTCCTCTTGTGCGTACTTCACATGCTTGTTTTTCTCTTGCTGCACTAACTAGCAAGTCTTTTTGCACCTTGGTAAGCTGATCAAGTTGAGTCTGAACCATTTGAAAATGTTTAACAAGTATCTTCACATCATTGGAGGTTCTCTCCACAATATCCTGCAACTTGTTAATAGCTCTAGAATTTTCTAATAAATGATTCTGCACCATTCTATTAAAATTATTTTGCTTAACAATAAAATTATCTTACTCATCTAAGCATTGATCAGGAGGTTTAGAGTAAGGGATATCTCTATCATCAAAGCGTTGGAGAGAGTGTACCTCAATAGTGGATGAGTGAGGGATTGGCTTACATAATTCTTCTATAGGAGGTAAATTCTTCACATCCTCGGCCTTAATACCTTTCTCCTTAAGAGATTTCTTAGCTTCCCTCATAACTTCATCATTTAATTCAATCATCCCTCTCTTCCTCGGTGTAGGCTCTGTAGATGGCGCATGTGTTGGTGCTGGTGTTGGCTCAACTAGAGTCCAATCATCATGATTCCGGCTTATTTTAGCCATTAATTCTTCAGCTTCAGCCGGAGTTCTTTCCCTGAAAACACAACCAGCACAACTATCCAGATATGTCTTAGATTCATCGGTTAGTCCATTATAAAATATATCAAGGAGTTCATTTTTAGGCAATGGCTCTTTAGGCAAAGCTCTAATTAAAGAACAAAACCTTGTCCAAGATTCAGGCAATATCTCTCCTTTTCCCTGTTCAAAGTCAAAGATTTTATGCACAGCAGCATGTTGAGCACTAGCAGGAAAATATTTCTGAAAGAAAGCATTAACCAAAGCAATAGGACTATGAATAGATCCAGGAGACAAACTATTAAACCAAGTTTTAGCTGCATCTTTCAACGAGAAAGAAAAAATCTTAGCAACAAAGTAAGTGCGAAGCTTAATATCATCAGAAAACAAATTACTCAAAGTAGAAAGCTCATTCATGTGCTCCATAGCACTTTCATTCTCAGTACCACAAAAAGGCTCTTTCTCAACAATAGATATGTAAGACAAATCTAAAGAGAAATCATAATCCTTGTCTCTAATATTTATGGGAGAAGTAGCAAACTTAGGATCAGGAGACAATTTATATCTAACATCACGTCTCGCTAAAAGTTCCTTAGCAGCTTTAGCATCACGAGTAGCACGCGCTTCGGCAATAAAATCATCGTCAAGCTCAATATAAGCGTCATCAAAATCATCACTAGGACACTCCCTAGACTCAGGTGAACTAACAGGTGTAACAGTGGTGTTTCCCAACTTAGCTCTAGCAATTGTAGCATCTAAAAAGGAACCTAGTGAACCACTCTCATCAAGCACAGTAAAAGCATCATCTAAATTATCAGTGGCATTTTCAAACTCAGCAGAAGTAGTAGCAGTAGCATGTGCATGTGGTGGTGTAAGCAGCTTGCTCATAACAGATGGTGAATCAAGAGCAACAGAAGTGTTCAAAGTCGTACCTCTTCTTGTAGTGGATGGCAATATAGGAACTTTTCCATCACGAGGTTTACCCATGATGAAAGGATTGCAGCGAACAATATGAATCCCAAGTGAACTTACAAATAAAGCTATGCTCCCCGGCAACGGCGCCAGAAAATAGTCTTGATGACCCACAAGTATAGGGGATCGCAACAGTCTTCGAGGGAAGTAAAACCCAAATTTATTGATTCGACACAAGGGGAGCCAAAGAATATTTATAAGCCTTAACAGATGAGTTGTCAATTCAGCTGCACCTGGAAACAAACTTGCTCGCAGTGGTTTATCAGTAGCAACAGTTTTATAGTAGTGATAGTAGTGAAATAGTAACAGCAGTAGTAAAATAAAAGCGGTAATAGTAGCAATAGTAAATAGTAAGATCGAATACTGTAGGCATAGGGATGATGTACGGGCGTTGCATGGATAAGATAATTCATGAAATCAGTGAGACATGGGCATTGCAGATGAATAATGATGAAGCATCCTAGTACTAACAATCATAGGCATGTGTTCCGTATATAGTCGTACGTGCTCGCAATGAGAAACTTGCACGACATCTTTTGTCCTACCAGCATGTTGCAGCAGGGCCTCAAGGGAAACTACTGGTAATTAAGGTACTCCTTTTAATAAAGTACCGGAGCAAAGCATTAGCACTCGGTGAACACATGTGATCCTCACATCATAGCCATCCCCTCCGGTTATCCTAATTTCTGTCACTTTGGGGCCTCGGGTTCCGGACAACAATGTGTGTATACAACTTGCAGGTAAGATCATAAACAACAAGTATCATGATAAAACAATAACAAGTTCAGATCTGAAATCATGGCACTCGGGCCCAAAGTGACAAGCATTAAGCACAACAAGTTGCAACAATGTCATAAGTACTAATAAAAGATACTAGGCACTATGCCCTAACAATCTCATAGCAAATTACATGAATGATCTCATCCAATCCCTACCATCCCCTTCGCCTACAGCGGGAATTACTCACACATGGATGGGGGAGTCATGGATGGTTGATGGAGAGACGTCGGTGATGAGGGTGATGAAGATCTCCTCCAAATTCCCATCCCGGCAGGGTGCAGAACGGAGTTTCTGGTTCCGAATCACGGTTTCTGATGGTGGCAGCGCAGTGGAAGTCTCTTTGGGAAAAACGCCAAACCCCCGCTGTTTTCAGGTCAGAGGGTATATGAGGCGGAAGGAGGGGTCGAGGCGACGGCCGAGGCGGCATCACCACAGGTGGGCGCGGCCAGGGCTAGGCCACGCCCCCTGGTGGTGAGCCCAGGCCGCTGCCCCCTTTCGTCCCTCCTTCTGGCTCAGTGGGTCTTCTGGCAAAATAGAATCTTTGCAATATTTTCCGGGATTTTTCCTGAAAGTCAGATTTCTGCACAAAAACGAGACACCAGAGCAATTCTGCTAAAAACAGCGTTAGTCCGTGTTAGTTGTATTCAAAACACACAAATTAGAGGAGAAACAATAGCAAAAGTGTTCGGGAAAGTAGATACGTTTTGGACATATCAGCTTCTGAAAGATGGTCCATCTATTGCTTGGGAGGAAATTGTACCCCTCTTTTATTCCAAGTTTTATCCTCCAAGTGAAATTCATAAAGATCGTAATCGAATATATAAATTTTGGCCTCATGATGGAGAGAGTATTGCCCAAGCGTGGGGGAGATTGAAGTTACTAATTCTCAAATGTCCCATTCATGAGCTCCCCAGTAATATTGTTATTGATAACTTTTATGCGAGGCTTACTCTTCATGAAAAGGAATTTTTGGATGCTTCCTGTTTTGGATCATTTACCCATATGAAAGAAGATGCTAAGTGAAAACTTCTTGACCATATTCAAGAAAATGCTGAAGGATGGGAAAATGACAAAGGTAGGAAGTCAGGTATAAATTATGATTATGAATGCATTAAAGCTTTTATGGGAACCGATGACTTTCATAATGTTAGCACTGCTTATGGTCTTGATTCTCAAATACTTTCTAACTGTTTTAAGGCCTTTGCCTCTTATCTTGATGTTCCAAAGAAAGATTGGAACAAGTATCATGCGCCTTATAAAGATTCTATTAGTCATATTTCTGCTACAGCTACTGAGGTTTGTACTGTTGATAGCATTTTGCATGAACCTTATTTCGAGAAGACGTCTTTCCCTGCTAAGGTAAAAGAGCATTCTACTTTGGTAAGTGTGCTTAATAAAAGTACTAAGAAAGCTGCAGAACCTGATGAGCAAATTATTATTAAGTCTCCTGTAGCTATAGTGAAGGACCTTGTTACTAAAGATGTGGGAGATGAACATATTGTCTTTTGTGAAGATGCTACTAACATTGTTTCACATCCTAATAGGCGTAGGAAAACAAGTGTTCCTGTTATTTCTGTCAGGATTGGCGATCATTGCTATTATGGTTTATGTGGATTGGTGCAAGTTCAAGTGCCATTCATTTAGAGCTTTACTGATAAATCATGCATGAGATTGGCCCTTGTGAATTAGAGGAGATTGATGTGGTTATTCAGCTTGCTAACAGTGGCCTCTTGGTATTGTTCAAGATGTGGAAGTTCTATGCGGTAAGACTAAATATCCTACTGATTTTCTAGTACTTGGTAAGGAAGCTAGTAAAACTTGTCCTATTATTTTTGATAGACCCTTATTGAATACTTGTGGCACTGTGATAGACTGTAAGAAGGAGAATTTTTTTACTAAGTTCAATGGAGAATCTTATGAGTTTAATTTTTCCAAGTTCGCTAAAACTCCTTTTGAAAGTGAATTGCCTGATGAAAGTTTTTGAGTTGAACAGCTTGCCTCTATTGCTCTTGCTCCTAACAACGCTTTGCAGCAATTTATGGAGGACCATGAAAGTGATATTTTCAGGAAGGAAAGGGAAGAGATTGACGATATTCTTCTTCGTCAACCACCATTGATTAAGCACAATTTACCTGTGGAGGATCTTGGTACCACTTTGCCACCTAAGGAAGATCCTGTTTTTGAATTAAAACCTTTGCCTGATGATCTTAAGTATGCTTATATAGATGATAAGAAAATATATCCTGTTATTATCAGTTCTAAGCTTTCAGGAAAGGAAGAAGAAAGGTTATTGGAGATATTGAGGAAACATCGAGGATCTATGGGATATACTCTTGATGATTTAAAAGGGATTTCTCCCACTTTATGTCGGCATGCTATTAACATGGAGGAAGACGCAAAGCCAGTTGTTGAACATCAGCGCCGCTTACTTCCCAAGATGAAGGAAGTGGTAAGAAATGAGGTATTGAAGCTCCTTGATGCTGGTATTATTTATCCTATTGCTGATAGTAGATGGGTTAGTCCTGTTCATTGTGTTCCTAAGAAAGGAGGTATCACTGTTGTGCCTAATGAGAATAACGAGCTTATTCCTCAAAGGGTAGTAGTTGGTTATAGGATGTGCATTAATTTTAGAAAGGTAAACAAAGTTACTAAGAAAGATCACTATCCTTTACCGTTTATAGATCAAATGTTAGAGAGGCTGTCTAAGAAGACTCATTTTTGTTTTCTTGATGGATATTCTGGTTTCTCTCAGATTGCTGTTAAAAAGGAAGATCAAGAGAAAACCACTTTTACTTGTCCTTATGGAACTTATGCTTATAGACGTATGCCGTTTGGTTTGTGCAATGCTACTGCTACTTTTCAAAGATGCATGTCTGCTATTTTTCATGGTTTTTGTGAAGAAATTGTGGAGGTTTTCATGGACGATTTCTCCGTCTATGGAACTTCTTTTGATAATTGTTTGCACAATCTTGATAAAGTTTTGCAGAGGTGTGAAGAAACTAATCTTGTTCTTAATTGGGAGAAATGCAACTTCATGGTTAATGAAGGAATTGTTCTTGGACATAAAATTTCTGAAAGAGGTATTGAAGTTGACAGAGCGAAAGTTGAAGCAATTGAGAAAATGCCCTGTCCCAGAGATGTTAAAGGTATTCATAGTATTCTTGGTCATGCTGGTTTCTATAGGAGGTTTATTAAAGATTTCTCTAAGATTTCAAAGCCTCTTACTAATCTTCTTCAAAAAGATGTACCATTTGTCTTTGATGATGATTGTAAGGAAGCTTTTGAAACTCTTAAGAAGGCTTTAACTACTGCTCCTATTGTTCAACCACCTGATTGGAATTTACCCTTTGAAATTATGTGTGATGCTAGTGATTTTGCTGTTGGTGCTGTTCTTGGACAGCATGTAGATAAGAAGTTAAATGCTATTCATTATGCTAGTAAGACTCTTGATGCTGCTCAGAAGAATTATGCTACTACTGAGAAAGAGTTTCTTGCTGTTGTTTTTGCTTGTGATAAGTTTAGACCTTACATTGTTGATTCTAAAGTTACTATTCATACTGATCACGCTGCTATTAGATATCTTATGTCAAAGAAGGATGCTAAGCCTAGGCTTATTAGATGGGTGTTGCTTTTACAAGAGTTTGATTTGCATATTGTAGATAGAAAAGGTGCTGAAAATCCTGTTGCTGACAATTTGTCTAGATTGTAAAACATTTCTTTTGATCCTATTCCTGTTAATGATAGTTTTCCAAATGAACAGTTGGCTTCAATAAATGTAACTTCACGAGAGGATCCATGGTATGCTGATTATGCTAACTTTATTGTTTCCAAGTATTTGCCTCCAACCTTTACAGCTCAGAAGAGAAGAAAATTCTTTTATGATTTGAGGCATTATTTTTGGGATGACCCACACTTATATAAAGAAGGAGTTGATGGTATTATGCGATGATGTGTTCCGGAATATGAGCAACAAGAAATATTAAGAAAGTGCCATGGCAGTGCTTATGGAGGACATCATGCTGGAGATAGAACTGCACAAAAGGTTCTACAATCAGGTTTTTATTGGCCAACCCTCTTTAAAGATGCTAGAAGGTATGTTTTATCTTGTGATGAATGTTAAAGAGTTGGTAATATTTCTAGACGTAATAAAATGCCTATGAGTTACACTCTTGTTATTGAACCATTTGATTGTTGGGGATTTGACTTTATGGGTCCTTTTCCTCCTTCAAAAGGTTATACGCACATACTTGTTGCTGTTGAATATGTTACCAAGTGGGTAGAAGCCATACCTACAAAGAGTGCCGATGGTGAGACCTCGTTAAAAATGCTTAAGGACGTTATTTTTCCTAGGTTTGGTGTGCCTAGATATCTTATGACTGATGGAGGTTCTCATTTTATTCATGGCGGTTTTAGAAAAACTCTTGCTAGATATGACGTTAATCATAGAATTGCTTCTACTTATTGATGGCGTGGTGTTGAATGGTGCCAACAAACTTGTTGGCGTGTAGTTGATGATGTAAATGACCGGCCAGTTGGAAACCCCAAGAGAAAGTTTGATGAGTACAGCAGCAAGTTTTCCCTCAGTTATGAAACCAAGGTATATCAATCCAGTAGGAAAAAGCCAAACTCAAGAAGGTGATGCTTGCTAGCTTCGCGACAGCTCCGGACAAATTATAGGGCGCCTCGTCCAGTGCTTTGCTTTGCCAGCTGCAACGCGGAACCTGCACACAACACAACCAAGTACTTTGCTCCCAACTTACGATGAGGTTGTCAATCTCACCGGTTTGCTGTAAACAAAGGAATGAGCGTATCGAGTGGAAAGCAATAGTAATATGCGAGTAAAGTAAACAGTGCGAGTAAAATAAACAGGTGATAGCAATATAAAGGAAATAGGACCGGGGTCCATAGTTCACTAGTGGAGTGTCTCTCCATAAGATAAAATAACACATGCTGGGTAAACAAATTACAGTTGGGCAATTGATAGAATAAAGACAACGTGCATATATCGAGAGGATCACTATGAGATTTACTCTGGGCATTACAACAAGATACATAGACCGCCATACAACTGCATCTATGACTAATAATCCACTTGCAAGGAATCAATCCGAGAACCCCACAAGTATTAAGTTGCGCACAACAGATAACTGCATTAAGCAAAGTGTGTAATGTAAACAAAGCATATGCCCTTGGACATATGAATGTTGTTTTCTCCCTAGTGGCAACAGCACATCTACAACCTTAGAGGTTTCTGTCACTCCCCCAGATTAAATAGAGTCATGAACCCAACTATCGAGCATAAATACCCCCTCTTGGAGTCACTAGTATCTACTCGGCTAAGATAGCTACTAACAACGGAGAGCATGCAAGATCATAAACAACATAGAGATAACATAAGATAATATTCAGCACATCAACGCAATCATAACACCAATATTCATCGGATCCCAACAAACACAATATGTAGAATTACATAAATGTAGTCTCGATCATGTAAAGCAGCTCACGAGATCTAAACATGAAGCACATGGTGGAGAAGACAACCATCTTGCTACTGCTATGGACCCATAGTCCAAGGTAGACTACTCACTCATCACGCCGGAGGCAAGCATGGCAATGAAGAAGACCTCCGGTGGCGATTCCCCTCTCCGGCAGGGTGCCGAGAAGAGCTTCTGGACCCTCCCGATCTCGGGTCAACGACGGCGGCGGAACACGATGTGTTTCTGGAAAAGTGATCGGGTGTTTAGGTTTTTCCCGTCGGGGGGTCTTTATAGGCGAAGGGGCAGCGTCAGAAGTGGACCAGGGGGGCCTCACCATAGGGCAGCGCGGCCAGGCCCTGGGCCTTGCCCCTGGTGGTGAGGCCACCCTCTGGCTTGGTTCCGTCTCCTCTTCGGTTCTCTGGAAGCTTCGGTAAACTTCTGGATGTTCGGCTTTTGTTTCATCCAATTCTGAGAATATTTCCTGTGTAACTTTTCTGAAACACAAAAACAGCAGAAAATAGGGAACTGGCACTGTGGCATCTCATTAATAGGTTAGTTCCGGAAAATGCATAAAAACGCCACGAAGTGTAACGAAACACTAAGCAAATGGTGTAAAAATAAGCATGGAGCATCAAAAATTATAGATACGTTTGAGATGTATCAGCATCCCCAAGCTTAACTCCTGATCATCCTCGAGTAGGTAAGTGATAACAAAAGAAATAATTTTTGTGGTGACATGCACCTACACAATCTTGATCATCTATGTAAGCGTTGTGCGCTAGGATCAAAAGAACTTAAAACATGGGCATGAAAGATATAATCTTGATAGAAGAAACTTAGCAACCATGTTATAACCTGAGAAAGAACACAAATGAAAGATCATGAAAATGAAACAATGAAAGTCAAACGTGTGTTCAAATCATAAGAAAAAACATACAAATGGTTTTCAGCTTGTCCTTCATGAGAGAGCAAAACATAAATGCATAGGACACCTTCAAGTTTAAGAGGGCGACTAGATACAAGTAATTTAAGAACAAGTGAAACCAACATCATGAATCAATCAATGAAAACTTTGGGACAATGCACATTACACTAAGAATGACAACTATGCTCTCTTAGACGGTGCATAAAGATAGAAGGTGGAGACTCAACATAAAAGTAAAAGAAAAGCCCTTCGCAAAGGGAAGCAGTGATTGCGAGTTTTATAAACCTTAAAAAATTATGGTACTTACTAGCTTTGAGCTCTCATTGCCCCATCATAGGCATCTTGAATGGTTAGAGTTAATGCGAGTACAATTATGAAGCATATGCTTGACAAATCATAAGTTGAAAACCTCATGTCCCGTGAAGTACGAATACCCAAACCTCATGCTACTCGACTTAGAGTCCCAAGCAGGCTCTTGTCATTGTAAGTATACACGTATCATCGAGAACCGCCAATGGGGTACCTCCTGCCCGATGACATGGAACATGCCCACATCAAAATGACAAGACAAACAGACAATGAACACCTCGACATCTCTTTTATTTACCATTGGTATAGCTTTTTATTGTGAGATGCGTCGTCGAATGTCCACTATGGGCATGCTATAAATTTCCACCATGAATGATGCATGGCTTAGATTAGCGGCCCAGGCGTTTCCCTAACACATATAACAACTCCATGATCCCACAAGATTCCCAACTTATTTCACATTGTGAGTATCCATAAACAAAATATCACGATATCAACTCAAATAAGAAGTGCAATGTTGAAAGCTTGCCCCATGACGACATGGCTGGGCTAATTTCCATCTTACAACTTGCAAGCATAACAACTCAACATAAGAGAGCCACAATGTCAAAATTTTAAAACGAGAAAAGTAAAGTGTGCCATCAGGTTCGTGAGAGCTTTACTGACCAATTTTTGCATAACATCAAAAAGAGTTTAATTTGAAGGATAGATAAAAGCAAGTCAAATATACTTTGGAATAGCAAATTGCTAATAGGTATGTATGGTGGACACATTGGAACAACTTGGTTTTTGGGAGTTGGATGCACGAGTAGAGCTCATACTCAGTACAAAATGAGGGCTAGCAAAGACTGGGAGCGACCAACTAAGAGAGCAATAATAGTCATAATCACGCAAAGCGACAAAGCAACATTAAAAGAAGCATAAGATGGCATCAAAAGTCAAAAACTAAATGATCATAGAGGCAATGGCGACTTTGTATGAGTCTAACATGTGTGAGCATGCGCTAAGTCAACCCAAATAAAGCATCAAGGAGAAAACCAAAATAATGCTTCCAAATAATTAAAACAATGCATGATTTTTTCAAAGGCTCATTAAGCAATCTCAGTCATTTGAGACAATTCATGCTACAGCAAAACCACTAAGCATACTATCAAAAAGACATCAAGCACGACATGCAAAAGCCTAGGCCGCAGTCTACACAAGCTCCTTCTTGTACCACTTTTTTGCATAAAGCTTTTTCTCTTTTCCAACACCATTCGAACCTTTTTTAAACAACTCTTTTGATGAAAACCAACATGGACCAGAGGTCAAAATACACCTTGATGCAAAGATATAACAAGATCTGAACACAAATCAAGGCGAAAAATCGAAAGCTAAATGCAGTAGCAGAAAAAGAGAACACTCGTTGAACGATAAGAGTGAAAAACGGAGTGTTCTTGGCAAATGAAAAGCAAGGCAACTTCTCCAAAAGAAATTTGTTGGGGTCCAACCATTTATTTCAGCAAACAAAACTAAACAAAACTGAAAACTAAAACAACTAACGCTCCAAGAAAAACGCATAGTGCATGAAGCAATAAAAATATAGTGTGTTGAAAGGTGACCTGATTTTTGCCGATGAAGAAGGGGTGCCTCGGGGGCATCCCCAAGCTTTGATGCTTGTACCTCTTGGATATTTCTTGGGGTGCGTGGGCATCCCCAAGCTTGAGATTTTGTCCATTCTTCAACTCATCTCATCATTCTCCGATCCCTACACTTGAAAACTTCCTTCATACAAAACTCAACACAATTCTATTAGCAACATTAGTGTAAGCATAATAATGAATCAACCCCTTTTTGCTTCAGGTTTCAACTCAAAACCACCACATATAAAGCATATACTACTGTATCAACTTCCCCAAAAGTTCCGTGATCAAAAGAACTAAAAAAGAAAGCGATCGAGCGGCAAACACAAATATTGGCAGAAATCTGTCAAAACAGAACAGCTGACAAAGGTAGAATTTTTAGAGGGTTTTCTATTGCTCAAATCAAAAAGTGTTATACTAATGAAAGTTTGGATATAACCTGGGGCATATGCACAAGAAATTGCAGGTCCAAAAGATATTCTGAGAATTGTCACGAATTTGTACGGTGCAGCACCGAAAACTGTTTCAGGACAGCAACATCCCCAAATCTTACCTCACTCAAATTAGAGGCTTCTCTTGGCACAAAAATGAAATAAAAATGATAAGGAGTGGTCATTACAGTAGTAATAACTTCCAAGACTCAAATAAAAGAAAAAGAACTGAAAGTAAAAACATTGGGTTATCTCCCAAGAGTGCTTTTCTTTAACGCCTTTGAGCTAGGTGCAGAAAGTGCGAATCAAGTAATATCGAAAGAGGCATTAAGATCAATTATAGGAGTATTTTCAACAATGAAGTGAATTGTGTCCAAATGAGTTTTTGAGTATCCCTTATAATCACGCTTTGGTACACTACTTTCATCAAAAAGATTTTCAGGACAAATCCAACTAAAATTCTTTTCCAAAGCATCATGAATTCCTACAAGTTTACAAGGAATGGTTACTCTGAAATCTTAGTTGGCTGTAACAACAACCTCTACAGGTGAGCCAAGCTTATTAAATCTCTTAAAAACTTTCCTAGCTTCAAAGGCAACATCTCTAAATTCTCTACGCAAAGTTTCTAAGATAAAAGCTTTCTTTTCAAGATCCTCAATATCATGAAGCTTAAGAAACATGTGTTGCATAAAAGGATTAAGGCTAGCAAACCTAGCTTCTAACATGTGAACTAAATAAGCAGAAGCAACTTCATAATAAGGAGCAAGCTCAGCCAAACACTTTTCCTCAACATCTTTATGCATACTAATATGATTAAAGAACTCCTCGATGTTACTTTTCCCAATAATTGAACCACTACCTACTGAGAGGTCCTCCAAAACGTACTTAGGGAACCACATAATGAACTAAAAGTAATAAAGTAACAACTATAAAGGATACTAATTTTTTTTGTGTTTTTTGATAAAATGAAGCAAGTAAAAATAAAGTAAAAGCAAAACTTAAAACAAAGTAAAGGATGTGCGTGTGAAACTCCCCTTGCAGAAGTCTTCTTTTTCCCTGGCAACGGCGCCAGAAAACTTGTTGATGGCGCGGTGTTGAATGGTACCAGCAAACTTGTTGGTGTGTAGTTGATGATGTAAATGATCGGCCAGTTGAAAACCCCAAGAGAAGGTTTGATGAGTACAGCAGCAAGTTTTCCCTCAGTTATGAAACCAAGGTATATCAATTCAGTAGGAAAAAGGCAAACTCAAGAAGGTGATGCTTGCTAGCTTTGCGACAGCTCCAGACAATTTATAGGGCACCTCGTCCAGTGCTTTGCTTTGCCAGCTACAACGCGAAACCTGCACACAACACAACCAAGTACTTTGCTCCCAACTTACGATGAAGTTGTCAATCTCACCAGTTTGTTGTAAACAAAGGAATAAGTGCATCGAGTGGAAAGTAATAGTAATATGCGAGTAAAGTAAACAGTGCGAGTAAATTAAACAGGTGATAGCAATATAAAGGAAATAGGACCGGAGTCCACAGTTCACTAGTGGTGTCTCTCCATAAGATAAAATAACACATGCTGGGTAAACAAATTACAGTTGGACAATTGATAGAATAAAGACAACGTGCATATGTCGAGAGGATCACTATGAGATTTACTCTGGGCATTACAACAAGATACATAGACCGCCATCCAACTGCATCTATGACTAATAATCCACTTGCAAGGAATCAATCCGAGAATCCCACAAGTATTAAGTTGCGAACAACAGATAACTGCATTAAGCAAAGTGTGTAATGTAAACAAAGCATATGCCCTTGGACATATGAATGTTGTTTTCTCCCTAGTGGCAACAACACATCTACAACCTTAGAGGTTTCTGTCACTCCCCCAGATTAAACAGAGGCATGAACCCAACTATCGAGCATAAATACTCCCTCTCGGAGTCACTAGTATCTACTCGACCAAGATAGCTACTAACAACGGAGAGCATGCAAGATCATAAACAACATAGAGATAACATAAGATAATATTCAGCACATCAACTCAATCATAACACCAATATTCATCGGATCCCAACAAACACAACATGTAGAATTACATAAAGGTAGTCTCGAGCATGTAAAGCAGCTCACAAGATCTAAACATGAAGCACATGGTGGAGAAGACAACCATCTAGTTACTGATATGGACCCATAGTCTAAGGTAGACTACTCACTCATTGCACCGGAGGCAAGCATGGTGATGAAGAAGACCTCCGGTGGCGATTCCCCTCTCTAGCAGGGTGCCGGGAAGAGCTTCTGGACCCTCCCGATCTCGGGTCGACGACGGCGGCGAATCACGATGTGTTTCTGGAAAAGTGATCAGGTGTTTAGGTTTTTCCCGTCGGGGGGTCTTTATAGGCGAAGGGGCAGCGTCAGAAGTGGACCAGGGGGCCCTCACTATAGGGCAGCATGGCCAGGCCCTGGGCCGCGCCCCCTGGTGGTGAGGCAACCCTCTGGCTTGGCTCCATCTCCTCTTCGGTTCTCTGGAAGCTTCGGTAATTTTTTGGATGTTTGGCTTTTGTTTCGTCCAATTCTGAGAATATTTCCGGTGTAACTTTTCTGAAACACAAAAACAACAGAAAACAGGGAACTGGCACTGTGGCATCTCGTTAATAGGTTAGTTCCGGAAAATGCATAAAAACACCACGAAGTGTAACGAAACACTGAGCAAATGGTGTAAAAACAAGCATGGAGCATCAAAAATTATAGATGCGTTTGAGACGTATCACTTATCATCCCCAAACTAGTGGGCAGGTAGAGCTTTCGAATAGAGAGATCAAGTCTATCTTGCAGAAGACTGTCAATAGATCTAGGAAAAACTGGGCTAGCAAGTTAAACGATGCTTTATGGGCTTATAGAACTGCTTATAAGAACCCCATGGGCATGTCTCCTTACAAGATGGTTTACGGAAAAGCGTGTCACTTGCCCTTAGAATTAGAACACAAAGCTTTTTGGGCAGTGAAAAAGCTTAATAGGGATTTTAAACTCGCCGGTAAAGAAAGGTTGCTTGATTTGACGTCCTTAGATGAGTGGAGAAACGAAGCTTATGAGAATGCCAGACTGTTCAAAGAGAAAGTCAAACAATGGCATGATAAGAGAATTCTTAAGAGGGAGTTTCATGTTGGTGAGAAAGTCCTATTGTATAGGTCTCATCTCAGATTTTTTGCAGGAAAATTACTCTCGAAATGGGAAGGACCTTATGTTATTGTGGAAGTGTACCGCTCAGGTGCAATAAAGATTGCTTCATTAAAAGATGACACTACAGAAGTGGTGAATGGTCAAAGACTCAAACATTATATCGCTGGAGATTCTTATAATGAAGATGTTGATGTTATTCAAACGGTTTCTTCAGAAAAATTCATCCAGGACAATATGCAGGAACCTGCAGAGTTCGTTTTCGAATTAGTAACAGTTCTAGTCAGAAAAGGTTCGCGTAAAACTTTTCTATTAATATTTTTGTTATTTTTATTAAATATGAAAAATCACGAGACGAAAACGGGCAGGAGACGGAGTCCGGTGGGTCCTCACCACCAGGGGGCGTGGGCCCACTCCAGGCTGCGCCGCCCTGTGGTGAGAGCACCCCAGAGCTCGTTTCCGTCCCGGTTTCCTCCTGTGATTTCACTTCGATTTTTAGTTTTCGCCTATATAACCCCCTGGAGTACCCGAGGTCTGTATATCGTGTTTTCGTAGTGTTTTCATTTCGAGCTGTTTCTGTCAGGGGATTGTTCTCAGCTTTGGAGTTACAATGTCTTCGTCCGATCCATACGAGGAGAACTCTCTTGCGGATATCATTAATCCGTACATGAGGGAGCTGAAGATGCATCCGAAAGAGTTGTCACTCAAGGATGGGGAGTTGCTGATTGAAGATGTCCAGGGCCCTAAGGGAAAAGGGAGTCTCGAAGCCAGGATGGAAGCGCTGGAACAAGAAGTTTTTAAATATAAGAAGATGGCGGAACGCGAGGAGGACATCATCCAAAGGATTAATCAAGAGCTTGTCACCAAGTACAAGAAAGAGACTACAGAGCTCTGGAGTGACATCTTTTCGCTCCATGAGACCACTAACCAATTACAAGCACAACTTTACGACTTGCAGAACCAAAACTGTGAGTATGAAGCTAGGTTTAAACAAATGAGTGTTGCTGCAAGTTTCAGGATATTGGAGACCAAGACATCCTTCCTTGACGGGGGACCTCTGCCTTGGAAGTATGATGATGATAAAGACTCACCACCGCCGCCAAAGGAGGAATTCGTCATTGGTATAGGCATCCCCTTGGCTTGTTCCAAGCTTGGGGGAGTGCCGCGATATCACATCATTACCTTTTACTTATTTACTTTTCAAGTAGAGTCATATCATGAATAAAGAAGTTATCTTATAGAATAGTTTGCAGTGTGGAAGTATCCTCCTTAGTTGATTATCTATGTATCCCTTGGTGTGAGTTGCGGTAATGAAATATTAATGAGAAGTTCTATCGTTTACTTTCCGCACACTTTATTTTAGTTTGCAATCTCTCTTATACGATTAGTCTTGTTGATTAGTATTGGTACCACTTTGGGAGTATGAGTAAATTTAGTTGGTTTTGGCAAACTTAGCTTGGTTAGTAGCAACATTACCTTGAGTTTTGAGAAGAAAAAGAAGAAAGAAGTGCTAGTAGATACATCATTTCAGCTTTCCTTCATGTTTAGCTCATAAGCAATAGTATTCTCAAGTTAAAATCATTGTACTTTCAAGGAAGGTTGCATGATTGTTCCTATTATATGTATGTTTGTTTGTTTCATGCAACTCTTATGCTTGCTACCCAGCCTTGCTAGCCAAAAACCTGTACTGAGAGGGAATACTTCTCGTGCATCCAATTCCCAAAAGCCAAGTTACTTCCAAGGAGTCCACTATAAATTCCTATGCATGGTATTTCAAGCCATTCCAAGTAAATTTTCATGTGCTACCTTTCAAAAACCTTCAAATACTTCTCATTTTGTGCCACTGTTTTTAGCTCATGAGGACGTAGTGGTTGGGTTTGTTATCTTCCATACTAAATTGAGTACCCCTCGACTAGGCAACTTTATCTGCTCGTCATTAATTTTGCAAGGGAGCTGGTCAGACCATTGTAATCTAAACAAGAAAAAAGAGAGCACTCCTCCATGGTATGTGAAAGTTGGTGGGTACCCGATGGAATCGGTTAGCCATGGTTTGAGAAAGGAAAAGGTGGGGAGGAGTGCTAAGCTATAAAAGAGCACAATTGTGCCCACTAATCAAACATCTCGGAACCGCTCTAACTTGTTTAGTATGGAAGATATCAAAAACTCCGCTGCTAGTCGTTGACAAAAGCAACCACCTCTCAAAACAACTTTTATCTCTATTTTACAAATGAAAAGCTCTAGCACATGTTTAATCCCTGCTTCCCTCTGCGAAGGGCCTGTCTTTTACTTTTATGTTGAGTCAACCTATTCCCCTCTATCTCAAGCAAGCATTTGAGTTGTTATGTTTCACTCATCCATATGTTGATCCGTTCAATCATGTTTATTATATTCCTTTGTTTAGTATAATGCTTTTACCTGAAGGAATATATCTTTGAAAGCTTTCCATGATTACAAAGAGTTTGTCTTGTTGAGCATATAGTTTTTGCTATATCAGCTCTGTTATAAAAGGCTCCGTTCAAAAATAAGTATAGTTTGTTCATTGTTCTCTGACCAAGAACTGAGGTTTGCCATCACCAATTATAGTTTACCTTGTGCATCTTTATTTGTGATTCCATTTTACTTATTGCAAGTCTATATCATATAAAGGGAAGTTGCTGTCTATTATAATTTGTGCTTTGGTAAATGTGATGCTTCTTGTCTGTATTATGATTATTGACACTTCACTCCATAAACCTGTGGTCTTGTTTACCGAGTTCAGTTTTCGCTTGGGGACAAGCGAGGTCTAAGCTTGGGGGGATTGATACGTCCATTTTGCATCACTATTTTTTTAATCATAATTTACTGTTATTCATCGATATATTTCACATTTAGAGATGATACTTATGTTGGTTCCTCTGTTTTTACATGTTTGATGATCACTGGAGGATTTGCTGCCAGAGTCAGGATTCTGCTGGAAAAAGGACCGTCAAGACACCATATTTCGGAAGATCAGGAAATTCTAGAAAAATACCATGAAATTATATTTTGCCAGAAGACTGATGAAGCTAGAAGGAGAAGGCGAGAGGAGCAACAGGGCGGGCTCACCACCAGGGGGCGCAGGCCCACCCTTGGTCGCGCCGGCCTGTGGTGAGGCCACCCTAGCCCACTTCTGCCAACACCCCTTCGCGTATTTTATCGTCCCCGAAAACCTAAGTGAAGGGGGGGCTCAGAGATAGACACCGCCGCCTCTGCGGGGCGGAAAACACCAGAGAGAGAAAAGCTCTCCGGCAGGCAGGAATCTACCGGGGAAATTACTTCTCGGAGAGGGGAGATCGTCGCCATTGTCATCACCATCGCACCGGACTTCATCGGGATCATCATCATCATCATCATCATCTCCATCACCAGCACCTTCATCTCCACCATTACCACACCATCCCGCTGTAACATCTTGAGTTGAATCTTGTTAAATTCTTAGGGGAAACTTTCCCGGTGTTGATTACTCTTGTGGTTGATGCTATTGAGTGGAACCGTTGAATTAAGGTTTATGTTCAGATTGTTATTTACCATTATTTCACCTCTGATCATGATCCATATGATGTCTTGTGAGTAGTTCGTTTAGTTCTTGAGGACATGGGAGAAGTCAAGATGTTAGTAGTGGAATTATGTTAAGTAATATTTAATGGTTTGATATTTATTTGTTATGATGCTATTTCACTAGTGGTGTCATGTGAACGTCGACTACATGATACTTCACTATTTATGGGCCTAGTGAGATGCATTGTGTATTTGGCTACTAATTGTGGGGTTGCTGGAGTTACAGAAACCTAAACCTCCGTTAGGAAACCATTGCACCAGGGAGCGTAGGATCTTAGAGTTTAAGGCTGTGGTTAGATTTATCTTAATTACTTTCTTGTATTTGCGGATGCTTGCAAGGGGTATAATCACAAGTGTGTATTTATCCTAGTAAGGGTAGTGTGCTAGCACAGGTTCACCCCCATAACACTTATCAAACCAATAAAGATTATTTAGCGGCATGAAGCGAAAGCTCTTGACAGAAACTCCCGTGTGTCCTCGAGAACGTTTGGTCATCATAAGTTACACAACCGGCTTGTCCTTTGCTCAAGAAAGGATTGGGCCACTTGCTGCAATTATTATTACTGTCTTTTATTTACTCGTACTTTATTTACTTGCATTACCAAATACCCCTGAAAACCCGTTTGCTAGTATTTACAGTGAGTCCTTGATCAAAACCACTTGTCAACACCTTCTGCTCCTCATTGAGTTCGACACTCTTATTTATCGAAAGTACTACGATACACCCCCTATACTTATGGCTCATCACGCGTCCCCATGCCTAGCAAGCTCGGATCGACGTCTCATCTTCATCGGCCTCGACAACGTCTTCTTCGGCATCGACTCCTACGGCTGCCTCGACCGCGTCACCGACGATTCTTCTTGCGGTACTCGGTTCTAGCAAAACCACAGTATGCCTATGCCCCGGACGTGCGCCTAGTTTTGGCACAACTATGGCCGCACCTTGTCCTCGACAGCTCGGACTACATCGACTTTGGCATCATCATCCTCGACAACTGCCCTCGACGCGTCTCCGTCATCATCACCATGGCGCCTTCTTCGCGCCCGCGGCTTCAAGTGCGGCTACATCGACACCAGCAACCCTGACCACGACATCGACCACTGCATCCCCTCGCACGGCTACCTCAACCAAGGTTGCAGCACCCACCGCTCTCGGCTATCTCGACATCGGCACAAGGGCTACCACCTCGCCTGAGCACTCGTCAACTTCCTCTCCACTCCAAGCATCCGCGCCGCGACATCGACCACGACGCTCCCGCTACGACTGGGGGGTGTCAGCCTTCTGGGTCTACTACGGTTTATCTCCAGTCTGACCGTCCACGTTGTTCATGTTATTCACGACGCTCCCGCTACGACTGTGGGAGGGGGGGTGTTAGATTATACGTGCGGTACACACCACGTCTAGGATAGAGATAGATCTCGTGTCTTGTCTTGTACTCCAAGATGGTCTCAGTATGCCTATATATACTCGCCCCCAAGGCTCAATAATACATCCATCATATTCCACCATACTTCTCATCTCTATCGTTCTCTCGAAATACCAAAAAAATTTGGTGGCTGCCTCCAGCGGTCAGTCGGCAAAGCGGCCGGCCAGGTTAGATATTTTTGGTGGCAAACCGTCCTAGCCTCCTTATAAATAGCTGTTCCCGCTGTGCACTCCTCACACCACGACTTAGTTAGGTCGAGAGAGTGAGCGCTGGAACACACAGAGAGAGTGAGTGAGACCATATAGGGGGAGGGCATGCGTGCGTACTTTGGAGGTGAATTAGGCGATAAAGTCAGGGAGATGCGTATATGTTGGAGGAGTTGGAGATAATTAGAGGAGGCGTCGGTAGATTGCCAAGGAGAGGCGATGCGTTATTGGAGTATAGCTGTGCATAGTGGCGAAGCACCAAAATAATTTAAGATAGGACAAAGTTAAAAATGATGTAAAAATCAAGAAAATATGAGAGTACATGATTTTAGGTCTTCTGGATATCCTGAGCGATCCTGCTTCATCTATACATAGGAGCTTTTTGTGAAGCCTTAGCGATTACAAGGAGGAGTCATACTCATGTACGTTTACAGAAAACCAAAACTATCTAATACATGTACCATATACTGTGTGTGTTCAACAAACAGTTTGAGACATTAATGCTATATATGATTTAGGGAATATATCTATAAATGATGTGGATTATTCTCTTATGAGCGGGGAATCTTCTTATTCGTCTGCTATTGGTTGACGTCTGTTTCCTCTCCCATGTCCTATCAATATTCACCTTTCTTCTTTAGATTGTTACATCTCGCCTCTCACCTCTTATCCATTCGATAACTCAAGGCCATCACCCCTCCTTCCAACAACTCTATCTAGGTCATGTTTTCATTTCGAAGTCGATTTTGCGTAGTGTTTACTAAAACAGGCACAACTTTATCATACAAAGTCTGTTTTTGACACCCAAAATGTTCAGAAAAAAGTCACGCATCTGAATATATTCATGAAAAATCAAGGTAGGGCGGCTGCCCTACCTTGCCCTACTAGGAGCTTCGCCCCTGGCTGTGCAACTGTTTATATGTCTGCAGACGTGGTTTTCTATTGGAGGATATTCATCTGAAGTTTATTATATCGATTGACTGGATCGTTTATTCGGGCAAGCTGGTTTACCTGTCATGTACTTTGTAGAGTAGATTCTACTGTTTAAATTGATGATGCATTATTCGGTATTCGGTGATGGATCCCCAGGATACGAACCGGGTATTTAGCATGAGTATGGATTTGTGATGTGAACATCTTAAGAGTGTTTTTATAATAGAAAACTTGGTGCTACAAAGATAATCATATTGTGCCAGTCATAGCAGGTATGGGACTGTCTGAGTTCTCCGCTCGGACGATTTTTGTCATGGAACGTGTTAGTGATGGATCCGTAGGAGCGACTGACATAAGTAAATCAAGGTGTCCGGGTCTTAGTGTGCTAAAGAGCTCTGCTCTTCTGGAGCCTGTGTGGTTCCAGTCGAGGCTGTCGATATCGGGTACCTCGTAGAATTTCACCCATGTGACTCTGGGTGTGGCATCATGCTAAATTGCTTAATTAAGTTAACCACCTATTTCTAGAAAATGCAAGTATATTTTACAATTTATATGATTTTGTATAATCAACTTGCTGAGTATGACTTATCATACTCACCCAGCTCCCCTTTGTTTTTTAGACACAGATATCGGCGATCAAAGTTAGGCTAGACTGGTGGGGTGGGAATCGACTTAGAGAATCTTTATTTCTTTGTAATTGTAAGGAAAACTTGTATTATTATTATTATTATTATTATTATTATTATTAATTGAGCTGTTTGAGATCCACTGTGCTGGTCTATGCCTGCATTTTTAGCCTTGCGCATGTATATGCCTTTTAGTGTATATGCACGTGGCGGCTGTCATTCTCAGGCCGGGTCTTGGAGCGTGACACTTAATTATAAGAGGCACCTCCCGAACAAAATGTGGTTAATATATTTTACCTAAGTTTTCTCTAGCTATGTCAGGCAATTTTTGAGTATTAGGTAGCTAATAAAGGTTGATTTCTAAATATACACCCGATAGTTCATGAATGTGGTTCAAAAGTTTCATTTTACAAATTATAATTCGTACTTCTATTATCTGATCTCTTACGTGCAAAGGCACGTGTAACTTACTAGTCTAAATAAGGTGTAACTAACTATATAATTCTAAAGTGCATAATATAAGTTATATTTAAGTGGTTTGTCATCCCCTTTTAAGGTGCATAAGGTGCTAACAATCTTGGTGGATGGCTCAAGTGAGTAAGCGACAAGAAGAATATGCCCATGGTGATTTGAGCAACACATCATCAAGATGGAATGTATATATTCACTGAGCTTGATTTGTCGAATCGTCTTGAATATACTTATGAGTAATGTTACCATTGAACTTGGGATTAGTGGATATATAGTATTTAGGCAAGTTTTGATTCAAAGAAATGTACCTCTAGACACTTATAGAAAAGGTACCACATGTGTGACTATGAGAGGTTCAATGAATGAATGTGGGTGATCCTTAGACGACAAGTGTGTGATAAAAAGCTTTTCCTTTAGTTGTTTGTACATGAACCACTCAATCCAGTTTTTACTAGAACAGATCTATAGTATCAGTCCATCCGGTTAAGCATTGGGGAGCTGATAGGTCCTTGGTATTTTCAAAAATGAAAAAAAAACATGGATTGAAGCTTCAGAAATGAAGAAATGCGTGTATCTAAAATAGCAAAAAGTGCATCTACTCCTAAAAAACAAATGGCATTGAGATAGTGCATTTTATATATTGATAAAGGGAGTATATGATAGATCCACACATTTCTCTATTTACGTAGCCTTTGAATTGACATATATTTTCCTAAACTTCGACTAAGTGTAGTAGTAATTAAGCATCTATATGTATTTTTTTCAAATTTCCAAACTGTAAATGCATAATTTTTGAAACTGTAAAAACGTTATTTTAATGTTACAAAACCAGGCTCACGGAGCCCGGAATCATTGTTTGCGATTTCCTGGTTATCGTTCCTGATTGGTTTCTTATTTCGGACGCAGCAGGACATGTCTTACTTTGACCTCTCACTCGCAGCCTGACGTTCCGAAATGAAGAATCATCGTCATCCAGCTCGTCACGCTCGCACGCGTGCCTTTCTGTTCCCCCTCCCCGTGTCCTTGCACCTTGGGCGGGGCCAACATCGTTCGGCGCCGACCAATCAAATCCGTCGGCAACCCTAGGCGGCTAGGCCACGCCATGGCCGCGAGACCTTGCTTGTAAAACGATCCCACCCATCATCACTAGATAGGATAGGAGTACAAGTCAACAATCGATTTCTCCCATATGGAGCATCACAATTCGCATGAGCTGGGAGAGTAGGCGAAATTACTGACAAAATCTCAATATTTACATCGGTGCAAACATGTGAAGCAATTCGAACAGAGGCTCAATTAACGCAGTTGATCTATCAAGTTCAAGTCGATTGATTCCACGCACGTAGTATGTGCCTTATACTTGATCAAGAAAAGTAGCCATTAGCGCCGATGTTAGCGGTGTGCGCCCCGGGCATCTGCGCCGCCTGCATGCTCTGCAGGAGCATCCTGTCCTCCGCCGAGCCGAAGCCGTGCGCGAACATGCCGCCGGCGAGCCCTTGCTGCGTGCTGTTGTTGCCGTAGCCGAACGGGGCTCCGGTGTACTGCTGCTGCCGCTGGTCGAAGGACACGGCCGCCGGCTGCTGCTGCGCGAAGCCGTAGTCGGGGACGCCGAAGTTGATGACCGGCGCGCCGCCGCCCACGGAGAACGGGCCTGCGGGGGGCGCGGGGATGCCGGTGAACTGCTGCACCATGGCGCGGAAGTTGGCGGCGTCCGTGTTGAGCATCGTCACGGGCGCGCGGCGCGACGCGCGGGCACGCTTCTTCCCCGCCGACGGCTTGCCCGCCGCCCGCGGGCCCAGGCCACCCGCCGCCGTCCGGTTGGGGCTCCCGTCGCCGGACCCTGCCGACGCCGGGCTTATCGGCGTCGTTGCGGCGGCGATCGTCGAGTCCGCGACGGCGCCGTCCATGGCGGCGAGGGACAGGCCCGGGCTGGGGGCGCAGTGGTAGAGGTCGTCGGACCAGTCGGCGAAGCTCGAGGCGGTGTCACTCATCGCCATGGCAGTGGGCTGGAGTCTTGGAGAGACGACGGACAGAGGAGAGCGCTCGCCTGCAGTGTCGGAGACTTGGAGGAGGAGCTCGAGAGCGGCGGTGCGGCGGGCCATTTATAGCGACAGGGCGACGGGTCAAACGGTGTACCGGGGACGGCGTCGATCGTTGGATCAACGGGGACGCGAGATGGACGGCGGTTGTTCTCTAATGCGTCCCGGTCTCGAAGGTGGCTGGCTGACCGGCCCCGTGACGCGCTCCACCTTCCTGGAAGGGTCGCCGATCCGTCCCGCCGCTGAGGTGGTGCTGCACGTGCTACGTGGACGCGCCCACTCTACAGAGCTCCGGGCCCACTTCGCCGGAGCTCCATTCCCTTGGGACGTCGTCCGCCGCCACGCCGGCCGCGGCGAATGGTCATCGATCGAACTTTTTTTTTCTAGTATTGTCCTTTACCTGGAAGGAAGCTTCCATGGAAATTGCGCAGCGCAGGGCAGGCACCTCACCTGGCAAGCGGAGGAATGGATGACGGAGACGGCAGGGGAATCCGTTCTGTGTGGAGGGAAGAACCCACCTGAATTTCGGCACGTGCTCCATATCTGCAGGGAGATTTCCTTTGATCACTCAGATCACTGTCAGTATCCACCTAGGAAATAAAGTACTCCCTCCGACCCATATTACTCTTCGCTAATACGGATGTATTTAACATTAAAATGTGTCTAGATACATCTATGTAAGCGAAGAGTATTATGGATCGGAGGGAGTGTCTTTACAGTTCGTTCAGCCGTTAAGGTACAGGCGTTCAGATATCTTCAGAAATAGAAGCATCAGCAGTGTAAAAACTCGTTTTGTTTGTTTTCTCTTGAAAATCATAAAATCGCTACAAAATCACTCATATCCAATGCAACCAAAAAACCAATCTAACAAAAGAGACTAGACAATACATTTATACTTCAACAATATAAACTAAATCTCTTCCAAAATATAAGATAATTTGTAGACTATTTTGGCCAATTAAGACATCTTGCATTTCGAAATGGTGGTAGTAGTAGTTCAAACTGCGAAAAATGGTTTTGGCACCCGAGTTCCATGGAGCCATTTAAAAAAATGAAAACTTGATTTGAAAGTTTCAGAAATTCTGAAAACAAATGCATGGATGTAGTCAACCATGTAATAATGAGCATGCAAATTTTTAACCTAAAATACCTTGTGTTTTAGGCTCAGCAAAAAAAATACAAATTGGTCAAGAAGATTCAAAAAGTGTGCACTATTCACCCTCGCTGATCTGCAGTTTGTCATTTTAGCTAAGGATTGAATATAAGGTATTTGGGATTGACAATTTATCCACGGGGTAATATAAATCATTGACTAAATTCCTGTATTTTTTGAACCTTTAAATATGAATTTTATGGAGCTACATTCCGGTATTCAAGCTTTCAACCTTCAAGAGGAGGAGGAAGATGATATAAGTTGGAACCTAACCACCAGTGTGCAATATTCGTCTGCTTACGAAGCTCAATTCTACGGGGAAACTAGCTCGCTTAATAGATGTTGGTTTGGAAGATTTGAGCCACTCCAAAAATCAAGCCTGTTCAAAAAAAAACTCCAAAAATCAAGTGTTTTGCTTTGCTAACCATCCAAAATAGGATTTGGAGTACCAACCGATTAGAGAAAAGAGGGTAGCCAAATTGTGGGGGGTTGTCCCCTTTACTAGATGGAGCCGGAATTGGTGGATCACCTCTTCGTGCATTGCGATTGGTGACCTTCGTGACGAAGCGCACAGATTTGGCTTCCATTACGCTCCTTCAACATTATTTCTCTCGGTACAGAAAAAAATTTGTGGACACCGGTTCTGTTACCAGTTGAAATACCATAAAAATACCGCCCGAGATTTGTCAAACGAACTTATAAATTCTTCCAAGATTTCCCCAAATTCTTTAAAGTTAAGCAAACTCTGTGAATACCGAAAAATTCGTTCGATATTAAAATTTACCAGTGATAACCGGTAAAACCAAATTTTGGCGAGATTTCAAAAATTTTGATTGAGAAAAAAACTCTACTCTCCTTGTGTCTTGGGAAATTCGGAACGAGCACAATGCTAGGGTCCTCCGCAAGAAGCATGCCCTATCTTTGGTTTTGTTAGGAAAGATTAAGTATGAGGCAAATATTTGGGTGTTAGCCAAGCTAAGTTGTTTAGTAATCTTATTCCCAAAGATTAGGCCGTGTCATAATTATGTTTTACTTTCTTGTTAAACTTCTCTCTTAATTAATAGATTGAAGCAAATCTTTTACCCTGGTTTCAAAAAATCCTTATTTTTCAAAGTTTTCATAAAACAAGCTTCCATGGAGCTGAGTTGCCAAATTGGCGCACTTGGATCCACCTGAGACCTATATACTAGTAGAGTTGTTAGCATAAAACTATCACATTTTAGACGAAATTTACCAAATGATACCACTTTATGTTTCGGCAACCAAAATATACCACTTTCCCGCAAAGCCGATTGCAATTCGAACAAATCACAGATTTGGAGCCAACTGACAGCGAATCTGACATGCGGGCCCATATGTCGCTGCGAGGTGGCAGAAACATGGAATTATTTTGCTGACTAGAACTGGTCCCACATGTCAGTTCACTTATAAAGCCCAAAATAAAATTACTAAAGAAAATAGTACCATTTTTTTTCTCCCATCACCTACCATCGCCTGTAACTACTGCGCCGCCCTGACCCGGCCACCGGCCAGCCTCCCATAGCCGCCGGCCCGGCTGCCGGCCTGCCCTGCGCGTGCGGCCGCCATCCCCTGCCTTGCGCATGCGGCAGCCGGAACCTTGCTTTAGCGCACCGCTGCCGGTCCCCATCCTTACCCTACTCCGACGACCTGTTCTGGCGACCTTCTCCAGCCCCTGCTGTGGTGCGTGCGGCAGCCGACCCCCCTGCTGTAGCACGCCGCCGCCCTGCAGGAAGCCCACGGCGCCTCCCTGCACCCCATGGGCCGCCACCTCCCTAGTCTCCTTGAGCTCCGGCCGCCACCGTCGATCTCCGCCGAGCTCGAATAATCTCCCAGGGGGCAGGACACGACGGACGCGAGCAGGGTTGGCCTGTGGCGGGATCTTGGTCGGGGCAGGGGGACTCCAGGCGGCGGTGCAGGGGTTGGTCGGTCGTGAGACTGGCCAACGACAGCGGGGTCGGTTGACTTTATTTTTTAGAGCTTTTTAAGATTTTCTTTTTCTAGAGATATTTTGGGTCTACTAATTGGACTGATATGGGGGATCAGTCCTAGTCAGCAAAATAATGCCATGTTCCTGCCACCTCAGTGCTGACACCGCATGTCAGCTGTCAATTGGCCCCAAATCTGTAATTTGTCCGAATTATAATCGGCTTGGGGAAAGTGGTAGATTTTAGTTGCCGAAACGTAAAGTGGTACTATTTGGTAAATTTTGCGTAAAATATAGTAGTTTTATGCTAACAACTCAAACTTAGTAATATGTCGCATCATGCATGCATGCTCCACCATTAACTGTTTGATTCAACGAGCATGTCTCCATTGCTTGACCTAGCTACAAATCAAATACAAATTGACAAATCAACCTACTAACGTAGCTGCATACGTAGTGTCCTCAACGTTATATCTACCTACCTAACTATCTGGACTTGGTTAAGTGTATCTCGGATTCACGGCCGTAGAGTAGACTAACAGCATGTATGCGCGCGAAGCATCCAAAATCTCACGGGTCATCTACAGTACACAGATTGAGATTGGACATACCACCGAATTAGCTCGAGCTGACTGACGAGACGTGTTTAGAAATCTATATGGTCATGCATATGCATCGCTTCTCATTCAGTCGACTGAAGCTACGGTGCGCAAGAGTGCTCAAGTTTTTCCTTGGGCTCGTACGAAACTGAAGCTGCTAATAAAACAGTGTTTGCTAATCTTCTACTCTCTCCGATCCATAATAAGTATGGGCTGGCGAAGGATGGGAATAATTTGAGGTAGGGCAAACTCTAAAAAAATGTTGTGAAGATAAAATAGTCTCAAGAAATTGATGATATATATCATTGCAATACAACCACTTAGTACATAAGCAGTAGAGATATGAGTAAAGCCTAAAAAATATCAATAATTTTATCAAGATTTCTGAATATCCTTAGCTCAATCTAATGCATCATCAAGTCACGAAGAACCCATCACGGAGCGCAACTCGGTGTTGGTAATCTTTTTTACCGAGAAAGCCCTATCAAATTTTTCATCGGCACTGATAAAAGCACTGCCAACTCAATAAGGTGATAAACTGCAAGAAACTTACATGCCTTTCAAATATCAAGAAATTCTCTTAAGTATTCAGTTATCTGAGTATGAATAGATAAGATTATACATGCTCATACTCATAATTAGATCCACGATAAATCTATGTAAGACGGGCACTCTTATTCATATTAAACTTAGAAAATAAACCTTATGAGTTAAGACAATGAAAATTCTGAAGCAACTCTCAACATGGCTCATTATCGATGATCAAAATTTGTGGTCATAGAGTCTATAGCAATATAGAAAGTTTACAACAATTCCCCCAATTCCTCCTTAAATACCCCCTATAGGAATTGTTTAGAGTCGATTTTACGTAGTATTTATTAAAATAAGCATACATTCTCATACGAAGTTCGTTTTTAATGTATGACCACTCAAAACATTTAGAAAAAAGACATACATCTGAAGGGGTTCGTCAAATCTTAACCGCCCTACCTTGGCCTACTGGAGCTTTGCCCCTGGGGCTGATTCAGTACAAAGTTGCACTAAATCACATACATTTTTATGGATAGGAGGAAGTAGTGACCTTTTCAAAACCAACAAAACTGATGCACAAAATCTTCCAGAGAAAAGAGAACGATGATGCATAACATGATCTCGATTCACTGTGCTGATTCGTTGGTATTTTATTCAGGTAAACAAAGTGGCGACCATGTGCCACGTCTAGAACAAGTCAAGCGTAGCAGGGATCTCTCTGACGTGTGTGGTGACGCTTGGCTAGGAGTACTATGCAGCTCCCACGTGTCCACAGTCTCTCTGCTGTCGTTCTAGAGTGGTCTGATTCATGGAATGGGGGCAGTTGAGGATGAACTTGGTTAGGCCTCACAATTTAAGTTTTTTAGCGCGTTATCATAGGCAAAGTGCTGATGTGGTATCATATTAATTGATGAAAGATAGTGGTAGGAGTATTGTATTTTAGCTAAGCTGCAACCTTTGCACGAAGTCATAAGCAAAAGGTATTTCTAGCCCAATTATATGCATGCATGATGCCAAAATCATTAAATTTAGATACAACCTTAAGATACAATGCATTGTGATGATTGTCTTTTAATATAAACATCTACCTAGGATAATGTGTTAAGAGCCAATGCATTGTGAAAGACCTTGAATAATTTGAGTGGACAGAGGGGGCCTACGTACGTACCAGGAGGAATCTGATCTTCGACGGCTTGTTTATTTAGCTGGGATTCTTGGGAAGCAAGGAGCGAACTGGTCAGCCTTTTTGCCTAACAACCGGCAAGGCAATGCCTGACGCACAACGGAACTACTCCCTCCGTTTCAAAATATAAGATGTTTTAGCTTGGTGAAGCAAATGTATTTAGACATCTTTTAGTGTGTAGGTTCACTCGAATACACATACTAAGACATGTCTAGATACATTTGCTTCACAAACCTAAAACATCTTATATTTTGAAACGGAGGGAGTAGATCCCATTTCTTATTGCACACAGTCGGTGGTCGATCTGGCGCTGACCACGATCATGGTGCATATATAGCGCCAGTGACACGTACTACTACTAGCTACTCCATACCAAGAACAGTCTACCTAATTAATTGTGTGTGGCGCCGAAGCGTGCACCAGAGACTGAGCTGTCCGGGCGTGCGTCGCATACAGCAACTGGCATGGCGTCCCGCATTCGCCCGGCAACTCCATGCACGGCACGGCACCGATGGCTAACAGCACGTGCGAGCCTACACAACCGGACTTTGTAGTAGCCCGGCAATGTGTGCAACAATGAAATGCCAAGGCAGGTGACTGAAGTTTCTGAAAAACCTTAGAGGTAGGAATCAGATTCAGATCACCTGAACGAACTGCAGGGATCATATTCTTGGTCGCCTGACTGAATTGCCTCAAAATCCTGAGGCGCGTGACTGAACACCTTGTGCGCAACCAATGTCATGATAGTGAAGTACTCCCTCCATTTCAAAATATAAGATGTTTTAGCTTTGTGAAGCAAGAGTATTTAGACATCTTTTAGTGTGTAGGTTCACTTGAATATACACACTAAAATATGTCTAGATACATTTGCTTCACAAGCCTAAAACATCTTATATTTTGAAACGGAGGGAGTAACTCTGAACAGCAAAAAGCACTGCAAGAACGATGTCAAAACTTTGTCACCATACCCAAACTTGGGCTGTTAACTTTGATTTTAGACCTGCCCTTTGCGTTCGGCACCTGCGCCTGTGCACTTGCAAGCCGAGCAACCACATCTGATCGACTCCTGCAGCAGCCGCATAAGATTGTCACTGCCCTGCTAAATGATACTCCCTCCCACATGTTGAACAGCTACATACAATATGCATGCGGGGAAAGCCGGCAATATGCTCTGAAAATTAGCAACAAATTTTATGGCCAAGCTAGAGAAGATTACCCGGGTGTGCAGTCTTGAGCTTGACATGGACACGGCGACATAACTGAATCAATGATTTAATAACATTGCAGATTTGAGAAGTCTAGGTAAATACATTGCATCTGAGTGAAAGACACACCATAAGACAAGAAACAAAGACGACCAAGTTCCTACCGGAATGAATAAACTAAGAACTGCAATTTTCCTGTTTGCTTTCTTTCTTGCACAATTGTAACAAAAAAGAACAGAGAATACTAATACATGAAGCAGAATGCTAGTGTTTTCAGTAATAAACAAAGTTACACCATGTTTTCTGAATTTGTAGTCTCTGTCACCATTATTTGCATCTTAGGTTCCTCGAAACATCCGACCAAAAAGACCTCATAGGACAAGGCGGCAAAAGCTCCCGTCAAAATAATGCCAAACCTTATCATCATTTGGTCCATAAGAAATCACTTATTAAAGATAGAAGCGGGGTTCAGTCGGTGCAGCCACTGCCAAGATATTAACCGAGACAACACACTCGGCGCAGGAATAGGCAAGTTCTTAGGCGAGACGAAACATTCGAGATCAAAACGAGCACCGCTATGTATAAGAAATGCATGACACCATTAACTGTTGTATGATTCTTCCCGGGTTTGTTGCCGCCATCGCTGACAACACCATACCAACGCGGGTGTATGATTCTTCCCAACCACCATACAATATCTCTCAAAGGAGGCTTGCTTGGCCTTCCATGCCTTCCCGTACTTGATTGTGTAAGTGAAGACCTCATGCACCATCTATGTCAACGCCTTTATGGGATATGTTGGTAGTATCTTTATGGAGGAAGCAAATCTGTGTGCAATGAATTTAGAGGTCAATTGACGGTGATCATCCTTCACATCTGCAGCATCAATATCCTTGCCTCTACATCGGTGATGAAATACACAACTTGTTATCTTCCATTCCGGACCACATTTCACACATCTAGCACGGACAAGCCATGGACAATGATTCTTGGATTCCTCACATTTCACCGTGTAGCGCACTTTTGAGTTTGAGTGCTCCACCTTGAATGGTCGATGGTACTTAACCGCATATTCCTTGAGCCACATCTGAAGTTCTACCAAATTTTTGAACATTGCTCCTTCACTAATAACATTGGCAGTTGGACCGTGCTCTCGCTTGAAAGATAGCCTTGGTGCAAGAATCTTGCTTGTGCCACCATCAACAATTGCCTTATGGGCAAGGCTTAGATCATGGAACAATGATGTTCGATGATCCTGGCCTATTACCTTCTTCAAAGCTTCGGCTTCTTTAGCAGTCAATCCATCCTCGTCTATTTCTTCATCCGGGCCGTCATCTTCGGAGTCACACGTATAGGCTCGCATGTATGGTATTTTATGGTCCATGTCCTCTTCCATGCAATTGACCTCCACATCACCAACATAATGATCATGAAGATATGCCTCCGATTCATCGCCCTCGATCTCATCCTCCTCAATGTCCAATTCTTGATGATCATGATGGTCATTGCTAACCGGGCTCAACGGTTGTGTCATTGGAGGTTGGCTCATTGTTGCATCATACACATCGACATCCGGGTTGACATGTGGATCATGTCGAATCGGGGTACTAGCATCACAAGGGGAAGCACGCCGATTCAAGTCAATTTGCAATCTACCACCAACTTTCTTTTTCACAAATAACTCAAGAGATTTATCTTGCGAGGCCAACACCACCTCCTTATATGCTTGCCAATGCAACTCGGAGTTCACATGCATTGTTTTTCAACGAGTGTGATGTGAGAAGCCAACATTATACCTTCCAATCAATTCAACTTCATCATTCTCGTCCATCCAATTCAACTCTCTTCGGACATTTTCCACCAATTCGGCAAAGCTAGGACTAGTGGGAAAAACGACCACTACCTCCTCCGGGTCACCATATTCGGCGTCTCCCTTCTCAAAAGCGGCATAGTCCACATGATGAACATTCACAATTCTCGCCATCTAGAACATATATGAACCAAAATTCATCACAACAATATTATTATTACCTAAATAATAAAGCTATGAGAAATTTTATAACCCTAACCCTAGCTCTAAACCCAACCCTAACCCCAACCATAACCCTAACCCTAACCCCAACCATAACCCTAACCCTAACCCCAACCATAACCCTAACCCTAACAAAACCCTAACCCTAGCTTACACATCTACAAGAATAGCAACCACCTATGGTCAATAGAACAACATAACACAAAATTATTTCTTCCAACTCCTATTTCTAGGGTTACAAGAAATATGAAGCAAAACAACCAAATCTCAAGAATTTAATTGGACAAAAACGATGGTAGCCATGGAGAATACCTTGAGGAATGGAGGGAGGTCGAAATCCACGGAGAAATCCCTCCGATTCGGTGGGATTTGAGAGGAAGGAGAGTAGGAGGAGAGAGAGACACAGGAGGGGGAGCTCGGGCTCGAGGAGGAAGAAGTGGGGTGGTGAAGGAGATTGCCTGCGGGTGGCCCAGCCACTTAAAACGTCCAGACCATGGCGTCATGGCCTAGGGCGCCATGCTTCCTATACACGGCGCCTTGAGCAATGGCGCCATACATACAAGTTGCGGGCCCAAGCAGCCACGATGGAAAATATCACGGCGCCGTGGGGTACGGCGCCGTGCAATACAACCACGGCGCCATAGGGGCGGGCGCCGTGAAAAAAGGGTCAGATCGTGAATTAATTTCAAACACGGTTTATTTTGTGTTAAACTTCACGAAAAAAGGCCATTTTTATCGTTTTTTACAGAACAAGTCAAGCATAGCAGGGTTCTCTCTGACGTGTGTGGTGACGCTTGGCTAGGAGTACTATGCATGCATGACTGAATCAAGCCATTGACAGATTTCGGTGACTGCGCCATCCTCTAAGCTCCCACGTGTCCACAGTATCTCTGCTGTACGTTCTATCTCCTCCCTGATTTGCGAGAGAGTGGTCTGATTCATGGAATGGGGCAGTTGAGGATGAACTTGGTTAGATAATTTGAGTGGATACCAGGAGGAATCTGATCTTCGACGGCTTGTTTATTTAGCTGGGATTCTTGGGAAGCAAGGAGCGAAGTGGTCAACCTTCATGCCTAACCACCAGCTGATGATAGTAGGAGCGGGTCGCGACCACAACACACCGGCAAGGCAATGCCTGACGCATAACCATTGGAAAGTTTTTTTAATATAAATTCAATGATATAATTTTTATATAATATATCTTATATTTTCTTGATTAAAATTAAAGATCAAAGTTTGCACATAATTGACCTGCAATCCGGTATGGAGAGAGTAATATTGTTAGATTTGAGAAATCTAGGTAAAATAATGCAACTGAATGAACGACACACCATAAGTCCAAAAATAAGGACAAGCAAGTTCATACCGAAATGAATTAATGAAGAACTATAATTTTTCTATTTGATTTTTTTTTCATTTTTCACAATCTTCTTGAACAATTTTAAAAAAAGAACAGAAAATATTAAAAAAATGTATATGCATCTTTTAATTTCACGAAACATGTGGCCAAAAATACCTCGTAGGACAAGACGAAAAAAGCTTCCATTGAAATACTGTCAACATCATTATACATTCCATGAGAAATCACTTATAATTGAGAAACAGGGTTCAGTCGGTGCAACCACTGGCAAGATATTAATCGAGACAACACACTTGGCGACGCAACCACCGGCAAGATATTAATCGAGACAACATACCCGGCGGCGTAGAAATTGGCAAGTTCTTAGGCGAGACGAAACATTCCAAGTGCAATACACAAAGACCATAATTTTCCAAATGATTTGTCCCAAACTCCTTAAGGTTTGTGCATGTTCCGGTGAGCGGATCATAGATTTGCAGTTGCCTAGTCGACTTGAACTTATTGGATGCGTAGAAAAGCAACTTCCGACCATCACGCATAACTGTCAAAGGCCTAACCGAGCTGAAGGCTGGATCCATTGGTATGGTGTACATCTTGACCCATGTACCTTCGGCCGAATCAGTCAGGGCCCATATGTGGAGTAAGTCAATTGGTGTCCTCTGAATCATGCATATGGCGTCGTTCAGATTGGCCATACATATATACTCTTGTAGTGAATCGCCAGACCTTGGGCTCTTGATGCAAGGTTTCCATTGTTCACCTTCAAGATCAAAACGGAGCACATACTCTTCCACCTGCGGGGCCACGACCTTGTATAAGAAATGCATGACACCATTTAGTGTGGTCGGATGGTCATGGTAGATAACGCTACTGCCTACAGATGGAGTTGGGGGAGACTGCACCTTCCTCCACTTGGCGCCATCTTCTAAAGTGAGAACCTTACAAGGGTCATATCTGCTCACAAAGATTGCTTTGTACTTGCGAGACGGTACAGCACAACCTACACAGTTATAGTACAATGGTATATCGTTCACCTCTGCGGGGGTCCTCATTACGGACCCGATGGCAAGATCTAACACGCTGACACGGTGGTTGGTGAGGCAAAGGCAGACCGGGCCATCAAAGTGAGACTTGATCATCTCAAGATTTGTCTTCTTAATCACTCTTAAGACGTTGCCATCTGTGTCCATCAACCTCAAGATGCTACCGACTTTGCGGGAGGTTGCGACCGACAGGAGCAGCGGCTCCGCTCGGCTTTTATGCACGGCGAGGAACGCCAGGCTGGAGATGAGCGCGTGGAAACCCCTTGACAAGGACCGCACTACGGGAACAGCTCAAGGGGCCGACGGCCGTTATCTGTGCCGACGGCAAAATGTCGGGGCCGTCGGCACAGAACTAGGCTCGACGAGGCTGACGAGGGAGCCGTCGGCACAAAAAAGCCGTCGGCACAGCCGTAGCTGTGCCGACGGCCATCGTCGGCCTACCCTAGACCGTCGGCCGAAGCTACCTGTAACCGTCGGCACTGCCAGGCCGTCGGCACAAAAACCTACCAGGTGGGCCCAAACGTTACTGCCGTTAACTGAGACGAGCTGTGCCGACGGCCAGGCCGTCGGCTCAGATAGACAAGCTATGCCGACGGCTAGGCCGTCGGCACAACTATTTTTTTTCTTAATTTGTTTATTGTTTCCAAGAATTTAAATTTGTTTATTTATGTATTACTCTCAAGTATTTATACATGTGAAACAAAGGTTTGACATGCATAGCTCCCGAAGCCCGGTCTACGGCGAAACCCTAGCCCGCTGCACCCGTGCGGTCTACCCCCCAAGCTTTCTTCGGACGACGCCAAGATGGGAGGCTAATGTGTTCCATCTGCCTTGGTTAGGTCATATGTACATGAGAAACAACGGTTTGCCCATGCATAGCTCCCGAAGCCCGGTCTACGGCGAAACCCTAGCCCGCTGCACCCGTGCGGTCTACCCCCCTAGCTTTCTTCGGACGACGCCAAGATGGGAGGCTAATGTGTTCCATCTGCTTTGGTTAGGTCATATGTACATGAGAAGCAAAGGTTTGCCCATGCATAGCTCC